>OY986966.1:21812251-22089815 GCA_963920575.1 Narthecium ossifragum
AGAAAGTAACTAGTTACTTTCCATTAGTTCCAATCACTAGTTACTTTCCACCTAGCTACTGACAATTGTGGAAAGTAACTGATGTATAATTGTGGAAAGTATTTGGTGGAAAGTAACTGATGTATAATTGTGGAAAGTATTTGGTGGAAACTAACTAGTTACTTTCCATTAGTTTCAATGACTAGTTACTTTTCTCTAGTTACTTTCCGCTATGTGGGAAGTAACTATTGACAATTTGGTGAAAAGTAACTGATGAATAATTTGGTAGGAAGTAACTTATGAATATAATTTGTACAAGTTACTTCCACTTTTAGGTAATTGTAGATTTGTCGAAAGTAATTTGAGTCAAAAATTAATCAAACAAATTAAAAAATATTTATGAAAAATTTGATTTTCAATTGCAAAAATTAACAACAGCAGACATATTTACTTGTCAAAATTAAAAAAAAAAAGAAAAAAAAACGGGAGGTCCACGCAGGACATCATATTTCAAAAAAAAAATGAAAAAAAAGGTGAGATGCCGGCTAAAGAAGGTGAGATGATGGCCGCAGACATTAAATGCAGTTGAGGAGAAAAATAGTGAGAGAGAGAAAGAAATGTATACGCATTAAATGCAATTGAGGAGAGAAGTAGTGAGAGAGAGAATGAGATGTGTACGGGGATTGGAGTGGAGAGGAGAGAAGTAGTTAGAGGGATTCATAAATGCAATTGAGCTTGTGTATGCATGCGGGTTCATCACACATATGTGATGAATGTCTCTTTATAGGAAGCCCAAGAGTCATAGAGGGTATTTTAGATATTAAAAAAATATAGCTAAGCATCAAGGTACTAAACACCTTAAGAAAAATGTATATGGACCTATAACTAAATATTTCCTATCCATAGCCCTAAACACCAATTATCCCTAAATATTTCTGTACGTGTTTTTACGACACTACTACAGGAACTTTTGGTTTGGACTCGTAGAAACATTTTGCGGGAATCAAAGTCGAATCCTATGCGGCGACGCATCGCATGTTGAGCTGAGCTGCATCCCGGAGACATTGCGTCCGCTCTTTCTTCTCTCTTCTACCCGCCTCTTTTCCACCTCCCAACAAACCCTAGAAACACTCCTAAAACCTTAGCAGAGAGTGAAATCCTCCTCCCGGTCAAGCTTCGACCGAGCCATCATGGGGGAGGACAGCGATCCCCAACCTTCAATACCTGTCCCGCCACTGCCCGTCGTCCTCCCCACCCCACCCCCCATCGCCCCTATCCCCCCTCCGCCGGCCGCCGTTCTCCGCGCCCGTGCTTCTGAGTCCGAACGCGAGGGATCCGCGCCTCCGCCGCCCACCACCACTGTCTCCGACTACGAGGTTTCCGAGGAGAGCCTCGCCGCTCGGGAGCGCCAGGAGCGCGCCGTGCAGGAGCTCCTCATGAAGCGGCGGGCATATGCCATGGCTGTCCCCACCAACGACTCCGCCGTCCGCGCCCGCCTCCGCCGCCTCGGAGAGCCCGTCACCTTCTTCGGCGAGCGTGAGATGGAGCGCCGCGACCGCCTCCGGTCCATCATGGTCAGCCTCGACTCTGAGGGCAAGCTTGACCGCCTTCTCAAGGCCCACGATGAAGACCAGGCCGCCACCTCAGCAAAAGCCGCGGGGGACGAGGATGAGGATGTTGGGCCTCAATCGTATCCCTTCTATACTGAGGGTTCCCAAGAGCTGCTGGAGGCCAGGGTTTTTATGGCCAAGTACTCGGTTGCGAGGGCGAGAGCCAGAGTGGATCGTGCAAGGAGGAGGAGGGACGATCCAGATGAGGATGTGGGTGCCGAGAGGGAGTTCGTGCTGAAGCAAGCTGGGGAGTTCGTGTTAGAGAGCAGCGAGATTGGTGACGACCGGCCACTATCCGGGTGCTCCTTCAATCGTGATGGTTCACTGCTTGCTACTAGGTATGGCTCTTGCTTCTATGTTATCCTTCCGATCTGAGTTAAGTTTTATGCTTTTCCCTTATTTAATTACTTCCAAATTAAGAGCAAAATGAGAGCTGAGATCAATAGCCTTAGATTTGGTGGTAGGAAATGTGCCAAGTTTGAGGCCATGGTTTGAACTGAGCTTACCCATCATGACAAAAAGAGCAAGTCTACTCTATCCTACCTGTTATTTTACTGGTCTTGGAATAAAGCACTAGTCTTGATCCTTCGCCTAGCAGTTATCCTGGGACATCGTTTTAGCCCTCGAAACCCTAAGCTAATGTGCACACCAGTTATTGTAGTCATAATTCCCTCGGAGTGGTTTTTCTAAATCTTTTGTTTGTCCCTAAGGAATGCACTTATATTCTTGCGATCTGCATTGCAATTGTCTCCTGATATTGCCCACAACATCGTACTTTACAGAGGTGCCCTCAGCATCTTGTTTTCCTGAGAGAAAGTTAAAGTTACGGGCGAACCACCTAGCATTAGTCACTATGTGGGTGTATATGGAGTCATCCTTATTCTGGTAATGAATCCTACTGTCTACTTGATTATTATTATGCGTGTGGAAACAACAGCGTGGAGGATACAAAATGTTCCCTTGTGCTAGTAATACTGAGGGGTAGAATACAAAAGAAAATAGGTTTCAAGGATTTCTCATTTTGGTTTGTTTCCTCTAAAATTCTCTTTTAGACTTCTAGAATACGCTTCTTCATCCAGCGAACTTTTGTGTTCTCTTGGCTCTATTGATTCCTCTGTAGCTTCAAATAGTTGCAAGAACTGTGTATATAACACAAACATGTCTATGAAAGAACACATTCTTTGACTCCATGATGCACCTTACAAATGCACATATGAGAGTTTCGGCGCCAACCTAAAAGCATGCACACTTAGTAGCGGCCTTGCTTACAAGTGTCTGACACGCTCCGGACACGACACATTTTTGGCACGTCGTGTATTTTTTAGTCTTTTTCTTAAGATCATATGCATGGCAACATGGTGACAAGCGTATCCAACATGTTGCTCCTATCGGTCCTTTCTATTGGGTCAGTTTTGGAGCCAATATTGGATATAATCTGATTAAATTAGCTTCGTACCATTCTTTTCTTCTTCCATCGATCTTCAAATAATTTTTCTTTATTCTCTTGTCACTGTTTTCCTAGAATATTCTTATGCATATGCCATAAAATGGTAATTATAGAAATGTACTGTTCTGTGTGACCCCGGCATGGTGTCCTGCATGTTATGAAAATTGCTGTTTCAGCATGTGCATGCTGTTGTATTCATGCTGCATATCCGTGTCCACGTCTATGTCCGTGCTTCTTAAGGGCTGACCAACCAAACTTGATGTTTGACTATACATTCTAAGGATGGCTGAGCCCACCGGCAAATCTCGGTACTGGCAGGCAAATCTCGAACTCTCGAGCCAGTGGCCCACTGATTCAGAATATGGGACCGGCTCTGGTTCGTCACTATTTGCTCGTGAGCTGATTGGTGCCTGTTGGCACCGGATGTTGCTAGTCGGCGACTGGGCGGTGCCGGTCTGCCGAAGAGAGGAGGAAAGGGGGGGGGGACGAGAAAGGAGAGCCGACAGTTGGTCTTCCTTCTTCTCTGGATAAGTGGAGTACATGGGAGTGGAGTTGCATTCTATTAACAACTTAACGGGTCCGATCCTTGTGGGTTTTGGATTCCGTCCAATAACTAATACCGTTAAGTGGCTTTTATAAGAGATTGATGGATACGATCCTAATGTGTTTCAAGATTCATATCCAATATTCAATATTAAAATCTTTAAAGTAAAACCATAGTCCTTGATTCCTTATCTCTCTCTTGTTATCACTTCCATTGGCCCCACCTCATCTTCATCTCCGGTGCTCCAAGAACTCCTTGGCCCTCGCCTTTCCCCTTTTCTTAGCTAGACTTCCTTTGCCGAGGAGAGCTAAGTACCAATATGATGTGAGTACCTACTGTTTCCCTTATCTCATTGGAGGCAAAAAGAGTCTACTTTAGGTGACCCACCAGTCACGCATGATTAGAATGGTCACTTGTAGGGGATTTCATGGCGTTAATATTCATCTTCGATTATTTGTGGGCCAACATTATTAGAAAATCCTGGTTTACATTGGTGCCCTGGGCATAGATTTTTGAATTATAAACAACCTCTCATGTGAAGATTTATCTAGATTACAATTGACTAAACCTCGTATAACTAACCTTTGTCATGATCATATGGTACTTTTCTAGCAGACTTTTGCCATTTGCCATTTCCTATTTTCTCATCTTGTCTGTTTGGGTGTCTTGTGCATATTGCCGATATATTGTGTTCATGGTAGGTATTATACCACTGGAAGTCTAAATAGTATTTAAAAGGCATTCAAATGGGATATATGTTTCTGAGGCTATCTTTGTAGAGGTATATTATATTTCAGGTTGCTTTAGCTTTTATTGTTCACCTTTTTGTTGGTGCTATGAAGTATTTGACTGCTTTCTATTTTATTTGTATGTCTTGGTGTCTTCGCATTGAAGGTTTAAAAACTCGGTTTCGTTCCCTGCCAAAAACAAATTCTTTCACCAGTTTCACTTCTGGTATTTTAAAAAAAAATTAAAAATGAAGAAAATAAGAAAGACAACAATCTTGTTTAGAATTATAAATAATGGGGATGTAGTAGAAGGTAAAGGAGTTGCTAACAGACTACTGAAGCATAAAATATAATTGTATAAACTTGAATTTATGTGTGTATTGAAACTCTTTTGTTTCTTAGTATTTTCTAACTTTTGCAAGATCGTATACAAAAGGGTGTCAAATGAAAAATTATGAATCGAGTTTAAGTAAGAACTAAGAAGTGCTGTATTGCTTCAAACACAAATTTGGGTTGTTGATTTTTAAACATATTTTGCTGTTTTAATTTTCGGTTTTTTAGGAGTAATTTATACGATTTAATCATTTAATCTTAGATAAAAATCTTGTATTTGAATATGTTAAGCATGCTGGTTTTATTGGTGGCTATTCATCATCATTTCTATAATTCTATATTTTGTCTTTTTTCCATTTTCATTTTTTACTTTTTTAGAAATTTAAAAAGGATTTGCATAATGCATTTTGCTATCATGGAGATCCTTGTTTGCTTTGGTAACATCACATGTTGGTCAAAAGTATAACATCCAAATATGTGAAAAGCAAATATTCAAAGTATGAAATTGGTTTGCCTTGGATGTGATGCTAAATCATGGTACCATGGTAGGTCGAACCAGGATGAGCACTTTCCTACTTGTCTTGATGTGAGTTCTGATTACAAAGGGTAAAATTTTGATTTTGGGATATTTTGTGATGGGCTTATTGTTCTGGAAGAGGGCCGGAGAAAAGGATGAAACACAATGGGCTTGGGAAGAAGAGTAACAAGAAATGTATCCAACAAATGGGTTTGCATTAGGCCATACCTTTTTGGCTGTTCCAAATCAGTTCAGTACATTTCAGCATGGTCCAAAATGGCGGAAAAGGTTTGGCTTGTGCCGAGAACATATCTTAGAGACATTTCTATTAAATGCTTGAAATTAGGTTGATCTTGCGATCGTAATTTGTCGAATTAGGTGTTGGCTACAAACGATGCTCTCTTTTTTGGGTTCTTCATGCTTGTAATATTTGGCAGGCTAATACCACTTGCTGGTACAATGCCGAAACACATGGTTCTAGGTCTAAGGGTTGGAGCTTTGATTGTGAATATCTCGGGTTTGAAGCTCGTAAACAGGGGGGTTTATGAGGATTCTCAAGGAAGTGGTGTAATATGGCATTTGCCACCCACTCACCACCAGCTTGTGCTCAGCATTGCGGCTGGGTGGTGCTTGGAGGAGTCCTATATCAGGGTTAAGGACTTAATTACGTTAACAAGGAAAATGAAACCACTTGTTAGATGTTTTTATGCTCTTTCTTTTTTGTTCAGAAGTTGATCTGTTTTTTTTTTGGCAGTGTCACGATGACTATGTTTTAATCCTCTTAAAATTTAACCATCTCCCCGTCTTTTGTACCTGGGGAAAGCAAGTGTATATTTTATGCTAATTGATTGAAATTTTCGTAGTGCTTGGAGCGGTGTTGCCAAAATATGGAGCATGCCTCAAGTAACAAAAGTTGCAACCTTGAAAGGTCACACAGAGCGTGCAACTGATGTAGCCTTTTCTCCTGTGGATAATTGTTTAGCAACTGCATCAGCTGATAGAACTGCAAAGTTATGGAGTACTGAGGGGTCCCTTTTAAGGTCATTTGATGGTCATCTTGATCGTCTAGCACGTGTTGCATTTCATCCATCTGGAAAATACCTTGGCACTGCGAGCTTTGACAAGACATGGAGACTCTGGGATGTCAATAATGGGATGGAGTTGCTACTTCAGGAGGGTCATAGTAGAAGTGTATATGGGATCTGTTTCCACCCTGATGGATCTCTAGCTGCATCATGTGGTCTCGATGCACTTGCACGTGTGTGGGACCTTCGTACTGGAAGAAGCATCCTTCAGTTGGAAGGTCATGTTAAGCCTGTAAGTCTACTGTGATCCTACAAATCAGCAATAGTATCTTAGCTGCGTGCATCTTTCCTTTCGATAGCGCTTAATCTGATCTGTCCTTAATTTCTGTCTGCATTTATATCTGAATTCCAGGTTCTTGGGATCTGCTTCTCTCCTGATGGTTATCACTTAGCCACCGGAAGTGAAGATAATACATGCCGTATATGGAACTTGAGAAAAAGAAAGTGTGAGTTCGTAATACCAGCTCATTCTCACCTTGTTTCACAAGTTAAGTTTGAGCCTCAGGAAGGATACTTTCTGGCCACTGCTTCCTATGATACTAAAGCAATGGTATGTTTCTTCATATACTTTCTCTTGCCTGAATAAAGTGTGCATGGATGTGGAAATCAACTTGCTTCTATTAGCGCTGCATCTGACCATTGGCAGTTTTTCTTGTGCAACAGATCTGGTCCTCTCGAGATGTCAAGCCTATTAAAACTTTGGCTGGACACGAGGCAAAGGTTACAGGTTTGGATATTTCTGGAGGTAATTCTCACCCCCTCTTTTGCATCTCATTTCCTTTAGCTCATGCTGTAATGGATGCAAGACACGGTTTATGTCGAAGTTGTGAGTGGATATTTTCTTTATGCAGATGGACAGCAGATAGTAACTGTTGCACATGACCGGACCATCAAGCTTTGGTCCAGCAGAAGTGATGACAAGAATAAGGCTATGGATATCGATTGAAATGATTTTGGCTTTTGATAAACTTTTATTTGCCTGTTTCCTTTGTGTTCCATGCGGTGGATATATAAAAAATCTGCTGCATTGCTATTTCTGGCAGACGGCGTCGTCGACAGTTTCGATTCGGTTTTGAGGAGTCCCAGGAAGCAAAACCAACAAGTGTTTGGGGGGGGTGGTTAGGGCTACCTTGTGGATTAATTAATACATACAAGAGGGCACTAAACTTCACAGAATTTTTTGATAGCATGTTAGTAATGCGTCCTTCAATGAGGTAAAGATCTCGGTCAATATAATCTGTGAAGTTGCCTGATGTCTCATGCCGTTACTTATGACAGCGAATGATTTTTATTGGTAATTTACGATCTATGGGAACAATAACTCTGACTGCTTAGATGTAGCAGCAAATCCCTCTAACTTTTCACCCAAAAAGCTTTTCAATTTTAAAGTCAAATATTTAATGTCTAACATATGGTCTTTGCTAGGAGATACGGGTTCTAATGCATCAATAATGAATGAGGGCATCTAATCCAGCATCTGTTTCTGTCAGACAAATTGCAGATTATGGAATTAGTATATTGCTTGATGTATAGCTATGGTACAATTGTGACCATTACCATACGCTGGGCTTTCCTTTGTCATGTCCCCGTATGCTATGAACTTTCCTTATTGTTGATTGATTGGTTAATAAGTTCCAATAAAATGTTAATGACCAATTTAGTGATTTTTTTTTCCTCTCCAAGTGTGGTGTTCGAGAAACATAATCCTAAAATCAGGAGGAAGCAGTTTTAACTGAACTGACAGGGCTTTGATTCTCTCACTCGAGGAGGTAGGGCATTAGTCATCTGTTTTAGGCTGATGATTGTCCCATTATCACGACATCCTTTATATTAGAAGCTCAAGTTCCAAAGGTGGATTGGACCCGAGCTCATCAAGCCTGATCAACTTTGATCAAGTTCAGTTCGAAATTAATTTTAGGCCTAACTGGCTCGTAATGGAGCTCATAGCTGATTTCGATCTAAGGCTGAGATCGAGCCTTAACAAGCCGCTCAATAATTGAAATCAAGAGAACCAAAATAACAGTAAATGGAAAATTATAATTAAAAACATGCGATTGTAGGGTTTTTTTTTATCAAATATGAATAACTTTGCGTTGTATTTATTTTTTTAAAAAAAAATTGGGATCAAAGCCAAACACGCAATGATGGGCTCTAGAAGAAATTTTAGGTCAAGAAATTGATCTAAATTAATTAGGTGTGAAGCATAATTAGCCGAGCCCACAAGGTCACCACTTGAGCCATAATAATTTTCTTCTAGGGAAAATTGGCGTTTAGTCTCTTTGGGAGGAGTTGTTTGCTATTTAGTCTTCTTGAAAAATTTTAAGGCATTTAGTCTCTTTTGTGGACAGCTGTACTTTTTTATCTCTAAAATATCCTTTATGTATTTTTTTAAATGAGAGATGGACGGATAGTTTTTGAATTAGTTGGTTGGTATTAATTGGAGTGGTTGGGAATACATACACCTATTCCCAATACAGGAAAGGCATGCATGCATCCACTTATGGCTGGATGCATGCATTAATGCGGGCATTAAAAGACAAAAAAGAAAATACTGAAAAATAGAGGAAAAATATCAGAAAATAGGAAAATTGTCGGAAAAAATGAGAAAAATGGTAGAAAAGTATAAACAAATACTGGAAAATATAAAAAAAATTTGGAAATTTTTTTGGGAGCAGCCATTAACGCTAAAAAAGGAAATTACTGAAAAGTAGAAAAAATTAATGAAAAATAGAAAAATATGCGGAAAAATGGTAGAAAAGTAGGAAACATTAATACAATATAGAAATAAATGGAATAAACATTTTATAAATAGTTTCAAGCATTTTTCTATTACAATTTATGGAAAGTAACTACCAGTTTAATTGGGAAGTAACTACCAATTTATATGGGAAGTAACTACCAGTTTAACTATGAAGTAACTACCAGTTTAATTGGCAAGTAAATACCAGTTTAAATGGAAAGTAACTACCAGTTGAAGTGTGAAGTAACTACATTTTTTTTGTAAAGTAATTATCACTTAAACTGGGAAGTAACTACCAGATAAATGGGAAGTAACTACCGGTTAAAGGAGAGTAAAATTTTATGGGAAGTTAAAAAAAAAATTTTCTAAAAAACTTTTCTAAGAAGTTATTACAAAAGTTTTCTGGAAAGTAACTACAATTTATGGGAAGTAACTACAAATATTAGTAGTTACTTCCCAATATTTGGTAGTTACTTTCCCAATATTTGGTAGTTATTTTACAATTTTCTCCATTTTGGTAGTTACTTCCCATATTTAGTACTTACTTCCCAATATTTTGTAGTTACTTCCCAATATTTGGTAGTTACTTCCCAATATTTGTAGTTACTTCACAATATTTGGTAATTACTTTCGCAATATTTGGTAGTTACTTTCCTATTTTGGTAGTTACTTCCCAATATTTGGTAATTACTTTTCCAATATTTCGTAGTTACTTTATAATTTTCTCCATTTTGGTAGTTACTTCCCATATTTGGTACTTCCCAATATTTGGTAGTTACTTTCATTATTTTGTAGTTACTTTCCAATATTTGTAGTCACTTTCCAATATTTGGTAATCACTTTTTAATATTTAGTAGTTACTTTCAAAAAAAAATTTCCAGAATATTTTTCTATTTTCCGGTATTTTTTCCTACTTTTCTATCATTTTTCCTATTTTTCCACATATTTTTCTATTTTACGGTAATTTTTCTTACTTTTCAGTATTTTCCCTTTTTGCCGTTAATGGCTGCCCCCAAAAAAAAATTCCAATTTTTTTATATTTTCCGGTATTTTTTCTACTTTTCTACCATTTTTCCTATTTTTTTGACATATTTTCCTATTTTCTGATATTTTTCTCTATTTTTTAGTATTTTCTTTTTTACTGTTAATGTCCACATTAATGCATGCATTCAGCCATAAGTGGATGCATGCATGCCTTTTCTGTATTGGGAATAGGTGGTGGGGCTTTAATGCTTTATGTGGGGGGGGGGGGTGTTGGGGGATATTTTAGTCCTCTGGTCTAGATAGGATAGTAAAATGCTTAAACTAGTTCATAGGGGACTAAATGACAAATGGTGGTGATCTAAAAGACTAAACAACAAAGCCCCTTTTCTTCTATTATATAAGATCAACTTTTTATGATGTGACAGATGAGTGATAATCCGAGTCATAAAACTATGTACACGTGACATAGGGTTGTAATCAAATAGAGTGTTGATTGGTGTACATGGACAGGAATGCACATGCCACCAATCAATAGTCCCATCGGTAGTGGATTACTGATGAGATAGATGAAGATATCGGTATCTCACTACCGGATCAAATCAAATAATCGGTAATTGACACTATCGATGAGATAGATAAAAAAAGTCGGTACTTGACTACCGATATGTGACATGTATATGTACACGAATTATTATTCAATCAAATAAATAGAAAAGAGGATCTAGTGGGAGTGGGTGTTAGTCGTGACAGGTGGCATGGGGTCCACCCAGTAATTTCATTGGGCTCGCTCGAGTTGGCTATCCCAGCAACAGCGACACCACCACCACCCCCCGGCCCCCTCCTATTTCGTATAGAGGATTCTAAATACACCTCTATTATTACTATACACACCTCACTCAAATAGAAAATACCTTAAATGCCCCACTTATCATCCTCCCCATGGCCACCACCATCTTTACCCTATGCCCCCACCTAGAGCCATCCCCGTTGCCGCCGCCGTCCTCAGCATCATCACCGCTCACTGCCGCCTCCATCACCACCACCCGCCGCCGCCTACACCACCTAGAGCTGTCCTCGTCGCCGCCGCCATCCTCACTACCACCACCACTTACCACGACCATCATCGCCACCGTCACCACCATCATCTTGATCACCACCATCGCCGCCATCTCCATGACCATCACCACCATCAACACCGTAGCATCCCCACACCACCTCCTCTATCCCCCGACCATCTACCGCAGCCAGCCGCTGCCTCCACCCCAAACCACCACCACTGCTTTGAGAAGAAGAAGATGATGGTAGTTTGGGCATTTATTAAACTTTAGGGTATACTTAGTACTAATAGAGGTGTATTTAGAATCAGCCATTTCGTATTCGTATTCCCTCTTGCCGAACTCCCCCCCTCCCTTTATTTCGTATTCGTATTCCCTCTTCCCCTTAGGCCTTTCCAAACCCTCTCTCACTGTCTCTCTCCCGCCTCCATTCCTCGTTCCAGCCCTTCGTCTCAATAGATCCCTGCCCTTTTCCCTAATTCTCGCTGTCATTCTCCCAATTATTTCCAGCTGATAGATTTCTGCGATCACTGGCTTGTCTGCCTCGTGATACCGTCGCCAAACTTGGTTTTGGTTTTGTGTAGCAGATGGAGCAATTCAATGCCAAGATCTTCGCCAAGTACGAGAACCTTAAGGTACTCCTTGCCTGCAAACTTCATGCTGAAAGTAATGCCTCTAGTTCTCCTTACGCTGCTCTGAGGATGTGGAAATCGGTTTCAGAAGAGGAAAGGATTCGTGGAGGAGGAGCTCATCCTTAAAACGGAGGCTGATTTAAGAGACTACCGCTCCGGTATGCCACTACTTCTTTCCCTCGTCTTCGTAATGGAGACCAATTTTGGCTCTATTGTACTATTTGATTCAATTATTTTTATTTTATTTTTTGGTAGTTTTCTTTGCAACTGTTGGTGCATACCCTGGACTTGAATTGTCTTTGGATGAAGGGATGCCTAGGTATCCCTTAATTAACCTTGGACGATAAGGTGCCTAGGCATTTCTTACTTATATAATTAGCATGAAGGGATCCTAAGCATCTAGTGGACTATTCTATGGATCTCTCTCACTTTATGTGCATCTATAGGGGTGTGTTTGGTGGCCAGCAATTTTTTAACTTGTCAGTCTTTCCCTGAGATGTGAATGCTAAAATGCAATGATCTAGGACGAGCTAACTTCTCTGAATGAGTTTAGGACTAGGAAATGTGTCGAGTTGTATATGCCCTTGAAGGACTGCTTGTGAACATGGTTGTGGGGCCACAGTCTATGCAAATTGGGGTATTCCCTAGAACACCTATGAAGTAAAAATATGGTGCACAGCCTTTAAGCACCACCTTGATAGGAACTGGATATTTACCATTACACTGTGTCAAAATTTGAGCCAAAGGATTATGTTTCACCATAGATCTTTGAGTTGGATCACATATTAATAGTAGGTTGAGGTTCAATGCCGCAACCTACCGCTGTTGATGAATTGTTCACTAACCCATGTATTTTCATCTTTCATTTGTTTGCTCTCAATTGTTTATCCAATTTTTGAAATAAAAAATAATTTAATCAGGTGGGTGATAGGGGGTCTTATTTTATAATTATGATTAGAATATCTATGTATGGTTGATAGTTTTTCTCCGAAACTTTGGTTTATTCCCTAGATTTGAACTGATTTTAGACAAAGGGATGCCCAAGCATCCCATGCTTACATCTTTTGACGAAGGGATTCCTTAGCATTTGTTGAACCATTCTTTTGGCTTCTGGGTGTCTCTCACTCTCACTGTATTTCTTCTGTATAAGCGTTTGGAATGAAAACGGATGATGTGTAATTTTAACACTTAAAAACATTCTTCTGTAGCAAATACTCCTCTTTTTCATACTACAAACCAATCTTCATATTCCTAATTGAGTTGTACATAGTCATATTGGGTTCGAGGTCTTCTTCAATCAGAGGGAAAGGAGCTGGGGTAGGTGGTGCGAGTGCACGCGGGCCAGGCGGCAACAAATTTACTCTAAGGATAACATCCATCATACCATGCCTCAATTCTGGTTTCCTTCTTTCATACAGAACATTTTACATTTCTCAGTTTCCCTCTAGTATGCAAAGCCTCCTTCCTCATGGATTATGCTCTCAGCGATGGTGTTCAGTTTCCAACAGCCAGTACTTTCTATTTTTGTTGTTTATGTTTCACTAGAATGTTTCAGTCAATTTAGATTTAGTTGGAATAAACACATACATGCTTTTTGCTGAGTTGTTCTCCTTGCAGCTGTAGAGGACTTGGTAGAAGCGTTGAAGAACGAGAACGATCGGTTGCGTGTGGAGATGTATGGCTTATAGAGGGTCAATTTGGTTTTAGATCTCTAGTTTTTTGAGTTATGGACTGGAAAATTTCCAGGACTTTAATCATGTGTATATATCATTGCAGATCTTCGATGCAGGACCAGTATTATGAATGCCAAAAGCTTCTATTGGAAGAGAGCCAAAAGAGTGACAATTACATCCCTTCTCTTATCTTTCTTTGTCGTTACCAGAAAATCCTTATATTGTAGTGGTTATAAAGGTGATCCTGTTTCTTAACAGCAAAAGAGCTATCTAATGAAGTTGGAAAGCTTCAGAGCCTGTTGCTTCAGAAGGATGATTCTGGCAATGCATTAGTGGCATCCCCTTACACATGTCCAGTTGTCAGGCCAATGGATATTTCGAGAAATTCCCCAACAAAGAAGACAGCAAATGAGCCTCTTTATGTCAGCCCTCTAGTGAGGTCAAGAGATATATCTAAAATTGGGAAGACACCAAATTCCTGGACTGGCCAAAACACAATTCAATATAAAGAAGCAACTGCCTTTTCATCTTCTAGTCATCAGGAAGACCAAATTGTGGTAAGCATAAGGGATCCAGTTTCGCGATATATCATTTCGTTGTGCTTTCATTATTGGATGTCTCTATGATCTTCTGGAGCTTAATTTGTTGATTTGATAGTCAGCATTTTGCCTTTTTGGTTTTTATTCTGACCATGGATATGAAAGTTTTCAGCCAGATTGCTGTAGAAGAAATACAGCAGGTACGGATATCCATGTGATTGATCTGAATATAACTCAACCTAAGAATCTGCTGACTTTGACTTCTTAAGTGTTCTTATTTCAGGAAATGCCAGTGGTAAAGGCTGCGGCAGTTGTGTGTTTCAGACTCTTGTGGAGTCCATAGTGGGGATGAGATTTTCCATAGGCTTTCAGGCTGAAGGGCCATGTCTTTCAGTCATTCATGAAATGAGTGGTAAATATATAGGAAGATTTGATTGAGTATTTTAGCCCTTGTTAATGTACTCAAACTTTTCTTGGTCTCTCACTATAGTTTGTATTTATTTAATTCATGTCAGTTCATATCTTCTATAAGATGCGGCCACCACGTTTTTATAAATTGTTTGGCTTGCGGTGATGGAAGAGGTTGACGCATCTCCTCTATTCTAACATAATTGACTTGACTCCTTCACCTTTTCTCAAAGTATATCCTGAAATGAAAACACATTCCCCTACCCTCTTTTGTTAGACTGCATCCCACACAAAATACCTTTAGCATTTTCAGCTGCAGAGAGATGAGGTACCTTTCCCTTTTATTTAGTCTTATGATACATAGTTGTGGATGTTTGAGTCAATAGTATGGTTTTAGAACTGTCTGAAGTTGGTCTTTGCATATTAATCTCATCGTAGTTTTTGGTACATTTACTGGAGATGGCTTTGATTTGACTACTTGAAATTTTGGCTTTTTTGTACAAAATACGAAAATTGGATGTCTCACAGTGGAATTGTATGAGGGCAAGCTTTTTGGCTCTCGAGACAACATGAGTTACGTTACTATACTTTGTTTTTGCTTTCATTTTGGTATAAGTGGGTTTTTGCTAAATCACCCCCGAAATATTCTGTGGCATGGTCGTTGCAATTGTTATTAGTGCAGTGTCCTCTGCCATTTGAGAATAGATCCTGAAGAAGCCATAAAACGTTTACTGTACATCAAGGTTGAGACTGCTCATTAGCACTGAACATGCCGACCAGTAAATATAGTTTTGAGCCCTTGTCTTAATTGGGATCTATACGATCCATACAAGCATGGCTTGGTAGTTTGGTCATCATAATATGGTTGCTATTTGGAGTAAAAGTTAGTCTATAGGTTGGATAAAAAGCTGGTTGCTGACATTGAGAATGTCGTTATTCTTGATTAACATTTTCATCCATAGCGAGGCATAAACAGGGATGATCACTTTGGAGGGATTCTCGGGTTCACTTTGAAAGACGCATGTTTCCTTATGTTTATTTTACCATAGTGCTTCTTGATATAGCATTCAGTAATGCACTTGTTGTATGCTACCGTCATCTCCTAAGAAATTTCAAAAGTAGTGCTCAGAAAATTTAATGCTCTTCTTAGGGAATCTTAAAGCATGCATTGGTAGAAAATTGGCGCCAATGATGTCTGAGTAAGTTGAGGACCGGCGTAGTTATTATCACTGCATTTCAACAGATTCACTTAGACGTCTTATGATGTGAAGGAATTCTTACAAAACATTGCCTCACCTATGAGCTGAAGTGATTCATAATTTAAGATTCATCGGCTGTTTGTTTCCACATAATGATTGACATGACGTGACTTTATTCATTGATGAAAAGATAGTTGCTTTTATCTCATTACATCCACTCATGCATAGTCGTCCGCAGCTTCCACAATACCCGTGCATTCCCTTGGTAATCATCAACCATCAGAATGGTATCAATCCAATCTTTGATGAACTCTAGTTAAAAATATTGACCATATTTTTCTAATTGTTAAATCAAGTGTTCTTTCTTTCTTGATATGGTTATTATGTCCATATCCTATTCTGATATGTTCCATGTTCATCCACATTTGTGGTTGACTGCAGGTTATACATTCAGCCTAACCTGGATAAGACACGAGGATGCAGAAGGTGAGCTGGTGTACCATGTTTTCTCATTAGGGACACTTGAGAGGGTAGCTCTTGATTGGATGAAGGAAGACATAGTTTTCAGCATGACTATGTGCCCTGGTTTCTTTGAGAAGATTTCCCGAGTGATCGGGCACCATTGATATTTGGGTGCTGCTGCGAGCAAGCAAAAAAGATTATTGGATCTTTGGAGTGAATTTGTGGTTTTGTTCCGGAAATTCGACTTAGATGGGTTGCGAGGTCTCCTCCATGTAGAAACAAAGGGAGTCAGTGTGCTTTCATGGACATCAGCTCTAGGAAACCTTCAGTTGGACTTGTAGAAACGAAGTAAAGAAAGGTCACATGTTCTAGCCTTGATGTTCCCATAGTAGATGGCTGCCAGATTGCTTTCCTCTTTGCACTGCTATGTATCTTAAGCTGAGATACTGCTTTCCATTGCAGGATTCTTGACTGGAAATTAAATGTTGCTAGACCGTGTATCATTATCTGGGTAATCCTATCAGTATAATGTTCACCGCATCACTCTCCTCTTTTATCTTGTATAGCATCAGCTTTTTGCTCATTGTTTGCCTTTCTCACTTGTTTCAAAAGATTCAGTTCTCTGGCACTCATAGTCATTCGCCCATTAACGGATTGTTTCAACTAAACTGCTGCTGCTGCTGCTGCGTAGTCTTTTTTTTTCCCCTCCCTTTTTTCTTCTCTTTTTCATTCTTTTTTTTGTTGTTATTTTCAACCCCTTGGCCTTATCTAATCAAAAAAGAAGAAAGAAACTAGAACACTGGAGGTCACAACTCACCAGGCTTATCTAATCAATGCACAGACATGAGTCTCCTGGACATCTCGGGAAACCAGGGATTGACTCCATGTTTAAGGCATTCAACTAAAACCGGTCTGAATCCTTTTTCATCGTAAAAATAATCAAAACTTGAAACTAGTGGTCAATCATAAGCTCACAATCCAGTACTCAAAACTCGAGATCCGCTACATATCCGAACCCAATAACATTTTTTCAGTGCTAAACATACCCAAAATAGATCAACAAAAGCATATCATGCCCTCTTTTTCTTGTTTTTTTTTCTTTTTCTTTTTTAACTCGGACGAATCCATGTTAATAATCTCCATCGGCCAAATAATACCGAGTACATCTTAAAGTCGAGTGCTACGAACTAGCCGTTGGAGAGCCCCCCCTCAACGGTCAAAAGGGAGTTCAAATCTCCGACTTCGATAAAAATCGCTGAAGAGGGACCCTTCTAATCGTAATAAAACCGACCCCTCCACAGCCACTTCGTCTTCTCTCTCTCTCTCTCTCTCTCTCTCTCCCTCTCCCTCTCTTCTCCTTTGAAAGAAGAAGAGATCAATCCCAATCCTCAAATCCTCTTCTTCTTTCTCTTTGTAGTCAATCAAGAGCATCGAGATGACAAGAAGGGAGAACCAAGATGTCCAAGATAACATCCCCAGCACGCCTGCCAACCCTGCTCCTCGATCGGCCATGGCGGCAGCCAAACAGCCTCTTCCCATGGCTAACGCCATCGACGGCCAGTCGGTATTGAAGAGGTCCTCATCTTTCTTTTCCCACTCTTTATTGTGTGCCCTTTATGATCTGTATTTGTTTTGTTTCTTCATAACAATATCAAATCTTGATCAATTTTAGAAACGAAGTCGTGGAAGATGAGATTTTGTTTCCCCTTTTGTGATTTCATTCAATTTTATTTCTTGTTCCTGTTCTGAGTTCTCTCATTCATCATTCAAGTTGCATGGATCTTTATGTTTATGGGTTGTGATTCTTTGCCAATCGATACCTCTATTTGTTTCATTTTATCATCCCGTTAGCAATTTGGAATCTTTGCCTTCTCCTACTTAGTTCCTTGATCAACGTTCAGACCTTGAGAATAGGATCTCGATTTGTTTTGGGAACTTCCCAATCTCTGGTACATGCCCCTGTTTATTTCGTTTGGTCTCCTCATTATAGGAATGTGGGATCTTTGCCTTTTTTCTACTCAGTTCCTTGATCAACAGCCTCCAGATCTTCATAATAGGTTTTTCATATGTTGTTGGACTTTCCCAATCTCTTGCAAATTCAATCCGATTTACGAATCCTTGCTGTTCCCTTTCTGAACATAGGTTCTTGATTTGTTTCTTCTTTAAATTGGGCATTTGTTATTTCCCTCTTGTTCCTGCCTTTCTAGTTTGTCTTTAAAAATGAAAACTAAAGTACTAAATTCTAAGCAACACTATAAGAACTTCTTTAAATGTACTCATCTCTCCTTTTTTTTTTTGTGCAAACAGGTTGCAGTCAGAACTCATGGCTTTAATGGTATGAAGAAGATTGCCTTCTCTTTTATTTATTTTAGTTGTTCCTTCAGCTGTGTTGTTCCAATAAGAGATTTCTATGCTAATGTGTCTGCTATGTGCCCTTGTCTTCAGATGGGTGGTGATCCTGGAATATCTGCGTTTCCGGAGGGCGACAACATCTTCTGCTGGAAAGGGACAATCACTGGGAGCAAGGACACTGTTTATGAGGGAACCATCTACAAGCTTTCTTTCTCCTTTCCCAATGATTATCCATTCAAGCCCCCTAAGGTCAAGTTTGAGACCGCCTGCTTCCATCCTAATGTTGACATCTACGGCAACATTTGCTTGGACATTCTGCAGGTTTGTACTAAAATATTTCCACTTGCTAGATTTCAGCTAATTTCACATTATATACTTCCTTATATTGGGCTCTTACATGGTTCTTGGCTTTCAGGACAAATGGTCATCAGCATATGATGTGAGAACCATTTTGCTCTCAATTCAGAGTCTTTTAGGAGGTATACTATTGATGCTTATGGAAACATTCTTCTCAAGGCTTAGCAATATTTCTAGTCTTTTGTTAGGCATCATTATGAACATGAGCATATTAATGGTTTGGTTCTCGTTTCAGAACCAAACAATGAATCTCCTCTCAACACTCAGGCAGCAGCACTCTGGAGCAACCAGGAAGGTTTGTATTTCTAACTTGGTTTCTATTAAGCTTCATGTAAGAAATATAAATCTTTTTTTATTTATAGCTTATAAAACTGTACCTTTCTTTCTCTTGTGGCAGAGTTCCGGAAAATGGTGGAGAAGCTTTACAAACCTGCTTAGAAGTTAGAATACTCGTGGAATGCGCAATTTATGTAAACATATCATAAGATTCATTGTTTTCTTCAGTCTTAGCTCATTCTTTCATAGTAAAGGAGGAACTGGAGGAACTACTGTTTTCTTCAGTCTTTCAGATCCTATCATGAGAAACAATCTCATTTTATAAAATCAGAAAGAGTTCATGTTCTACTATTCTTATTCAAGATGGGCATGTCCGGATTATTCTAATATTATGTATTGCATTGGTTGTGAACTGGCATATATGATGGATATGTTATGGGGTTGGTGTATGAAAGATGTCCAGATTCAAGACACTTGCTTATCTCACAGGTTCTTTCCTTGGCCCCAATGACTGCCTAAACATTACATTTGTCTTGGCCTGTATTCTCCTGAGCATTTTCTACTGCAAGTGGGAATGGTGTTATGTTACAGTTTTCTTTTCTCACTGTTGCGATGCAGAATGGAATTTCATTTTGAAGTTTGCCTATGGGGGAAAAAATGCAGTGTGTGGTGCCTTTGAAGAGAAGGCGCAGACAGACATTCTTCTTGTGTCAATAAAGCTCCCAAAGGCTAAAAACTATATATATATAAACTGAACATTATTCCAAATCCCTCAAAGCTCGATTGAGCAATCCCGTCGGCTAAAACATTAACCGTGAAGAGGCGGGTGGTAATTTGGGTTGCAAATTAGTGTGTTTGGGTTCGGGATTTACGAGTTCGGATCGAAAATAGGTCAACCCGTTTCATGAATAGGTTGTTTTTGGGTTGACAGATAACCCGTTTGACCAGCTGTGACCTATGACCTGTTTAAACTAATAATCTTAAGTAAAATTGTAGGCTAAAGTATGCATTTGGTATATGAACTTTCTGACAAATTTTTACATAGTCCCTCTATTTTAAAATATTTGATTAGAATCCTTGGAGTTTGTGAATGTTTATGTGAAGACCCGCTCCTCTAACCTAGCTCGACCGCGTAGATCGAGAGTCGTTTTTGTGTTGGTTTGGTTCCGTATCGATCGTATTGGCATTTTGGACCCAGGGATAATTTTGTAAAATTACACCATGGCGGTCAGTTTTGCACCCGTGTTATGCACACACTGCCTTGCATTGATGAATATGATTGATTAGAATCTTAGGGGTGCTTCTGATTGGAAGATTGGAGTTCGATCAGGAAAGATCGAATCGGACAGCCGAGATCATTTCAAATCTCTATAAATACCCCTCCTTTCTTTCTCTCTCCTCCTTTTCCTTTTCTCTCTCTTCCTCTCTCTTGTTGGCTGCCGGATTGGAGCTCCGGCTGTGGTTTTTCGACGCGGATCTGCAATGATCGAAACTGAGGATCTTGGAGATCGCTTACATGTCTATACATGTAGGTATTTCTACCCAATTCCTACGAATTGGTTTCCCTAGGATTGATTTAGTATGGTTTTGATGTGTTTGTGTTTGTGTTTGTTAGAATGTTGTCTAACATGATAGAGTAGTGTAATAGCGTGTTTAGAACACTTCTACACTGTCAATTTCGTATTCTATATGACGAATTTTGTATTTCTCGTCGTTTCGTCGGATTTCGGCTATTTTGACCTAGATCTGAAATTCAACCATCGAAAGTTGAATTTATTGGTACCATTAGGTTCCCTACCATCAATTGCACATCCCTCTAAAGTTTGGTTTGTTTTGGATTAGTTTTGATAGATCGAATCCAAGAAATTTGGTTTTTAGCACTATTCACCGCAACAGCCGACGTATGAAGAATCTTCTCTGCTAAGAAGATCGATCTCTTCCTTGACAGAGGGTGCTCTTGGGGAAGATCGATCTTCTTGGGAAGGAAGATCGATCCATTTTTCCCATACAGAACGCTCTCTTTGAAGATCGATCTCTTCCTTGGCAGAGTGCACGTAGATAGAAGATCGATCTTCTTGGGTAAAAAGATCAATCTCTTATATGCTTATTGTTATGTATAATTCGAATTTTAAGGATTTTGATTTCTTTTCAATCCGAATCTCTTGCATATCCTTCCAAACGATGGTTAGCGACGAGTATAATGTTTTTCTTGAGATTTCAACGGATTTGATCGGAGACACATACTTTTGAGAGAATTTACGTGTTTATCGATTTTAATCAATTTTCTCCAATTTTGTCGATCAATTGTTTCCTGATCGACTCGATACCCTAATATATCATGTTGATACATGTTTAGGACTACCCATTGACCTTCTATGGATTTGACGGATTTTTGGAAAGGTTTTTATGTTAAGATTTTCCGTTGTAAGATTTTAATTACGTATCTTGTATGTTTAGAATAAATGCTTAGAGTCGACGGTGTGCTCGTTTCTATTTTGTTTGTGGATCAACCGGGCGAGTCATGCTCCTCGGGAATGTGTAGAATAAATGAGCCAAAGGTGTGCCCTACTGCTTTAACTATAGCCCAACTCTTTGTCGACGTGTGCTGGGGGCGGTAATGTATAATGATTGATTTGTTCTTGAATGATTGATTGTTTTGGTTACCTTATCGGTTGTCTTATCGTTATACTTGTAGACCAGTTATCCGAATCATTCGGATAACTGTGGAACCTTAACATGTTGTGTGCCGGTGTCACACCGAGGCTTATTGTATAGCGGTATTGTAATACCAATCTTGTTTGGGGATCTGGTTGATCCCTTATTACCTTATTGCTTAACATGTTAAACTCTGATGTTATTGTGACATATAGTGACATCTAGGTTAGATGCTTGTATAGGTACATGCACTATATGTATTAGAGGCATTCCATATTAGGCGTGGGCGATGGGTTATTCGCCGATCCGATGGCTCGGGTAGCTCGGATCTAGCCCTAAAACCGAGGCTAGGTAGCAAGGCTTAGGGCGTGATTGTATTATTGGAATATTGTATTCTCGAGGTTGATGTGTAGTTGGCTACTATCATTCTGTTATTGAGGTTTAGAGGTTGTGTCGTCTCTCCAATGCCAAGTGCTAAGGATGGTTATCGATGCGTTCCCAACGCGGATCCCCAAGCATGGACATCCTGGTTGGGTAAGGGTGATCATGTATGTTACTGTTCCTCTGCCTCTTGGTAACGTGGTCAGGAGAGAGGTTTCATGACAAGAGCCCTTGGGACATCGATAGAGTTATGACACCCTTGGCATACCTTAGACTTACGTGGAGAGACAACACTGTTGTTGTTTGCTTCCCTTTCAGTGTGACGTAGAGTAGAACCCTACTGAGCTTATCACTCACTCCTACCATGACTGTGTTTTGCAGGTGCAGGCACAAGCTCATCTTCAATTATATTTGCTGGATCAGCTTTCGGCGACGCGATGACTTCCAGAGGCGCTTGAGGTTGTTGTAGGATACATGTCGTACTTTTGATAGATTTTGTATATAAACATCCCTCAAGAATTTTGTTAAATGTATAATTTCCCTCATTGATGAATTTTGATAAATCTGTATCTGATGTCTAAATAGTACAACTTTGATGTTAACTTAATAGAAATCTTGTTTCCTCTAGTTTGGAGTTATAAATTGTTAAAATTTCAATTTTACCATTGGAAGTCAATTTGTTTAAATGATCTATGATATTTGTAATCTATCGCGCCAGAATGGAAGTAAATAGTAGTAGGAACCCTCACGCCCTGGACCAGATGGGTATTCTGGGTCAGGGTGTGACAGTTTATGTGGTGCTTCCATCTATGTACCGTCCACTGATGTAATAGAGAGGCTCGATTTTGACTAATCATCGCATATTGACTAGTCAAAAATTCCCATCCCTCTCTCTCTTTCTTTGTCCCTAACTATCTGTGATGACCCGTTCCTCTAACCTGACTCGACCGCATGGGTCGAGGGTCATTTTTCCTTGTTGGTTTGGTCTCGCGTTGCACACATTGCCCTTGAAGTGATGTTTGTGTTCGATTAGAATCCCTAGGGGTGACCCAGATCGAAAGATCTGGGTTTGGGGCATGTTTGTTTGCCCGTTTGCCACTTTTTAGGATGAGAAGATCGATCTTCCTAGCCAGACGATCGATCTCCTTGTTCCTGGAAAGTCTTTGCATGGTCACGAGGAAAGATCGATCTTCATGCCTATGAAGATCGATCTCTCTTGTCGTGACTGGTCCTCTAAGTATGACATGTCTCTTTTCTTTGGATTTCTTTTGAAAATCCTTGGAGGAGCTCAAATCCGGCGGCTTGGGGAGGATCGTTTGGACGATCCGAAGCTTATTGAGCTGGATTTGAAGGCATCAACCTGGTTTAGGTAGGGATCTCTACCCAAATCTCGTGATTTGGTTTCTTAGGTTTGCTTGTGATCTTGTTTAGCTTAGATCTGGTTGTGTAGCAGTTGGTTTTTCGATTTCTTGGTGTTTTTGGACTCCCCTCACCTTCCTCTTCCCAATCCTTGAGTTTTGTAGAATTTGGCTTGGTATTTTGTACGTTTTTCGACATTTTCTCCGATGGGTTTCCGGCGGTGCGTAAGAAGAATCGATCTTCTTGTGAAGAAGATCGGTCTCTCTTATGACCTCACACCTAGCTCGAGAGGGATAGATCTTCTTGGTGTGAAGATCGATCTGTTGCTTGGTTAAGGCGGTGCTACACCAGGGCCCGAGGAAGATCGATCTCCAGGAGTGTGGAGATCGAACTTTTCTTTGGTTGTGGACATGTGCAGGGAAGATCGATCTCTCTTCCCCGGAAGGGGATCCACATGGAGAAGATCGATCTTCTTAGGGTTAGAAGATCGATCTCTCTTCCCTGGCAAGGGATCCACATGGAGAAGATCGATCGATCTCTCTCTATCCAGTGGGCTTGTTTTATTTCTGATTCTCCCAATTTTGATTCTTTTTCAACCCGATTTTATCGCACGTTTTCCTATCGAATAGCATGTTGTTTTAATCGTGATTTTAACGGTTTGCCTTCGAGTTTTACGACGATTGGTGTTTCGGATCGTTTCATCGGCTTTTTACGGATTTCGTTCGGTTTCTCAATAAGCATGCAATAGTTGTGGCTTGTGTTTGCTTTACTATGCTTTATTGTAGTATAATTGTGTTAGCTAACTTTTACTGTTTTGTGGTTGAACCAATGGAGTCATGCTCCTTGGGAGTGTAAATAGTATAACCATTAATTGTTGTTATGCCATATAATGACACATAGGTTAGATGTTTGTATAGGTGCATGCATTTGATTGCATTAGTTGCATTTTAGGTTAGGCGTGGGTGAATTGGGGCTTCGCCGATCCGAGGCTCTCGGGTAGCTCGGATCTAGCTCTAGGACCGAGGCTGGGTAGTTAGGTCTAGGGCAAGATTGTGTTGTCAGCTGGATGTTTCGAGGTTTAGAGGTTGTGTCGTTTCTCCTACCAATATCTAAGTGTAGTTGCTCTTTATATTTTGTACCGGTTGGGGATGCATTGCAGATGCATTGAGACCCATGTCGTTATCCTAGGTCACTCTTTGAGGAGCGCTTGGAGTCAACATGATCCTTATCAAGGTTGGTCACTCTTCGAGGCCGCCTAGAGCCGACGCAATGCTCATCGAGGTTGCATGCTTGAGTAGTATAGAACGCCTTAGGCTTAGCAGGAAGATGGCACAGTTTTGATTCTCTTTTTTGAGTGTGACGTAGAGTAGAACCCTATGGAGCTTTGTTGCTCATTCCTACCCGTGCTGCGTTTGCAGGTGCAGGCGTCAGCGCTTCTGTAGCTCCCAGCGGATCAGCTTTGGGTGGCGCATCGACTTCTGAAGGTGTTCGAGGACCCTGAGGACATGGTGGCACTGGTTTTTTGTTGTACAGTATGCTCGAGGATAATATCAATGTATAAATTCAGTTTTGAGGTTTCTTTAAATTGTATATGTACAACTGTGTAATCTTGAAGTATTATTAAATTATCATTTTACCCTCAGTTTAGCTTTGTATTAGTTTGTGAATATTATAATGTGTTGCGCCAATTTGGATGTGATTAGATTAGGAACCCCTCACATCCCGCCGCAGGGGTTGGCGTATCCCGGGGCGGGGCGTGACACCATCCCTCTCTCCCTCTTAAACCATCTATCTTCTCCATCAATGGTGTCAAACTACCGGCAATGGCAGCACCATCATCGACAAGGGGACCCTACAATGGCAACGAATAGTAAGGCAAGAGAATAGAGAAGTAGCTAGAGAGGAGAGAGATGGAGAGTTTGTGAGCAAAGAACTGTCTCAACAAGTATATTTGCAACCATATAACTTAGCTTTCATAAACTATCCAAAAGAAGTATCACTTAGCTCTCATCAATGGCGTCTATCAATCGTATAAAAGTAAAGTGTGTAAGCAAAGGAAAGAAGCTTACTTGGATCAATTGTTGTGAGCAGTCCGGTCTGTCCAAAATCGCAGTCAAAGGGTTCCTCCCAGTAGCTTGGCAGTACTCATTCATTGCGTAAGTGCATGGGCCAACACAGTGTTCGACGAGAAGCAAGCGCTGCCAAGTTTTATCGGACCATAGTCGAGCCCTTGTCCATAGACAAAGTCAATGTTCTGCTACAGTGACTCGACGTCGGCGTTCTCCTTAGCAACGCACCATTTCTTGGACCCCCACAGCGCCGGACTCATCGAAGTCCTTCTCGGTGCGGCCGTGCCGGAATTGTCCGGTGGACAACAGAGAAGAGGACAATAGAAAACCCATTTGACCCCATTTGGTACGGGGATAAAAGTTATTTTGGGATAAAAGTTATTTTGGGATAAAAGTTATTTTGGGATAAAAGTTATTCTGGGTTAAGTAGTAATGATTACTTGAGATAAGGAAAAAGTAGAGATGAGTAGTAGGTGGAATGGAGATAACTTTTTATGGGTGTTTGAGGATAAAGTGTGGAATAAGGGGAATATTCCCCCCTTAACCCGGGATAAAAGTTATCCCGGGTTAACTATCCTCGTACCAAACGGGGTCGGGGTAGAGATCTTGATTTGGTGGCGGAGGGTGACGGCCGAGATAGCGACATGGAGGTTTTGCATGGCGGGGATGAGTTCGGTGATGAGGGACTTGTTGGCAGCGGAGAGGACCTCGTTGCCGACAAGAATGTGGTGATGTTGGTGTACAAAGCAAGAGGGAGGATGGTGCTCCGGAACCAATGTTGCGTGAAGGAGAGGTTGGTGAGGTCCGGGGTGAAACATAGGATGGGACCATGGGTAGGCCTCATATCTACCACAGGTGGAGTGCGGTGGTGACCCAGCCTCATCGCCACCTTTGCCGAGTACCTCGACGGAAAAGGAGAGAGAGACAAGAGAGAGAAGAGGGTGAAGAAAAGAGCTCACCATAGTCACAATTAATTAAAATTGGTCTAATTTGACCGGTTCAGTCGAGCCGACCCTTAGAACGTTTGACAATGCATGGACGGAAGCGTCACATAAACATGGTTCACAAAATTTAGGGACTCTAATCGAGCTTTTTAAAATAGAGTGACTATATAAAAATTTATGAAAACTTCAGATACCAAATGCATACTCTAGGCTAAAATTGTAAAACAAAAGCGAATCCGACCCCCAACCCCCAACCGCCAACCCAACTACCCGTGACCTCTTTAAACACATAACATGACCCTTAAAAAACTCGTAAGACAAGAGACTAATTGTTAAGTTCAACCTGGCCCGATTAAGAACTAGGTTAGGGATTAGGTTGGGGAATCGTGATATTCACATCGCCCTAGTCAGCCAGTGTTTTACACCGATCCCGTGTGGCATCCTATGTGGCATTTCCTTCATTTCCTTCAGCAAGCCACACCCATCTCTGGCTTGCCCACGTGAGCTTAAATATATTCAAAAAGCCAAGCCACGCCCATCTCCGGTTTTTCTCTCGAGCCCGAGAAGCTTCTTCTCTCCTCTCCGGCAGTCGTCGACGAGAACGGTCCGGTTCACCCCCCTGCCCTCCCCTCCCCACCGCACAGACAGACGTGGCCGCTCCCGTCGGAGTCTTCGACAACTCTCTCTTCTCAAGTTCTCACCATGGACTCCATCTCCAGGCACTCGGTCTTCTTCAACACCGGCGACCCCGTCTCTCTCTCGCGCTGCCGGGTCTTCCATCGACCTCGCCAGCAACCCCGGTTCACCAACAACTGATGCCCTAACCAGCGTTTCGAGGGTTACGGGCGGGGACATTAAGGCATCATCACCCCAAAGGTAAGTTAAGTTTATGTGTATTTGCTTTGCATTGGTCAACTTATAGACACACATTTGTATTTAGACATCTACACATATTTATGCGTGATAAATGTCATTTTTACACATGGAACATATATAATCACCAGAGGTTATGAGTTTCAATTATTGAAATAGGTAGATAACTTTTGTTGTTTATATACACATATAAATCCTTTCATTTACGCACTTCCGTGTGAACCATTCCCATTTTGAGTAATGAGAAGTGTAGGTGGAAGATTTAACGTAAATTTTCAAAATTTAGCCATTGTCTAGTTTTGTCTAATTTTAGCACAATTCTACAGTGATTGAAACCACTCTATATTTAGTGGTTATTTATTAAACTACGTCCCGTTGACAAAGAGCTTTAAGAAGATAGATATAGATTTTGACTTGAAAAAGGTTCCACTCCATGAAGAGCTCTATAACATGCCTGAGCGGTTAAGAAATACGTTCCCAGCCAGTCCAGAGGGGATTTGTGGAAGTTAGAGCTGATTTATTCCTATGATAGAAGTATTATGAATATTAATGATGGTGCCTTGGATTCTTTGATTTTTATGTTCCCCTTTTCCATACTCATTCAAGACATTCACTAACATTTGGGATTCCTATGCTATAATGGCACATCAAAAAAACATTCCTAGGCAGTCAACAGGAGATTTGTGGAAGGTAAAGCTTATTTCTTTCTATGATAGAAGTAGTATGAAGTGTGAAAGTGGCCTAGATTTCTTGATTTTTTTGTGCCCCTTGTTCATACTCATTTAGGTCCTTCACTAATATTTGATATCATTATGATAATGCTTCTATTAAGACTAGTTTGGATAAATGATTTTAGGCTTTGTACTGAGAAAGCACGTCTTAAAATGAAATCCATTGTTGGATAAATATGGATTAATTTTGATTATTGATTATGGGTGATTGTAAATATTGTGTACTATTGCGATCGATATTGTGATGCGTTTCACAAATTTGAGATAGGCGCTAGAATTAATGTTGCTTTTGGACTTTATGCTTTACGTAGCATCATAAGCTAATATTTTCTACTGCTCGCAAGTCATGTAAACATGAATAGCCATGGCAAGCAAGCGTGTCACGATATTGACGATCCGAGTATTAAGCATCATGCGATCTCCGAGTATCCCGAGCAACCGAAAGCCGGATTGATTTTTAGTACTGTTGACGAGGTAAAAAAATATTAGAGAAATTATGTGAGGACCTGTCCCTCTACCCATGTGGCTCGTTATAGACCGCAAGGGTAATTTGGTAAATTACGCCTTGTTGGTTTGTTTCACACCCGTGTATGCACACACTAACCATGTTTGTATTAGTGTTTGATTAGAAAGGTTAGGTGGACCCGGGATCGAAAGATCCGGGCTTGGGCTTGAGTTTTAGCCCAAGTCTAGCTTTCCGCACCTAAGGAATCGATCTTTCCTTACTAAAAGATCGATCTTTTAATGCCAAAAAGTCAAGACACGATCGTCATGAAGGATAAATCTTTCCTCGGGAGAAAGATCGATCATTCATAGGTCGGTTCGTTTGTCTATAAAACGGACACGATCTTCTTCCTTGAATCCCATTTGAAATCCGCGTTCTTGAGCTCAGAGCTGTCGGATTTTGAAGCGATTTGGGACAATCCAAGGCCTTTGCGGCTGGGATTGAAGCTGCTCTAGGCTAGGTAGGGATCCTACCTACGTTTTTCTTTCTGGTTTTGTGAGTTTGAGTTGTTTATGATCTTCTTTTGCTTAGATCTTGTTGGATGTTTGTTAGTTTGCAGTATTATTACCGGTTTTTAACTCGTGGTCCTTCGTACTACCAGATCCCAAGGTTTTGTAGGATTTGGTGGAGTTTTTCGACGGTATTTCTCGCCGGAGGTTCACCGGAGAACCCAACAATATCGATCTTTCTTGGCAAAAGATCGATCCTTCATTGTTGGTCATGCTGAGCCCGAGCATGATCGATCATCTTTATTCCAGGGTAGTATGGATGCCCTTTTGTCGCGAGGAGGATCGATCTTCCTTGGCGCGACAAGGAGGGTGTCCTCTGTCGCGAGGATGATTGATCTTCCTGGGAGGAATGATCGATCTTCTTTGGCTCGACCGGAAGGGGAGACTCTCTGTTACTTGGAAGATCGATCTTTTCTTAGGAAAAGATCGATCCCTTGATGGCAGAGAGGGGTTTTCATTGGCTTTGCCCGCGGGGCTTGGTATGTATGGTTTTTCTTACACTTTATATATTGTACATATCATTAAGCATGCTAGCCCTATATTAGGGGTAGTGGTGAACCAAGAGAGTGATGACTCCTGGGATGTTTAGAATAAGTGGACGAGTGGCCCTACTGCTTTCCATAGCCTTGCATGCCGGCGTGCGTCGAGGGCCTTTACCTACGTGGTTTGTCTTCTGTTGTTTGCGGGGCTGCTTCCCCATGCAGGTTGCTGGTGAACTGGCTGGCAGTTGGTGGTGTACCACTGTAGCAGTTCCAGACCTTAAATGTATGTTCACCACCCCGGGCCGGCAGAGTGCCGAGCCCAGACCTTGTTATGCTATCATCACATCCTGTTGCATGCTTAACTGCTTATATGTGTATGTTCATCGCATACATCTCTGTTGTGCATCAGTTGCATAAGGTTAGGGCGTGGGCGATCTGTGGGTCCCCGTCCCGAGGCTTGGAAGCTCGAATTTAGCCCTAGGACCGGGGTCGGGTAGTTTGGACCATGTTTGAATTGTGGTGTACAGTCAAATTCGATGATAGGCCTAGATGACTGATACACCTGTTGCTTGATGATTGTAGAGGTTGTGTCGGCCTCGAGTTGGATACTGAGGTGTAGTCGGTGTCCCACTGTGATGACTCTTGAGTAGAGGGGTTGCCTACTCAGCGGTGTCATTTCCCACCAGCAGTGTTGGTTCCCTGCTTGTGAGTCAGCAGTGTTGGTTCCTGCTTACTGAGTGTGACCCATCATGTGACCAGTTCTTCTGGAAGACCATGATCGTGGACCTCAGGGACACGCGGTAGGGTTATGGGACCTCTGTATACACCCAGGTCTTACTTGAGGGCGACACTGTTGTGTGCCCCTCTTCCTTTTGTGTGTCGTAGTGTAGTTTCCCTGCCAAGCTTAGTTGCTCACTCCTACCCGGGCTGTGTTTTGCAGGTGCATTCGTTAGCTCCTCTTCGGTGGCCCCTACCGGGTAGTTGGTCGGCGGCTACGAGAACATTCCCTTTGGAGAAAGGGATTGCAGAAATCACATTACTATAGCGATACGCCTACGGTTGGGCGAAGGTGATGCAAAGGCAGTTCTTACTTATTTCAAATATTGTCTACATGCTGATTGACATCCTTAGCTGGACGTGCTCGTCCGATGAGGCATCAACTCATTCCCATCCTTAACATTGCCGCGCATTATACTGTGAATTATAGACCACATTACATAAGCTATGAATCTTGAAGGTCCGGAATGGTATTGATGAAAACAGTAGAGATGATAGGCAACAAGTACCTTAGGCCGGATGATGTCATAATTCCTACATGAGCACCTTTTCCCAACATCATCAACCATGCCTTAAATGGGTCAACTGCAAAAAAACTCAAGTGCTTAATTGAGAACAAGGAAAGTGAAGATTTACAAGCAGAAAATTGACTCATATGTAGTCGACCGTTCTTTCACTCACCGACTATGGGAAGGTCGTCGACTTCAGTGAAAGAGCGATGAGAACCAAGCTCATCCCGTCCTCAGCAACTTCCATCCTTTCAATCCACAAGAGCCGCAATTAAAATTTACCATATCTAAACGGATATTATATGAATTAAAGGCACAACGCACAACGAAGGGTATAACACCATACCGGGAACCCAAATGGAAATTAGTCAGCGCCGAGACCAAGCTCTGGAAATACGTCATCCCACTAAATCAGCCGTGGTCGTCTCACTCATTAGCTCCCCCAAACCACCCCCACCCCCTCCCAACCCCCTTGCAAGCAGCAGTCGGCGTCTATATCGACCACTGGCATAAGACGTGAAAAGTGCACAATTACCCCTTTTAACTAGGTCTTGTTAGTCTCCGAGCAATGCTATTTTGATTGTCTTTTCCCCATTTCAGGTTTAAGGACCTTCAATGAAGATTAGATCATGTTTGGTGCTAAAACGAACAAATAAAGAACCTGCGAAGTCAAAGGAGCAAAGGTGGGTCATCTTTGAAGATTAAACTGTACCTGCTTAGGAAAAACCAGATGATGTGTTATATATGGTTAGAAAGCTCTTGAAGTCTAGATCCCAGAACTTTTTACGGTTCATGATTTGGAGTTTCCTAGAGGAAGATATGCTATTTTTAGTACAAAGGCGCAGGAAAGAAGCTTCGGAAGAAGGAGATCGATCCGCTTCCCAAAGGGGATCGATCCCTTTGGCGCTGCGGGGAAAATAAAAGGAAACTGACTAATCCGAGTTAGGGTTTGCCCTAGGATATAAATAGCCTTCTTTGGGGGCGTTTTGGCAGCCATCCATGGCCGAATTTTCTTCATCACTTAGGGTTTCTCTTAGTTTCTTTTCCACAAATTAGGTTAGATCTTTGGTGGAAGATCCATGGGTGGAGCGAGGCGACAACCTTCATCGACGGATCTCCTTCCTAAGATGAGTAACTAATCTCTAGCCTAGGGATTTCTATGATATATTAGAGAATCTTTCTAGGGACTTTCATGGATCTGAGCATGTATTCTTTTAATGGTTTTTAATAGAATAATCTTTTATTGTCATATCTATTGGTAATATTTATTATGGTGAATGAATTGGATGTTCTTTGTGCCCTAGATTCGGCATGTCTTGTCTCGATTTTTCCGTGGTTTTACAGTCGGAATCTTTGAAAACTCAAAACATAAAAGTTGTAGATCTCTTCCTTAGCTTTCCACCGAATCTTAAATCAGCTTGTTTTGAGTTCGGATGTGAAAGTTGCGCAGAGATTACGATAGCTGGTTTTGAGTATTGCATGTTAGAGGCTAGGATTAGGACTTTTCCAAGATGCTTTCATGCTAGAACCATGTTAGATCTTAGAATTGGATCCTAAACCCTAGATTATGATTGTAGCAGTGCTAGAACCACTACCTTAATGCTAGAACCATTAAGACCTATGATTATAACCTACAATTCGTTCTTTATCTTTATTCATTAGGCGATCTCAAAGTGCTAGAACCACTTTGACTATTCACATACCAATTATCCGCTGATTTGTTAGTCATTCCGATGAAGACTTCTTAAGAATCTTTGTTGAGCGGTAGGGGTTCTAGCCATTCACCTATCGACTAGTTAAAACCATTAACACCTTTTGAATTGTTTTTATCCTAAGAAGACCTAGTTAGTTCTTTATTACGGATTAGAAATCTCTTGGCCGTTTATCCTATTATTATTTCGAATTAGTTTAATCTTAGTTAAGAATAATTAAACCCAAAAATCATTTCCTTTATCAATCTCTTGATTTAGAACTATACAAGGTAATTAGACTTAACACTTCTTTTCCCTGTGGATTCGACTCGGACTCATTGCTATCTACCAATAAAGTAGTTAGTTAGTGATTCGGATTATAAATTTCTAATTTTGACGTACTTGTTAAGACCACGACACTTTTCAAGGCGTGTCAAAATTTTGGCGCCGTTGCCGGGGAATAGAATAGTAGTTAAGTTAATTGTTTAGTATAGTTTTATTTCAATTAGTTATTTTCCTGTGCTTATTATATTAAAAATTTTATTAAAAAAATTTAAAAAATTTAAAAAAATAAAAAAGAAAGAAAGAAAGCGATTTGTGCTTACATTGCTTATTTTTCTATTGCTCGGAGACGCCGACGTAAGGAGAATCGGTGATCTACGGTCGACGACGGACGTCTCATTCTTGGACCAACCCCTTGTAACGTATTTCTAACTTTTTGCTTGGTCCTTGTTTAATTAATTATTTATACATGGCCGATAATTATATGCCACCGGGTGCCACATTGAATAATTATTCTTTACCATCTAATTATGCATCCGCTTATGTTAATGATGCATATGATTTCTCGAACCCGACATATTATTCGCATTCATACACCTATGATTCGGATTTGAGTAATCATCCATACCCTTACTGGCAATTCCAAGGTTACTATCCTCATAATGTTCAATCACAAGATTCAAGCATACCAAACCAATACTTTGCACCTAATTTTGAACCATCTTATCTTCCTCAAACACAATTCCCACCACCCTAACATTGGCATGAACCTCTCAGTCCCTTTGAATCACAAGCATACGTAGATCCATCTTTAGATGAAAGGACTCGTACCGATTTAGAGACTATTGAGGCATGTGATGGTGATGTGATTTACGATAACTCGCGAGTTCCCATTTTGGATAATTATGATGCTTCATGTGATCTTGTTATACCGGTTTTTGAAGCTTTCCACGAGCACATACCTAATATTGAGGATGAATCATTTGATATCAACTTACCGCTTTATGAAGCTTTTCATGAGGATGTACCTTATTATGATAATGATTCATGTGATGTCGTGTCACCGGTCTATGAAGGTTTTTATGAGGATATATCTAACCTTGAGGAGAATGATTCTTATGATATTAATTTGCCGGTTCAGGAAGCTTTTTATGAGGCCTTACCTAATCTTGATGCATATCTTGATGACGTTCTATGTAAAAATCACGTGTCGGTCTTTAATGTGCTTGATGATGTTTGTGATGACCTGGATGATCCTTGTGAGACCTCCTTTAGGAAACCTCACTTTGAGCCTCTATCCTTTACTTCATCCAAACTTGTTGAACATTGTGAGGTACCCAACCTTGTTTTTCCGAATTATTTAGGTTATGCCGAATTTGATTGTAGTTTCATCAAGGGCTCTTGCAACACTTCTCATCTTTCAAGTACTTTGTATGCTAAGGACCTTTCCTTTTTCTTTGATGAAACATGTTTGCATGACTTTACTTTTATTCGGACCATGTATTTCTTTACTTTAAATCATCGGCCGCCAAAAGACAACTTGATGATGACTCCATTTATTGAAATACATGGTTTAAAGGACGACAATTGGCCAATGCCTAAAGCTTATAATGAATTTTTTGCCATGAATCCTCCTTTCTTCTTTGATAAATCATGTTTGCACGTATTCTCTATGCTTCAATTCATGTATTTCTTCACCTTGAACCATCGGGCACCCAAATTCGGTTTTGATCTATATAGCATAGCGTCAGGCTAGTGACGATAAATCGAGCACTTCCTGGGAGGCAACCCAGTACTTTTTTGAATTTTTTTTCCTGAATTTGTTTTAGGATTTTCCTTAATTTTTATGATTTTCCATGATTTTTTCCATTTGTTTTTCTGGAATTTCCTTATTTTTCCCAAGTTTTTCTCTCTCCTTCTCGTCGCGGCTCACCAGCGAGCCATGGACTCGTCGTCCCGGCTCATCCCTGAGCCGTCGCCATCTCTCCAGCCATACCCGTCCTTCCAAACTACCACATACATCACCGCAATCTTCTCCTATACCTCCTCCTGACCTCGTCTTCTCTTAATATCACCTCCTCCGACGCCGATGAGCCTCCCCTGTTTCATCCGCCATCTCCGATCACCTCTTCCACTGCTTTCCACCGCCCTTAGCCACCTCCAAAAGCGTCCTCCGGCTACCATGAACACTTCCCACCCATCAAAAACTTTGCTTGCGGCCTAGATCACTGGATCTCACCACCGACGGTCTCAACCTCTCTGACCATCTTCTATTCGCCTCCTGGAACTCCAATTCTTCAAATAAATCATATAGGTGAGTTCCTTCGGCCTCCACGATCCTTCCTCGATCCTTGCCTATCTAAATTGAAGCTCCGACCGCCGATTTCCAACTCCGGTCATCTTCCTCCGAGCCATCCAACGCCGTTCTGTCGTCTGGAGGCCACTATGCTTCGATCAGACTTCACCAGTAAAGTCCTTGGCCCTCCACGATTCTATCCCAGCCCTTCCCGTCCTCCGACGACGACGTTTCACCGTTGATCACCGGCCGGCGAGCTCTCAGCCGTCCGATTGCTGATGGACGCGATCCATATACTCCAAAACCCATTTGTTTGATCAGACGGTCGCGATCATCAATCAGGACAATATTATTGATGCTGAATATTTTTTGTGTTGCGCATGGATGATTTAATATATTTTAATGTCTATATTTTAAATTATGTGAATGAATGATTGTATAGGCTACATATTCAAGAAATACAAAGGAGACTCTGCTGAAATTTTTAATAATTTATATGCCTTTTTGCTAGTAATGATATATTTTCCATTCTATTCTATTTGACTTTTTGGAAAGGTATTTTTATGGCAGGTTTTCCTTTATACATTACTCATGGGCGGATATTTATGCCAAATATAGATTGTATTTTCTAGAGACATGCATTTCGTCAGTGGCGATGTTTCCGTTGTGTGGGCCAGGTGGTGATTATAATGCGGAAGACGACTATTCTGACACGATCTTATGGTGATATCTACCCTTTATACATTGCTTTATTTTTATGACTTAGTGTAATTGGGGACAATTACATTTAAGTTGGGGGTAGAATTCTAGGAATTTATGTTTATTTTTATTTTGTGATAACCAACTATTATACACCCCTTAGATTATGTCAGAAGAATGAAATTATGATATGATTTGACAAACATGCGTGTTTTAGAAATTTATCTTATGAATTATTTTGAAACTTGTATGTCATATAAGGGATAATAAATTTTTGTTACGCATGACATGAGTTCTATACTTTAACACTTTTACCATGATTTAGGGATAACTTGACATATCCTAATGCACATGTTCACTTTCACATGTTGAAGAGCTGAAATTAGATTCTGAGCCTAAGACTGGGATAGATTTACTGTTCTCTGTCATGTCACAGAAGATACATGAACACATGCAATTTTCTGTTCACAAAAAGTATATGTCTGAAAGTGTAGGGTTTTCAACTTAGTAACCGGGCAGTGTGCCTAACCAACATGTTGTTCGCGTAAAACAGTTGAATTATCTGAAAAAAGAAAAAAAAAAGAAATGAGAAAAAAAGGATTTCATACCTAGTAACCGGGCAGTGTGCCTAACCAGCATGTTGTTCGCGTAAAACGGTTGAATTTCCTAAAGATAAAAATATGTGTCTGAAAAAAAAGAACAGATATTGTAATGTGATAGTGGAAAATTTGTGCATGCTTAGAATGTTGATCTTGAACAGTTGAATACTTGGATATAATGGAGACTCTGATGCATGTGGAACTTTATTCACACACTGGAGTGTTAAGGTTATGTTTGAATTATGATTAAATATGTTGAAGTATTGGAAGTGTGTTATGACATGCTTGTATTTACTCTACTTTTATGTGACTATGAATTAAAGAATAAATTCATGGATATTGTTTCTATTTCATGCATGAGAGTTGATGAATATTATAATTGATTTCTGATGATATATTCAAGGGGATGCATAGATGTTTGTGGGTATCATCACTGGAAACTCTCAGGAGACTCAAACTCCTCCACTAGGGCCACCCAGGGGTTTAAAGGCTTGTTACACATGCTAAGTGTAATCGTGAGTCCTACGAAAGTGGCTAGTTAGATTTACTGCTTTATATTTATTTTTTTATCTTGCTTTGCTCGAGGACTAGCAAAGATCAAGTTGGGGGGTGTGATAAGACGTGAAAAGTGCACAATTACCCCTTTTAACTAGGTCTTGTTAGTCTCCGAGCAATGCTATTTTGATTGTCTTTTCTCCATTTCAGGTTTAAGGACCTTCAATGAAGATTAGATCATGTTTGGTGCTAAAACGAACAAATAAAGAACCTGCGAAGTCAAAGGAGCAAAGGTGGGTTATCTTTGAAGATTAAACTGTACCTGCTTAGGAAAAACCAGATGATGTGCTATATATGGTTGGAAAGCTCTTGAAGTCTAGATTCCAGAACTTTTTACGGTTCATGATTTGGAGTTTCCTAGATGAAGATATGATATTTTTAGTACAAAGGCGCAGGAAAGAAGTTTCGGAAGAAGGAGATCGATCCACTTCCCAAAGGGGATCGATCCCTTTGGCGCTGCGGGGAAAATAAAAGGAAACTGACTAATCCGAGTTAGGGTTTGCCCTAGGATATAAATAGCCTTCTTTGGGGGCGTTTTGGCAGCCATCCATGGCCGAATTTTCTTCATCACTTAGGGTTTCTCTTAGTTTCTTTTCCACAAATTAGGTTAGATCTTTGGTGGAAGATCCATGGGTGGAGCGAGGCGACAACCTTCATCGACAGATCTCCTTCCTAAGATGAGTAACTAATCTCTAGCCTAGGGATATTTATGATGTATTAGAGAATCTTTCTAGGGACTTTCATGGATCTGAGCATGTATTCTTTTAATGGTTTTTAATGGAATAATCTTTTATTGTCATATCTATTGGTAATATTTATTATGGTGAATGAATTGGATGTTCTTTGTGCCCTAGATTCGGCCTGTCTTGTCTCGGTTTTTCCGTGGTTTTACAGTCGAAATCTTTGAAAACTCAAAACATAAAAGTTGTAGATCTCTTCCTTAGCTTTCCACCGAATCTTGAATCAGCTTGTTTCGAGTTCGGATGTGAAAGTTGCGCAGAGATTACGATCGCTGGTTTTGAGTATTGCATGTTAGAGGCTAGGATTAGGACTTTTCCAAGATGCTTTCATGCTAGAACCATGTTAGATCTTAGGATTGGATCCTAAACCCTAGATTATGATTGTAGCAGTGCTAGAACCACTACCTTAATGCTAGAACCATTAAGACCTATGATTATAACCTACAATTCGTTCTTTATCTTTATTCATTATGCGATCTCAAAGTACTAGAACCACTTTGACTATTCACATACCAATTATCCGCTGATTTGTTAGTCATTCCGATGAAGACTTCTTAAGAATCTTTGTTGAGAGGTAGGGGTTCTAGCCATTCACCTATCGACTAGTTAAAACCATTAACACCTTTTGAATTGTTTTTATCCTAAGAAGACCTAGTTAGTTCTTTATTACGGATTAGAAATCTCTTGGCCGTTTATCCTATTATTATTTCGAATTAGTTTAATCTTAGTTAAGAATAATTAAACCCAAAAATCATTTCCTTTATCAATCTCTTGATTTAGAACTATACAAGGTAATTAGACTTAACACTTCTTTTCCCTGTGGATTCGACTCGGACTCATTGCTATCTACCAATAAAGTAGTTAGTTAGTGATTCGGATTATAAATTTCTAATTTTGACGTACTTGTTAAGACCACGACACTTTTCAAGGCGAGTCAGCACTCCCTCCCCACATCACCGCCTCCGCCGCACCCGCCCCATCACCAGCCCCCACCACCCCCACCACACACCACAGATTACACCAAACTAAAGCTCGAAAATGACAAACCCTACCCCGGCTAACAAAAAACGCAAAGAGAGGAAAGGGACTCGCCTCGGAAAGGAGAAACCAACAAGACAACATGAAGAGGAGAGGATATGAGTGGCATACCAAGTACTAATATAACAAAAGCATCACCTCCAGGCCCCTGAAAAAACCGACGAAAATAGCTGAAGATTGAGGCTTTGATTCATGACCTCTTAACTCGTATTCGGTCACAACAGTTGTCATGTGTTTTTCTGAGATCCATGTCTATGAGTGGTCACAACAGTTGTCTTTGTCGCTACGAGTCGTCGAAAAAAGCTGAGATCCGTGCCTGTGAGTGGTCACAATAGCTGTCTTTGTCGCTATGAGTGGTCGAAAGAAGCTGAAGATTGAGACTTTGATTCGCAACCTGTTTGTGAGGACATGTCCCTCCAGTCCTGGGTCGACCGCCTGGGTCAGGCCCATGGCTCGTTGTGGACCACAAGGGCAATTTGGTAAATTGCGCATTGTCGGTTTGTTTCACACTCGCGGATGCACACACTGACCTTGTTTGTGTTAGTGTTTGATTAGAATGGTTAGGTAGATCCGGGATCGGAAGATCCGAGCTTGGGCTTGCGTTTTAGCCCAAGTTTTGCTTTCTTGGCAAAGGGGATCGAACTCCTTTGAGAAGAAGATCGATCTTTCTTGCTAAGAAGATCGATCCTCTTTGAGAAAAGGATCGATCCTCCTCTTCCAGCAAGTCAGGGCAGTTGGGTTTGCGAGGACGGCCGTCGTGGCCGTTGCTCTCCGTTGTCAGAGGAGAGGTCTTCTCCTTCACCTTCCCCGACCTTTCCCCGGCCTTCCCCTACCTTCTCCTTCTCTTCTCTTCCTCTCCTTCCTTCTCTTCTTCTCCCTTCTTTCTCTCTTCTTCCCGATTCTGGTTTGCTCTGTTTTTCTTCCGGCAGCCCATCTTCTTCTCCTCCGTTCTCTCTCCTCCGGCCACCGTTTTGGGCGTTCTAAAGCACGCTGGATCTGTGGCGACGAGAGGAAGACCCCTGAAGTGGTTTGGAACCTTGTTGGTGACCGATTAGCGGGGAATCAGCCGAGTTTTAGCGCTGTCCGGTAGGTGTTCTACCTACATGAGTTAATTAATGGGTTTAGTTAGATCTAGCCGTTAGATCTTGATGAATTTGTGCTATGAGATGCATCTTATCTATTAGAATTACTGATATAATTTTCATGATCTTTGGTTGAGATTTGAGTAGGATTTTTGCATAATTAATCTCGGAATTTCCGGTTTTCTGCTGTTCTTGAAGAACAGCCGGCTTGCGGCGAGTTTTCCGGCTTGTATGTGTATGATCTTGGCTTTTGATAAACATAAGAGTTGTAGATCTATTCGTTAGCTTTCCATTCCAGCTTAGTTTGTATTTTTACGATTTTCCTACGAATTTTGGTGATTTTTCTCGTGGCATGCGATGAGGCTGGTCTGAAACCGGTATGAGCTTGGGATCGATCCCAATGCCCCAGGATCGATCCCAAGGCTGGCTGATGGAGTTTTATGGAGTTTTGATTAGCCGTTTTGAGTAATGTTTTCTCGTTAATCCAACCGTTGGATGATCCTAGATTTTGGATATGTTGATTCATGCATATAGATCTACTGGTTTCTAAGTTGGATCTTGAATCCGACGTCGTTTGGACGTCGGATCGACGAGGTCAACTAGCAGCTTGTAGAGAACATTTTGGGGTTTTGAATAAAATATTATAAACTCGGATTATAATAATATATTTTTACTGTTCATCGAAGTTTTCGGGGTTGCTTCCCGTTGCAGGAGTCCGCGGTTGACGGTCGTGGTACCGTCGTAATGCCAGGACCTGCTGCGGATCGGCTGGCAGCGGTTGGTAGTACCGCTGCAGCGATTCGGTTGGACTTATATGCTGCCTTGTCATACTGTTGCATGTCTATTTCTCTTGATTGTGTATGTTCATAGCATGCATTCTCTGTTGTGCATTAGTTGCATAAGGTTAGGGCGTGGGTGATTTGTGGATCGCCGTCCCGAGGCTGGATGCTCGGATTTAGCCCTAGGATCGGGGTTGGGTAGTTAGGACTCGGTTCGAATTGTGGTGTCCAGTCAAACTTGATGATAGGCTTAGATGACTGATACATATGTTGCTTGATGATTATAGAGGTCGTGTCGACCTTATGTCGGATGCTGAGGTGTAGCCCGTGTTCCACTGTGTTGACCCTTGAGTAGAGAGGTTGACTACTTAGCGGTGCTATTTCCCGCATGCAGTGTCGTTCCCTGCTTATGGGCCAGCAGTGTTGTTTCCTGCTACTGAGTGCGACCATGTTCGTGGGCCTCAGGGACACGCGGTGGGGTTATGGGACCCCTGTATACACCCAGGTCTTACTTGAGGGCGACACTCTTGCGTTCCCCTTCCTTCTGTGTAACGTAGTGTAGAACCCTACTGAGTTTTATGCTCACTCCTGCCCGGGCTGCGTTTTGCAGGTGCAGGCACCAGCTCTTCTTCAGTAGCCCCTACCGGGCAGGTGTTTGGTGGCGCGGCGGCGTCTGGCGGGGTCTGAGGATCGGTGATTATCTTTCTACATTTTTTGTTATAGTTAGTCTCCTACGGGAGTATGATGTATAAACTGTTGTAACCCCTTTTGAGGTTTTGGATTATTATATTATATCTGTTGAGGTTTAAATTTGTTGTAATATTCAGGGGTGCTTATGAATTGTGAAATCAGTAAGTTGGGGGGAACCCTCGCCTTTATTTCCGCATTTAGTTAGTTTCCGGTTCGCGTCGCCCGGCCCGGTTGGGCTTTCGCGGGTCGGGGCGCGACACTGTTAGTGGAGACCAGGACAACTACTGTGTATACCATGTGACTTCTGAGATCCGTGTCTATGAGTGGTTACAACAGCCGTCTCTATCAGTATGATTGGTCGGAAAAAGCTGAAACTTGAGGCTTTGATTCGCGACCTGTTAGTGGAGAAGGCGGACAGCTATTGTGTGTGCCATGTGACTTCTGAGATCCATCGATATGAGTGGTCACAACAGACGTCTGTATCGGTATGACTGGTCAACCTATTAGTGGAGACCATGACAACTACTGTGTATACCATGTGACTTCTGAGATCCATGCCTGTGAGTGGTCACAACATCCGTCTCTATCGGTATGGCTGGTCACCTCCCAACTCACATTGTCAGATCACGAGGTGTGTTAATACGTGTGTAAGTAATTTGATTGGTAACTGAATCAAATTTGACTTTACAAATTAAAGAAATAGATAATCACAACAATAACTAGACTAGCATGTAAAGCAAGAGATTTTACAACTTTTGCAGGAGAAACAAGTATGTATTGTTTCATGAGAGAAGTAAACCTAAAACAGCATATGCAGCTAAGAATTCCTTATTTTGGTTGAAAGGGTATCAAAGCTAGTAACTCTTCAAGACACTGTCACAATTCATAAATCAATGGAAATGATAATTAACCATGTTCGAACAAATGACTGAAAGGTCCATGGCCCACATCCTGCATATAAAGTAGGTGACTGAAAGACCTATACTTCACATCAAATGAAACAAATCAATATAAAGTAGAGTGATTGGATTTTTCATCAATTGAAGTGTGAAATATTACCTACTACTTTTACTATTTGTAATTGACAGAATGATTGATGTCAACCTCTAGACCCTGCAAGCATAAACAACACATCTTCTCAACACCCCATGAAAATATGAGAAATACTCATGTTAAACGAAGTCCAAGCTGCTAAATCATCGAGACAACATTTTATCATTTATCAATTAGCAGACAGAGTTTACTTCTCCTACATTCAAACTTGAATAGTGTTGATGAGACCTTATTCATTTCAAGCACACAAAAAATACGCCCGCATAACTACATGGACTACATGGATAGATGTTGGATATGAGGAAGACATGTGATTTCTACTATCCATTGTCGCACCAAGATCACATTACGACTGGAACGTATAATTCCATCCTATACTTATTCTTACATAGCGAACTTAAGATGCCTCAACGGAATTTTAATTTCTTTGATGTGAGCAGGGCTATGATTTTATTTTCAGCTACCTTTTCAACCAAGAACATGTTTTCCATCAATTTATAGTACTTACCCTCCCCCTAAAAGCCTTTTTTGACGATTACAATCATACAAACAACCCTCACAAGGAATAGTGAAAATAAGAGGATCAAATATCAAAACATAGAAATTCATAAGTTTTGTAAAGCTAGTACAAAGCTTTTCCTTGCGATCTCCTTTCCCAAAGCAATAGGAGCCATACAAAATATGTCATAATTTGACGGATTTCATTGCATTATTGGTTCCTTTTTCTTTAGTGGCAGCAAGGATTGGTCCCTGTGATTTTAATGGCAATTATCATCACTTCGCAGAGTCATGTAACATTCATCAACAATTTTAACAGTGTTGCCAGCAAATCACTATCAATTATTGTGTGTGAAAGCTACAATGAGCATTAAAATTATTCTCCTTGATGGTTGGTGGTTAGTTATTGAAGCTTTTTTAGACCTTATTCAAGCAAACACTAAAGAGCATTGTGTTCTTAAAGAAAAAAGAGGGTGAAATTTCACTCACATGCGAACCCAATCCAGTCACTAGCATGCACTAGAACCCAAAAGTTGAGGACGACCACCGGCTGTGAGATCGATGAGGAGGACCACCGGCTACGAAATCGATGAGGAGGAGGACGTCGGATGCGAGATCGATGAGGAGGAGGACGCCGGGTGCGAGATTGGTGAGGAGGAGGACCACCGGCCGTGAGATCGATGAGGAGGAGGACCACCGGCCACGAGCTCGATGAGGAGGACCATCGGTGTGCTGTTCTTAAACCCAGTCACCTTCCCCGGCCGCGAGATCGACGGGAACGCCTAACAGCTCGATCAATTCAAGATTCTCTCTCGAGAGTCTGGAGTCGGAAGTGAAGGAAGAGGATGAATCCTAAACCCCGACCTTATTTAAATTTTTATGCCACTTAGGATGATGGATTTTACGATTTTACCCCTGCCACATCTGATCGGTGTCTTACACCGATCCAATCAGCCGGTGCGAGAAGCATTTTCCTAAGGTTGGGTCGGCTTGACCCGTTTAAAAACAGATCAGATCCGAAATGCCGCGCTTTCCCGCTTCTTTGGGCCTTTTCTGGATGGATCCCCCACCCCCAGTGGCATTCCAATTTGAATTCGACCTACCCCCACTCTTCTGTTGTTCCTCTGTCTAGTCCCCCTCGCAAACACTCGGAGAGCAACGGCCACCCTCCCGAGATGCCCCCGCCCTTCGTCTTCCCCTCCGATCTCAAAGACCTCGAAGAAGAAGAACAAGAAGAAGAACAAGAACAAGGACAAGGCCTCTCAACCGACCCCTGCCTCCGCCTCCGCGTCGCCTCCCCCATCGACGTCTCCTCCCTCCGCCCCTCTGAGCTCGATGATCTCGTCAGAGGTACCACCGATCTCCTCTCATTTTCCGCTCCAATTCACCCCTCCCTTTTTACTACTGCAAAGAGAATACCAGTAATAGAAGAGGATCCCCAGGAGTGGCGTTCGATCTTTCCGACAAGGAGGTGCTGTGCGTGGAGGAGCAGGAGGTGTTCGATCGCGTTTACTCGCTGGTGAAGGGCTTTCGCCAGCTTTCGCCCTCCTCTAAGTTCAACCTCGTCGAGAGCCTCCGCTCTAACTTCGCCGTCCTCCTCCCTAGCGTCGGCTCCCTCTCCCGTGCGGCCGCTGCCTCCAATGAGGACGATGACCACGAAGATGACGATGGAGGAGGTACTCGCTACCTTGCTGCCCGGATCGCCTCCCACCGTAATGCCCTCAAGATCTACACTTTCTTCCTCCTCACCATCGTCCTCACCGAGGAATCCAGGCAAGAGTCCGGGGCCAGCTCTAAGGTAATTCCTATGTCAAACCCTAACCCTAAATCCTTTATTTTTGCTCTTTCTAATCCCTCAAGTGGAGAAAACGGTTTCAGACCGGGGCACAAGCCAGGAAGAAGAACTCTGCGAATGCATCAAATTGGGAAGTGCAGCGAGGTCGCATAGTCAATCTGATTGCCAACTCTCTGGACATCGACCTCTCACTGCTCTTCGGATCAAATGACATTGACGAGAGCTACTTATCATTCATCTCCAAGTAATTTTTTTATTTTCTATAGTGATGTCAACTTCTGCTAAAATCATTCATGTCCTGTTTTTAAGACCCACGATATTCGGTTGCAGTTGCACTTTCACACTATTTGAGAACCAGTCCTTATTAAAGGATGCAGATATGAGAGATAGTCTCGGTCGTATCATTGGTACCATTGCCACCAAGCATCACCGGACGGCAGAATCATGTGCGTCCATCCTCCACTTGATCCACAAGTTTGACTTCACCGTCCTTGGCATCGTGGAGGCAGCCGCAGCAGCTGAAAAGAAGTATGGGGATGGCAGTCTTGCTATTTCCCTGATTAGGGAAATTGGGCGCACTGACCCCAAGGATTATTTGAGGGACGGTGTGGGGGCTGAGAATGTGGGGAGATTCCTCGTGGAGCTTGCCGATCGTTCCCCTAAGCTGGTGTCTACAAATGTTGGGGTTTTAGTTCCTCACTTTGGAGGGGAGTCCTATAAGATTAGGAATGCACTCATTGGAGTATTGGGCAAGCTGGTTGCAAAGGCCAATAAAGATTTGGAGGGTGATTTGAGCTCCAAATCTCTGCGGTTGAAAGGCAAGCAGGCTATGCTGGAGATATTGATTGAGAGGTGCAGGGATGTGTCGGCGTATACAAGGAGTCGGGTGCTTCAGGTGTGGGCTGAGCTGTGTGAAGAGCATGCTGTTTCCATTGGTTTGTGGAATGAGTTGGCTTTGGTGGCTTCAGGGAGATTGGAGGATAAGAGTGCGATGGTGAGAAAATCAGCCCTCAATCTGCTCATCACAATGTTGCAGCATAACCCATTTGGGCCGCAGCTCCAGGTGGCAGCTTTCGAAGCAACCTTGGAAAAGTACAAAGAGAAGTTGCATGGGATGGAGCCTTCGAGCCATTTGGATGATGTTTCTATGAGTCGTGATGTTACTGGAGAATCCGCAGAAGAGCAGGAAGAGAGTGTTAGTGACAGTTGCTTGCCTTGTACCGAGGATGATAAGTTGAAGTATGCAAATATCCCAGATATTGGGAATTTCGAGCAGATAAGGGCTTTGGTTGCATCTCTAGAGGCAGGTTTAAGGTTTTCAAAGTGCATAACTAACACAATGCCAACCCTGGTTCAGCTGCTGGCTTCATCATCTGCAACCGATGTGGAGAATACGATCCTTTTGCTAATGAGATGCAGACAATTCCAAATTGATGGCTCGGAAGCATGCCTTCACAAAATGCTGCCCTTGGTAGAGCTCATTCTTCTTATTCCTGGATTCTATTATTTTGTTGCCATTCATGCTTTTGACCTCACTCGAATTTTGATGCATAAAGATTCAAATAGATGTTATGGTGGAATTTTGTAGGTCTTTTCCCAAGACAAATCGATCTATGAAGCAGTGGAAAATGCATTTATTACCATATATATAACGAAGAGCCCAGTAGAAACTGCCAGAAATTTGTTGAACCTTGCAACAGAGTCTACCATCGGTGACCTTGCTGCTCTAGAATTTGTAATTGCTTCTTTGGTGTCAAAAGGGGATATCGCAGCAAGCACGGTATGCACTGTTCGTTGTTTTCATAGACATGTCCTGCTTCGATATATTAGCCAAAAACATACCAAAAAAATTGTCGTCTTAACAATAAGTTTGCTATAACATATGATGCTAATATAATATAGACTCTGAAAAAAGCAAGATCACTTTAATTGGGTGATGGAAACATATATAAAACACACAAATAATTGTGCTTGTACATTGATTGGCTTTTAGCTAATGTGCCAGCCTGATATTGATCAAATGGGAAAAATCTATTTAGATAGTTTGATGTAATTTGCAATCAGTTTGATGAGAATTTGCTTTGTGCTCCTTAGAGTATCGTCATATATTGGCTTGTTTGTATGACGAATGCCAACCTAAGGCTACAAAGTGACGTGTCTCAAAACAAAGGAACAAGTGACGAAGGACGGAGAGCGTAAATTTACAATTCACTAGTCTGTAGAAGGGTAGGTTGAAAGGCTATTAAAATCAAGGACGTGACGCATTTTACTGTATGATCAATTTTTGCAAGGTGCTGTTCTATGAAATGTTCATGAACATGGGATCTTAGCGGTTCACCAGAGGTCAAGATATATGTCTAGACCGAACTATGTAAGAGCTGGTTGGTTGAGTCTCCAATCTAAACTTTTGAGATCAAGACTTTCATTCTCTAAGTTGGCAAATTAGATTGCTAGGTGAGTTGAACGATCAAAGTGCATAGTGCAAAGTCTCTCAATACTAGAAGCCATGAACTTCAGTAATAGCGAAAAACTGTTGTAGTTTCCCACTGGTTGGATTATGCACAGTCTCTCATGGTTAGACTTTTTATTCCACTAGAACAATTTTTCAAGTCAGCTAGCAAATCTTGAAATGTTTTGTTCAGGGTATGTTTCTTGGTCTTGAGTATCAAACTATTTGGATATTCTGTGTTGAATTCTCGAACTATTCTGTCAATCAAATCCAAATTGGCCTTTTTTCTTAAAAATGCTAGCATGTTCTTGTGATCAACTACTAAATATTTTATGGACAGAATATTCAAAAATTCTTTTCGAATATGCCGATGGGTTCTGGATTTGCCATATGTTTGTGGGATTAGACATGGATTGAATTCTAGAGTGGCCTTTATGTTCTCGATGTAGGAAAGTAATAGCTATGGAATCTTTGCTTTAAGATCTTTAACTGAGTGATAAAATCCATCTTCAGAAGTTGGTGTACAATCAATCATATTATGCCTCAACAAATATGTTGTTTGAGATTGAATTCAGTATCAACTATCAATTCAACTACTTAGAAACCAAGCCTAGAGCCGAGCTAAATTAGGATAGAATATCCTTCAAGAGCAAGGGAACACTACAAAGGATCTGAATTATTATGCTCATCTCTCTAACAAATTAAGGTGCCAAGTTTAAGCATTCTATTTGGATAGTTTAGGCTTCTAATGTGTAGACTCACAAGTATTAATGACATTATATTTATGTGCCTGATTGGGTTGCAGTGCTAGACTTGACTTGGTAGATAGGTTCTTTTTTAGTTGGTTGACGAAATAACACTTTGATGCCATACAAAGGACAAGGGAGGAGGGACATATGAAGTAGCAATTTGAGTCCATGAGCCATTCATCACTTGATTGATCTGAGGAAGCTTAAATAAAGTCCAAGCTTGAACACATGATGTAGGGTTGTTAATGTTTATGACTTAGCTTATTTCAAAGGTTGATGTTTTGAGATTTCAATCATTTAAGCCTCAATAAACATACTTGGGGTCCGTTATGGCTGTGGTAGCAGAGTTGTGTTTGTAAACTATGGTGATTCAACTCAAGATGACAGTTGAAAATGTGTTTGGCATATCACATTGGTAATTGTGGTAGAAAAGTGTGTCCATTCAGTTTGATGTTTGAAAAAAATTTATTACACCGCAGTTTGGGTGCGATTAAACAGAAGTACCAATCAGCCGCTTTGTTTTCATGTGGCTTGGGCGATGGGCGTGGTCTCGACAAGTCCGAGACTACTCCCCAAATGTATTTATCATGAATGTGGCTATATCTGGTCACAAAAAATTGCATTTGAATGTCACAAAAGGACACCCAGACTGCATGTGTCACAAAAATTTGGGGATTTTTTTAAATTTAATATAATTTTATCGTGTTTTACAGTTGGTCCTTTGCTTATGATCATGTACTTCTAGAAGTACTTCAATTTCTTCTGCAGGATGTTTTTAGCTTCTTTCCTTTGGGTTTGTGAAGTCTTCAGGAACTTTCAGGGCTTTTCCATGGTTGCATGAATTTATGCTAGTGACCTATCGGCAAGTTTCCTTAGTCCTTACTGTTCAACTAGCTTTCTTGGTTTTGTAGCGAGTTCTTTCTTCTCAAATGTTTGCAGACAAGCACATTGAAGGTTGTCATCATTAGTATGTATAGAAGAGAAGCTTGTTATCTCCTTTCTTGCAGCATTCTCTATGGGAGTTTTATGCGAGATGTGTTCTTTAAAACTTCTTGATGTAGCTCATTTTTATGATGGTCAGTAAAACAAAAGCTATCTAGATCCTGTAAATTTTGCCCAATTAAATACTTTCCTGTAACTGTTATGGCACATATCATGCTCACCTTTGCTCTTTCTACAACTAGTTGCATAGGTATGCAGGGTGTCTTTCCTTACCTCTCTTTCTTTTTGGCAATTATGTGATGATTTTAATGCTGGGATCGAATAACTGCTTGCTCCCTAGTATGCCTCATCCTCTGAATCGAACTGATTTCTTATTCTGCTATGCAGATAGCAGCTTTGTGGGATTTCTTTAGTTTTAATATCAGCGGGGTGTTACCTGTGCAAAGCCGTGGTGCTTTATCTGTTATTTGTATGGCGGCAAGGTCATCTCCAGGAATATTGGGTCTTCACTTGCAAGATATTATCGATATTGGTTTTGGACGTTGGGCTAAAGAGGAGCCTCTACTTGCAAGAACAGCATGCATTGCCCTTGACAGGTTGTCTGAAGAAGATAAGGCAAAGTTAAGATGCAGTGGCAACAAGGTTTTTGGTGCTTTATTTAGCTTATTAACAGGTTTTTTGCTTCCAGAAAATGCCTGGTATGCTGCTGCTGATAAAGCAATAAATGCAATTTATTCCATACATCCAGCACCTGAAATCTTTGCTGCTGACGTGGTGAAAAAGTCCATCAGTTCAGTTTTTCATTCTGCTGGAACAGATAACGGACTCGATGGATTAGATACTGAGCATGTCAACTTCCTTTCCAGTGTAATGGTTGCAAAGCTTGGTAGATGCCTTTTCAACATAAGCCATATAGCACTGAATCATTTGGTGTTCATTGAGTCGTGTGCTAGAAAGATTCAGAAACAGAAAGCAAATAAAGAGAAAAGAGATATTGAATCTCAAGCTGCTTCAGGCAGTCCGGCTGAAGAAATTAAGGTTGGACAATGTTTTCCTGAACATTTCATTTTGTGTTCTTTTACTTCAGTATTGATACTTTGATTAAGATCAGTATTATAAGGAATAACCAGAATCACGTCTATTGGAAGTTTGGGGCTTCATATTTTACAATTTGTGTTGCTTGTAGGAGCGAGGTATAAATGCCGAATTGGGTGTTGGTGCATCTGAAGGAGTTATTGAAACGCTTGCTGAAAAGGCAGAGAAAGAAATTATTTCTGGCAGTTCCAGCGGAGAAAACCTGATTGGATATTGTGCTCCCTTTGTCTCCAAACTTTGTAGAAATTTTAATCTGATGCAGAAGGTAATTGGCTTCTTCAGTTTTTCTAATTGCTTTTTGCTGCTCGGTTGAGTTAGCTTTCTGTTCTCACTTCTGAATTCAAGAAAATGCTACTTCATTGCTCTCTTCCAGTTTCCCAGACTGCAGGCATCTGCAATGGATGCTCTATGTAGACTTATGATTATTGATGCAGACTTTTGGTAAGTCTTGGTTTGATAGGCATTCAAACATATGAAAATTTTTCACAGTTCACTAACCATGACATATACAATCTCAATTGGATGTGTTTTAGTGAAGCAAATCTTCAGCTCCTCTTCACAGTGGTTGAAAGTGCACCATCAGAAACTGTTCGTTCCAACTGCACAGTGGCTCTCGGGGACCTCGCAGTTCGTTTTCCTAACATTTTAGAGCCATGGACAGAAAATATGTATGCTCGACTAAGAGATCCATCAATATCTGTCAGGAAAAATGCCGTTCTTGTGCTTTCCCATCTCATATTGAATGACATGATGAAGGTTAGGAAGGCTAAATCGACAGTGACTGCTGCTTTATCTACTATCAATTGTGGTTCAGGTCCAACTGTTTGAGAATGTTTGATTAGGTGAAAGGTTACATAAATGAAATGGCTATGCGGATCGAAGATGAGGAGGAGAGGATCTCCAGTCTTGCAAAACTTTTCTTCCATGAGTTGTCAAAAAAAGGTGCCTTTATAATATTCAGGCCACAGTTTAGCTATTAACTGTTTACATTCTTGTTTGGATCCTTCAGATTAATTTATTTGCTGTTTTTGTTTTGCTTTTTTGCAGGAAACAATCCTATATATAATTTACTTCCAGATATCCTTGGAAGGTTGTCCAACCAAAACTTGAAGGAAGAGTCATTCTGCAATATAATGCAGTTCTTAATTAACTCTATCAAGAAGGTATGATGGCTTATGGTTGTTTTAGACCATTTTATTGGTGGAAACTCCTTTTCTTTGATTCTGTTCAGGATAAGCAAATGGAAGCTCTGGTTGAGAAGCTCTGCAATAGGTTTAGCGGCACCTTTGGTAATGTTTCTCTTCAATGCGCACGCCTTTTTGCACTTGTTCTTGTATACTCATTGCCGCCTGTTGTTCTAATGTGCTCCAAATATCATAATCCTTAGTGGTTGTTTGACCTTATGTTCTCTTCTATACTTGTTTCTAGGTATACTGCAATATCATATGGTACTCTCTTAGACATAAATTTTAGTCACTGAAATCTTCATAGTTTGAAATCTCTGAATTCTGTTCCACTGTTAATCCCCTTTATAGATGATTTAGGACAAGTTCCGTCGGATTTCATAGTCTTTTAGTCCCTGTTGTGCAAGAAATTCTGTTTTATAAGTGACCTGGATTTAGTAAAAGTGCTTTTATTGATCTCAATCTAGAGATTTTCAAAATACATAAAGCAAGTTCAACACCAAGTGTTTCGCTGTATTTGATCAGCATCTTGGTGTGATGCAAATGCTTCTTGAGGACTCCTCTTCTGAGCACCTTCATGATGCCTCTCTTTGATCTTGAATCTGATCTTACTAGGATGCCAACTCAATATAGCCTTGATTATGATATGGGTGAGCATGAGGCTTAAGCCGATCTAGACGGAGCCCAAGGTGGGGCGGGATCCATAGCCCAGCTGGGCCCAAGTGAACCCAACCTGGATGGGGCCAAACCTGATCCAAATCCAGGTCGAGCTAGGCCTTGGACCCGGTCCCAAGCCAAGAAGGCAAGGGCCGGTCCGCTTTCCTAGTTATATTAGGGTTCTTTCCTAGGTCCTAACTAGAGGCTTTCCTAGTTTATGCATTGCTTTCCTAGTTGCTTTCTAATTTAATTTCTAGTTATATTTGCTCTTTCCTAGTTTAGTTGCTTATTTGATCCTACTTGAGTTAGTTACTTGCTTGTATTAGGAAACCCTATTTCTTGCTCATTAAGCAAGGGGTGGTATTTTGCTTATTAGACTAGTTCTAGAACAAGGATGGAGGAATCTCTATATAAGGACCTACTCCCATTTGTATTTGTAGGTGGTAATATTTTTCCACTACCACTAGCACTTACTGCAACTATATTATAAGTGTTAGTGGTAGTGGCAATGGTACTAGCAACCACTTGTCCACCCCAAATTTCATTAGAGCATCCAATGATGGGAAGCATAGTTTATTGAATCAGAGCAAAGTGCTTTTAGTAAAGTGATCGTACCCTGTACAACATGAATGCCAATACAATATAAGGTACATTTTGCTGCATCAGTGAATAAGTTGGAGAGAGATAAAACGGGATATGCTCTATTTAGGAGGTGGAAACTTGCTTTAATGTACCTTAAAGCTTGCATGTTGATGTCATATCTGTGTACCTAGAGCAGTTCAACTGAGGTATAAAAGAGTAACTATAATGTGAAAATAACGTACGGATTTCTGCAGTTACTCCTTGTCAGTGAATGGTAGTGTTGGTCAATTTTCCAAAGCATATGATCCGTGAAAAAGAACCTATAGGTTGCTTTGGGGACATGTTATATACCCAGTTGCACAACAAAAAAAGAAATAAGAAGATAACACTATAGTGATGGATTTTTTGATTGGCCAGACACTCAATTGCAAACAAATTCACACATTTGTGTGTGTGAGTGTGAATGTGCGTCTATGCACCATATGCATGACCAAATAGCAGTCTTTATGCATATAGTGTTGATATGTTGTTGAAATAAACTATGATAAAGCTGGAAAATGAGTAAAGAGAGGTAGATACATCAAACGTCACAGGAAAGAAAATGCTGCAAGTTTGATCTTCATGATACATGTGAGTGGAACAGCCATCTATGTAACTTAAGAAAAAATTAAGGCTTATACATGGGATGAATGGTAATTGAAAAGGAAAGAAATAGTAAAGGGAAGTTGCATGAAAGATCTGCAAACTGTGGCATTAAAAAAACGATAACTCTAAAGGCCAACCAAAAAAGCATGGCAAGTGCTTTTTAGTAATTCATTTTACTTTCTGAATTACCTACTTTTTTACTGGTTATGAATCAAGTGATTTTTTTAATTCCTGTGTGATATTAGTCCAGGTTTCCTTTGTTTGCTCTTTCTCGTTATGATTAAAATTTCTTACAGTCTAAACATTGGTTTGGTTACAGATTGTAGACAGTGGGAACATATAGCATACAGCCTTTCTCAGTTAACATTCAGCGAAAAGGGAATAAAGAAGTTTATGGAGGCTTTTAAGGCGTATGAGCATGTTTTATTTGAAGATTCTGTCATGGAACATTTCAGAAGCATAATAAGCAAGGTTCTGATATACCCATTAGATCTACTTGAAGTTATATCTAGAATTTAGTTTTGCTAGAAAGGAAAGTAGTCAATAACTTCCTCGCTGGTTCTTGTAAGATTTACATTGGGTGCGAGGTATTATATTTAATCTTTCTTGCTCATTAATGCATATGAAAACAGAGTAAGAAGTTTGCCAGACCAGAGCTGAAGTCTTGCATTGAGGAATTTGAGGGCAAGCTCAACGAAATTCACGAGGAGAAAAAAGAACAAGAGAAGATTGCCAAAAATGCTCAGGAACACCAACAGAGACTGAGCAGTCTTGAAGAAGTATTAATGACTAAGAGAGGTGTTGGGAAGGTACATATGGACCGAGAAACTAATAAAGGTAATTAGTCAGAGCTTCATACTTATTTTTGTTTCTCATTCTTCTGCACGGTTTTTATAGATAGTTCATACAGTGGAATCTTATCTGTATTTGTGGTTGTGGCGCTCTTTTAGTTTTCCCCTCTATTCCATTTTGGAGCCTATTTCTTTCCTGAGTTTAAATTCATAGCAGTTTTGATCAATCATCAACTGTGAATGTCTTGGAAAGTAGGTGTTTAGGACCCTAAAATATCCCATGTGAATGATCGCCTTTATTGTGAGAAAGTGTTGACTTAATACATATGAGCCACTTTCTTGAGGGGTTAGCTTGGTTTGATGAAGGTGGAAAGGAGATGGGAAGCACATCTGAGGACTAGGCATTGAATGATGCTATTTGGACTTTTTGTTTACCGATAATGCAAGTGAAAAAATCATATTCTTCTCCATTTCTGTCTGTCAAGTATCTCTTGTTGTTTTGCTGTAAAGCATTACAATAACCTCTAATTGCTGACAGAGAAAGCTGACGTGATCAATTCTTCCGTTGAAGACAATATTTCTTCAGCTGCCGAAAGTCAGTCTCAAGTAGATTCCACGATGTCACAAGGTAGTGTTGCATCAAGCGTGCTGACAGAATGTGAGGAAGATGGTTTCGAGGTTCAATCTCCACAATCTTCTCACAGAGGTGTGTTGGGTCTTACTAATGAATGTCATGAATGCTTGTACCCTTTTCTCATAGAGCTCCATAAATGCTTGCAGGTGCTTCCAGAACAAAACAAACAAGAGTCAAAGGGTCCATTACCAGAGAACATTTGGGTAATGGTTCCATAAGACACACAAGCCGCTCGATCAAAAGGTAGGTTTTTCCCTTCTCTTGTCCTTTCCTACTCCTTTCTTAACATGAAGGCTATCACTTCAGTAACCAGAACATTCCAAGAAGATTGTAGTTTGATTGAAAACATTAAACGATAGCTTGGAAACAACGTTTCTCCATTGATAAGCAAGTTCTGCAATAGCTGACTATATTATCATGGTATTAATTTTTAACTTATGAAAGGAACCTACTCCCCAGTTTGGGAGGTATTGAAACTCCCCTCGCAAGTATGTTCTAGAAAGCTGACAAAACTTCAGCAATTCTTATAAGGATTTAAGTGGCAATATGTCTCCAAGTGAGTCATTAGCTGAACAACATATTAAGTTCTATAATAAATTGGCCATACCATTATCTTTCCATGCACCATGGGCATGTCATGCCCATGGTGGATGAGGAGTGCATTAAAAATTGCAGCACCTTGCGAGTATTCTGCACATGATGCGCCAAGGAGTGCGTGGGAAAATGGAATAGGATGGGGAATACTGTAAAGTAATAATTCGGTGACATTTGCTTAATAATAGGAATAAAGATTTGTGTATATAGACAGAATGCACATGCCACCTATCGGTAGTCAAGTACTGACTCTTTCATTTATCTTATTGGTAGTGGATTACCGATGGGATAGATGAATGAATCGATACTTAACTATCGATTAAATGTATCGGTAACCAACTATCAATTGTTTGATCTGATCCGGTAGTGAGGTACCGATATCTTCATCTATCCCATCGGTAGACTACCGATGGGATAGATGAAAGAGTCAGTACTTGTCAGTCGATTGGTGGCATGTGCATTACACATGCCACCTGTCCATGTACACAAATCAGCACTCTAATAATAATCATGCAGACAGTGTAATGCACGTGCACACTGAGCACCAAATTACAAGTGTTTACAGTTTTGCAATAATGTGTTGATCCTTGTCTCTTTTTGCTTGAGATTGAAAATTAATGCCTCTCTACTTTTTCTTTTTGTCAGCAGCTTTTCAATCTGGCTTGTCTGTCTAGAATGTGCATGTATTAGTTCATTCTCAAGTTGGCTGTATTCAAGTTAGCAGCAATTTTCTCTTCATTCGCCCTCTATATAAAAACAAGAATAGAAGATCTTTTCATTCTCTTGTTGAACTGTTCTAGTAGTTATATATAGATAGATAGATGGCTGCTGGTTCCGTATTCTTTTTCTTTATTCTTTTGGGATTGTGCTATGTTTAAGTGCCCTACCTAATCAGAACTAACTTTGTCATACGTATATATACAGATAGAAAAGGAGGCTGCTACAACGATTCAGTTTGTTGTCACCGATGCTTTAGAAGATAGAAGTGTGCTGCCTCCTGTATCCACACTATGCTATTTCTCGTTTTATGTCTCGATATAAGCATTTAGGTTGCTTTGACATGTTAAGGATGTAAAGTGCATAGAGCTGCACTTTTTTTTTCTAGCTGATGTCAATAGTCTTATAGTTGATTGTAAAGTTTCGTTGTATCAAACTTCAACTGTTGGATTATATGTTGGAATGATAAAGAGTGTTTTGAAATCCCTTTTTTCTGACATAAATCCAAGACAAAATGAGCAGCAAATCAGGTTAGAAGAACTAATTTTTGTTTCTCCATTGAAGGTGATGCAGCCATGGATAATTTACTGCTGTATTAGAAAAAGAGGGTGGCATCATAGGCTTTGAATGATTTTGGATTTTCAAACTCTCATCCTCCAGTCCGCCAATGACAGAAAAGATTGTTTCTCCCATCAGGCTTGCAATATTTGCCATCTCTTGGCAAAAGCCACAACAATACCTGCTGCAGAAATGCCCCTTTATTGGCTACCACAGCCTGAATCAAGGCCCACGATAAAACACCTCGCAGGAATGAAAAGACATGCATTCCTTGATGCTTACTGATTGAAGAAGAGAGATCAAACAAATACTGGACCGGAGCTGTTTCTCTCTTATACATCCTTATGGAACTTTTTGAAGAGTTATGGAACTTTTTGAAGAGCAGAAACCTTAGACTTTGACGAGGGGCAAAACACTCAAAAATTTGACGACCATAGTTTTTGAATATGCTCAATTAAAAATTTCCACGGGCTAAATTTATGGAAGACTATAAATTACGGAAACACAAGGTAAAATACACATGGCTAACAAGATTTCTCTGTGAGTCCCCATCTAACACCTGGCAGGGTCGCAACTGGGTAAGGAGCGAATGCCCTCAGTAAGATTTTCCACAGTGTATTAAGCTCCCAGCACCAAGAAAGAGCCCAAAAACTGCTGCACTCCCTAGTGTGGTCTGCCCAATATATCTAATCTTTAGCAGTCCTGGAACCTGCAGAATACTAGAGCAATAAAAGTCGGGCAGTGACAGATAGCTCAAAAGAGCCATGCATCGCAGAAGCGACAAGACATATCAACTAAAGGAAAAGTTAGATCAAGTTGAAGAATGAAAATAGAGTTATAAGTCAATAAACAGGAATAATACCACAGTGAAAAGCTATCACACAGCACAGAAATAAACTCCACTGCAACTGGCAAATAGTTTTGAACCATGTGCTTCTTGTTTCCTACTAGTAGTGACCATGGTATGTCAGTTCTTTTGGAGTTGTGACAACATTGTCCGGTCAAGATAGTTTTCTACCATAGGTTAGAAATAAGGAGACTAAATCTTCCGAAGGGAAAAGCAAACAATTTCCATACCCCCTCGTCTACATTCAGATGAAGCACCACATATTCCAAAGGCAACAAAATGTGTTATACCGAATGAATGAAACAAGAACATAATTACAGTTAAAGATATTAAGAGACAAAAAATGACGATTATAACAAATGGCAACTTTAAGATTGTGCTTGGATGCTGAGACAAGGAGAAAATAGGACATTCAGCAGATTGAAAAGAAGAGGAAGAAATTCTATATGAGAGGGTAAAGCAAAAGACATGGAGCTAATAGTAGAACATTGCTGCAAATGGACTGGATTGACCAAATACCCTATCGGGTGGTGATTCTATAGGAGAGGGTAAAGCAAAAGACACGGAGCTAATAGTAGAACATTGCTGCAAATGGACTGGATTGACCAAACACCCTATCGGGTGGTGATCGTATCCATCTGATCCAACCAAAATATTTGGACTAGTCTTGAGTCGAAAGGATTGGTGGAAATTGCTGACCATTCCAACTACAAGCTAGGTCAACACCACACATTGAGTGAACTCATGCAATCTGATTTGAAAAGTTGAGGTACGTATACAACCAATCTCTGTTTTTGACTCTCTAGCAAGAAAAGGCTTCCAGAACTGTTGCGCCAGTAGCCTTTCTGCCCCTTTAAAGAAACCTAAATTTCAGTACACAGGTCCTTCTAAAACAGCACTGCTAAATCAGTGGAATACTCGAGATTCCTAGAGACCCCGCTGCATGACCCGGCAGAGTAGGACATTTATTGCTCCAAGAAAATGGCTGTGGTCCAAACAATATTATTGCCACCAACTGGTAAAGCATGGCGGTCAGGGCCACAAAAAAACCTTTTCTGCAGGATGATAAAGAAGACTGCAGTGGCTTCACAAAGCTAGTTAGGTCATTGACGTTTATGTTCAGCCCTATCTTTGTGGGCTTCAAGGATTACCATCCCGGTCAGCATGGCGCATTTAGGGCCTGCTTACACTTACAAGTATCAAGCAAAGGTATTTAACAACCCAGCACGCATGAATTCTCTGCTTTGCATGGATTTGGCTGCATAGAAAAGAATTTCTCTCATTTGGCATTGATGCCTTAGGTCCCCTAAGTGGCGCTTCCAAGAGCTATTCCGACGAGGTGGGAATTTCTGGAGCTAGTCCGGCATCAACTTTATAGCAGAGTCAAGTGCCCCTATGTAGTGATTTATAGGGTTCCCCGATGACCCTCTAGGTCGGGAATTACGTATACCATTGAGTATCCACTTTGTATCAGAACCAAGTTCCCCCACGTGGCAATTCCTAGGGTGCGCCCATCTAGCATCAACTTATATCAATATGGCATTCCTTGGGGGATAGATACGTCCTTCAATACAACACATAGAAGAAGTGCTTCGACATGGTAAGGCCATTAAAATGAAAAAAGAACTGAGCTCCCACCAACTAGGAGAGTGATAAGATAACCTTCACGGGGACGGACCTGCTCAAGTGGATCAGATTAAGTAGTCTCCTGTTTTAGGTTTATTTCTAGCTATAAATCCTTATTTGATTAGGTCTATCTTTAGCTATTGAGTTTCCTAGTTTGTATGAATATCCTGAATTTGATTTTGTAATAAATTAGGATTGGGTTTTTGAAATAGGTTTCCTATTTGAGTCAAGGCCTCTTGTAAGAGCTATTAATAAGCAATATTATGACCATTAGGTCTTAAAACTTTTGGCATTAAATAAGGTGGTTCTCTTTAAATATGGATGTCTTAGGTTCGCTCGGTGGTGTTAGGTTTCCTATTTGAGTGAAGGCTTCTTGTAACAGCTGTTAATAAGCAATATTATGGCCATTAGGTCTTAGTTTTTGGCATTAAATAAGGGTCTTCTCAAAATATGGATGTCATAGATCTGCTCAGTTGTGATTCCTAGAATTTGCCAACGATCTGCTAAGTGGAGAATTGCAAAAGGCGGTCCGGCATCATAAAATGAAGTTGACTAAAATGGAATCTATTTGAAGCCCTATAACTGTAGGTTGTTAGATAAAGACCACATTACTACAGTATTGGATAGCTCATTGAGGTACATAGGTTCATTTTTCCACAACCTCTCCAAACAATCAAGTTACAGTTAATCAAGAAGCCAATTTATTTGCTGCTCTTTAAAATTTTTACTATCTACTTTTATTTAACTATGGTTTCTTCTCTACTTCATGTTGTGTAAGCAGAACATATATGCATTCGCATTACAAGTTTTTCTCTATATGCCACCAGCAATAAGAGAGAGAAAAGCCCAAATCTGATCAATTTCACTAATAAATTGGATTATCATCTGCCAATCCATTTTTCTTCTTTAGCTATATCAAACAATAAAAGAGGTCTAGGCATAGGTGCATCACAAAGATAAAAACACTTGAGGTACATAAGATGACCAAAATAGAATTGATAGGATTATAAAACCAGAGTTCACAGAGTTGTTTGGATACCAATTAAAACACATTTCTGAAGTCAATTATCAGTAAATAGGTTCAACAGTAGATTTCATACACAAATTCTAGCAACTTCTGATTTTTTAGAACTTAGTTGAGCAACTTTCCCGTCCATTTGGCGTCAGAATAAGCCCCAGCCTATTCTAAAACTACAATAAAATGGTATTTTTGCATGTTCGCAAAAGGATCGGGATTAAAGTACAATCATTGCAGATTTATTAAAACCTCTCCTCCTCCTCATAACCATCCACCAAGTCCCTTTTAAACTATAACAGGTTCCCTATTTTATTCAAAATGTATTTTCCTTGTCCAGTCAATTTTATTGCTTCAACGACACAACTTCGGCTCATTGTGGTAGTACAAAAACTACTACTCATGTTGTAGAAATAAAGGAATGCCAGAACTTATGGAGGAGGAGGAGTAAGGATTCAAGATTGAGAGGATATTGAAAAAAATAATCATGTATGCAGCTGCAAAAAGAGTTCCACAAGAGAGAATTTGGCAAAATATAGTAGAATGGCTGCAAAAAAATGGTTTCTTCTCACTGTAATTGAAAGTTTTCATGCATGATACTTATCATTTGGATTACATGCAATCATGGTGCAACAGCAAACAACAAAATAAAAGATGATCATTAAGAATTGCCAAACAACTACTAAATTCAACATCATTAAATACTTTTGTGATGCCCAACTAGCATAAATTCGTCAGGCTTTTTCTTCATACCAATTTTAGAAGAGGGGATTCACAACATGCATCGTTCCATAAATGAGATTTTCAACCAGAAATCAGGTAACCACAAGCACAATTTACTTTCAAGCATACAACAAAAGACAACCTAGTAGCAATCTTGATTACGAAAGTTGGATTGATCGCAATTAAAGACCAAGATGATATACCATAACGCACTTCAATGGATTTGCAAAATTACCTTATATCTAATAGCCTCATAAGTCCCATAAACAGCACCTGCAAAAATATGTGTATCATAATAAGGCCATTTGCCATTTTAAGTCAAATTATACTGAGCTCCAGCATGACATGTTAGCATTCAGATAGCATAAGTACCAAAGAAATGTGATGCTTAGGGGGTAGTCAAACAAGAAAGAGTGAAAACGAAGGCACTTGATCTTGATCTTTTGTAAAGTTAACAAAAGGAAGCTTGGTAGCAAAGAGATTATTAGGATGAATATAACATTATATGAAATTTGGATGTGGAATCAAAGATGAGGATGTACATGGAATCTTTGATTGGAATTTACTTGCACAAAGTTTGTAAATATGTAGGTTGGCGGAAGAATTCAGTCGATGAAAGATAAACGATTGGAGCAACCAGGAATAACTTTCCAATAACATCCATGTGCAAATCTTTCAGGTGCTATATACTTACAACAGACATGAAAAACTGGAAATGAGCAGAGCCACGTCAGATATTCCTAACTAGAGAAGCACAAAAGTATCCACCAAATAATCTTACTTTATATCTTAAAAAAATGATGCAATAGCCGAATTTTTCCTCTTCTCAATGGCAATTTTGCCTTCAAGTGTTCTAACCTTAGAGCAAATTATGGGTTACAGATAAATCTCTTTTATCTTGCTGAGTATGTAATAAAATCCATGATGCATGTCTCTTTCCACATTTACATTAAGTGCCGTTGAGATACAGATGCTGCCAATAACTGAGACATTAGAATTGACATGCGAGTGAATTTTCTCAGGAAGGATCGTAACGATCTTCCAGAATAAGAGTTATACCGAGTTTAGTGGGTTTTTCCAATCAGAGATGGAATACCAGCATGGCATTTTGTGCACTCATCGAGGCGATACTTCACATTCCAGAAGAACCCTAAACTTGGGAAATTTTCTTCTCTAGAGTTACAATCTTGGTATTTTAAAAAGTGACAACCGAAAACACCATAAACGTCAGGGGGAAAAAATCATGCATATGAGAGATTAAGAGGAGATTCGTCACCGTTAAAGCACGAAAACTACATACTAAAACCGTCAAACCAAGACCCCGATTTTGACGGATAGAATCCATCTAAAATCCTAATCCAAGAGCTTTGGACAGGATTTGTTACATTAGAGTTTAGGGTTTCGGACGCAAGCAATATCTTTATGGTAGTTAATCGAGAGAGAGAGAGAGAGAGAAAGAGAAAAAGAGAGGCGCACCAACAGCGCCGCCTACAGCGCCGCCGACCGCAACTCCAGCGCCGACGCGAGCAAGGCAGCTATCCCTCGCCATGACGCTTGCTCTCTTAAGCCTCCCCTCACTCCCACCCTAAACCCTCTCTTCGCTGCCTCGCCGATCAATGATAGCTCGCTGCTAAACAAAAGGCCAATCCTAGCAAGAGTCAAGAGGGAGAGAGCGAGAGAGTTTTAAACAAGAGTATGCCCCAAGCCAAATTCTTTCTTTCTCTTGACGCCCTATTTGTGGGTATAATATTTGACTCCAGGTCAAACTTCCGGTTGTATTAACTCGTGTTCAATTTGTTTCCAAGTGCAAACGAGCCGAGCCGAACCCAGACTTAGAGAGAGAGGTGAGTTCGTTTTATTTTATTTTATTTTTAAGAGTTGAGCCGAAGCTAAATTACAATGTCATATATTAAAATAACCCAAGAACATCTGGTGGTGGCTCACAGGATTCCCTATCCTAAAATAATTTTAGTATTCCCTTTCCCATACCTGCAAGACGATCAGCATAGATATTCAGTTCCCTCAATACATGCATGATAATTACCTCCTGTAACTGAGCCGCTAGCCAGCACACTTCTTTAGAGACTCAGGCAGGAGCAACACCCTTTTAACATATCTAACCACATTTAAGGAGTCAGTTTCAAACAACACTCTCCTTAAACCCCTTGAGAGATACGATATCTAGCCCTCTCAAAAAGGCATAGAGCTCCGCGTGATCAATTGAGAGAGCAACAACACTGTCGACAGCAAACCAAGAGATAGAGGATGATTCATCAAAGCAGACGATACCAATACCAGCGATTGAGCCATTCTTCTCCCACGAAGCATCCGACTGACCGAGAGCGAATCCCTCCGGTGTTTGCCGGATTCAGTTCGTCGTTTCCACCACCCCCGTACAAGTCTCCCTGCGAAATATAAGCATGTTCCTCTGTTTCCATATATGTCACATATCATATCCCACCTTTGCCTTCACCAATTTGGAATGATCGGACCCAGCTAACATCTCTTTCTAGGTTACCCATCACCCGCTGGTATAGATGCCTGGTTCCGACGAGAAAATCCTCCTCCATACCTGCCTAGAGTATTCACAGAGGAAAAGAGCATGCCCTCTTCATCGCCAGTTTAGTCGCGAGCTTCCCATGTAACACTCTCCAAAAAAAGGTCTTGATTCTAGGCCCAAACAGCCCCTTCCAAATGAGGTTCCAATCATGACCCGATCTCCTATCCTCCCTTCTTTCTTTCTCCTTATCATACAGAGATAGGTTAGATTTTGATGACACTCTACCTCCCGGATCCCTAGTCCAGCATGAAGTGTCTCCTTCCTCAAGGCGACTACAACCTCCTCAATGGCCAGTGGCATGTCTTGTTAGAGAATTTCCCTAATAATGCTTCTCCGCCAATATCCATTTGGCCCTATCAAATCCCCCACGAGCATATAATCAGAAATTCTATCCATTTTCACAAATGTGGGCTTCCTTCCTATCGGCATATCAAACACCCACCAATCCATAAGGACATTCACCATGTTATTCCTCCCCACCTTCCACTTAAGGCCCATTCGCAGCAATCCCACAGCTTTACAGACGGATCTCCAAAGCGGCAGCGCGGTCGGTCTTGCAGAAGAACACATGCCACTGATACTTTACATTCACCACTTGCTTCCATATAGAGCTCATCCCCGGCAACAGCTTGGACGCCCTCTAGAGGTGAGCTCGTTCGCGAGCTTCTTTCTTATCATGTACTTAATCGACGCAGCTAATTACACTAGATATGGTAATTGAGTCCGCAATTTGTTCACGAGCATGCTGATGAATATGTAATCGAGTCTATTCACTAACCTTAAAAAGCCGAGTTTAAGCTCACTTTTATTCAAGCTCAGCTTATTTAATATTTATCTTATTCACTCTTAGCCCCAGTTTGGTTCGGGGATAATCCATTGTTTTATTCCTAAGCATCAAAATCATTTATCCCCAAATAATTATTATTGATTTATTCTCACTTTTCAATCATTATTCATTATGTCTATTTTTTCCACCCAAAATCCACTATCCCTATTTATCACATTTTTTCTACAGGCTATTTAGTGTGGGGTTATATTTCCATATTTATCCCCAAACATCAAGTAATCATTACAACTTTATCTCCATTCTACCTCCCACCATCACTCTAATTTTTCATATCTCCATTCCTAACCTCACTTTATCTCCACTTTTTCTAACCCCAAACCCCCCTTAACCCGAAATAAGCTAACTTCACACCAAACGCATATCCTCAAAATCCCTTATCTTCATCTATCCTTACATTTTCTATCCCAAAAACATTTTCTATCCCCAAATGAAACCAAATGAGCCTTGCCCCCATTTGGTTCGGGGTCAAGGGGAATAGGGTTAAGGGGGTTAGAGGTAAAAAAGTGGGGATAAGAAATGGGGGTAAACTTAACCCACTTTTGACGTTTGGCTCAGAAACATGGATACGTTAGTGGGTTAAGCTTGGGATAAGGATAATAATTGTAAAGTGTATAAAATATATAATATTGTAATAGTGGGTAAGCCAATGTGTTAAGATTATAATATTTGAATTAACTATTAAATTAATTCAAATGTATCTACGTAAAGTGTATAAAATATATAATATTGTAATAATGGGTAAGCTAGTGGGTTAAGATTATAATATTTGAATTAATTATTAAGTTAATTCAAATGTTTGTACGTAAAGTGTATAAAATATATCATATTACAACTCTCTATTTTTGAGTCGACCTCAGCACCACTCCCACAACCAATTTTGATCACAATCAATCTCCAAAACACCGGCTAACCCATCTTTCTCTATTCCACTATTATTAAGTTAAGTTTTCGGTATTTGTACATTGAACCGTATAAAATTTATACTATTATATTATTACATAAAAATAGAGTAAAAATATATTATAATAAAATATAATATTACCACCCCACCCGTCATGTTCGACGTCTCCATTGACGAATCCCTCTCCTATCAACGCCCGCTCCTCCGCCATTGTCGGCAATGATGCTCACCCGTCCTCCACGGGGTCGTATGACTCGGCGGTGTTAAGGTCGTTCTTTTCCATACCATGGCCGGCAGCGACGTACATGTGGCCTCTACCTCCAGCGGACGTGAAGAAGAATCGTGTCGCCATATGACATAACATGGTGATGTGGCATGATTGTACACACCAATGCATCCCCATGCGGACCCACTTATATTAATATAATAATAATATTTAAATATTGATTATTAAAATAATATAAAATAAAAATAATTTTTGCATGATGTAGACCAATCACACACAAAAAATGTTACTACGCACATAAACATTTTTATACTATCATAAAAATATTTATATGTATTTTTAGAAGCACATAAAAAAAGTCAAAAGCGTGTAAAAACAATTTCCTATGTGTAGTGTATTAAATAATATTAATAACATATTATTATAATAAAATATTAATATAGGTGGGTCTCACATGCCACACGTTATATCATGATTGGTCCATATCATGTAAAAAAAATTTTATTTTATCATTCTTTATATATTGATATCATCAAAATAATATTAGAATATATGTAATGGATGTAAATGAGAAAAAGAAACTTAACCCGATTTTTGGGTTTAACCCCTCTTTAATCTCAAAAGCTTAACCCCGAATAGCGTTTGTGATAAGAAGGAGATTATCCGGCGGCCAAACGTAGGCTAATAGTTGTAGTCCAGGTGGACTAAATTTGGAAGGAATTAGATTGGAATAACATGACAGCCCTATCTATGTTGTCGTGATCCAAATTTTTATGAACCTTGTCCGACAAAATTTGGTTAGATTGGGTTTTCCGGGTTGCGTCCGGATTAAGTTGTAGTTAATCCCGGAAGGTACGGATCCCAAGAATCCAACCAACGAACTCCCCACCAAAGCCCCCTCAAGTTGTGGAAGGTCTCCTCCTCCCTCTCTAGAATACCACACGATGATGCGATTCCCCTCATAGTCCATGGCCTCATCCATATAAACCCTAGTTAAGCACGCGAGCTCCTCCAATGGAGGACCACAAGCTTTGCGGCTTCGTCGGCGTTGTGGTGAGCCAGGATCCCCGAGCGCCTCCGGGAGCCCTGGCCCCGGGCACCCCTTGCTCTCTCTTTGCCGAGGGGTCGAGCTTCGGCTTTCGTTGCGAGACTGGAATTGCGCTGGTCCCCCTTGGAGAACGCAATGCGAGGACATCCGAGCCGGGGGAGGACGGGCTGGGCTCCCCCGCTTCTTTGTCGTCGTCCTTCTCGCGGAAGAGGGGTAAGAGGGGGCTGGTGAATGGGGACACGAGCGTCGTCCATCAGCTGCATGTGTTGACGGCGCACAAGTGTTTGAGGATCCAGGCGAGGGTCGTCAGGGTGTCACCACGGGGTGTTGGCGGAGAAGAGGGCGCGAGGGTGGTGGTGCTGGTCGACCTTTACTTGCCAATCGAGGCATGGTCCGGCTGGCAGTTTCCCAGGTCGAGGGTGTTGGCTGCTTCTCTTTTCAAGCATGTCAGGTGCGGATTATTTTACGTATTGCAGAAGTTGGATTTTTCGAGTTTTTAGTTCAAAAAACGAGATTTCATTCAGAGTGTGAAATTTCATACTCTGATGTTGCTGAATTGGGCGGCTCACTGGGATTGTTTCGTTTTCTGTCGCTTCTATATATCTACATGAATCAGTATAAGAGCTTTGCATACTCACTAAGCAGATTTTTCATGGAACCCATAGTTAGATCTTTTGGGGTTTTGAGTTGTTATTATGCAGATGGGTTGAATCACTACTGACTCAAATATGACCACCTACAGAGGATACATACAAATTCAAGATTTTAATGTGAGGCGATAATTTTATGATTCAAGAAAATCATAACAGCCTGATTATTGGAGTCATAGAGTTTATAAAGGACACACTTGCATTACCTACAAATTGTTTAGTTTCAATGACATGCATGGATGTGAAGCCGGATCTTAACTGGCTCGGCATGTGCACCGTCATGAGTCGGCATAGGCCTGCATGGAGCTTTACTGTTCCGACATTGGTATTCGACTTTTCGGGACACACATATTGGATTCTTTGGCCATTTGGGTGTATTAAAAGTTGTTTGAGCAAGTTTTAAGCATCAACTATTGTAAACTATTTCTAAGAAACAATAATATTTTAAAATTTGTTCTGGACCATTAAATTTCCATACTGGTCTGTGCCACTTAGTGCTGATCTGTGCCGGCACCAAAGCACAAATTTGTGTGCTAATCCCGACCATAGAGTCGGTGACATTTGTTCTAGATAGTAGCCGTGGCGGGCGCAATGACTATTGTCAGATCATTTGAAACCTTCTAGCATAAGAAGTGTTTTGATCCTATAAGGTGAATTGAATACATGATATAGATGTCATTCCCAGAAAATGACTAAAGTCTTGGTCTTGCACAACCATCTTTATACGCATGGCCTTTTTTTGTGGGAGTTGGGTTCACACAATTGGAAGTGGTGATTGGACTAGGTACTTTTGTGCTTCCAATCGCTTAGAAATAATCAAGCTCAACTTCCCACAATTGGAATGGGTGATCGGACTAGTTACTTTTGTGCTTCCAATCATTTAAAAATTACTTCTGTGCTTCCAATCAGGTGGAAATGGTGAAGCACAATTTCAAGCCTAAATCCAAATCCATGTAACTGTCACTTCTATGAGCCTAGTTTTGTAGCCAAACACAATTTGAGCTTCATCTTCCAAGAGTTTTAAAGAAAAGTTTTTATACTGATGAAGCGTATCTACTTTTGGTCTTACTTCCAGCTGTGTGGATCCAAATCTGATGACATAAGTTGTCCATCTAGTAGTACTAAACAAGTAAACATGATGGCACTTTCTAGTGTCAAGAATTCATTTTCAGATGGAAAGGGTGTTGCTGTTAGCTTTGCTGTTCTTGCCTATCTGTAGGTACAATTTACTGCAATCATGCATTCGTTAGGGTTTGTTACGGACTCAATTTTCTACGGAGCTAACACAGGAAATGTCTATCTGCAGTTGTAACTGGGAGCAGAGGAACTCATTGCTTAATTCTGGGGCTTATTCTCCTGCAGATGATGACTGCACTTGGAGCATTCCAAATTGTCATGTCCTTGGCTGCAAGATGCATCAGAATTCATCTACTTCTCTTGACATGAGGTTATTTGATCTTCATGAAATTTTTAAGAGTTTGCCTAGCATAGGGAAGGGGGAAAAGGTGCATTCGACTAGAATAAAACCTGAAGATGGTCCACTTAGTCTGGGTATGTGGGATCTTTCTGATGACGTTTTGATTAATGTGCTGAATGCATTTGATCCAAAAGACCTGGTTAGGGTTGCGGCTACCTGTCGGCATCTAAGGTCCTTGGCATCATCTGTCATGCCTTGTATGAAGCTTAAGCTTTTTCCTCACCAGGAGGCAGCAGTTGAGTGGATGTTGAAACGCGAGCGCAATGCCGCTGTTCTCTTACACCCTTTATATAATGATTTCTCCACCGAGGATGGATTCTCCTTCTACATAAATGCTGTTTCTGGTGAAATATCTACTGGTGCTGCTCCTACTATAAACGATTTTCGTGGAGGAATGTTCTGTGATGAGCCTGGATTAGGAAAGACAGTAACTGCACTTTCTCTCATTCTAAAAACTCATGGAACTTTAGCTGACCCACCTTATGGGGTGGATGTTATATGGTGTATGCACAATTCTGTTCGGAGATGCGGCTATTACGAACTAAATGGGGATAATTTTGCTTCTGGTAGCTTTGTGTCCAGATGGAAAAGATTAATGAGTCACAGTCGAAGGGGAAAAGTATGTGCGCATGAGTCATCAGCACGTTGTAGCTCAGGTGGAAAATCAAACTCCCCTTCACTAAAAGATGAAAGACCAAGGGCCCCTGAGCTATCTCCACAATGTGTAGCTTCATCCTGTGCAAATTCAGGAATCTCATCTTCTGCCGGTGCAAGCTCTGTTCCAGTAACACGTGCAGTTCGGTGCACAAGGAATTTAGATCGTGTTAAGAGAAATCTTTTTGATGCATATGGAAAAGAAACGGAGTATACCGATGAGGAGATAGCTGCAGAAAATGCTTCTGGAACGCCAAACAACATGATTGTGCCAAAACTCAAGTCTACTCTGATTCCGGACGATATGTTCCCCATAACACTTAGAAGTTGCAAAAAGCCGAGGAAAGGTAATGGTGGACGTTCTGATTCAAGTGAAACCTGGGTTCAGTGTGATGCTTGTAGAAAGTGGCGGAAGCTTTCAGAAAGTACACTTGATGCTACGGCAGTATGGTTTTGTAGCATGAACAAGGATCCTCTGCATCAGAGTTGTGCAGCTCCAGAAGAGCCTTGGGACTACAAAGGGAGAATAACATCCTTACCAGGATTTTATACAAAGGGAACTCTGAAAGGGAATGAGCACAATGTATCATTTTTTATGAGTGTCCTGAAGGAACATTTCACATTGTTCAATTCTGAGGCAAAGAAGGCTTTGACTTGGTTGGCGAATCTGTCCCTTAAGAAACTTCTAGAGATGGAAACAGTTGGTGTAACATGTCCAGTTTTAGGTATATCGACGGTTTCCGGCAGAGATATTCATGGATATGCCAAGATATTTGAGACTTTTGGTCTTGTAAGAAAGGTCGAAAGAGGTACAAGCAGATGGTATTACCCATGCAACCTGGACAATTTAGAATTCGATGTAACTGCTCTTAAGGTTGCTCTCACTAGACCACTGGATTCATTTAGGTTTTATTTGTCCAGAGCAACCTTAATAGTTGTCCCGGCAAATTTAGTTGACCACTGGAAATCTCAGATTCAAAAGCATGTTAGTCCTGGAAAGTTGCAAGTCTTTGTCTGGACTGATCATAAGAAGCCAAATGCACACAATTTTGCATGGGACTATGACATAGTCATAACTACTTTTTCTCGGTTAAGTGCTGAATGGGGTCCACGTAAGAGGAGCATATTGATGCAAGTACACTGGCTCAGGGTGGTGTTAGATGAAGGCCACACTCTAGGTTCTAGTCTCAGCTTAACAAACAAATTGCAAATGGCCATCTCTTTGGCTGCAGCAAATCGATGGATTTTAACTGGTACACCAACTCCAAACACGCCTAATAGCCAAGTGGCTCATCTTCAACCAATGCTGAAGTTTCTTCATGAAGAAACTTATGGTGAAAATCAATATTCATGGGAGGCTGGCATCCTTAGACCATTTGAGGCAAAAATGGAGGAAGGGAGGGCTCGTTTGCGTCAATTGCTTCTAAGGACCATGATAAGTGCAAGAAAAACTGATTTGAAAAGCATTCCTGCTTGCATCAAGAAAGTGGTTTTTCTGCATTTTACTGAAGAGCATGCAAGGAGTTACAATGAACTGGTTGTTACTGTGCGACGCAATATATTAATGGCTGACTGGAATGATCCTTCACATGTTGAATCACTTCTGAATCCAAAACAATGGAAGTTCCGTAGCAATACAATTCGAAACGTAAGATTGTCCTGCTGTGTGGCTGGGCATGTTAAAGTAACAGATGCTGGTCAGGATATTCAGGAGACTCTGGATATACTAGTCCAAAAAGGTCTTGATCCTCTTACAGAAGAATACTTATTCATAAAAGATTCTCTTCTTAATGGATGCAGTTGTTTCAGGTATTACTTCTTAATCAATTTTCAAGCCATTAGTTGCTTATGGATACAAAGCAATAATATAGTCCCCAATTATGTTTTAGGTGCAAAGACTGGTGTCGTTTACCTGTCATAACACCGTGTAGGCATCTTTTATGCCTCGACTGTGTTGCTTTAGACAGCGAGCGATGCACTTGTCCTGGCTGTAGCAATCCATATGAAATGCAGAGTCCTGAAACATTAGCACGACCAGAAAATCCGAATCCAAAGTGGGCTGTTCCAAAAGATCTTATTGAGCTTCAACCTTCCTATAAACAGGCATGCTTTGTCCACAAATTTTATGGATTCAGCCCACAATTGCTCTCACACACATGCTCTCCACCTGTTCCTTTCCTTGGAATGAGGCTTTATGCTTTTTTTTTAGGATGATTGGGATCCTGACTGGCATGCAACATCAAGTAGCAAAGTTGCTTACCTGGTTAAAAGGATGGAGGAGTTGCAGGAATCTAATAGAAAGAGAGGTTGTTTTATTGATGGAACTGGTCATAGAGAAGCTTTCTTAACATCACAGGAAAGCCATTTTAATGAGTCAAATGTTTGGGTGACTGCCACCCAAGGTCAAGATGCACTCTATAAGGCATTGCCAGAGAAAGTAATAATATTTTCTCAGTTTCTTGAGCACATACATGTCATTGAGCAGCAGGTATAAATATTGAAGATGTTATTCTTTGAGTACTTTATATTGGCAAAATAACAAAATGGTTTCTTTGCTTTCTTTTTCCTGCAGTTAACAATTGCTGGGATCAACTTTGCTGGAATGTATAGCCCAATGCACTCCAGCAACAAGGTAATGTATCTCGTTGGTTTCTTTGTTGCTTGATATCATTTTGAATTAACTCTTCCACATCTGTGCAGATGAAGTCCTTGATGCTCTTTCAACATGATCCAAGCTGCATGGTTCTTGTAATGGATGGAAGTGCAGCTTTAGGCCTTGATTTGAGTTTTGTTACACATGTTTTTCTGATGGAACCAATCTGGGACAGAAGGCAAGTTGTTAGTCGCTTTTTATGCTTGTACATAAATGGAATTGAAAAGGGCCAAACTCTTTTTTATTGCTTTAGCCAATTGTTTGTATCAATTAAAGGGCAAGCTAACTGTGAGGATCTCCCAAGGGGGTGGATTGTGTGGATCTGGCATCTCGATGGTGGTATTCGCCTTGGAGGCGTATGACTGAATTGAATGGCCGAGTAAGCAATCCCACGACGCCTGAGTGTGGATTGGGAACATATTTATATGTATGTTAATTGCCTTCTATAACAAAACACGTTTTAAAGCTGTAATGGGAGTGATTTCGTCAAAAAACTCCAGGTTAAGCGTGTTTGACTTGGAGCGGTTCCGGAACGGGTGACATATTAGGAAGTGTTCCCGGTTTCTGCGGATGAGCCAAAAGCGGATAGTATTGTTGTGGGAGAGGCGAGGGCGTTACATTAACTCTTCTTTTCGATCTACATATAGACTACAACTAATCACTATGCATATGTCATCTATGTTAAACACAGCTGTACATAACGGCTAGGAGCAAATGACATACATGTATATTGATTTAACTAACACATGCATACTTGATTCAAAAATATGTATTTAGTTAATTTAACAAAGTGTAGAAGAAAGAATCATGACATGATTGGATCTTAACGTCGAATAGAATACCTAGTTGATAGGTACACAAGGCAAAGAATTGCCATGAAAGTATTCATCCAATTCAATAAATCAGATTTGCGCATAGTGTGTGCACTGCACTTGTAGTCTTTCCATGCTCTAGGAGTTGCCTATATTTGTGACTAATGCCATATAAAAAGGCTTGCTTATCTTGTACTACAATGTTTCTTTATACATCAGCATGGAAGAACAAGTAATAAGTCGTGCTCATCGCATGGGTGCTACTCGTCCAATCTTTGTGGAAACCTTGGCAATGCGTGGCACCATAGAAGAGCAAATGTTGGAATTCCTCCAGGTAAGAGTAAATTATGTCTTTCAAAACCCAAATGGCCTTATGATATTCTTATAAAGCCATAATTTCTTTTTGTTTTTCAAGTTGATTTACTTTTGAGGAAGTAAATCAATAAAATTTTCACTTTATATGTTTGTAGCAACATTTCCTTTCTAGTCGTGTTTGGTAAGTCCAGATTTGGCTTTAGAGTTCTAAGTTGTAGCTGCATTTTGCTTTCAGAAGCGTAAAACTATTATTAATTTGCAGATAAATCAGCTTGTTAGTTTCAATTAGCAAATATATTGAATGTTATTTTCATATTGCTACACTAAAGTCCTGATACTTAGAGTGCAATAGCCTTTATGCACAAGTGTGGCAGTTCTGTATATTTTTCTCTGCCATATTGTACTTCTATATAGTTGCAAAATCTTGCACATAAGAAATTTTGTGCTGAATAGATCAGATTCTAAAATCAGGTTGCAAATTTTCATAAAATGAAGCATATCCGCATTTGGGTCAACTAAAAATAGTTCAAATTTCAATGTCCACTGCAAAAGTGAACTTGAACCAATTATGGCCAATCTAATTTAGAAGGAGTATGTGGCATTCATGGTGTAATAGCCAGAGAATCTGTGGTTCTTATTGTTGTATTAATCCACCAGAGTGGCAATGTGTCTATTGTTCATAAATGTTGTAATTATATCCAACTGAAATTTAAGCAGGGTGTTAGCTCTTAGTTCTTCCTGGTTTTTTCTTTTGTTTATCATAATCAGAACTTTGAAAGCAATGAACAGTTAATTTTCCCATTAATTTTTTTTTTTTTGAGATGCTGTTATTTTATTGGTTTCTGCATCACTACCTTTGCTTGGCTGCATTCCATCACTGTAGGAGATCCTTAGTTAAAAAGGCAGCATTGTAGAACATGTGGAGGTGCTTTTTTTTGTGGTTTGTATCATATTCCCCTTTAAAATGTCCAAAAGCTCACATTCCTTGTAGATTCTTGAAAATATCACGTCCCCCTATATTCTGATGAGTATTTCCTACTTCCCCTTCCATCCACTACCATCTAGTTAATTGACCTAACTCTTGTTAAAATTCAACATAGCTAAGGAAATTGTCTAAAATGCCCTCAGAAGTCAGATCCTAACCATGACATAGAAGGGGGATTAGGAGGACACAATGGAGACGAAAATTTGGGTGGCTACACTCCCTTCTTCATGAGTTTTCTAAAGCATAGATAGGAGACCAACTCAAATGGTGATAGCAAGGATGGAGAGATTTTCGAGTTGGGATTAGAGTAACCAGATGGGATATGATATTTTGGTCTTTGGAGAAGTATGATATTGACCCCATTTTTCTCCATGGTGCTCCTTTATAGTTTTTTCTTCATCTTTCACCTCTACTTGTTCCTTAGAAACTAAAAATTTTGAAATTCTTGGATAGTACTTTTCCATTGTTGCATCTGCATTTTTTTTTTGTTGCAGCTGATATCCACCTGTCACACGAGGCATGTCACTAGCTTTGGACATTTAAAAATTTGGTAATCTCTTTGTAACTTTAGTGAATGCATTTCCACAAACAGGAAGCCAATGAATATGGAAGGGCACTGAAGCAAGACTGCTGTAAATTTGTCCAAGAAGGGACACGAGCTCATCGCACTTTACATGATTTGGCTGAAAGCAATTATTTGGTTCAACTCAGTTTTGTACGTACTGATAAAGTCATGAAGGTATGAGAAAACCATTCCCTCCTCTCCCTAGCATGCATGCACATGTTCATACAGGCTATATAGTTTTGCCCAACTAGACGTCCATTTTATCTCGTCTAAATGTTTCCACACACACTGAAGGGTCAAAGTGTTTGCGTATTGTGCATAACCTTGTTTGCGTATACTGACTCCTCCCCTTAATCTTACATAGAGACCATCTAATCTGATCTTGCCTTGTTTTCGAGTTGTGAGTTGTTGAGGCCTCGAATTACTAAACAATAAGCTATAAAGGGGCAAATCAAACTGAAAAAGATATCAACAATTTCCTGCAGTTTTTCCAACTTCAGCATTCCGGTAGGAAAACCTATGGAAGAAATAGAAAATTTTCAGGGAGTTTTTTCACTCCCACATTGATTTGTTGTTCACCTTTATCGAATCTGAAGTACTGACTTAGAAGCAATGTGTTTTTGGGAACTGGAGAGTACTTTCAGTTTCCTGCAATCTTTAACTTTCTGGAGGCCGAGTACCTGTGATTCCATAAATACAGTTCTTTTAAGTATTGTATCCTGTAAATGATAATAGGCAATTTATTCGCTCTCTTTATTTTTCAATTCCATTTTTGTGGGTTCATGAAATATTTTCTGTTGGACATCAAATTTCAGGAGGAACTATATTAGGTAATTTTGTATTTATTATAAGTGGGAAAGCTGTTCGCTTGGAATCTATTTGCGCAGAATACTGAACGGGTGTGGGTTCTTTCATTGCTGCTGCCGAGTGGTATCTGTGATCAGTTTTTTACCACCCTGATCGATGACTCTAATTCATACAAGTATTTTCAGGACTTACATTATGCATTGGCCTTGTAAATTGTTCCCCTTATATTCTGTATGGACCCCGATTGGGGTACATGGTAAGGGGGCATGTACATCCCTTGATCGGTAGATGTACCGATCACGTTATCTAATTCATCGGTAATTAGATCAACCAATCGGTAGACACCTACCGATTGAATGTGTCAATCATCTAATCAGTAGATGTCTACCGATTGAGGATCCATCGGTAGTATTCTACATATGGATTAGCGTAGAAATCTTTACCCATTATGTATATAGATCTCTCAGCAGGAAATTATCTGCTCCCTTTTTTTGTATTCTTATTGTTAGCCCCTTCCTCCTATGGAGGAAAGATGGATACTCAATTTCATTTTGGAATAATATGACCATTTTTTTATATTGTTAGATCATCAGTGAGATACTGAGATATTGAACTCTCTGCTTTTCTTGCCCAGCAAATATTTTTGGTTAATTTGCTAGCCTAAAAATTCTGAAATTCTCAAAATCTATATACAGCGGAGCGGATTGTTTCTTTTGCACCAATTAGTCTATGTTGAAATATCTAGCAGATCCCATTATGTAGAACTGCGGAGAAGCAGAAAGAAAGAGGGGGGAAGAAGGGAGGCCGAAATCATCGATCATCATCATGTATCTATGAATCAAAATAGTATTTAGGCTTTGCTTCCTGTAGGGATAGAGGAACCTCAACTGACTCAACCAAAACCATAAATCAGACTCGTAATAACTAAAACTATGAAACAGGCTCGAAATTAAGTAGTAGATAACGGGAGCACAAAGAGCTTCCTAGAATGTCACCTCTCCTGATACTATTTTCTTCCAAACATGCTTAATTGCGGAGCTGCGTCTAATTAGATATATATCACCTATACGACCACATTTGTTACAAATTAAAACCCTCTCATACTCAAATCTCTGGAAGCGTTCCGATCAGGAAATGGTATCCATTCCTGATCAACAAGCAACAGTGTACCAGCACTGGAAGCAAGCTTAAATGAGGGCACCCCTATCATGGAGCTCTCCAAGCTTAGACCAGGAAATGGTATCCATTCCGGAACTTCCTGCAGATGGCCGGAATTTCTCCCCACCCAAACCTCGACCTCGTAAGAGAAAGCGCCTTCCCCTGCACCGACCAAGGCCCATTGGCCGTTACGTAACTTCTATCTTCATCGTTTTCAAATCTGTAACACATATTCCTTCAGCCATATCAGAGACCAGGAATGGAGGAATGAGGAATCTAAAACAAAGCCACCCGAAACAACTCTTCTAGATCTCATATACAAGCTGAAACTTCCCTCGTTGGATTGAATCAGACGAAGACATTAACCGGAAGTTTTCATGTTATAATACAATAGCCTGGAACTGCTGAGGGTGACCACTCTTTTAACACTGGCCGTTTGCTCAGGCAGCGAGAAAAGGCGCTGTTATTGAAATTTACAAGCAAATACAAACTGAGAAATGAACAGAGGCCCGAAGCAATTGCTTATGGATTTACAAGCCCGAATCTAGTCCAGCAGCCTACTACAAATATACATTTCTCACACATTTCCACTCTACTTTTTAAAGGTGAAAAAAAGAGTTCGTGAAGACACCAACTTAAAACATTTTTTATATGTGGCCCCGCTTTCTTCGAAAGGGCTTAAACACAATATAATGAAATTTACAACTTCTTGATCAGCAAGTACTTCATCTTAATAGCAGCTCCACTTGGGGAGCTGATATCGTGTCAAAATTCGTTCACTGTGATCCATCATAGTTACCGATGGTGGCTGTTGACTTGTCAACCATGCGGACATTATAATGCTGGTATACCCTAGCCCGGTTATTTGCCCACCACTGTTCAGCTTGTTTCTCGCTGAACCGCTTCCGACTATGTGTATACATAATAAGAAAGTTAGACATCTGTTATGGCATCTGTTATGTAAAACATGTATAGATTTCTAAAGCACAAACATCCAGCAGTTTTCCAAAAACAGTAAACAAAGTACTCATGAGATGAAAATCAAATCCATTTGGCTAACCACACGACACTCTTTTGCGACCACTCTATATACAAGTCATAAGCCTACATAACTTAAACATTTACCATTTCAGAATATTGAAATTCATTCATCTGTCTATCTTCATTGCACACATGGCATCTCTCTTATCAAGTACCAATACTTGACTTATTATTAACAGCATAGCACATATGGCATGTCTCTTATCAAGTACCAATACTTGACTTATTATTAACAGCATAGCACATATGGCATGTCTCTTATCAAGTACCAATGCTTGACTTATTATTAACAGCATAGCACATATGGCATGTCTCTTATCAAGTACCGATACTTGACTTATTATTAACAGCATAGCATACCAAAAGTTGATATCATATGACCGCATAATAACAAGCAAGCAGTCTCCAACTACATCTGTTTCAACTTGTGGATATTACTGGCTCCAGATATAATCAAATAAATTTATTCATCGTCCTTATTAATATTTGTGATCTAAATTCGAAGTATTTGCTCTAACAGTTGTAATTTGATTATATCATAAGGAGCTACAACAAAAGAAATGGCTAGTTGTGACACTGATTGGCATTTAGCATTCAAGAAGTAAAAGCAATCCTCGAATCTTAACGTTCAAGTGCTTGCTTCCTGATTGTGTGATAATCTACACATACCTGAAGCGAACCCTCTTGAGCTCTTTGACACCCCCAGGTAAAGAAGTAAGAGTAATATACACTCCTGGCTCATCTTGCTCTACCCATTCAGCTTCATGGTTGGGGTATGCATCGGTGAGTTTTCCTCCATTTCTCGTAACTTCTGAGAGACTTACCCTGTTTGTGCTGCTAACTGAATTCGATCCGCTAGATGCTATTAGACCATTTGAATTATTTGGATCTGGTTCATAAGGTGAAGTAATTGAACCAGCCAAACAGTCAAAAGCTACAGCAGGTATATCACTTGAAGTAGGACTGCTGCTGAAGGATGTAAAGGAAGACATTTTACTGTTCTTGGCTACTCCAACCGGTAGCCTTTCAGCCATGTCCTTCAACTGCTTTCATCCAAAAGATAATTCAGAAAATGAACGGAAGTTCCAAGAAAAGCAGTCAAGCATATAGCACAAGACATAAATAGAAATGCTAAAGTACTTTTTTTTGTCTGCCTGTATGACATTCTGTAACCACTTTAGCCACATATCTTTCACATGTCAAGCTTCACAACCAAATCTCGATTACAAAGGTTAGAGTTTGCAGCATTATTAGGAGAATGTCGGGTTAGAGAATAGGTCTCTAGCTCTATCATGTCCTTCTGTTTCAATCAGATATCTAAGACTTGATTCCTAACAGCTTTCATACTCTTCCCATGTCAGTGACAAACTTTCATCTGCTTATGTTTTCATAAGTTCATATTAACAATCACTCCAGACAACATTTCTCATGCATTTCTCATTGATCTGTTGAGTTATGAAGGTGTGAACCAATTAGCAATGTGTCCCTAATGCTATGACATCATCCATCCAGATTTTGGGGTTGCATTCGACCAAGAGTGGTTGGTTATTGTAATTTAGACCATATTTTAACATTGGCATCCTGCTTTGGAGTTTGGAGGTCCGAGTCTATTAATTGACTTAAATATTCTATTGGATATTTGGTCTGCACCCACTCTAATTTCAAATTCATCCACTGTACTTCACTGACTTCGAATTTAAGTCTGTACAAAGTATTTGGATTCTGATTTCTTCGCATCAAGTTGGAGTTCAGGGTCTGATTTCATGTTGCAGGATATAGATATTTATGGGTACAGAATTATTCAGTTAAATAAAGGATCAGTTTAAACCATACATCAGCTGGGTTAACTCACACCAGTAGGATGCTGTTAGAATCCTTGATCACGTCGTATTTTTGCGTTATGTATTCTAACGATTAAGCCATTGACCCTGGCTTAGGATTAGGACCCAAGAGCTCATGCAAAAGGTCACAAGTCTTTACCACTAAACAATGCAGTAATGCGCCCTTTGTCATGTAGTTACTCTATTTGGATTACTCGTAAATGCTCATAGATCTCTTGCCAGCAAGGTTTAATTTCTATGGCATCTGGTTTACAAGAGTCTGGACTCTATCCGCTTATTGATAGATCCACTTATTTGTAGAGATAATATTATTGATCCAGTTGCTTCATTCATGGGGAAGCAGATTATTTCAAGACCCCTGCCTAAATCACATTTTTTTGCAATATCGACTTACTTTTACTTTACACCTATGCCTTCTGCCCGTGTTCATCAATCCTCTGTTCCACCTTGTACCACATTATTTGACTCTCAGAGTCTTCACTTTATTGATGTCCTCTCTGACCTAATTTTCTAGTGCTATAGGCGTATCATTATTTAGATTAACTAGAGGCAAAACATAGAGGTCTTGTAGGCTGCGATGGCTTGCTGAGAGATTAGTAGGTGACATGGGGTGATGTTGTGGATTGTGTATACAATGTTTTGGTTTCATCATAAGGATATTGAACCATGAGCTTGTTTGGGAGCTTCAAAATTTTTAGAGATGTATCGATCTTGGATTTATCTTACTCTCTTCAGTGATCAGACGACATATAATCATGTCTGAAAAAATTCCCGGGGGTAATGTTTGAAAACCCACTTTAATCATCCATTCTAGCCTTAACTTGGGGTAAGGAATGGTCCGGACATCAGGGCATGACATATACTTGATGTTTGCTGGTAGTTCTGCTAAATATATCCCATGTGAAAACATCGTATGAGAGATTCACGAAGGAGGTGGGCCAGAAAAGGGATGGTGGTGAAAGATAAAGCATGCTCGATGGGTCAAAGGATGAAGGGGGAGGATCAGGTGATGTCAAAAGGGACCGCAAGAGGTTCGAAGGCAGGTAGCGGGTGATAGGTTTTAATAGGAGGATAGGGCTGATAAAAAGAAAATAGATGGGCTACATATCGGACATAGGGGATTCTGACAAGAAGGAAAGAGAAACATAATGAGATATGCAAAGGACATTATTAGAGTACCACCAAATCATGGTATCCTTTTCCAAGTATTAACTAGAGATTCAGCTGCTCAGGTTCTACATAATAGACTTTTGAAGGGACAAGCTGCCAATCAGCTTTGAATGTAAAGCTGAAAAGCGCCTGAGATGTAAATTTTTTACTAGCTTATTGAAGGATCAATGCTGCTATAAGCTCTTATTTTAAGTACCTAAGATCTACATTGGAGAAGCCTAGCCAAACTCACCCAGACACCTCTGAAATAATCACCTAAAAAAAGTCTAGATGAATTACTAAACAACAGCACCTACACCCCTGACCATGGATTGCCGTCCCGGTGGCACGCGCCATGCCGGCAGCCTGCGGGCACGGTACGTGCAGCCGGCACGGATGCGTGTCGGACCGGCACGCCTCCGTGCCATTCTCCTTTTCTTCCTCCTCATCCTTCTCCTTCTCCTTTCTTCTTCTTGGCACGGTTGAGGGGGGGTTCCGAAGCTGCTAACCCCCTGGCACTGGCACACACAGTGCCGGACCGGCACGGAAATCCATGCCCCCGACCATCATGGACCACCAACCAAAACAAAGGCAAAAAAACATCACCCATTAGCCTTTTTTTATCGTTACGTTCAATATGAATAAAACATGGACCAAGCCCGATATCTTGTTAATTAGATTAAGCACCTGAGAAGATGCATTACAGCCCAGTTAGTTGAACCAAAGAAAGCTATACTCCAGCAATCCTAAGACGTGACATCAAATGCTATTGTTAAAGAATTCACACAGCTGTCTAGTGTGACTTCAGAACCAAGCATACATTTTGCTGATATAATAGCAGAATGGCTAATTGAGACCAAACGGAATTCAAGATTGAGAAGAAGCCTCTTACTTGTGCCGTAAGTGACTTTATAACTTCTTTTGCAGCTTTGCACTTTGCAGTTTCTTCTCCTGCTATTGAAATGGCCTCCTTTAACTGCTTAGTCATTCTTTCCAGCTCAGCTTCTTGAAGTTGCGCCTTACGATTAAGATTTTCAACCTGCAAAATGTGCCTCATGGCATGGCAAATGAGCATTTCAAATGCATAATGAGCTTGGTGGTTCAGGCTGCTACACGAAATATGGCAGAACCAATAACTCAATAGATACAATTTTTTATCAGCAAACTGTGTGAGAATTCATGATGTACTTCAGCACTTATCAAGCTTAAGTAAAATGACGTATCCCAAAACATTTAATCTCAAACAAGAACTCAACATGCATATGGTAAGTAGTTGACCCCCTAGCTAGTGTATAATTGGAAGAAACATAACTAAACACTAGGAGTAGAAAAGATGCAATTTTTAACAGATTCATTTAGCAGCTATGTACCTGTGCTCTCAAACGAAGAACCTCTTGGCTCAGGTTATCATTTGCCTTCTTTGTGTCATCAACATTGACTTTTGGAGAAGTCAGTCCTCCTAGTGTTGGTGTAGGAGTTGTCGAACGAGGAGGGCTGGCCCTTCTTGAAATAGGTGAGGTTGCACGAGATACAATTCTTGAACCAGGAACAGAGGCGGAGAAGAACTTTTTTGAAGACCCAAATACAGGGTTGAAAGATTTTGAAATGTTAAGTGCACCCCAATGCATACTTCCATTTGTTATAGGGGAAACACGACTGCTATTAAATTCTAGCTTTTTATTTTTCCTGGAAGATATATCCTCTACATGCTTGAAGGACTCGGTTGAAGAAAATCTAGATATTTGTACATTAGACCTAGAATCCATCTTGTCCTCCTCAATCAATTCACTGGATCCCTGAACAAAAGCCCCTTTCCTGTTAGCTATAGAACGAAATGAAGACTCAGACTGAAAGGCCTTTGCTAACTTGTTGAAGCAGCCATCACAGACTCGATATGGTTTGTTAGGGTTGGGTGCCATAGCAGCTTTAAGAGACTTCTTACTGCTACAAGAATGACAAAAGACAAGTGCACAGTTGTAGCAATTATGGCGCTTTCTTTTGAAATTAAATGGCACCCGACAGCCTGAGCACATAGACTGGTCCACACCAGACACCCACTTGTGAATACAGATTGCTGCTGTGAAATTAGTGCCACAAACAATATTTCTAACTTGTTTGTCTTTTAAAGCTTCAACCAATGATGGGGAATTTCTATCTTCAGTATCCCCATGACCTAATCGGCCATTTGCTCCTTTTCCCCAAGTGTATACCTCAGTTCTCGAAGTCAAGGCTGCAACATGATAAGCACCACATGATATCTCCTCGACAAAGTTTTTCAATAGCTTTCCTTCAACGCGGACAGGAAGCTTTCCATCTGCTTGAGGATTTCCAAGTTGACCATACACATTACTGCCCATGGTGTAAACATGGCCTGCGGTTGTAAGTGCCACAGTCAGGCTGTGCCCACAGACAACCTGACAGAAATTTGGCTCAACTAGGGTAGCCACACAAGTAGGCACAAGTCTCGGTTCTCTGTCCCCATGCCCAAGTCGGGCTTTATCTCCATCACCCCATGTGAAGAGCTTCCCAGAAGAGCAATTACTAGAACTTGAATTTCCTGCCATAACTTCTACAACTGCAGCAGTGTGCCAAACACCACAAGCTGCTCGAACTGTGCGTAAACCCTTCAGAGATTCTACTTCTGTAGGCGTTGAAACACTTCTACGATCGCCATGACCTAGAGCACCAAATGTTCCATCTCCAAAAGTAAACAATTGTCCAGCAGAAGTCACAATAGCTGTGTGCCAAGGTCCACAGGAAATGGATGAAACATGTATGCCCTCCAAAGGTCCATTAACCCTTTTCGGAACCCAATGACTTACTATATTACCATGTCCAAGGAGACCAAAATTGTACGTACCATCACCCCAAGTATAGAGGTCTCCAGACAGTGTGACAGCACAAGTATGGTACTCTCCGCATGCTACAAGCTCAATGTTTGTATTGACAAGAGCATCAATGAGCTTTGGCTGTGAGACATCAGAATCTACCCCATGCCCAAGTCTACCTCCTGACTCCTCCCCCCAAGAGTAAATCTCCCCTTGCTTGGTGACTAAAGCAGCATGTCTTCCACCACAAGACATATTTTGGACATCAAGAATCACCGCAGATTCTAGTGCTTTTGGCACAAGAGAATCGATTTTTAAGCCCGAAGAGCTTCCTACTCTACTCGTACCGCCACCTAGGATACCATCTCCAGTTCCTTCACCCCATATGAAGACGTCACCCAAGGCATCACCATCATCATGACCAGAACCTTGACTAGATGAGCTTACTGCACTTGACAGGCTTACTCTAAATGCATCCACTCCAACGCTCCTTGTATGTCCATTTGTGCTTTCTGAGGAATGGACTGAACCAGCAGCAGAATCTGAGGTAAAGAAACCTTTAGGAGGCACTGCATATAATATCATGTCCGAAAATGGCTTATCCAATCCATTTTTTGGTGGACTGTCATATGGACTTCGAAGCCGAATGGGATCACTGCCATCCTGAGTACAAAAAAAGATTTAGGACATAGGAATAAGATTACTGACAGAAAAAGCATTAATAGAGAATACATGGGACCTTCTGCATGCTATCAGCACTGCCAAATGGGGAGCTTAAAGGTGAACTTCTTCGGGTGTACATTCTTGGACTATTCGCTCCAGATGAAACCCCGTCACTTCTCGATTCTGTTCTGCATTTCCGGTGATGGCTCCTTGATATCAGTGCCTTAAGGCCAGCAAACCAGACTTCAGCTTCATCTTTATCCTTGCATATCTGGTAGAGAAGTAAAACATATTACCAAAAAGACCACTTTCCAGATTTTCCACACTTACCTAAGCAAAAACAGAACATCAAAGATAAATAGGAAAATCGACAAAGAACAACCAAATAACCACCAAAAACATTCAAAGATAGCAATGCTTACAAGATCTAGTGATCTATCATTGTATATAAGAGAAAATGACTGGCATTCCTTCTCAGGCCGTGGATACCTCTGAAAAATTGCCTGAAAGGAAAAAAATTCTCTCATTGGTACCTCAAGTACACCAAGAAAATATCATAAAAATACCTAGTTATCAGATTATTTACAAAGAAACATCAACCAAGCACCTCAAGAGTCCATATAGTGTTGTAAAGAATCATACGCCTTGTATGTCACCAAACAAAGAATAGTTGCACGTGTATTTAACCACTGATCTAAGGAACAAACTGAATCATAGAGAAAATGTAAAACGAAGGTGGAAGTTGAAACCGCTCAAAGCAATTAAATTTGGCATAGACATAATGTTTCTCTTTGGCTTCAAAATCAACTCAACACTTAATTGTTTCTATCAAGGATTTCCTTACCGATCGGCAACCTTGGTGCCGGCAGGAAAATATCGAGCCAGTAGCCCACCGGCTCGAAATCTGGGACCGGCTCTGGCTCCGGACTATTCGCCCTTGAGTTGATCGTCTGGTGCCGGTCGGCATTGGATGTTGCCGGCCAGCAACTGGGTGGTTCCGGTTGGCACATCCGATGGGATCTATAAAAGAGGGAAAAAGGACAGGAAGAGGAGGAAAGAAGAGAGGTAGAGGGAGAGGAAAGGGAGAGAGAGAGAGAGAGAGAGAGAGGGAAAAAAGAGAGGGGGAGGAGAAAATGACGGAGGAAGGAGAAGGAGAGGACGTCGGGTAGGTCGGCGGCGACGAAAGGCAGGAGACGTAGGTTTTAGGGTTCGATGGATGTTTTATAGTTAAGCGGTTTACGGGTGTTTTATTAGTTAACAAGTTTCAGGTTTTAAAACCCGTATTCAAATTTTTAAAAAGCCCTAAGGCCCACACCCCTCTTCTCTCGCGATCTACTGCCGTCACCCACCTCTGAATCGTTCTCTCTCTCTCACACACACACAATCGCTTTCGCCGCCGCCGCTGCTGAAGCTCATCTCCGGCTCCCCAAAAACTCCTCGGTGACATCCTTCTCCGATGAAAACTTCACGAGCTCCTATCTCTCTCATCATACCTTGCCGACCGACAAATAGGTCAGCATTGTCGGTGCCGGCGGCAAGTTTCGAGCCAACCGGAGGCCAACACAGTGCATGTAACGCCCTCTCCCTTCCCACACAATAGATATGTATGGGTTTCAACTTTCAACTCATCTAACCAGCTTATTTAGGCACAAGAAGCACGCCTTGTTATAAGAACTAGCCATGCATCCGCATAAAGTGTGGCAACAACTTAGTTTTATCAATTCCTTATTAATGCGGCAATTCATCTCTATTCCAATTTAATGTCCACACAAAGCACTACCAAGTTTTGAGAAATAGCTGCTTGGGTATCATAGGTGCTTGTTTATGTTCTAACTGAATTAGCACAAGGACTGAAGGTGTTGTGGCTGAAAGTACCTTAAGCAAAAGAAGCAAGATACATGTTTTAACCTTAAAATCCTCAATATACAAAGAAACCTCTTGGAAGTTGGTGCACGCATAGAACTTCCATCAAATCTGTAAGAAGTGGAATCAAAGAGAGGATAATCTAAAAATAATGAGCAGGTCAGGATGTTCTTATGCTTGGATCCAGAAATAATCCAAAAAAGCCAAAGTAGAGTAGCAAGCTTTGGATTTACAACAATGAGAAACAGGAGATGACTCCAGATTCCCATGTAACTTGATGAATGAAAGGGTTTATTATCTGGATCAAATGAACCATGGATTGGTGGGGTATGGTTGGGGAAGCACCCGAGTACAAGAGTTCATAGTTACTTGATGGCTTTGAAATAATTGGAACTACAGATGTGTATAAAATAAGATAAACCTATCCAATAGCAGAAAAGTAACAGACATGGATGGCAATTTGTACCGAACCGATGGGGAACCGAACCGTTTCGCCCCGATTCCTTGCCCCAAATCCGTGATTTTGCCCCGTGGATATGGGTTTGGTAGAACCCAATAGATCCCCGCGGGGAATGGGGCAAGTTTAGTATAGGTTTTCCCCGGAACCAATTCCCCGCCCCGCCCCATATCTGCCCCGCCCCGACAATTAAATTACTAAAATACCAAGAGTTTTTTTTTTGTTCTCAATGGTGTTTTACTAAGAGTTTTTTTGAATCGTTAACTTATTTTTCTCTAATCTTTATATTTTTTTGGATTTAGTTATGTTTAAACTATATTATGCCCGGTTGCGTAGTGAGTGATGTAGTACTTGGACTAAACTATTTAGTCAATTGCGATATAGAATCTTTAGATGTGGTTCAATGGTTTGAGAATTATTCATGATTATGATTTTGTAAGTGTTTATGCTAAACCGTGGTGATCCGTGGTTCCCCGAACCCCGTTTGGTATGGGGACGGTACGAACCTGCTAATCCCGGGGAATGGGGCAGTTTTGGGACATGGTTTTTTAATGGGGAATGGGGCGGTTTTGAAGATCCCTGCCCCAATCCGCCCCGTTGCCATTCCTAGTAACATAAGACATCCTTAAGATTTCTAAATCAGGAAGATCAACAGATCATTGTCTTGGATATCATGTAGCATACTCTGCATTTATATTAATCGCTAATCTTGGAGTTGGACAACATATTTGATACATTATTTAACAAACATTTTCTACTCAGAAATAATCAAAATTCACCAGAAACCAAATTTATCATAACCATTTCTATTGGTGCTCATTTCACAAAGAGGCAAGGATTTGCAACTGAGTTCCTAGAATTGTGACATTTCCTACGTACTTCCAGGAGAGATTGTTTGCATGTCACGCAACCAAACATTTTTCCTACACCCTTGCTTGAATGCGTGTGCGAATGTCAAGAGTCAAAACAAATTTACCTGTCGTTTGTGAATGTATGTGCGCAGGTAAAGAATTAAAACAACTACAATGGCAACATAGCTATTTCTTGCTTGAATACATGTGTAACAACCAGAATTGCGACACTCTTGGTATTAGTCGCTTGAATGCACATGTGAATGTCAGGAATCAAGAAAGTGTGCGACATCAGATTTTGGTTGTTGGAACTTAGAAGAGAGACTAATTATACTCAAATACAATGCACTGACCTTCATTCACTCTAGTCATGAGTACAGAAATGGATAATTTTGATAGTTTAAGAGCTAAAGCATCCTTACAAGATAGCCACACTATAGGCAAGAATAGTGGAGAAATTGCTCCACGCACATAATCTAAATATCTCAAGTAGTCGAGTGTCTCATTCCTATGCTTCTAACTATAAAAAACATATTTTGGTAAAACCAAAACCTTGGTGTTACTAAAGAGCACTTCAAAATCTATCGACTAAAACCTGATTTACTTTTTAATAAGTCCAAAATCTTGCAACTTCAGTCTAAGATACAACCAAGCAGGATGTTAGAGATAAACAGTTTTGCTAAAACTGGGAACCAAAATGACCACTTTAATCGTAGTAAGAAAAATCAAGGAGGAGAATAAAGATGAGAAAGTTGCATGAAGTTACTTAGAGAAGTATCAGATACAAACTGATCATACACCATCGAGGGTACACTAAATTGCATATATAAGGAAGGGAAAAAAAAATAACAGACATTTTAAATAGAAATCTCAGTCAAAATGCCAAAGAATGAGAAAACATATCACATTTGCAGGACAAGTGTTTTCAAACAAAAGAGATGTTTTAATTAGGAAACAATATTTCTTGAGATCTTGTAGCTAAGAAACCTTACAGTGCGTTGTCCAGGCATGATTCTAGATACATGGCTTAGTTTGAGATGCTTTTCCTCCTTGCCTGAGAACCATATCAATACAGATTCATCCTGCAACAGCAAAATACCCCCAGATGATTGATATTTTGAGACAATATCTAAAATGATCCTACATGAATTGATTAAAGCTTACATTGGACAGCCTGAAAGGACAAAATTTGGGCTTCCCTCTTCTTCCATACTTGAGTAAATATGCCCCTTTCTTAAGAGCAGTAATAGCCTGTGCATGACATAATTTAAGAGAATACTGCTGTAACAACTACAATTTAAATATAAGTGCAAAATAAGCTTCCCAACATTGTTTTTGTCACCAAAACATAAATGTCAAACAGACAAGCCAAGCCAATAAGATTGTATGAGACTGTCCTCTATATTTGCTAGTAAATGCAAATTTAACAGCATATACAAATAGATTTTGCACATTTATGATTAAGAATGGAAGGATTTAACATACCAGACCAACAGTCTCCTCTATTGTGTCAAAATAATTGGTCAAGTAAGTTGTTTGCTTTGCATAGCACAGTACATTTCTTAGTCACCCATCTGGTTGGAAACTCTGAATGTAAACCCATAAAATTACTTATTCCCATGCTAATACAACAAAACAGCAGCATTTTTTAAGTGGACAATCTCTCATCCAAAGTTATGGAGCAGGATAAACTGATGGCCTTTCTATGAAACCTTGGCTTCTTATAGGTTTTCCAAAGTCATAGTCTAGAAATACTTTTATGCTTTCCGTGAGCCAATAACTCCCCAATAATGTTTGTTTGATGTCTACAACTACCAAATACATGAATTGGTAGTCTGATATGCTCGTCTAGTGTACTTGTTTCATGTGGAAGCTTCATGCTATATGAAGTGATATGTAGTTGTCAAAGTTATTTCCAAGTGAAATTTGAAACGTGATCAATAGACTGAGTATAAGCACTATTTTAAGAAAGCAAGCCTATTTAATTTAGCTTCAACATCATTCATGCTTAGGTTCCAACTCCAAAATCGGCTGATAAGCTTGCTTATTGTACGAGTTTCACAAGTGCAATGGTAATGCATGGGAATAAATACACATATTCTACAACTGCGTACGTATGAAGAGTTTTCTAGTGCCAGCCAGTGGCCGATATAACATGCACCTGTAGCACAAAGGAGGTGAGATAGGCATTCCTTTGCAAATCTGGCAGACTCCTATAGCCTATGCTACATCAAAGTTTTTCACTCACCACCTTCTACTCTCTAATATCTAACTCAATTTTCTCATGGCAGAATGGAGCATTTGCAACTTCCCTAGTTCTAAGCTTGAAGCTCATCTCAAAGGCAAGGTAATGCACCACTCCGGGTATTGCACATCAATGCCTATTATACCAAAGAATGGAATTGTCTTCGCTTGCAAAAGCAGGCCTTTAAAAGATAGGGGGTCAGTCAAAAAGAAGCTCAAAAGGTATGTTTAATCATCTGTACAGAGCATAGAGATTCATTATAGATTCTTCACTAGCTTGTGAAGTTAAGAAAATGTCTTTTCCTCAAAATTATTCCTTGCCCCAGCTCCTGGAGGAGTGGTGGCAATCAGAACAGCTTGGTATGGGAAGCTCTGCCACCGACAATTCCTAAGAGTAAGTCATCAGCATGTGGCCAATAACTGATATTCATTAGTAAGCCAGGGATTTAAGGGGGCATGCTTAGGAGCCAAGCCTCTCTCTCCTTTGCAATACATTTTTGAGATGCAAAGCCTCGTTCTTAAATTTAAGATACCTCCAGCGATTTAAAAAATAATTGGCCCCCAGATGTAATGGTCTAGAAGCATGCATGCACTTCTCACTATCAAACATTGGGTGGTCGCACATCTTCCCTTGGCTCTTGAACAAATCTATATAGGAAAAATGGATTTGTGTGGCCTGTCTTTCTTGTAACTATCACAGTAGGTCCAACACAAAAATATACATCCCAACACCCCATCCAACACTTTACCTAGAGGCTTCAAACCCTAGTCCTCCAATTAGAGAGATGAGCTATGCCATCAGATTAAAAATGCTAATGCCTTGGCTAATGTGAAATATTAAACAACGCAGTGCACCCAAAGAAACACAGACATTAACGTTACTATAAGGGCTTTGCCACCAATTTGAGAGGTTGAGAGATTCTCAATTCATCTTGGAAATAAGGTTAATTACTTAATCCAGAACCCCACATTGTGAATGACAGCACTGACATTTCCCAATCTTAAGTCCAGGTATTTCGCATGCTACACATAAACGCGAATCAAACATACTCCTGAACAGTTAAATTTAGTTTATTCTTCAGTGGCAGCGACATTAAATTAAAGTAACTCGAAATCAACATCTCAATCTAAATTCGACCATGACAACAATCATCAAACAGGATAAACAACACAAACAAGCCGTGTCCGAAGAAAGCATTACCTGCTCGATGTCCCTTTCCACGGGGCCCGACCGAGATTGATCGGCCGCCGCAGCCGACATCCCACCGAGCAAAAGCCTCAACCCGAGGCTCCTCCTCCTCGAATCACAGACAGCATTTCCTCACACATTCGCAACACGGGAAGGGGCTCCTCGTGCAACAATAACCTCACCTCATCCTAAGCCCACTGATCAATAAAACCCGCGCCCCCATTCAGAGATCCACTGCTAGCTCCCATCCAAATTCCCAATCTCCTTCGTCAACTCTAATACCAGAGAGAGAAATCCCTAAAGAAAGACCAAGAACGCTGCTCTTCGGATCCAAATGCTACCAAATGAGCTCAGAGCTCCGACAGATTGCTACCGGAGAAGAGCAGCAGCAACTGGAGACTGGAGTTGAAGAAATGAGCATCTCTTTTCCTCTTCTCCGGTTCTCTCTCTCTCTCTCTCTCCTCTTTCTTAGCTGTTCTTTTCTAGTAAGTAGTTAAACCCGTACTTAAGCAGGAGGAGATGGACGCATTCATTAATCAGGAGGAAGATAAAGTAATAAAGGTAGTCGACCGGCTTGGGTTCGAAGGGCATGCAGTGACTGTGATGCCATCCATCTATCTATCTATCAGCTATTATCTATTATATGAGACTAGGTGGTGGGCACGTGTCACCTGACACGCTAACTGTCCGCCCCCGTTATCTTTATAATAACTTACGCCATATCAACCCACTATTTTTATAATAACGTGTATGTCACGTGTGTATAATGTAATGACTCAGATGATGAGTCATAAAAATATAAAACTAACTTAGAAAAAATGAACATGTTATAAGGTAGATTAGGGAATATCTATATGTAAATCTAGGAATATATATAAAACTAACTTAGAAAAAATGAACATGTAAATAAACTAATAAGGGAAACGATTGTAACCGTTTTTACTCCTTATAAGGTTGATTATAATTATAAGTGAAATTTTTATTGTCCTACATGACGAGAGAATGTCTTACGTGGAGCCTATGTGACGCTAGATGATTATTAGGGTGGGAGTTATTAATATATATATATATATCTAAACTGTTTTTGACTGTCTGATTTGAAATAAGAATTGCTCTAGTAATTATAATTTTTTATTTGACTATAAAATGATAGAACAATGATAGGATATATTATTTTAAAGATAAGATAAAATACCAAAAACGGTTATTCTATATTATAATTAGGATAGTTTACTTTTTAAAATCATCATCAAAGATAATTACAGGAGTGCTCGGTTATAAAAGAGAGAATGATGATAGAAGATGCTATTTCAGAATAAAATTCCAAAATTGCTCATCCCATGTTATGGTCAACAGTCAACTAATTAAAAATTAAAATAATCCAAGACAGGTTTTAGAATGTAGATAACTGCATCGAGATATGTGTATCACTACATTTGTATATCATACAAGTCGATTTCAAATTCTGAAATTTTATATCTAGTAAATCAATCTTACATAGAAGAGTAGATTTGGGAGTCTGGCATAAAAAGAACTTATGATTTAACATAATTAATTAAAATATTTTGTGTATCAAAATATAAAATTAAAGGTTTGAAGATGCTTCATTAAACTCTAAAAATACATTATTTTTCCCATCGAGTTTTAAACATCTTGCACAATGTCTGTTCCTTCCTTTCGACTGTAGCCGCATCCGGACAGAGCTACCTCTTGATCATCATCCAAATATTTAAGCTCTTACTCCAATTACTTCTCTTAGCCCCTTGAAACCCATCACTCAGCCTTATATTTTTTTTTTAATTTTTTTTTTCCGCATCAAATGAGCCAGCCGAAGAAGCTACAGTTTGCTCAGCCTTCCATGAAAGTCCATTACGTTAGCCTATCTGTTACTTGTCATCTCTACAAGTAAATGATACCAAGCATCCAAGAAGGATAAGCGAGTTAGAAGCTGGCATGGGGATGTCGTCCATCTGCTGATCGCATGTAGCAAGCAAGGGGAATTCAAGAATAAGCAAAGAACCAGAGGAGCATCATCAAGTCCAATTGGCTGGCTCGACAATGAGTGATGGAAGTAATTATGTGAGAGAAGTCATGAAAAGATCAGCCGAGAAAGTGCACGGAGAAAGTGACATTATGAGAAGGCAATAATTCCTGAAGATAAGGATCACCACATGCATAGCACAAATGCCTGATGAAGTTTGGACTACTCTTCTAAATTTGCTTCACTACTGACATAATTAATTAACTTTAGCATCTCCATAATCTAAAAATCTCTTTGAACTGAAAAGAATCCTTCATAGCATTCTTTTGTGATAGAAAAAGGATAATGATGCATACAAAAACACTTAAAATCGTTTGGATTGAGAATATGATAAATTTATACGTTGAATAAAGTAAAAATTATACAAATGTCAAAAATAATTATATAAGATTATGGATAAAATGTTTGGAGACATAAATGAGATTTATACGTACTTATCCTCAATCCAAACGAACCCTTCGTTTGGTGCGGGAATAACTTTATTCCAGATTAAGAGACTTTATTCTCAGTTTCGAAAATAACTTTGTAATGATTACTTAGAATAAGAAAAAAATATAATGAAGAATGAGAATAACTATGTAATTATTATTTGAAATAGAAAAAAGTGTTTGAGAGATAAAGTGTGAAATAAATAATAAATTTGAGAATATTTCAAGAATATTCTCTTTATTCCCGTTGGAATACCAAACGGGTTTTTATTAAACATGGACAAAATTGAGTTATGATAAGTAAACGCAAAAGATGACATATAAAGGGATTAATTTTTGCAAGATTCCGATTCTTATGGATACATCTCAGCCAGCAGCATGTACAGCCTTTTTGTCAGAACATAGCAGAGACTCTTAACAAAGAATCGGCATCTCTCGCTACATTCTAATGATGTCTCAATCGAACAATATGAGTGGCAATGCTAGAGAAATTCTCAAATGAACACTCAACCTAGAAAGTCAGACAAAATATAAAATTTGACTTCTTCCAATCAAGTCTTTAGTCTTTACAAATACGATCCATTAAAAAAAAAAATACATGCATCACAACTAAGAGCACTCGCTAAAGAATGAGAAACACCTAAAAATATACAACCATAGACATATACAATAGAATGAAATGAATACTTTAAACGATCAACCTAGTATAATGGAGGTAATATCTAATGCCACAATCGAAAGAAAGGGGAATCTCCACATATAAGCAAACTATAGCAATAGGATTCCACTTCACATCTCTCCAGCATCCTGCCTTAGAACTGAAGATTCGGTGAATGGGCCATTAACATGTAAATAGCTAGCAATCAACATCGACCCATGTTACAGTCTGCAATCATATAAAGCCAAAAGAGAAGAGAATCTAAAAGCCACCCCAAATTCATTATACCAAGAAGTAAGATGCACGATGGATCTAACCTATAAAGCAAGAGATTGTAACTCATCCATTTCAACATGCCACAATTAACTCATGGGTTTCAACATGCCATAACTAATTCGGCATCAGAATCCAAATGCAATGTTTCTTTAAAAAACTAGAGAATGTCATCTTATTGATGTTGACCGTCCCGCACAACCGAAGAAGTAAAAATGAGCATGAATTGTAGCTAGTATGATCAATGCAAAAGGCTCACTAAATCATCTTAGGAACTCTTAGGAACATGGAGAGTAAGAGGTGGAGGGCCAAGAAAACTTCAACACCATAGACTAGGATCTGTATAGGGACTGACACAAGTAATAAGGTTAAGAGGGCATCAATAAGGTATGAATTAAGTCAGAAGGCATATAAGAAATGCTACTAACCTATGACTATCTCAAAGTACTCACATAAATAGCAACTGACCTTAAAACATTGCACCAAGTCTTCACCTTACCTAAAGTACATATGTCTATGAAAACAACCCGACTGTATATGAGCAGCAGAATCTCAGAATTGATTTTAGAGGTGTCACAAAGGAGTATGATGAATTGATGACAAAACTATTTCGAGACCAAAAAGACAAGGAGCTATAGCATATAGGTGGTCAAAAAAAGAGATGTATGGTTTAACACAAACCACCCAAAAAATTAAAAAGCTATTATTAAAAATAAATGGTTCTCTAAATCAATAAAAAGATATCCTCATGTTGACTGCTTTATTTCCCTATACAGATTTACATGAGGGTAGGCAAATTTATGCTCAGCGGGCAAAAGCATTTTACAATAGTTGGAACATTTCCGTGATGTAATCATGAGACAAAGCTTATGAAAAACTAATGCCCTTATAACTACATTAAGTTTACGTATTTTACACAATTCAAATGCCAATCTGTTAGCCATTGCTTTTTTCTAGCAGAATATATAGCAACACCAGACATGAAAGAAGGACATGCCAATAATTGCAACCATAAGAAATAGTAATTTGCAGGGCTACATCCATGTATCTGTACCAGAAGCCACCATGAAGAACATTGGAGCTAACATCACGCAAAACGATGCCAACAGCATAGTTTGACAGTACATTTTAGGAGAATGGAAGAGCCTTTGTTGTTCAAAATGCAATCTACATTTTATTTCACTGATTGCAATCGCATACTTTCTGACGCTGCTATAAACTTAGAGGTGGTCTTACATTTCTACCTAAAGTACTACCTTCAAAAAAGCCAAAAAATAGCATGGAAGCCAACTTCTTGGTGAAATTTTTCTCAGGCCGTCCTATAGTAAGCGGTAAGCAGAAGCTCATTAGTTCGTGCTTGAATTGAATGAGAATTCACATGCAAGACAAATCTAGGTAGTGAATTGACTCAACTTCAAGAGATGAGCAAATATGCTTTGAGTGCAAAGCAAAGAAAAAATAAATAGGTAAATAGAATACATTCCACATGCCCGCAGTGCTTAGAACTTCTACTACGCATAAGGCAAGAAAACTCTCATAACAAAACCACCATTTACTATCTTCTCTACAAAATCAAATAAGTTGAAGACCTGTTTAGAAAAGTGGCATCGATTGAAATTTATCAGCAGGTTAATTTGCAACTACACTGTTGCTTTGTCAGACAAATCACTTTTCTCTATTCATATACTACCAGGAGCATCAGTTCCGGCGGCCGGTTTCCGATTTAGATAGCGAATAACTGCATCTTCAACCCTGTTAAATGTTTGCCACCAATGTTAGAAATTTTATCTTAACCACAACTATTTGACAAAGAACAAAGAATTGAACTATCAGAAAAGCAGCTCATAAGTAACACAGATGAGATATAAAGAAGCGCACCATGGTTGGTTGTAAAACTCAGAACGGCGTTCTTTCTCAGCATTGCGACTCGCTTCACCAGCAACAAGCTTCAAGTCTCTGCTCTGCGAACCGATTAGAGCATTTATAAACTCCACGGGTGACTGGCTAAATCCGAGAAAGAAGGCTCTCCTTCTGCGGTGCTCATGAATCTTCTTGATCGAAGCACATATCACCTCATCGCATGCCTCAATCTCCTTGTACTTTTCTGTGTTAGCAAGGAAGGCCGACATCTCCTTCTGCAGGGGGAACGGAACGTCCACCAGCACATCATAGCAGGCGTTGCCAACCGCTCCATTCCCCGAAAGCCGGATCTTGTGCTCGAGCTGTATAGGCTGGGGGGGAGACAGGTGCTGGGAGATCTTCTGTGAGACGAGCGAAAACTTGATCTTTTCCTCTCCAAAGACCTTCTTGAGCGGTGGATCGCACACAAAAAAGGAAGGGTCGCTGGGGTTCTGCAGCTTCCTGGCCTTGACGTAGTGCCATATCCCTGCAAGAACGCGAGAGCGGGTATCAACCTCGATGCCCAGAACCTCGGTCAAGGGCGGGGAGAGCTTGAACTTCTCAGGGCTGTAGTTCATGTCCAGGCGAATGGCGGCAGTGAACTCCTTGTCTCCTTTGCGCTTGACCTCGAAGCCCTCGTGGGGGGCAGGGGAGCGGGCCTGTTCCCAGACGATGGTAGGGTTTTCAGGGTAGAGGGTCGGGTCCAAGGCGATGGTGACCCTCTTAAAGAAGGACGAGAATTTAGGGTACGCAATGGGATTGTAGCTGGGCTTGTTGTTGGAGGGGTCGAAGGGGGCATCATCGAGGATCCTGCCGACGATCTTGAGGGACCAGGTGGGCGGCTCGGAGGGATTCTTCGCAGTAGAGCTAGGCTGATTGGCGGAGGTGTTGAAGACGTAGATGCGGAGGGTGCGCTGGAGGGAAGGAGGGGACTTTAGGGACTCTTGGATGTCGATCTTCTTGCGCGCGAGGGCCGTGTCGATCCGCGCCTCGAACTCGAGGAGGTGGGTGTAGAGGGCGGACTCGGGGAGAAGGGCCGCGACGCGGTCGGGGAGCTGCTTCTCGGGGAGCTTACGCTTCTTGCGTCTGGCGGCGGGGGCCAGCTCGGCTGACTTGAAGGAGGATGAGGATGGCGCAGCTGCTCCGGCGGGGGCAGGGGAGTGGGAGGGGGCGGTTGGAGGGCGCGCTGGGGGCTTCGGGTTGGGGGTACGCTTGGCGGCCGCCATGGCCATGGTGGATGATGAGGGAGGGGTGGCGGTGGTGCCTCCGCCTGCTCCTCCTAGGATGGTGGGTTGGTGGATCATGCCGAATGGAGATTGTCCCTGGGATTGGAAGATGCCGCCAACTTGGAAGGGGGAGGGAGGGAGGGATGACTGCTGCTGCTGCTGATGCTGATGCTGAGACTGGGGATTTGATGGTGGGGAGACCATGCCGACGGGCCTCGAAGGATTGCTGTTGTTGTAAGCGTTGGAAGAAGCCATAGTCCCCAAGCAATGGAATCAGGTAGGATGGCGACGAGCCGAAATCAAGGGTTGGAACTGGAGCTAGCCAAGAATGGCCAGCTCGAGCTCGATACCGGAGATCGGGTCGAATAAAGAGATCTTGTCGGATAGAGATCTCGCCGGAGACGAGAAAGCGCTGGACCTGGAGAGAGTTCGCGCCGGAGCCGGAGATCGGATGAGCTAGTGAGGGGGAGGGGGAGATGAAGATCGCCAGAGCTTAGGGCGGATGAGGGTTTGGGTACCCGCACCCGTAAATACTCCTATCTGTATTAGGGTTGATGTCATGATACTAATTGCATATCTGCGCTATAAAACTGAAATTTTTACGTATTAAATTCACTTGTTTATCAATATAGGTAATTGGTGATAACACCAATTTAACAAAAATTATCATAAAAAACCCCCTTAGCTTAGTTTTTAAGGTGAAAACCTCATTTATTGATCATCCTAATTAGTTATTAAGGTTGGATGACAAAAATGCCCTTATATGATTCAAAAGATTGATTGATTAGATCCGGTGGCTGAGGTTCGTCGGAGCTTGATCGCCGGCGAGGAGGGCTCTTCGGAGCGGGGGACCGGTGCATTTGCGTTCGTGGAGGTCTCAGGACTTGATCCACCGGGTCCGATCGTGGAATACAGCTCCGAGGTGGCCGGATCTAGAGGCGGTGGCGCGGTGGTTTTGGGTGGGGTTGGTCGGCACCAAAGGAGACATCTGTGAGGGTGGAGAAGGTCGAAAATGGGTAGAGGAGAAGATTTAGGTGAGTTTAGAGGTGATTTGGAGGCTTTGATGTGGTCGGAGTGGTAGTGACGGAAGGTGGTCGGCGGTGGGTTGATGCCGGCGTCGGAGAGGAGGGCAATAGAGGTGGTTGAGGTCGAGAATGGAGTAGGGGAGATGATCGTAGTAGTTTTCCGGTGATTTTAGGGTGGTTCGGTGGCGGGAGAGCGGCGAACGGCGAGAAGGCCGGAGCGGCTCGGGGTCGAGCCGATCAAAGTCGCAAACAAGCCGGGACGATGAAGTCCCGGCTTGCTGGTGAGCCGAGCCGAGCCGACTGAGGAAGAGAGAGAATATATGGGAAAATCGGGAATATTAGAAAAAAAATCCAAAAAAATTAGAAAAAAACTGGGAAAATTTAGGAAAAAGTAAGAAAAATATGGGAATAAAATATGAGAAGTGAGTTAGTTAATCTGAGATCTTGACTCGGTTTATTAGTCCGAAGTGATACGATGGAGAGCCGGTCTCAGAGAGAGAGAGAGAAAATTGGGTTCAGCCAGAACTCCACCTGATCTGATTTAGCTCAGCCTAGCCCACTATCTGTGGGCCTAGTGTTGCGCATTGGATGTCTTGGATTCTGTTGCCGACTCGACTATGATACACTACGCAGAGTTAACGGGGTCAGGGGCAGCGCCCCGGCGGGGATCGACCTGACCCGGATTTTAGGATTTGTTTTAGCGGATCCGGCCTATTTTGTCTTTAGACCCGACCCGGATTTTAAGATTTGTTTTAGCGGATCCGGCTTATTTTCATCTTTATTGATCTATTTTCATCTCTCTGATCTATTTTCATCTTTATTGATCTATTTTCTTCTCTCTGATCTATTTTCATCTTTGTTGATCTATTTTCATCTCTATGATATATTTTCATCTTTCTTATCTATTTTCATCTTTGTTGATCTATTTTCATCTTTGTTGATCTATTTTCATCTCTCTAATCTATTTTCATCTCTCTGATCTATTTTTATCTCTCTGATCTATTTTCATCTTTGTTGATATATTTTCATCTTTATTGATCTATTTTCATCTCTATGATTTATTTTCATCTTTCTTACCTACTTTCATCTTTATTGATCTATTTTCATCTTTATTGATCTATTTTCATCTCTCTGATTTATTTTCATCTTTTTTATCTATTTTCATCTTTGTTGATCTATTTTCATCTTTGTTGATCTATTTTCATCTCTCTGATCTATTTTCATCTCTCCGATCTATTTTCATCTCTCTTGATCTATTTTCATCTCTCCGATCTATTTTCATCTCTATTGATCTATTTTCATCTCTCCGATCTTTTTTCATCTCTCTGATCTATTTTCATCTCTCTCATCTATTTTCATCTCTATTGATCTATTTTCATCTCTCCGATCTATTTTCATCTCTATTGATCTATTTTCATCTCTCCGATCTATTTTCATCTCTATTGATCTATTTTCATCTCTATTGATCTATTTTCATCTGTCCAATCTATTTTCATCTCTCAGATCTATTTTAGAAAATAAATTGTCAAAGATAAAAATGAGTTTAGAAAGATGAAAATGAATTAAGAAAGATGAAAATGATTTTAGAAAGATGAAAATGTATTTAAAAATATGAAAATAAATTTAGAAAGATGAAAATACATTAAAAAATTGAAAATGCATTTAAAAAGATGAAAATGGTGTTAAAAAGATAAAAATAAAGTTTAAAAGACAAAAATGAAGTTGAAAAGATGAATATGCTGGAAAGATAAAAACGCATTTAAAAAGATGAAAATGATTTTAAAAACGATGAAAATACATTGATAAGATTAAAACAATATTTTAGAAAGATGAAAATGAATTTAGAAAGATGAAAATGAATTTAAAATGATGAAAATGCAGGAAAGATGAAAATGAATTTACAAATATGAAAATGAATTTAAAAAGATAAAACCGGCCCAATCTGGCTGTAATCTGGTCAAGTATGGATTGTTGGATTTGAGCATGATCAGATTGAGCTGTGATTGAGCCTGATTGGCTGGATCTGATGGGATCTGGATCATATCAGACTAAGATTGCTTGGTCGGGCTGAACCGGATCAAGCCAGTTGGTCCGGTTGAACCAGTCCAGCTGAAGGGGCATGCTCGTCGGGGAAGGAGGCAGCGAGCAGGGGAGGGGAAAGCCGGCGCGACGACGGCCGGATCTAGCCGGAAAACGGCGGCGGAAGGGTCGCGAGGCGATGGGGATTCCGGATCTTCGGTTGGATGGCGATTTGGAGGTCGGAGACGGTGGCGTTGGGAGCTTACGGCGCCAGATCTGAGAGTAGGAGCTCGGGTTGGGGGTTCTGGCGAGGAGGGTGATCGGACGGCGTCGGGCTTCGTCGGGCGTCGTCGGACGTCGTCGGGGAAGGCAGAGACGACCAATGGTTGCTGGTTCCGGAGGAGATGGAGGGACAAGTGACGGCGGACGAGCTCGGGTCGCTGCAATGGACGACGCCGGCGTTGGATCTCATCGGAAGTGCGCCGGGGAAGGAGAGGCGGGGTCATGGTGCTCAGATCCGAGGTCGGAACGGTTGCCGCAGGGGAGATCGCCGGGGAAGGGGGTGGTCGCCGGGGAAGGGTCGGCGGCGGAGATGGTGAGGGATATCTCGCCGGAGGAGAGAGGAGAGAGGAGAGAAGAGAGAGGAGAGAGAAAATGCTGGAATAAAAAAAATAAAAATAAAATAAGGGTATTAGTGTCATTTTGAGGTGTTTTGGGGTTTTTCATCTACAAGTAGTGAAAGTGGGGGTTTTATCAAGATGCATGGGGCTCTGGACAAGGAGGGCCTAGATTTGGGGCTTTGGCCAAAACCCCTTATCAATATATCAAAACAGGTATTAAATTCACTTGTTTATCAATATATCAAAACATGTCCGATTTGGATTGGCTATTACACATTTTAATTTTAGACTCACTGCACCACGTTTTTAAATGGTTTTTTTTCATACTCATAATACATTAATGTTAAAGTACTTAAATACACTTCTAAAATGTGGTGCACCGACTCCCTTAGGCATGCCCTGTTTGTTTCGGGGTTAAGAAACACCAAAGTTGTGAAATATGGGTTACCACTATTCCACCTATCTCATTTCTCTCTACTTTTTCTTACCCCTATTCCTTACCTCCATTTTTTCTAGGTAGAAGGATCAATAGGGGCTGAAAAAAAATAGAGTTTAGCAGTAGGTCTCAAAATGTTTTTGATATGATAATAGGGGCAATAAGACGAAAATGCCCCTATAACCTCCCCCCCTATAATCCCCCCCCTCGCCGGCGAGCCCCCCACCCCACCACCCCCCCTCGGGTGCCATGCGGGCCCGATCTCGTCATCGGACGCCGATCCCGAGCCCGTCGATCCAGCTCGTCGCCGTCCCTCATCGATCCCCGGTGCTCCCATCGCTCCCGTCGCCACCTCCTTCCCCCTCGCCATCCCCACCGCCACCTCCTTCCCCGACTCCCCGTCGTCGATCTCACCGTCCAGATCCCGCCATCCAGATTCAATCTCGCCGTCCAGATCCCGACTCCGATCCAGATCTCGTACGACCCCGTCGGATCCCTCCTTCCCCGGCTCCCCGTCGCCGCCATGGAGTGGAGAAGCGGCTCCGATCCCGATCTCGCCGTCCAGATCCAGATCCTGCCGTCCAGATCTAGATCTCACCGTCCAGATCCAGATCCCGCCGTCCAGATCCAGATCTCGCCATCCAGATCCCCCCGTCCAGATCTCGATCTCGCCGTCCTGATCCCGATCCCGCCCAACTCCTCACCCTCGATGCCATCCTCGTCGCCGATCTCGCCGCCACAGAGTGGAGAAGCGACTCCGATCCCGATCTCACCGTCCAGATCCCGATCCCGCCGTCCAGATCCCGATCTCGCCGTCCAGATCCCGTCCGACCCCGTCGCCGCCGCCCAGCTCCTCACCCTCCGTGCCATCCTCACCCGCCGTCCAGATCCGATCCAGATCCCGTCGCCGCCGCCCAGCTCCTCACCCTCCGTGCTATCCTCACCCGCCGTCCAGTTCCGATCCATATCATGTCGCCGCCGCCCAGCTCCTCACCCTCCGTGGCATCCTCAACGCCGTCAGGCACCTCGCGGAGCCCCAACTCTTCACCCTCTGGATCCCGTCGCCGCCGCCCAGCTCCATCCTCACCCTCCGGATCCCGTCGCCGCCACCCAACTCCATCCTCACCCTCTGGATCCCGTCGCGACGACCTTTTTTTTTTTTTTTTTTTTTTGAAAAGCAAATAATATATCCCTCTTCCATGCTAGTCACTTTTTTGCAATGTGCAATCAAATTTTTCACAAAAATGTTTCACAATTTGTTTTAAGTCAATTTTGACTCAAGTTACTTTCCACAGTACTAACATCTAGATTATGAAAAGTAACTTATAATACTTGTGGAAAGTAATGTAATAATTGTGGAGTAACTCAAGTTACTTTTCATTAATTAAATTTGGAAAATAACTCATAAACTTGAGTTACTTTCCATAATACTAACATCTAGACTATGGAAAGTAACTTATAATACTTGTGGAAAGTAATGTAATAATTGTGGAGTAACTCAAGTTACTTTCCTTTAATTAAATTTGGAAAGTAACTCATAAACTTTCCACGATTTCATCATCGAGACTTAAGTTACTTTCCGCTAGTTACTTTCCATTGGTTTAATCTGGAAAGTAACTCAAGTTATTTTCCACGATTTCATCATCGAAAGCTCAAATTACTTTCCGTAATCGGGGTAAGTTACTTTCCATGGTACTTTATAATATATTATGAAAAATAACTTGTAATAATTATGAATAGTAATGTAATAATTGTGGAAAGTAACTTTCCATTAATTTAATTTGGAAAGTAACTCATAAACTTTCCATAATTTCATCATCGAGGCTCAAATTACTTTCCACTAGTTACTTTCCATTGGTTTAATCTGGAAAGTAACTCAAGTTATTTTCAACGATTTCATCACCAAAAGCTTAAGTTACTTTCCATAAAAGTGGAAAGTAACTTACTTTTCACTTGAAATACGAACAGTCACTGGGAATATGAACATTCAATAGGAAGGGAAGATATATTGGGAATATTGGAAGGGCATTTTAGTATTAAAAATTATGTTATAACCTAAATGCCTTAAGAAAAAGGTATCCGGTATTCTGGACAAATATTTCCTTCTCGGAAGCCTAAACGCCAATTAACTCTTTTTTCTAACCCATAAACCCCCTTAACCTTATTCCCCTTGACCCCGAACCAAACGGGGGTGGCAATTCGAGTTCACGGGTCTGGTTGAGTACCAATATCTCGACCCAAAGACAAAATCTAGACCCGACCCGCTTAATAAACAGGTTAGGTTTGTCAACACGAACCCGACCTGATTTTAAACGGGTCAACCTGACCCGGCCCGCCTAATCCGTTTATTAACCAAGAGCACATAAACATATGTTTTCACATTAAGGAAACCTGTGACTAAACAAAGTAAATATAAAATGAATCCCACAAAAGTAGGGGTAATAAGTCAATAATATTCTTGTTATAACATTCAATCATCAATAAGAAAAAATCCACAACTCAATCACCATTCACAATGGCACAAAACATTCAATCCTACACTTCTGATACTTAGCATTTTATCAAGCAATTGACCCAAAGGAAAAAAAAACTACTACAGCTGCAGCAGCTCCTACACTACTCATAACAAATTTTAATTGACCCAAAGAGACTATTGTAGATGCTACACCAACCATAACAGATTGCAGCAATTCATAATGTGAGGACCTGTCCCTCTACTCCTGGGTCAACCGGCTAGGTCGGACCCGTGGCTCGTTTGATTATTTCGCGTCGAGGGCGCGATCCGGTGGATCACATTGTTTCTTGGACCGCAAAGGCAATTTGGTAAATTACGCATTGTTTGTTTGTTCCACACCCGCGTGTGCACACACTGACCTTGTTTTGTGTTAGTGTTTGATTAGAATGGTTAGGTGGACCCGGGATCGAAAGATCCGGGCATGGGCTTGTGTTTTAGCCCAAGTTTGGCTTTCTGGGCAAAGGCTCAAAGAAGATCGATCCTTCTGTGCCAGAAAGTCCTGGCGGTTGAGCTTGAGAGGACGGCCGTCGTGGCCGTCGCCCTCCACTGTCAGAGGGAGAGAGGACTTCCTTCCCCGGCCTTCCCCTTTTCCCCTCCTTCCCCGGCCTTCCCCCTCACTCTTCCTCCTCTTCTCTTTCCCCTCCATCTTCCTTCCTTCTTCCTTCCTTCTTCTTCTTCCCGCGGGCTCTGTTTCCCCTGTTCTGGCAGCCCCTTCTTCTCCTCCTTTCTCCCTCCTCCGACCACCGTTTTGGGAGCTTGAAGGCTCATTGGATCCGTGGCGGTGTGAGGAAGATCCCTGGCATGGTTTAGTTGCTTGGTTAGCGGTTGTTTAGCGGGGAATCAGCCGAGGATTAGCGTTTCCGGTAGGTTTCTACCTACCTGAGTTAGTTTAATAGGTTTATCTTAATCTTGCCGTTAGATCTTGTTGTTCTTTGCGTTGTTGGATGTCTTTTGCTTAGTATAATTTATGGCTTAAGTTTTATAAGCTTTGGTTGAGATTTTAGTAAGATTTATGCATGTTTAGTCTCGGATTTTCCGGTTTCTACTGTTCTTGAAGAACAGCCGGTTTGTGGCGAGTTTTTCGATCGGTACGTGTATTGTCTTGGGTTGTGATGAGGATAAGAGTTGTAGATCTTTGAGTCTACTCTCAGACCCAACTAATGTCATAATTTTCTGATTTTCCTACGATTTGTTATGGATTTCGCACTAGTGGGCTGCGTTGCAGCAAGCAATGGTAAGTTAGTTTTGATTAGCGGTTTTGATTAGTGTTTTTCCGTTAATCCAGCCGTTGGATGTTTCCAGATTTTGGATATGTTGATCCCACCATGTTGGTCTACTGCAATCTAAGTTGGATCTCGAATCCGACGTCGTTTGGACGTCGGATCGACCAGGTCAACTAGCTGCTATGTAGAGAATGTTTGGTGTTTTATATAATATTATATGTTCGAAACATATAATATTATATTTTTACTGTTCATCAGAGTTTTCGGGGTTGCTTTCCGTTGCAGGAGTTCGCGGTTGACATTCGTGGTACCGTTGTAATGCCGGGACCCGCTGCGGATCGGCTGGCAGCAACTAATGCACAACAGAGAATGCATGCCATGAACATACAGAGATAAGAAGTAAAGCATGCAACAGTATGAAAAGGCAACATACATGTCCAACTGGATCGCTGCAGCGGTACTACCAACCACTGCCAGCCGATCCGTAGCGGGCCCCAGCATTACGATGGTAGCATGACCGTCAACCGCGAACTCCTGCAATGGGAAGGCCGGGGAAGGAGGGGAAAAGGGGGAGGAGAGGAGAGGAAGTTCTCTCTCCCTCTGACAGTGGAGAGCGACAGCTATGACGGCCGTCCTCTCCAAGCTCAACTGCCTCGACTTTCTGGCACAGAAGGATCGATCTTCTTCTCAAAAGAAGATCGATCTTCTTAGTAAGAAAGATCGATCTTCTAGCAAGGAAGATCGATCGCCTTTGCCCAGAAAGCCAAACTTGGGCTAAAACACAAGCCCAAGCCCGGATCTTCCGATCCCGGGTCCACCTAACCATTCTAATCAAACACTAACACAAACAAGGTCAGTGTGTGCATTCGCGGGTGTGAAACAAACTTACAAGGCGCAATTTACCAAATTGCTTTTGCGGTCCAAGAAACAACGCGATCCACCGGATCGCGTGCTCGACGCGAAACAATCAAACAAGCCACGGGGTCCGACCCAGCCCGTTGACCCAGGAGTAGAGGGACATGTCCTCACAGGAACTGCTTGACTCTTGGCCCAACCGGGGATCTCCATATGCTACTAGACCTCTTCATCATCAAACTTATGCTGCGGTGTAGCCTCTTGGATCTGCAATAGGTAGGTTGAAGTAGAGCTTACCTTGCCTTTGTTGTTGAGGGGCCATCGACTGATATCTTTCTCCCCACATCGACCTTGCAAGATTAAGTCAAAGAGTAGGGGGTAGAATGAATCTCTTAAGACCTCGGTATCTCATGAACCATTCACCATCAGGTCACCAACTCCAATATTCTCTAATCCAAAATAAGCATTGAACATTGTAGGCCATCTTGACAGGGAGATATCTGTTATCCAAGCATCATAAATCACATTGAGTTTGCTTCTTACTCCAGGGTCTCAGATCAAACCCTTCCTTAAGATATCAGTGGCATGGCATATCTGGCGCCAATGATGCGTGGCTGGTCTTGTGTCACATCTTGTGGGAAGAGCTTCTTGCCATTGATATTTTGCTCGCGTAAGCTCTTCCCATACATTCAATCGCGGCTCTAGGAATGAGGAAACTCTCTTGGCCTTGAGTGTAATATGCCAGGTGTTGAGGTCCTGAATACCAATCCCTCCAGCCTCTTTAGGTGTGCATACATCTCTCCATGCTATGATGTTGATTGCAAACTTGCATCCCTTCCAAAGGAAATCGCGACATATGCGATCCAACTTGCTAATTACACTAATGGGAACATGAGTAGTAGCCATAACGAATGCCGGAATAGCTTGTATAATAGATTTTAGGAGGATCAATCATCCGGGGTCTGAGCTGTGTCGTCCCTGCCATGATAGTATGCGGGTGACCATCTTCTCCAATAGCTATGCGCAGTCCTCCTTAGTAGCCCTACCGGGGCTTAGAGTGGTGCCTAGGTAGGTCCAATTGCCAACTGCCTGCGAGAGACCAAGTATGTAGCATATGGTATGTCTCCTTTCATTTAGAATTAAAGGTGAGAACTGAACAGAAGACTTGGCGCGGTTCATCTCAAGGCCAGACAAGAGCTTGAATTTCAAAAGAGATTCTTTCAAATACCTTGCTTCGAGACAAGTAGCTTTAGAGAAGATAAAACAACCGTCTGCAGAAAGGAGGTGTGAGATAGAAAAGCTAGAGTTCTTGAAGCTCAAACCTTTGAGGCCAGATATAGGATTATTCAAGATTCTTGAAAGAACTTTTTGAACAATTAGGAAGAGCTAGGAGGACAGGGGGTCCCCTTACCTTAGTTCGCAATGAGAATTGAATCTACCGTGTAGCTTGCCATTGATAATGATAGAGAATCTAGGCCCAGCAACACAAGCCATAACCCAGGAAATCCACTTCGATGGAAAGCCCATAGCCCCGAGCACTCTTTTGAGAAATCTCCATTGTACCCGATCGTATGTTGCGTAGATCCACCTTTAAAACCATCAAGCTGTTGGATTTTGGTGCAATCTTCATTTAATGAATGACTTCCTTTGCTGCATCTATATTGTCATATATGCATCTTCCATTGAGGAATGTTGATTGTTCCAATCCAATGAGGTCATCAAGTATGAGCTTCAAATGTCTGGCTAGAATGGTCGTGATGACTTTGTATCTTACATTGCATAGGCTAATGGGTCTATAGTCTTTCACAACCAGAGGGAATTTGCACTTTGGAACCATAGTTATGAATGTTTGGTTCCAGGATGGGGGGAGACGATCTGTCATGAAGAAGCCTTGAATGAGTTCAACAAAATCATGGCCAACAGTGTCCCAATTGTAGAGGAAGAATTCCACTAGAATGCCATCGGGGCCTGGGCATTTGTTCTTGCCCATGCTTCGAAGTGCCTCTTTGATTTCAGATTCACCTACCTCATCAACCAGTGACCTGAGCAAGTCCTCCTCCAAAGTAGGCAAATTTGGTAGATCAACTGTGAAAGTTGGAGAAGTATAAAACAAAAATCTTGCTAATGGATGCCTGGTCCTGGACCATTTCACCGTTCTCACCCATGATCTCAATGACCTTTGATTTGTTGCTTCTGGAGGAGACTAACTTGTGGAAGAAAGAAGAGTTTCTGTCACGTGCTTAAAGCCATACTTGTCTAACTCTTTGTGCCGCCCTTGCTTCCTGTTTTGACATCATTGTCTCCCTCTATTTTTCTAAGAGCTTTAGCTGTAATTCATCTTGTGAAGACAGACTCCTTGCTTCTTCTAATTTATAGAGTCTATCCAGACTTGCTTCTACCCGCTTGCCCATACAAAAAATGTCATCTCTTCCTGTCTGCTTGTCCCAAGTCTTGACAACACCCTTGATAGCCTTGAGTTTGGATGTGAAAACAAATTGCTTCGAACTAGGATAAAAAGAGGCCCAGATCTGTGAGAGAGCTTCCTTGAAAGCATCTAACCGCATCCAAGAGTGCTCAAGAAGGAATACCCCAGGACCTCGCAGCACTTCTCCTGAACCTATTGTGATTAAGAGCGGTGCATGTATGGTCAGAGCCAACCCATGCTAAGTGGTTGATTTTTGTACCAGGTAACCTACTAGCCCATAGTTTGTTCCCAAGGGCTCGGTCCAACCTTTCAAGGATTTTAGAGCTTCCTCCTTGATTGTTGGACCATGTAAATATGTTGCCATAAAAACTCAGGTCTACAAGTTCATTCATAGAGATGAAATTCAGGAAGTTTCATTCGGCCTGACCTAAGATGAAAGGTGCTTGATGAGACGTGAAAAGTACACAAGTTAACCCCTTAATTTACCTTTATTAGTCTTCGAGCAAGGTATTTCTAATAATCTTCATGGTATTTCAGGTACAAGAGCCTTCAACAGAAGTTAGATCAACTTTGGAGCGTAAACGAGCCTATTCGAGCATATTTAGGTACATGGGTCAACTTCAAAGATTAAACTGTACCTTCTCAGGAAGAACCAGATAATGTACAATATATCATTGGAAAGCTCTGGAAGTCTAGTTTCTGAAGAATTTTACGGTTCATGATTCCGAGTTTCCTAGATGAAGTTATGGCATTTTTCGTACCAATGTGCAGTGCTAAATGGCAAAAGAGATAATATGCAGAAAACAAGGATCGATCCTCACTATGTGAAGGATCGATCCCTTTTGCACATTTTCCAGTGACAGAACGCAACATTCTCTAGGATCGATCCTTATCTACTGAAGGATCGATCTTCTTCGGGGTGCAGCCAGAACTCAAGAGGAGGATCGATCCTTTACCATATAAGGATCGATCCTTTTGTGCCAGCCGAGCAAAATCAAGGGTCCAGATCTAATCCGAGTGGGGGATTCTTGGAGGCTATAAATAGACCCCTTTTGGGGGATTTTGGGGATTCTTTTGGAGAAGAAGAGGCTAAGGAAAGGGGCAACCCCTTGGGCAAGGAAGGGAGCTCTCATCCAAGAGGGAGGAGATTGATGAAGAAGATGATGATCCATCTCTTCTCCATAGTTTCTCCATCGAAGATGAGTAGCTAATCTATCTATCTAGTGGAATACCATGATGTTTTAGGTTTTTATTTGTAGCTTTCTTTGGATTTGGATGTTGTAATCCTTATGAGACAAGTTGTATGGATTTATTCTTCATTTCTATATCTTTGTAGTGGGATTCTAATGTTGGATGGATGGATTCTTTGGTTTGCATAAGCTAGAACCTTGTGCCCAATAGGTGTTTGTTGATATTCCCCAATGAGTAGGTTGTGCTAGAACCATGACCACTTGTGTTGAAGGGAGTCTTGGCTTTAGGTTAGGGACTTGGTTGTGCTAGAATCACTCCAATCCACATCTAACCTAGCATCTATCCTATCTTTTGTAGTATTTTTGGCTTCGAGATGCTAGAACCACCTCGATCCATTACCATATTCCATACAACCAAATTCCTTACGACGAGATGATCCTAACCCGACCTCTCGTTAGCGATGATCGTAGCTAATCTCTCGATCGCCAACTTTCTAGAATACACCTTTTGCGACGGATAGTCCTTATCCGGTTATTCGTTAGCGACGACCTTTGTTAGCCACAAGGTAGTCGATATTGTAGTGTCTCGATAGGATTGCACATCTTGATTCATTAGAAAGCTATGATTGAGCATAATCCGGATTGGGATTCCCTAGGACCTCTCTCTATCCATTGAATCATTTACATGCTTTCTTAGTTTTCTTATCATAAAACCCAAAAACCATTTATTTTATTATCCTTGTAGGAACACTTAGATTGAGGTAAGTAGTTTAATTGTTTCCATACGCATTCCATGTGGATTCGACTCGGACTCACCGCTAGCTACCCCCCAAAGGTAGTTAGTTAGTAGTTCGATTATAAATTTGTAATTTTGATCGGGCGTGTTAAGCCGCGACACTTTCCACGTCTCCATCAGTGCTCCTCCTAATTTCTCCTCTGCATAAAGAATTACATTGAAATCGCCAGCTATGAGTAGAGGTAAGCCCAATGTATTGAATCTGAACAAATAGTCACATAGTTCCTCCCTATCACCATCATGTCTAGCTCCATAGACAACTGTAAGCAAGAAATCACCATAAACCGGCGAAGAGACCACTCCATGCAAGGCTTGATTAGAGACATGCATCATAGTGACCCTACCAATGTTGTGATTCTAGAAAGCAGTGATCCCTCCATTGCGACCATGAGAAGATATACAATAACTATCCCAGCCTCTACCCAAACCGTTTTGCAACCAGCTGAAGTTTCCTTGATCAATAAGAGTATCTTGAAGGAAGATGAATTCTAGATTATGCTACCCAATCACTCTATGACAGATCCTTGCCACCCGATTCGGACCTGCCCCTTGACAATTCTAGAAGAAGAGCTTCATATTTGACTGCTCTGGAATCCTAGTTGCTCATCTGGGTTGACTTCTCTAACGCGACATCTACGTTTAGTAACATGGGTAGTTACCTCTCCTTCTTTCCGGCTCTTCCATCTCTAGATCTTCTTCAATAGCTTCATCTTTAATGACACTATCCTCATTTGGATTTGACAACATTTCAAAGCAACAAAGATTTGCGTCTGTTGGTGCTGGAGAGGCTAAGGCTAGCTCCATGTGTTTGACTATAACCTCAAGAATCTAATCAAGTTCATTCTCGTGTCTGCATCTCACGTTGGAGCAGGGCACTTCTACATGGCTCGCATCACTAATGGGACAGGCCATACTCTTTGACTGTTCATTAATGGACGGGCATGATGTGAAAAGGGTTACTCTCTCTCTTCATTGATGCAATGGGTTGTTGGGCCCATTTTGAGAATTTTGAACATGTTAAGAGAGTAGGTCAACCCACAACATGTCTTCGAAGGTGGATGGATGCCCACCTGTATAAGATCTGGAAGGTTCTGCAAATGCATTAAATCTAACCATGGTTCCTGTACTCCTTGATTTGCCTTTTTCATCAAAGGAGATAACTTTATCTCTGAGAGCTCCCCTGCCGCCGCCTCCAGGTTTCCTCGGAGGTGATGGTTTCCTTCCTTGGGTCAAAGATCGCAGTGAACGTGGCTCATTGTGATGCATCGTGCGCCTCTCAGAGGAGTAACCTCTCTTGCCGTCTCGATCAAATTGCACGAGGCTGTCTCGATTTTCACGCCTACACCACTTGACGGTCTGACAGCCATCTGCCGCGTCCGCTAGCGCGCCCACCTTGTCCGGCGGCTTCATCTTCTTCCTCGCCTCCACTCCGGGTATGGCTGCAACACTAGAGGTTCTATCTCCGCCCCGGGCCGGAAACCCCATCCAGACCGGGACACGATGGGGGTTCCTACATCTACTAACAACAACTGACGAAAACAGTTACAAAAAAAACAGAGAGCGGAAGTAAATCTAACTACTGTTATTACAAAACTGTACATATAACAGAGTTACATTAATATTTACATAAACCAGTCCTCATGTACAAAAAATGTTATAAGACTCAAAAAGGTTACATCAACAGAGGTCTCCCGGAAGGCACAACAGAAGCCATCTTGGCCCTCAAACATGCCCTGATGTCGTCGCGCCACCGCAGGACGAGCAACTGGGGCCCACCGAAGGAGAGCTGGTACCTGCACCTACAAACGCCGCCCGGGTAGGAGTGAGCACTAAGCTCAGTAGGGTTCTACTCTACGACACACACAAGGAAGGGGAAACTGCAACTGAACTAACTCTGTGCCAAGTACTGAGGCCTACCAAGGACCCCATAAATCCCGTCAATAACCCGAAGGGTACCTGTCCATAGTACGTCCCTCCGACAGCCACTGCTCAAGGGTGGACATTCTCCGACATTTCCTGACACAGGGTGGACATGACGATACCAGTAGGACACACCTCTCCAAGCGGGATCTCCACACTTGGCGGAACAACTGTGGTTATGACAACCATCTCTCAGCACTCAAAGCAACAGAGTCAACACGACCCCCAAACAACAGACTAACAACACTACAGTCAAACCCTAGGCCTCTAATGCACAATCAACAATGCATGCAACAGTATAAACAGGCAACAATCAAGGGCATACCTTCGCCCCATTTATACTAAACATTCCCGAGGGTCATTACTCCCTCGGTTACCTACAAAGCGATAAAGTGCATACAGTCAGTCCATTTATTCTACACAATCCCGGGAGTCATCGCTCTCCCGGTTCAACCACAAAGCGGTAACAGACAGCAGTCTATAGCAATATCACTAAACATGCCATTACAGCGGTAAACAAACTATCAAGGCAAGCCCTGCAGGCAAAACCAACAAAGCCGCATTTTGGTGTATGTTGGATCGATCCCACACACTCGGATCGATCCAACTTGCCCCCGGATCGATCCGACGCACTCGAATCGATCTGACTCGGAAAAACCAAGGAAGCCATTCTCTGCTACCCTCAAACACTGTTCATGGGAAACACTGGATCGATCCAAACATACCCATGGATTGATCCGACTTGCCCTCAGTGAACAAACCATCTTGGGTGCAACCGGGATCGATCCAAGATCCAAAAGCATCAAATGGCTCGATTACCGGGAAAACACTAATCAAAGCCACTAAACTTAGTCCATAAAACACCATCAGTCAGCTTTGGGATCGGTCCGGAACATTTGGATCGATCCAAACAGCTTCATACCAGCTTCAGATCAGTCTCGTCGTAGGCAACGAGAAAAATCACCACGATTCGTAGACAAATCAAAAAAATACAAAATAAGATGAAATGTAAAGATAACTCAAAGTGCTACAACTATTATGTTCATCATAGGTCAATATCATGCCTGTATTGACTGGAAAACGCGCCGTAAGTTGGTTGTTCTTCAGGAACAGCAAAACCGAAAAAATCCGAGCTTTAACATGTTTAAATCCTACTAAAATCTCAACCAAAGCTTATGAAATTTAAACCAAAAATTATACTAAACAAGAGGAAGCCAACAAAACAAAGAACATCAAGATAAAACGGCTAGATTAAGAGAAACCCATTAAACAACTCACGTAGGTAGAACACCTACCGGAAACGCAATTCTTGGCTGATTCCCCGCAAACCGGTCACCAACAGAGCTTCAAACAACACCAGGGATCTTCCTCACGCCGCCACGGTTCCAACGAGCCTTGGAACGCCCAAAACGGTGGCCGGAGGAGGGAGAACGGTGGAGAAGAAGGTTCAGCCGGAAACAGGGGAAGCAGAACCGCGGAAGGAGAAGAAAGAAGTAGAAGCGAAGAGAAGGAGAAGAGGAAGAAGAAGAAGGAAAAGGGAAGAAGAAAGTCGGGGAAGGAGGGGAAAAGGGGAAGCAGAGGAGAGAAAGTCTTCTCTCCCCTGACAGCGGAGAGCGACGGCCACGACGACCGTCCTCTCAAGGAAGATAGACGCCGACATGCTACAGTATCCGGATCGATCCAAGACTAAGTCGGATCGATCCAAGACCTAGCTGAATCGATCCAACACTAGCTTGGATCGATTCATAGGTCAAAAACCTCTAAACGGATCTAGTCAAACACAATCATCAATCAGAGGTTGTGTGCGCACACGGGTGAGAAACTAACCGACAATACGCAATTTACCAAATTGCCCTTGTAGTCAACGAGCTACAGGAATAGAGGGACATGTCCTCACATCCTTCCCCCACTTTTTTTTCTTTCTCTTCAACATGGATCTGGGGCTTTCCATCCTGTAGTACTCCTCTCTGAGGTGCCGGTTTCTTCGCCACCCATGCCATGGGTGCTTTAGGAGCTTCGTTCCTAGGTTTGCTAGCTCTGTAAGGGCAGGGCCAAAGCCAGTGACCAATTCGTGCACAACCTTCACAAATGACTACATTCTCATAGTCTAGATAGGTAAACCTAGGGCTTGATTTGCTGTTAACTGTAAGCCCCAATCGAGTGGGTTGATCTAAGTCAATTTCGACACACACACAAGCGTATCTCTCATGGCCAGCATGTCTCGTGTACAAGTCCACCTTCAATGGGCTACCGACCAGAGATACTGCATTCATGGCGACCTCTTCACCTATGCATTCAATCGGTACCCCAGAGAGGCGTACGTGTCGTGCCCCGACCCGCGAAAGCCCAACCGGGCCGGGCGACACAAACCGAAACCTAACAAACCATGAAAAAATTTGGCGAGGGTTCCCTCTAATCTATTGGTCTCCCTAAGCAGTTCATCAAAACACCCTCAATTAAAAGACTCAAATCAACAGAACCTCAAATCAAAGATTTACAAGCCCAAAGTTTAATATACCTATCATCGAAGAGGAGAAGATCAAATACAACATTCTATACTCCCGTAGGAGACTAACTAACAAAGGGGATCGAAAGCAGTAAAGGATCACCACTCCTCAGACTCCGCTTGGCGCCGCCGCACCACCGACCAACTGCCCGATAGGGGCCACCGAAGAGGAGCTAACGCCTGTACCTGCAAAACGCAGCCCGTGTAGGAGTGAGCACTTAGCTCAGCAGATAAACTATGAGGACCCGTCCCTCTACTCCTGTGGATTATCGTGGGCCGCAAGGGCAATTTGATAAATTGCGCCTTACCGGCTTGTTTCACACCCGCGTGTGCACACACTGACCGTGTTTGTGGTAATGTTTGGTTAGAACGGTTAGTGGGACCCGGTATCGAAAGATCCGGACTTAGACTTGAGTTCTTGCCTAAGTTTAGCTTTCAGCACAAAGAGGATCGATCTTCTCTAGCTAAGGGATCGATCTTCTTTAGCCAGAAAGTCAAGTGCGATCGTCATGAAGGATCGATCCTTGCCTAGGGAAGGATCGATCATTCATAAGTCGGTTCGTTTGCCTATAAAGCAGACGAGTTTTTCTTCCTTGAATCCCTTTTGAAATCCGGAGATTTGAGCTCAGATCTTGCGATTTTTGAAGGCATTTGATGACGATCCAAGGCCTAGCTGCTTGGATTTAAGCTGCTCTTGCTCCGATAGGGATTCCTACCTACATTTTTTCTGGGTTTTTGGAGTTTCCGGTTTGATTGTGTTCTTTTACATAGATCTCTCTATATACATGTTTGTTTCTCGTGTTTTTGGACTCGTGGGATCTTGATCTATCAGATCCCAGAGTTTGGTTGAGTTTGGATGTCTCTTCCGGCGGTATTCCTCGCCGGAAGGACGCCGGAGAACCCATTCGGATCGATCCCTCTTGAGGAAGGATCGATCCCTCTGGGTTGGTCATGCTACGCCCGATGAAGGATCGATCTCCTGCTTGGAGACGATCGATCCTGGTTCTTGGGTAGCATGGTTACCCTTCGTCGCGAAGAAGATCGATCTTCCTGGGAGGAAGGATCGATCTTCTTTGGCTCGACAGTGAGGAAAGCTCACTGTTATTTAAAAGATCGATCCTTTCTTTGGGAAGGATCAATCCTTTAGTAGCAGAGAGGGTTTTTCATGGTTTTTGCTCGCGGGGCTTGGTATGTCGGTTTATCTTACCGCTTTATACCTTGTACATATGTTTAAGCATGTTAGCCCTATAATATGGAGAGTGGTGAACCGGGGGAGTGATGACTCCCGGGATGTTTAGAATAAACGGGCGGGTAGCCCTACAGCTTTCCCTAGCCATGCATGCCGGCGTGCGCCGAGGGCTTTATCTTGATATACGTGAGCTGTTGTTTGCGGGGTTGTTTCCCGGTGCAGGTTTTGTGGTGGACTACTGGCAGTTGATGGTGGTACCACTGCAGCAGTTCATAGACCTTATTTATCTATTCACCACCCCGGGCCGGCAGGGTACCGTGCCCAGACCTTGTTATTGTATATCATCACATACTGCTGCATGTCTATCTGTATTATCCTGCGCATGTTCATTCATGCATTGTGTTGTGCACTAGTTGCATCTGTGTAGGGCGTTGTCGATCCGGGGTTTCCGGGTAGCCCGGATCTAGCTCCAGGACCGTGGTGGGTAGCTGGGCCGGTGTTTGGTGACGTGGCGGCGTCTGGCAGTGCTTGAGAGGTGGCGATCTTACAGTTTTATACCTTTTGTTTTAGATAGTCTCCTACGGGAGTGATAAATGTATATTTTCCCTGTTTTGAGGTTGTAATATTATATCAGTTCAGTCTTTGAGTTTGTATTTGTGTTAATACATGATGATTATGTTTTGCTAGGATAACCACTACGATTAGAGGGAAATCTCGCCAAAATTTCCACAGTAGGTTAGGTTCCGCTTCGCGTCGCCCGGCCCGGTTGGGCCTACGCGGGTCGGGGCACGACAACTTGGTATCAGAGTTTAGGCTGTAGATCCCAGGGTGTTAGGATCAGGTTCGGTTGACATTGAGCATGGAATGAGTTAGTTCTATGTCTTGAACATCCTTACATGCTCTCCTTGCGATGTGTTATGCTTTTCCGCTTTATTGATGTGTTGTTTGTTTTGACGTTCTGATGAGTGAAAGCTCGTTTGCTATTGGTGATCGTGCAAATGTCGGGAGCTTGCGGCCGACCTCCGGTTGCCGGTCGGGGTGGGGCACGACCTGGTCGACCCGCCTGACCGGACAGGACTGCTCCTGTCAGGGTGGTCCGGGCTAGACGCACTGTACCATCACCAGTAGTGGTTTCGATCGAGCAGGCAGAGGTCTTCCTCGTCGAGGAGAAGGCCCCTATTCCTGTCGACGGGCGGGCCTCGGTGGCTATCACGATGGCTTTCTAGCGACTGAACCCGCCCAGGTTCAGCGGTGCGTCTGGAGATCCGACCGCAGCGGACGACTGGCTCGACGGAGTCTTGCTCGTCCTTGAGGCTCTCTTTGTCAAGGACGACCGGGTTCGGGTCACCCTCGCAGCGTTCCAGCTCGATGGAGACGCTCGTGACTGGTGGCGCACCGCCCAGCACACCAGTGACGGAGAGGTGCCACTGTGGGAGGAGTTCAAGGCGATGTTTTTGGACGTGCACTTTCCAGCTAGTGCACATGACGCCCTGACCCTCGAGTACCAGTCCCTCTTGCAGGGTACTCGCTCAGTTCAGCAGTACGCCTCCCGGTTCACGCACCTAGTTCGGTTTGCGGGGTCAGTTGCAGCAGAGCAGGCAGCCAGGGTGCGTCAGTTCGAGTGGGGACTTCGGCCAGAGATCCGGCGGCAGAGGGGCTCACACTGCTTCTAGTCGTACTCAACGATCCTGAACTGCGCCTTGTCAGTAGAGGCTCAGTTGCGGGACGACAGGTGCCGGGCAGTTCCACCGGCACCCCTCACCAGTACGCAGCAGCGACCCCAGGGCAAAGGGGGGTTCGGTAGGGGGCAGCCGTGGCGTCAGCGGCCCTTTTAGCAACGGGCGCAGCGTGCACCGCAGTTCCAGCAGCCACTACCGAGCCCACCTGCCCCGTTCCTACTGACGGCCGGGCCATCTGGGCAGGCTTCATCAGGAGGAGACCAGGGACGGCGGCCTGGCAGCGCGACACCCACTTGCTTCTTGTGCCGGCAGCCGGGGCACTACCGTAGAGACTGCACTTCGCGAGGAGCGCAGAGCGCTATGCCGCAAGGCAGTAGAGGCGGAGGGTCCGGTGCCTGGCAGGGGAGCGGGGGTGGACGCGGGCAGGGGCGTTCCAGGGGTGGAGGCGGCCATCGGGGGCAGGTGTTTACCCTCCCAGTTCACGAGTGGCAGGACATCGTCCATTTGTATCAGTCGCCACCGCAGTACCAGCAGCCGTTGCAGTGCCAGCAGCCGCAGTAGTACCAACAGCCATAGCAGTATCAGCTGCCACGGCAGTACCAGCAGGCAGCGGCAGAGCCATCCGTCCTCAGAGGTATCTTTCAGCTTTCCAGTTCCTTAGTAGTTGTGCTGATAGATTCAGGGGCGTCTCACTCCTACATTGCTAGCATGTGCGTGGCATCGCTAGGGTTAGAGACGAGTCGGCTAGAGGTGGCACAGTCTGTAGACTCACCGATCGACGAAGCGGTCAGGGTGGACCGGGTCTGCAGATCTTGTTCCTTGGAGGTTGGAGGCCTCCGGGTCTGTCTCGACCTGCGAGTGCTAGACATGACCGGCTTTGACGTGATACTCGATATGGACTGGTTGGCAGCATACCGGGCCGTCATCGACTGTTGTCGCCGACGGGTGGTCGCTTGGACACCCGACGGGACACGGTTTGTGCTGTTGGGGGATCGGTTCTCCGTCGATTCCTTTGCTTGTGGTGTTAGGAGGCGTGGCAGAAAGCTCTCAGCCTTCTTGGCCAGCCTGTCCCTGTCTGGTTCTGAGGGAGTACATCAGCGCAGTTTTCCCAGGATCGTGTGCGACTACACTGACGTGTTTCCCGAGGTATTGCCAGGGCTTTCACAGCCCAGAGAGGTCGATTTTGAGATCGACCTAATACCAGGTACCGCACCGATCTCTCCCCCAGCTTTCAGGATGGCACCAGCAGAGCAGAGTGAGTTGAGGACCCAGCTAGACGAGCTTACCAGCAGAGGCTTCATTCGTCCCAGTATGTCTCCCTGGGGGGCGCCAGTGTTGTTCGCAAAGAAGAAGGATGGTACCCTTCGACTTTGCATAGACTACAGGCGGCTCAATAGGGTGACGGTGAAGAACAGGTATCCAGTGCCGTGGATCGACGACCTGTTTGACCAGTTGCAAGGATCTTCAGTGTTCTCGAAGATCGACCTCCGCACCGGCTACCACCAGTTGAGGGTTCGGGATTGCGACATCCCAAAGACGACATTCTGGACTCGGTACGGCCTGTACGAGTTCGTGGTGATGCCGTTTGGGCTGACGAACGCACTAGCAGCGTTCATGGATCTCATGCAGAGGATCTTCCGGCCCTTCCTAGACGAGTTCGTGGTGGTGTTCGTCGACGATATTCTCATCTACTCCCGGTCAGAGGCGGAGCACGAGCGGCACTTGGCGACAGTGTTGCAGCTACTTAGGGAGCATCGGCTTTATGTCAAGGCTTCCAAGTGCGAGTTCTGGCTTGCACAGGTGGGATTCCTTGGACACGTTGTGTCGGCAGCAGGGATCTCAGTCGACCCCGCCAAGGTCGAGGCAGTGGTACAGTGGCAGAGACTGAGAACAGTGTTCGAGGTCCGCAGTTTCCTGGGCTTGGCGGGGTACTACAGACGGTTCGTGCGGGACTTCTCCAGAGTCGCCGGGCCGTTGACCAGACTGACACAGAAGGGCATCCCGTTCGTGTGGGATGATGCTTGTGAGCGAGCCTTCGTGGAGCTGAGGACCAGGTTGACCAGTGCACCGGTGCTGATCGTTCCCGAGTGAGGCGTTGGTTACAATGTCTACTGCGACGCTAGTGGTGAGGGTTTGGGGTGTGTCCTCATGCAAGAGGGCCACGCAGTTTCCTATGGTTCTCGCCAGCTGAAGAACCATGAGAGAAACTACCCGACCCATGACTTGGAGCTAGCAGCGGTGGTCTTCGCCCTGAAGACCTGGCGTCACTACCTCTATGGCGAGAAGTTTTCTGTCTTCTCGGACCATAAGAGCTTGAGGCACGTTTTCACCCAACGTGACCTCAACCTGAGGCAGCGACGCTGGATGGAGCTACTGGAGGACTACGACTTTGAGTTGCATTACCATCCTGGTAAGGCAAACGTCGTAGCAGACGCGCTGAGCAGACAGGTGAGAGACACCAGAGCAGCAGTTGCAGGGTTGTCAGCGCGGTAGTGGCAGGCTCTAGAGATGGCGGGCAAGTTGGGGCTCGAGTTTGAGGATCGGGGATCCAGCAGCTTCCTCTACGCAGTGCAGAGTATGCCAGCGGTTCTAGCCAGAGTGTTAGAGGCACAACACAGTGACCCAGAGCTCGAGGAGGTACGCACAGCAGCGGGCACAGACGGAGACTGGACAGTATCGCCAGACGCAGGGCTACGGTTCCGAGGCAGAGTAGCAGTTCCAGCAGACCCAGTTCTTCGAGACGACGTCCTATAAGAGTTCCACCACTCTCGCTTTGCAGTTCATCTTGACAGCACCAAGATGTACCAGGATCTTCGGCGACAGTTCTGGTGGCTCGGGATGAAGAGGGCAGTGACGGAGTTCGTATCGCGCTGCCTTACCTGTCAGAAGGTAAGGCAGAGCACCAGCGGACTCCGGTGTTGCTACAGCCACTTCCACTAGCTGAGTGGAAGTGGGAGCACATCACGATGGACTTTGTGACCGGGCTACCGAGGTCTCCTAGGGGGAATGACGCGATTTGGGTCATCGTTGATCGATTGACCAAATCGACGCACTTCCTGCCTATGCGGACGACAGACATGTCTGACAGGTTGGGCGGTTTATACGTCCGAGAGGTAGTCAGACTACACGGGGTTCCTGTATCTATCATGTCAGACCGTGACCCCAGGTTCACCAGCAGGGACTGGCGGGGCTTTCAGGAGGCAGTTGGCACACTCCTGACCTTCAGTACGGTGTTTCATCCGCAGACAGACAGGCAGTCAGAGCGGGCGATCCAGATCTTGGAGGACATACTGAGAGCATGTGTCCTCGACGCAGGAGGTAGCTGGGAGGAGCACGTTCCCTTGGTGGAGTTCGCCTACAACAACAGCTACCAGTCCAATCTTGGAGTAGCACCTTTCGAGGCGTTGTACGGTAGACCGTGTCGTTCCCCAGTTTGCTGGACAGAGGTTGGAGAGGCTCCACTCACCGATCCAGACATCGTTAGGAGGTCGTCAGAGAGGTTAGTGCAGATCAGGCAGAGGCTTCTGACGGCTCAGAGCCGGCAGAAGAGTTATGCAGATCAGAGGCGATGACCGCTTGAGTTCGCAGTTGGCGACAGTGTGTTCCTGCGGGCAGCACCGTACAAAGGTTCTGTCAGGTTTGGCAGCGGGCAAGTTGGACCCGAGGTTCTTCGGGCCGTTTGAGATCTTAGAGAGGGTCGGCGAGGTAGCCTACCGCTTGGACCTTCCTCAGCACATGTCTGCTATGCACCCGACCTTTCACGTGTCGATGCTGAGGAAGTACCATCCCGACCCATCGCATGTCGTCAGAGTGGACGACATCGAGCTTGAGTCAGACGCGACGTTTGTGGAGCAGCATGTTCGAGTACTTGACTGGAGGGATCAGGTCTTGCGGGGCAAGACGATTCCCTTGGTCAAGGTACTGTGAAGGCACAGAGGCGTCGAGGAGATGACCTGGGAGCGCGAGGCGCGCATGCGGCAGGAGTATCCGCACCTGTTCCCTTCTCGAGGTAATTTTTGTCCTGTCTTCTAGTGTAGCTGTTTCTTTTGTTCCGAGCCCTACCTTTATCGAATCTCGGGACGAGATTTTCTTTAAGGGTATTAGGATGTGAGGACCCGTCCCTCTACTCCTGTGGCTCGTCGTGGGCCGCAAGGGCAATTTGGTAAATTGCGTCTTGCCGGCTTGTTTCACACCCGCGTGTGCACACACTGACCGTGCTTGTGGTAATGTTTGGTTAGAATGGTTAGTGGGACCCGGGATCGAAAGATCCGAACTTAGGCTTGAGTTCTTGCCTAAGTTTAGCTTTCAAAACAAAGAGGATCGATCTTCTCTAACTAAGGGATCGATCTTCTTGTGCCAGAAAGTCAAGTGCGATCGTCATAAAGGATCGATCTTTGCCTAGGGAAGGATCGATCATTCATAAGTCGGTTCGTTTGCCTATAAAGCAGACGAGTTTTTCTTCCTTGAATCCCTTTTGAAATCCGGAGATTTGAACTCAGATCTTGCGATTTTTGAAGGCATTTGAGGACGATCCAAGGCCTAGCTGCTTGGATTTAAGCTGCTCTTGCTCCGGTAGGGATTCCTACATACATTTTTTCCGGGTTTTTGGAGTTTCCAGTTTGATTGTGTTCTTTTACATAGATCTCTCTATATTCATGTTTGTTTCTCGTGTTTTCACCGGTTTTGGACTCGTGGGATCTTGATCTATCAGATCCCAGAGTTTGGTTGAGTTCGGATGTCTCTTCCGGCGGTATTCCTCGCCGGAAGGATGCCGGAGAACCCATTCGGATCGATCCCTCTTGAGGAAGGATCGATCCCCCTGGGTTGGTCATGCTACGCCCGATGAAGGATCGATCTCCTACTTGGAGACGATCGATCCTGGTTCTTGGGTAGCATGGTTACCCTTCGTCGCTAAGAAAATCGATCTTCATGGGAGGAAGGATCGATCTTTCTTGGTGCGACATGAAGGTCACCCATTGTCTCGAGAAAGATCGATCTTCCTGGGAGGAAGGATCGATCTTCTTTGGCTCGACAGTGAGGAAAGCTCACTGTTACTTAAAAGATCGATCCTTTCTTTGGGAAGGATCGATCCTTTAGTAGCAGAGAGGGTTTTTCATGGTTTTTGCCCGCGGGGTTTGGTATGTCGGTTTTTCTTACCGCTTTATACCTTGTACATATGATTAAGCATGTTAGCCCTATAATAGGGGCAGTGGTGAACCGGGGGAGTGATGACTCCCGGGATGTTCAGAATAAACGGGCGGGTAGCCCTACAGCTTTCCCTAGCCATGCATGCCGGCGTGCGCCGAGGGCTTTATCTTGATATACGTGAGATGTGGTTTGCGGGGTTGTTTCCCGGTGCAGGTTTTGTGGTGGACTGCTGGCAGGGTGCCGTGCCCAGACCTTGTTATTGTATATCATCACTTACTGTTGCATGTCTATCTGTATTATCCTGCGCATGTTCATTCATGCATTGTGTTGTGCACTAGTTGCATCTGTGTAGGGCGTTGCCGATCCGGGGTTTTCGGGTAACCCGGATCAAGCTCTAGGACCGTGGTGGGTAGCTTGGCCCAGGTATCGATTTGTAGTATTCAGGCATTTTCGATGATAGTGTTAGTTTAACCTGAATACATGTTGTTTGAGGTTTAGAGGTCGTGTCGACTTCAGGTTGTATCCGAAGTGTAGCCGGAGTCCGGTGTTCCTAAACTCTTGGGAGGAGGAGTGCCTGCCTAGCGGTGTCCTGGCCCGCCAAACAGTGTTCTGTGTCATGTTGAGAGTATGCAGTGTTTTGGGCCTGCGTTCACGGACTTCCGGTAGGGTTATTGGACCCTTGCATACACCTAGGATAGACTTGGAGGCGACACTGTTGTGTTCCCTCCATTGTGAGTGTCGTAGTGTAGTGTCCCTGCTGAGCTTAGTTGTCACACCCCGACCCAGAAAACCCATCCAGGGCGGGGCGTGAGGGTCCTAATACTATTCATCATCAACCGGCGCGATACAAAGCGGAAAAGATAAATAATTTAAACAAATGTATTCCAGAGGCTAAACAGATTTAATCATAATATAGCATCAAGTCGTACACTGTCTGAGTTCCAATATACAGATTTATACAAAATCCCAAAAGTTCTCCAAAATGGTTACAACGTATAAACATATATCAAAATGTACGACGAATCATCCTCCAGCAACGTCAAGCGCCTCTGGACGTACTCGCGCCGCCAAAAGCCGACCCAGCCGGCTCCACCGAAGAAGAACTGCCGCCTGCACCTGCAAACGCAGCCCGGGTAGGAGTGAGCGATAAGCTCAGTAGGGTTCTACCCTACGGCACACTGAAAGGAGGAAAACAACAACAGTGTTGTCTCCCAGCCTAAGTCTAACGGATGCCACGGGTCCCATAACCCAGTTGATGTCCCAAGGGCTCCTGTCATGAAACCTCTCTCCTGAACATGTTACCAGGAGGCCAAGGAACAGTAACATGCAGGATCACCCTTACCCAAGCTGGAATACCAAGCCTTGGGGAACCACGTCGGGAACACATCAACATCCATCCTTAGCACTTGGCTTTGGAAGACAACACGACCTCTAAACCTCAAACACCGATTCAAGTCAACTATCGCAATCCTCAATCACAAGAGACTTGATCATACAATCACACCCTACTCCTGACTACCCATCCACGGTCCTAAGGCTAGATCCGAGCTACCTGAGAGCCTCGGATCGGCGACCCAAACCATCGCCCGCCTAACCTCAAATGCCTCTAATGCACACAATGCATGGGCCTAGGCAAACATCTATCCTAGATGTCTCTATATGCCACATCATCAGTTACAAGTTCAACAGATATACAATAGCCCTCGGCACGCGCCGGCAAGAGGCTAAGGTTCCACAATTCCTCATTAACTAGCACTCATAGCTAGTTAATGGCTAGGCAATCAACTAGGCATTTAACTACAAACACACATGTATTAAATGCAAACAAAGCCATAGAATTACCCAAAAAGAGAGTTACTCGAATTGATTCTCAAACCCGATGAAAATCCTTTGAAAACCTCATCAAATTCCCCTACATGCTTCCCAACATGTTTAGATACTAATCCCAAATCAAATCCATCCAAGAAAAGCCAGAAAACCAAGTCCAAGGGGTCACGGACGATGTCACGGTCGATCCGGGGATCGACCGTGAGACCACGGATGATGTCACGGTCGATCCCCCGATCGACCGTGAGGCCAAAACTAGGAAAACCACATGGGTGACGGTCGATTGCTCCATCGACCGTAGGAAGGCCAAAACGAGACATAGACTCACGGACGATGCGACGGTCGACCGTGAGGCGGGATGAAAAGGAGAGAGGACCCACGGTCGATCGACCCATCGACCGTGGGAGGCAAAAATCCCGACAGAGCCTGACGGTCGATCCGACGGTCGACCGCCAGGCCCAGAAAGCGTAAAACAACATGTGACGGTCGATGCACCGATCGACCGTCGAGCTCTTGGCACAGTTCATCAGAACAGTGCCGGAAATCCATTTCTTTGGATTTCAAGTATCAAATCACGTTGGAATAAGATGAAATCTTGCAAGCAAGTATATTTAGCAAAGGGGAAGCTAATGGAGTGAAAAAATCCAATTTTCGACGGTTAAATCTCTTATCTAGGTCCAAATGGACAAAAAAACCGACAAAACGGCGATAATACGGAAACCAACCGTTCAAATACTGAAATCTCAACGTAGGAATACAGGAAATGAGTCACCCCACACATACAAAGAGTTACAAACCATTCTAACAAGTATTCCTACAGTGAAAGAGCAATAATCCTATCCTAGGAGAACCCGATCCAAGGATCGAGGTAGAAACACCTACTTGAGCAAGTAGGGTAGCTCCTCCACGCGTCCCACCAGCCGAGCCGCCAAGATCCGAGCTCCGAAGACCAAAGTCTCCAACCCTAGCTCAGCCGAAGGAGAGAGAGAGGGAAGAAAACGACGGGAGAAGAAGAGAAGGAAAGAGAAGAAAGAGACAGGCCTTATATAGAAATTCCAAATCTATCTCAGCCGTCCAAATCGATCTTTCCCGATCGAGCTCCGATCCTCCGATCGGACGCACCCTAGGGATTCTAATCAAACACATACATTAGTCAAAGTCAGTGTGTGGAACGCGGGTGTGAAACCGACCACCAGAGGACATATTTACCAAAATGCCCCCGGGGTCCAAAACCGGCACACGATCGCCCGATCGTGCCCGACGCGGAACCAAACCAACAGGAAACCGGCTCTCGACCCACACGGTCGAGTCAGGTCTGAGGGACGGGCCCTCACATTAGTGCTCACTTCTACCCGGGCTGCGTTTTGCAGGTGCTGGCGCTAGCTCTTCTTCGGTCGCCCCTACCGGGCCGGTGTTTGGTGACGTGGCGGCGTCTGGCGGTGCTTGAGAGGTGGCGATCTCACAGTTTTATACCTTTTGTTTTAGATAGTCTCCTACAGGAGTGATAAATGTATATTTTCCCTGTTTTGAGGTTGTAATATTATATCAGTTCAGTCTTTGAGTTTGTATTTGTGTTAATACAGGATGATTATGTTTTGCTAGGGTAACCACTACGATTAGAGGGAAACATCGCCAAAATTTCCGCAGTAGGTTAGGTTCCGTTTCGCGTCGCCGGCCCGGTTGGGCCTATGATGAATAAATTTTATATCTCACAAGTATACGAATCGGTGCAATCAGTATAGTAGCAAGACGAGTATCGTACCCACAGAGATTTGTAGAGATTATTAGAGTAAAACGCTAAAAAATAGAAAAGAAAGAAAATAAGGAAGGGAAAATAAGAAATATGAAGTCTCGAAAATATATGATCTAATAACGAAATAAGTAAACTATGAGAATATGATGGATGAATACTAAGGTTCCGATTTCACCATAACATCCTCATTCTATGCATTGAATCAATCACGATGCCAGTTTAATTCCAAGGGCTCGTTCTTCCGGTATGATGATCCGTTCGGCCGCGGTCTTCACCAAGTACCCTCAATTAACCCTAGCTAATGAACCCATAACTAAGTGTTAACCAAGAATCCATTAAGCTCTGAAGAACAATCATGAACCAAGAGTTGTCTTAGCTTGAACCCGACCTCGACATAAACTCATTCATTCATAGATCCTGCAAGATTAGGGAATGAACCCTCACCCAATCTCACATAAAACAATCTATAATACTTTTATTGGCCATATAAAGGTATTTAAGATCTCAGTTATAATAATGAATGAAACAAGGAAAATAAACTGATTAAATAATCATGATTCAATAACATAGAATGATTCAGTTAGGCTACATCGGTACCTTAGAAAAGAAACTAGCCACTCATGTTCATCATGAAGACGACAAAAGTGTTCAAAGAAAAATAAAGAAAGAAAGACGAAGAAAACAAAACCCTAACGCGGCTTCCTCTCCTCCAGATGCTCCAGAAAAGTCCTCCAAAAAGATCCCTTTTGATAACCCTAAGTATCTTATTTATAGCCCCAAAGTCTCTCCATCCACGGATTAGATCTAAACTACCCCAAAGTCTCTCCATCCACGGATTAGATCTAAACCATTGATTTTCTTCACTATGAATGTCCGATCGATCGGACTATGGGTGTCGGATCAATCGGTTGCGTAGAAATCCTCCGTCTCTGGCTATTCCCGAGTCCGATCGATCGGACTTTAGGTGTCGGATTGATCGGACTTAGTAAAATGGATGGAGGGATCGATCGGACTCTGTTCAGCTGAAAAATATACGTTCTGTCATGTTTCTGCATAGTCGGATCGATCGGACTCTGGGTGTCGGATCGATCGGACTTTCCAGCGTATTTATTGTTCTGCCATTTAGACTGCGTCATCGGTACTAAAATTGCTGTAACTTTCTCTAGGAAATTCGGAATCACGAACTGTAAAATTCTCCAGAAACTAGACTTCAAGAGCTTTCCAATCATATATGGCACATCATCTGGTTCTTCATGAGCAGGTACAGTTTAATTTTTGAAATTGATCCATATAATCTTTTCAACTCCTTTGCTCATTTTTCCTGCATTTTCCAAGCAACTATGTGAAGCAACATATAGATATAAAAATAGGAATAAAGATGTTGATTAAAGATAATAATCTAGAAATTGAGATGGTTATAAGACTATTTAGAGTGCACTTTCATGCACTCATCAGCCTACGCGGGTCGGGGCGTGACATAAACTACACTACGACAAACAGAAGGAAGAGGGAAACGCAACAGTGTCGTCCTCTAGTAAAGCCTAGGTGTATAAGGGGGCCCCATAACCCCACCGCGTGTCCCTGAGATCCACGATCATGATCTTCAAGAAGAACTGGTCACATGATGGGTCACGCTAAGTAAGCAGAAACCGATACTGCTAACTCACAAGCAGGGAATCGGCACTGCTAGCGGGAAATGACACCGCTGAGTAGGCACATCCTCTACCCAAGAGTCGTCATAGCTGGACACTGGCTACATCTCAGAACTCGACTAGAGACCGACACGACCTCTACAATCAACAAACAACAGGTGTATGAGTCATCTTGGTCTATCATCGAATTCGACTGTACAACACAATTCAAACCTGGTCCAAACTGCCCGACCCCGATCCTAGGGTTAAATCCGAGCTTCCAAGCCTTGGGACGGCGACCCATTGATCGCCCACGCCCTAACCTTATGCAGCTAATGCGCAACAAGATACATGCTATGAACATCCGCATATAAATCATTTAAGCATGCATCAATATGTGATGATAACACAAACAAGGTCTGCGCTCGACACTCTACCGGCCCAGGGTGGTGAGCAGGTAATTAAGGTCAAGAACTGCTGTAGTGGTACCACCATCAACTGTCAGCCAGTTCACCAGCAACCTGCATTGGGAAACAACCCTGCAATCAACAGATAACTGATGAGTCACTAAATATTCATAATTAAACCCCTTAAATTACCTTTGTTAGGCCTAGAGTAGTTGTATTTAATTTTTTGTTAGTTGATCTAAGATTTAATCATGATATGAGAAGAAATACAAGAAATTCAGCTAAAAAGATGAATTTATATGATAAAGACTGTTTCGTCGCCTGTCAGGAGAATATTCCCCATAAATTCTTTATAAGTCCAAATATTCTGGACATTTATTTCGCAATAGAAGACTTCAAAATCTACAATGTTCATGTTGGACACTTTGCGAGACTCCTGATGGATTGATTCCAGTTTTGTAGAAGATCAAGATACATAGCTGCCGAAAAACTGGTCCGTCGAAGTTCAAACGAATATTCGTCAAATATTCCCTATAAGTCTAAATATTATAAAATCTTCGGGATATGACAGAAGACTTGAAGATCTAAAACTTTCCTGTTGAAAATGTTCTCATATTTCAAGCCAATTAGCGCCAGAATTGAGTTAAAGTCGGAATCCTGAATAGGAGTTGAAATATGAAAAGAGGAAAGTCAAAGTTTAAGTCTAGATAGGACTCTTAAGTCCAAGTTTAGGGTTTCCCAATTTAAAAGGCCTTTTCCAGCCAAATTTCTCATCTTTTTGACAATCTTTGGAGGAAGAAAAAGAAGACGGAGAGCATGTGGATGGTGACAACTTCCTATTCCAACCCGATGGCTTTCATCCAAAAGATGAGTTGCTAATTATTGTACTTAGGATTATTCATGAAACCCTAGTGTAGTTTTGATTTTTCTTTAGTTGGATTCTTGTGAACTTTTCGATGCATGATCTCATGAATATGGTTTTATTGTTAATAGTTGAAGGAACAGAGTTCTCTTGACGTACTTTCAGTCATACATGATTTCTGTGATTGATTGTAGAGATTTATGAGATGGTTTTCATGAAGTTATTGGTTTGCCTTTGAGATAAGCTATGCTACGCGAAGATAGGTTATGCCAAGGTCATTAGGAGTAGTATAATTTAATGTAATCGTAGGACCAAAGACAAAATATGCCAAGCAAAGATAGGTTATGCCGTTGGGAACATTAACTTTCTTTTAGGGATTCATGTGAGCTTGTAACCATATGATCCATAATGTTGAGAGAAGGGAACAAGATGATAACTAAAGAAAACAAATAATGAAACTAGGGTGGATTGAGTAATTCCTAAGTAACTACTCCATTGATTTAAATTGATCAACCTTTTATTTCTTTTCTTCATTAGTTTAATGCCATATGTTGTTGTGACAGACGGAGATTTGGCTCTGATGAATGCTAGCAAGTTGGTCTTTCTAGAATCAAAACACATGCTATGTAGATGGAACATCCAAAAGAATGCCGAACACAATTGTCAAAAGAAGTTCGAAACAATAGAGAAAGCAAACTTGTTCATGACATTACGAAAATATGTTGTATATGCATCCACCGAACAGGAGTACAATACACACTAGAACAAATTGCAAGCTGCCTTTCGCGGTTATAAGGATCCTATTAAATATATCCGAGAGATGTGATTGGACAATTATAAAGAACATTTTGTGAGTGCTTGGGTCGACAACTACATGCAAATTGGAAATTACACTACAAACAAGGCCTAGAGTGCACATGCTAAGTTAAAGAAGCATCTTGGTGCATCTAACTGCAGTTTTGACACTTCATGGGCCATCATCCACTCTTTGCTTGAGCTACAATACTGTGAGATCCAAGCCTCTTTTGAGAAAAGCAAATACATCATACAACACAACTTCAATCTGACCGTCTTCAAAGAGCTAGGGGTTTATGTCGAAGAGTGCACTTGAAATAATTTTGAAGGAATCAGAGCGAGCAGATTCTATTGGTCAGAATAAGAGTGCTTGTGGTTGTGCAGTCCGACATATCCATGGCTTGCCATGTGCCCACGAGATCGTCGAATACTTAACCTCCTAAGGGAGTGTATAAATGTTTGTACCTGATTTCCCCTCTTTGAGGTTTTGTAGAATTGTACTTTGGATTGTAATCTTTAAGTTTGAGGCTTCTATTAATTCTAGAATTGTTAATTGAGGGTGTTGAATGAATGCTTAGGAAAACCAGTTGACTAGAGGGAATCCTCGCCAAAATTTCTGCAGTTAGTTAGGTTCCGGTTCGCGCCCTTGATCCGGTTGGACTTTCACGGGTCAGGGCGAGACACTCTCCCTCTTCCCCCACTCTCTCCAATATCCTCTCTTTTTCTCTCTCATGGTCCTCTATTCCATACTATCCATTTCTCTCTCTTCCACCCGACTCTCTCTTTCTTGCCCCTCTCCCTTGCTATTTCGCTTTTCCTTGCCCCTCTTTCTCTCTCGCAATTCTTCTATCTTTCTCTCTCCTACTCCCTCTCTATCTTTCTCTCTCCTACTCCCTCTCAATCTTTCTATATCTGAACCGCTTCATGTCGGTTTCGTGGCTTGGTGGTTTGATTTGGCTTGTTCGCATCAGACGCAACCAAGTGCGATCCTTATGGCTTCGAAGGCAATTTGATAAATTGTTTATTTTCATAATTGGTTTTACCCGTGTTAGGTGTATATATACACTTTGCGTTTCTTACCATCTGTTGTATATTTGTTCATGTCACGGCACACCTATGCCATGTGGCATACATCAGCTTACACCACATCATATAGTTAAGGGGCTGTTTGGTTTGGGTGTATCAGGGTGCATCGCATCGTGCACCCTGATGCATCAATCCCTGTTTGGTTCGCAGGGTGTATCGCGCGATGCACCCTGATACTCCGATCCATCGTTTGATTCGCACGGCACATCGCGCGACGCATGCATCACACGATACATTTTCAATTGATTTCATGCATCATATAAAACGATAAAAATGGGTGTTTCATATGATGCACCCTCACACGAGCTTTCATCGGCGAACCCGACACTGACCCAAAGACAAACCAAACATAATATAATAAAATTTTAATATATATATATATATATATATATATATATATATATATATATATATATATATATATTCACAGCATTATATCAATAATATATATATATCATTGAGATTAAAATCATATAATATTTTAATATATATTAAAATTTAACTTTATTGTATCATTATGTGAACTTTATATGAATAGTATATATATTATTGAGACATATATAATAATATTTATTGAGATTAAAACAATATAATATTTTAATATGTATATTAAAATTTAACTTTATTGCATCATGATGTGAATAATATATATATATATATATATATATATTATTTTGAGATATATATATTATTCATATAATGTTCACATAATGATGCAATAAAGTAAAATTTTAATATATATAATATTAAAATATCATATATTATATATTAATATATATATATATATATATTAAAATTTAACTTTATTGCATTATTATATGAAAAAGTATACGAATAATATATCTATTATTTTAATGTGAACATTATATAAATAATGTTGCATCATATGATTCCAAAGACAAACCAAACACCAGCATCAGATGATCGATGCATGCATCGTGGCCACGATACATGCATCCCATGATGCACATGCACCAACGATTCACGCAACCAAACGCCCCCTAAGTAATTTCTCCCTTCTTTTTTGGTCATCAACCATGTCAGCTAACTAGACCGAAAAGAATGAAATGATACTTGTTTTTTTTGTATAACTGTATATTTCAAAGATGGGCGCTGATTGGTGTACATGTTGTCGTCATATGTGCATTACACATATCCGAATCGGTAGTGGACTACCGATTCTTTTATGTAGTCCATCGGTAGATTAATAAATCGGAAGTCCACTACCGATTGAATTATTCGTCTAGTCCATCGGTAGACTACATGGACGAATCAGTATTAGACTACCGATTCGGTGGCATGTGCATTATGTCCATGTACACAAAACATTACTCTTCAAAGATATCTATGATATTTGGAAATATATTCGAGGATATTTTTGTAATATCAAAATTTTATAGGCTTAGATACATAATTGACCCTATTTTATGCGTAATTTTAAATACCATACAAAAAATGCTAGGGGCACTACACTTTTTTTCTTTTTTTTAATGCCTATAATTACCCTTTGGAGAAATGTCTAAGTTGCCCTTCTCAATTTTAAATGCAATACAAGAATTGATATGTGCACTACATCATTTTCTACCCATGACCCTCCTTTCATAGCTACATCATCTTCTACCTCTAACCTCTACTCACACCACCTCCAACCACCATCCCACTACCTCTAAAGCACTCCTTGAGTGACAAGAAAACCTACATTGTATTCATGCCAATGTCTCCTTGATGAGTCACTAATTATTCCTAATTAAACCCCTTAAATTACCTTTGTTAGGCCTAGAGTAGGTGTATTTGATATCATATTGCTTGATTTCAGGTTTAAATAGGATTTGAGAAGAAATACCAGAAATTCGGTCAAAAATCACTAAATTCTGCAAAAAGACTGCTTCGTCGACTGTTTGGAAATAAATCATCAGAAATTCTACACAATTTACAATATTTTGAAATTCTGGGAGATGCAATAAGACTTCCAGAGCTACAACTTTCATGTTGAAGACTTTTCGAGATCCGGTCTACATTGGCGCCAGTTTTTGAATCAAAGTCAGAAGTATGGAAGTTAGAGAGAAAAGCTGAAGAAATTAATTAATGACGTGACAGTTAATGAACCAGTCAGACCGACTAGAGCGATGGATCGGATTTGAGTCCGATGGATTGCTCCAATGACGTCAGCAACCTGGAATTTAGGGAAATTAGAGTTTAAGTTTAACTATAACTCCTAATTCCGGGATTAAGGGTTTCTATTATATAAAGGGGTTATTCCAGCCGAAATTCTCATCTTTTTGACAATCTTTGGAGGAAGAAGAAGAAGACGGAGAGGATGTGGATGGTGACAGCTTCCTACTCCAACCCGATGGCTTTCATCCAAAAGATGAGTTGCTAATTCTTGTACTTAGGATTATTCATGAAACCCTAGTGTAGTTTTGGTTTTTCTTTAGTTTGATTCTTGTGAACTTCTCGATGGATGATCTCATGAATATGGTTTTATTGTTAATAGAGTTGAAGGAATAGAGTTCCCTTGACGTACTTTCAGTCCTACATGATTTCTGTGATTGATTGTAGAGATTTATGAGATGGTTTTCATGAAGTTATTGGTTTGCCTTTGAGATAAGCTATGCTACGCGAAGATAGGTTGTGCCAAGGTCATTAGGAATAGTATAATTTAATGTGATCGTAAGACCAAAGACAATTTATGCCAAGCAAAGATAGGTTATGCCGTTGGGAACATTAACTTTCTTTTAGAGATTCATATGAGCTTGTAGACATATGATCCATAATGATGAGAGAAGGGAACAAGATGATAACTAGAGAAGACTAATAATGAAATTAGGGTGGATTGAGTAATTCCTAAGTAACTACTCCATTGATTCGAATTGATCAACCTTTTATTTCTTTTCTTTCTTAGTTTAGATCACTCTATTATATATTTGATTCTTTTCTTTAGTTTTAGGGTTTTGAGAATTGATTTTGATTTCCAACGTTTTCTCGGATCGACTCCCGACTTCACCGCTATTCTACCTAGTAGTTTAGTGATTGAATAAGGATTATAAATTTAATATTTGATTGAGTTTGCAATGTTTTAACGACGACGTTTCCGAGCGATCACTCCTTCAATCCATCACCTTCTGTATTATCCGCTTTTGGCTCACCGCAGAAATCTGGGAAAACTCCCCAGTGGGTCACCCATCTCGGGACCGTTCCAAGGCAAGCACGCTTAACATTGAAGTTTTCTGACGGATCACTGCCATCACGGATTTAAAATGCGTTGTGTTTTATAAGGGTTACTAATATTCTTATTATATACGTGGGGTTGCTTACCCGGTTACATGGTTTCGCCACACGCCCTCCAGGCGAACATCGACACCCAGTACCCCGGGTGTCGCGCCCCGACCCGCAGAGCGCAATCGGGCCGGGGACGCGAGGGGGAAAAACCTACAACTACAACCTCAACTGGCGGAAACAGTTGAGACTACGGCCAGCTGGCGGAAACAGCTGGACGGCACAGAGAAAGAGCGGAAGCAAGCTAACTAAACAACTATTAACATTTATTACAAAACAGTAATAAAAGAGTTAACATGGATTAGTACAACAAGCTACAAGGGATCAATAGTCCCCAAAAAGAAGCTACACTACCCACCGGGGTCTCCGCAAACGCACAAACGAACCCATCCTGACCCTCAGACATGGTCAGGATCCGGCACGCTGCCACGAGACGGCCGACGGGGAAGCACCGGAGGAGAACGGGGACCCGCACCTGCAAACACCACAGTCCAGGTAGGAATGAGCAACAGCTCAGCATGGTCCTACTCTACCACTCTCGCTAAGAAGGTAAACCCAACGAACCAACTCTGAGGCCAAGTACCGAGGCTTGCCAAGGATCCCATAAATCCCGTCACTAACCCGAAGGATTTCTGTCCCAAGTACGCCCCTCCGACAACCACTGCTCAGGGGTGGACAACTCCGACAATCCCTGACCCAGGGTGGACATGACACTACTGGTAGGACACCCTTCCCCAAGCGGGATCTCCACACTTGGCGGAACGACCGAGGTTAAGACTACCATCTCTCAGTACTCCAAGCCACAGAGCCAACAGGACCCCTAACTCCTGACCCAAAACTAAGCCTAGCAAGGGAGTCCATCGATCTCATCGATGTCTCCCCCCCAGGGTTCCTGTCCAACCTACGTCCCTCCGATAGCCACTGCTCAAGGACTGGGCTACCTCCGACGGTCCTTGACACAGGGTGGGCCGGACGATACTTGTAGGACACCCTTACCGGGGTAACGGCGTCAACCACTTAGTCATTGATCACCGGAGTCCACGGGTCAACCCCACCCAGTCTAACCTAGCATGTCTAATGCTCAGGAAGCAAGGCATGATAAGAATATGTAAAGCAGTAACAAACAGCATACCAAGGGCACACCTTCGGCCCATTTATACTAACCACTCCCGAGGATCATGAATTCCTTCGGTTCACCATAAAGCGGAAAAAGGGCATAACCCATGGCCCATTATTCTAAGCATTCCCGAGGGTTCATTACTCCCTCGGTTACCCACAAGGCAGTAAACATAAGCAATAATGTAAAACATAGAAGCCCCGCGGGCAAAACCCAAGAAAAACCCTCGCTGTGACTAAAGGATCGATCCTCACCAAGGGAAGGATCGATCACTTAAGTAACAGTGAGCCTCCCTCACTGTCGAGACAAAAAGGATCGATCCTTCCTCCCAGGAAGATCGATCTTTCTCGAGACAGAGGGCGCCCTTCCAGTCTCACCAAGGAAGATCGATCTTTCCTCCCAGGAGGATCGATCTTTCTCGGGACGAAGGGTATCCCTGCTAACCCAGGCCCCATGATCGATCTCCTCCCATAAGAAGATCGATCATGTGCTGGGCGTAGCCAGCCAACACAAGAGGACCGATCCTTCCTCCCAGAAGGATCGATCACCCAGAAATGGGTTCCGGCGTGCTTCCGGCCGGAGAACCGCCGGAAAACACAACCAAACCTCACCATACTTGGTGGGTTGGTAGATCTGAGTACCACGAGGCTACTCAAGGCCTCAAAACCGGAAACCAACATCTCCACAAGGAGATCTAACAAGAACAAAACCCGGATTTTAAACCCTCAAACCGCCGGAGCTTTGAGTGAGAACCCTACCTCCTCAGAGCAGCTTCGATCCACGAAGCCTAGCCAGGGATCTTCCTCGCCTCGCCACGAACCCAACGAGCCTTCAAGCTCCAGGAGAGGTGGCCGGAGGAGGAAGAACGGAGGAGAGAAAGGGGCGGTCGGAACAGGGGAAGAAGCAGAGCATTCGCGGGAAAGAAGAAGAAGAGGGGAAGAAAGGAGGGGGAGGGGAAGGGGGTAAGGCCGGGGAAAGCCGGCGAAACCGGGGAAAAGGCAAAGGAGGGGAGCAAAAGTCTTCCCTCCCCTGACAGGGGAAGCGACGGCCACCGCGGTGGCCGTCCTTCGAAAGCCACCGACAAAGACTTCCAGGCACAGGTAGGATCGATCATCCTTGCATGAGGGATCGATCTTGCTAGCCACAGGATCGATCTCCACCCCAAGGAGATCGATCTTCTGAGCCCTGAAAGACAAACCTGGGCTGGGACACAGGCCCAAGTCCAGAACCCCCAACCTCGGGCCCACCTAACCTTTCTAGTCAAACACAAACACCAAACAAGGTCTGTGTGTGCACACCCCGTGTGAAACGACCGCCAAGGCGCAATTTCCCAAATTGCCCTTGGGTCAAAAACAAGCCAAAGGGAAAAGAGGGGGCAGGTCCTCACACCGGGTCTCACACCTTTTCGTTCATCATCCTCCAGCTCATCTTTAGAGATTTCATTTAAAAAAACCCTTCATTGCCCTACATAACGTGGCAGAGCAAAATGGACGGTCAAATTCCGACATGGTGTAAAGAGGAGGAAGAGAGTGAAGAATCCGCGGCTGCAAAGGTTAGTAGACTGTCCTTTTTTTAAAGTTGTAGTTTCGCCAGTCCGAACAAGTAAGACATACTTTAGATATATATATATATATATATATATATATATATATATATATATATATATATATATATATCCAACCTTCTTTCAGCATATTTTAGCTAGAAGATACCGAACTCATTTAATATATTTCGATTTCAATGCACCGAACGTATCTCATTCTGTTCGGAAATTTCTCACCGAGCATGATTTTAATCGGCATGATCTTTCCGAACTTATCCTGCATTTTTCGAAAACTTCTCACCGAATATGATTTTAGTCGGTAGGATCTTTCCGAGCTTAGTTTGGGTCTTTCAGAGAGTTCCTGTCAAGTTTGTTGTAGTGAACGGCAAGAAGTTTCTCAACTATAATGTAAAGTTCAATTACGTGATTTCAAACATAATTATAAAGTTCAGAGATGCACCTCCGGATTTCCTATTACATTGTAAGAACAATAAAGTCACTTATTAATTTTTTTTACCCGACACAGGAGTATGTTTCTACCGCTGGCAGTGATGTCGGAAATCCGGTTACCATGGATTTCACTGAATCATTTACAACAAACATGGTACGGTTTTAAATCTTTTATACATGGTAATTTTCTTGTTGACTCTTTATAATATGGAACGGATCATGCATTCCTACTTGCATGCAGATCTTTATAAGTCGATAGTTTCTTATTCATTGGGCCCAAGAGGTTGGTAGACAGAATGGACTAATTATAGTTATATGGAGTTCTGAGGTTGGAGGATTTGGTAGAAGCCAAGGATCACACTTGCATGCGACAAGTATTACTCAATGGTACAAGCTCCTCAGTCTCCTCCTCCGCCTCTGGTATTGGCCCGCTGGCTATTACGCACCTTTTTATTGGATACAATAGGCCGGACACGACTAGATGAAGCATCAGAAGAACTCCCGTCGTACTCCATTTATCTATTTATATAATAGCAGTGAAGATTTTATCACCTAACAAATGCTGCATATGAATGCGAATAAGAAAACGACCTACAAAATGAATTATATTTCATCATCTAACAAATATTGCACAAATCCATGATGAGTACAACAACAAGCTTCCGAACAGTATGGAAATAGGATGGGAACCGGTTTCCAACCTCTATTAATATATGTCGGAAACTAGATACCGAACAATGTGTCAATCAGAAACTATACTCCGGTTTCTGTGAATCGATATCGGTGACAGGTTTCCGACAAATGTGCATGTCAAAAACTATAATCTGAATGTTATGAATAAAGGTCGGTAAGTAGATTCTGTGAATATTTGTCCTTAGATCTGATGAGTGCATGAAAATGCACTCTGAACAGTCTTATAACCATCTCAATTGCTAGATTATTATCCTTAATCAACATCTTTATTACTATTTTTATATCTATATGTTGCTTCACATAGTTGTTTGAAAAATACAGAAAAAAGGAGCAAAGAAGCTGACAAGATTACATGGATCAACTTGAAAGATTAAACTGTACCTGCTCATGAAGAACCAGATGATGGGCCATATATGGTTGGAAAGCTCTTGAAGTTTAGTTTCTGGAGAATTTTACGGTTCGTGATTCCGAGTTTGCTAGAGGAAGTTACTACAATTTTAGTACCAATGGCGCAGTCTGGATGGTAAAACAGTAAATACTCAGGGAGTCAGATTGATCGCACACCTGGAGAAGGATCGATCGGACTCGGGAATTAAATCCTGACAGAACGTATGCTTTTCAGATGATCACAGTCAGATCGATCCTACTATCCATCCTACTGAGTCAGAACGATCCGACACTCCTGGAGGGATCGATCCGACTCGGGTGTAGCCAGAAATTGAGGATTTTGATGCAACAGATCGATCTGACACCCCTGGAAGGATCGATCCTACTGTCCCAATGAAGAAAATCAATGGTTTAGATCTAATTCGTGGATGGAGACACTTAAGGCTATAAATAGGACTCTTTATAGGGTTGGAGGGGGACTTTTTGGTAGCGTTTGGAGGAGAGGAGACTGGTTCAAGGCTTGGTTTTCTTTTCTTTTTCTCATCTTATTTCTTCATTAGTTTTGTTGCCCTCATGATGAACATGAGCGGCTAGTTTCTTCTCTAAGGTACCGATGTAGTCCTAACTGAATCATTCTATGTTATTGGATCATGTTTATTTAATCAGTTTATATTTCTTGTTTCATTCATTATTATAACTGAGATCTTAAATACCTTTATCTGGCCAATAGAAGTATTATAGATTGTTTTATGTGAGATTGGGCGAGGGTTCATTCCCTAATCTTGCAGGATGTAGTAATGAATGAGTTTATGTCAAAGCCGGGTTCAAGCTAAGACTATTCTTGGTTCATGATTGTTCTTCAGAGCTTAATGGATTCTTGGTTAACGCTTAGTTATGGGTTCATTAGCTAGGGTTAATTGAGGGTACTTGGTGAAGATCGCGGTCGAATGGATCATCATACCGGAAGAACAAACCCTTGAAATTAAACTGAGATCTTGATTGATTCAATGCATAAAATGAGGATGTTATGGTGAAATCGGAACCTTAGTATTCATCTATCATATTTCCATCGTTTTCTTATTTCGTTATTAGATCATCTATTTTCGAGACTTCATATTTCTTATTTTCCCTTCATTATTTTCTTTCTTTTCTGTTCTTTAGCATTTTACTTTAATAATCTCTACAAATCTCTGTGGGTACGATACTCGTCTTGCTACTATACTGATTACACCGATTCGTATACTTACGAGATATAAAATTTATTCATCAAGATCGGAAACTAGACTCCGTGTAGCCTTGAGTGCATATGAGAATCAATCCAAATGCGTAGCTAGGGTTTCGGACTGGTTCCGTCGAACCAGTTGGGATGAACAATGTAATACAACCGAGATTAGAGGGGATAGCTAATAGTCGAAAAACTTGAGAAAACAACAATAGCCATGACCTAATGGAAGAAAAACTAAAAATAACTCGAAAACACGACAACAAACCCTAGATTTGTAGTAGATGAGCATCAATGTTACCGTTGGAGGTCGAAGAGGATCGTCGGAGGTCGCCGGAGTAACCTCTCGCGTGAAAAACTGTCGCAGGAGGTGTGGCGTTGGAGATCCGCCGTCGAAATTAATCGATAAGAGACGATGGTAATATGCCAAAGGATATGATTATAGGATATCAAATAGTTGGAATGGCTCTTAGGGTATCAGAGGGTAGTATAGGAAATATTTGAATAAATGTTGTAATGCCCCTAGTAATAATAAATTATTTTGAAAATAAGGTGTAGTGCACCTAGTAATTGTAGTGCCCTTTCATTTTTTGTATTGTGTTTATAACTATCCTATTTTTATTCCCCAAATATCCATATAGTTTGCAAAAAAAAAAGGGCCGATTGCAAACGAGACTTGGATATTAAACGAATTTAAAAGTAATCACTTGTTACCGATGCAAATTTATAAGCATCCAGATGGCCAAAAAGTTAAAACAATATATGAAAAGTATCTAAAGATTTGTCCAAAAAATATGTACATGAAACATGATTTAAATCAAACACAAGATATTGGGATAATTTGTATTTTATTGTTTTTTGCAAATTAGGGTCATATTTTTATTTTTATTTTACGCATTGAAACAACGTTTTAACTAAAGATGATTAAAATACCATCACTCATGGCGACTCAACAAATACATTAATGTAAGGTAAGTAGATAACTTAATACGCAGTTATAGTAACTTGATGCGTGCCTTTGGTAACTTGATATGCATTTATTATCTTATACACGGTGGTGAGTTAATATATAAACGATGGTATTTTAATCGTAAAGAGTGATCCTAATATTTAAATAAAAAAAAGGGAAGTGGCCCCTAAAGTTGCAAAAACAGAAAGCAATAAAAAGCGGCTCTCATATGCAAATTCTTCTGAGAAATTGGAGCCAAATTTCGTGGGAAAATAAAAATGTGCGGAGAAAAAGAAAAATTGTGGTGAGAGGGATTTTCAAAATTTCATTTGGTGCCAAAGATGCAGCACCGGTCTGCTCCTCCGCGTGAAATGCCGAAATCAACCCCGCTGCCACCCACCCACTTCTCCTTCCAGGCGGTGGCAGAGGCGGAGGCGGCTGGAGAGCAGCAAATTCCCATCGGCTCCGTTCATCACTGAGCCCCCCCGCCTCCTCTAATCTCTCTCTCTTTCTTATGGAGGAGGAGCATCGGAGGAAGGGGCAGAAGCGGAAGCTAGAGGACGACGCGGCCGCTTCGGCGGCGGCGGGTTTGGTGGATGACGAGGACGACGACGAGGATGACGACGAGGGAAGCGTGGGAGGGCCTGATGAGGAGATCTGCAGCCATAGATCCCAGCAGGGCATCGCCCAAGAGGTAAGGGCTCAGGTCGACATCCTCCGGAGGTCCTTCTCGTGGAGGAAGTCGGATCGTGAAGCCGCCAAGCGGGCCACCCATAACCTCGCCGAGCTAGCCAAGAACGGTAGTCGCCTATCCATCCCCCCCTTATTTTTCTCTTTTCTTGCTTGGATTCACGATGGTCGATGATATTTGTGCGTTTCGCTGGTTGGCCATTTATTCCGATTTTTGTGGTCAGAGGACGTCGTTAATGCGATCGTGGAGGGTGGTGCGGTGCCTGCGCTCGTCATTCATCTGCAGGAGCCGCAGCCGTTGCTGAAGGAAGGGAGTGGAGGTGGGCAGCGGCCCTGTGAGCATGAGGTTGAGAAAGGAAGCGCGTTCGCCCTCGGCCTTCTTGCCGTAAAGGTGATTCCCAGACCGTCCCAAGCATGAAAATGGGCATTTCATAGTTTTTTTGAAATAGGAACTTGCAAGATGCGTTTATCCATTGATGGTTACTTTTCTAGTGTTTATGTCGTACTGGAAATGCTATTCGGTTCAGATATATCATGCCTCTAGGTGGAGGTGGGACTTGTGAGTACACAGGATGCAAAATGTAGTGTCACCCATTTATAAAGCACAGGCGAGAAACACAAATATTAGCATAGATGTTGCAAGAGTTATTATAGATCCAAAAGGGCGAGGTGAAGTTTCAAACATCATGAGGAGTTAGGCTGGGAATTCGAAGTAAAGAAACACAGCAAAAACTAGGAAATTTCTAAACTTATCGTTGTCCAACTAGAGATTGTTGCTATACCTCTTTTCGTCTATGAATGACCTCTAGGTGGAGGTTGTACTACTGAGAGTACATAGGATGCAAAAGGTAGATTTCACCAATTTCGGCTGTGACCATAAGACATGGCCAAAGGATAAATATCAGTATAGATGTCGCAGGTTTATATTGCAACGTGAAGTTTCAAACATAATGAAGAGCTAGACTAAGAATTTGAAGTAAAGAAACACAGCAAGACTGGGAAAGATTGTGAGCATATCGTTGTCCAACTAGAGAATGCTATTACACCTCAACAAGGTTTCGTTTATGAATGACCTAAGTGAACTTTCTTTGCTTTAATCTAGTGGAGTGAATGGGAGCTATAACCTAAGTGAAATATACAACCATCATCTATCCAAGAATGTAAACTTGATAAAAAAGTTTCTACCTAAAGGGCTACAAGATTGGTTTGTCCAGTATTTAATAAGCAACATAAAGATTCTATCACTTGGTAATGTATAGTGATAGTTGCTTAAAAGTCTTGGTTATAAAACTCTCTCTTAGTATGGTTTCTAGCCATGTAGCAAATTCTCTCGTTATAATGATTCTCCGTCCCTGTACTTGGTGCTGATGACTATAGGTAACCACTCTTTGGTGACCCTTATTGTCTTGTTTTTCTTTCTACATTGGCTCTCCCGAGTCTTTACAACTTAACCACAAGTGTTAGAATTAAGGTATGAATAGCGTAAACTTGCTGTCTAGCACTTTTGGTGTTCTTATCATTTACTGACAGCTTACCTACATGTTTCATAGAAACCTCGACAAGACAGCTACAAATCTCTACCTGTTGGCTTGATATTAAGTGTGATATGTGAACACACTCACCTTTGTTTCATGCGAAAGCATGTTTTGGCACCTAACAAGCTTAGGTTTTAGGTTCATGTAAACATACAGCATATATCTGCATTTTTTATATGTCGATCAAAAAACATATACATGGTTCAGATGAAATAAGGTGGGGCGAGATAACTCTTCAATCGTGTTACGCCCATTGTTCAGCAATGCTGTACAATTTTCAATAGCATTAAGTGCTCGTGTTGATCACAGCAGACACCGGATTAATGCATCAGAATGAGATTGGTTTGTTAGTATTGTTCTTTCTGCAGATTTGATATTGTTGTTACATGGGTTAGAAATTGGTGCAAGGCTATGTGATTGTTGTATGCACTTTAAAGCATTTATATTTCTTGATCTGAACCAGAAGTTTTTACTTTGTGAAATTTTCTTTCTTTTTTTTTTTTTTTTGCTTCGTAGGCAGCATAATTTGTTTTTTTGTTTTTGTTTTAGTTCTTATCTGTAGTCAGTAGCATCAAGAAGGTGCCTAAAATAAAAAGTGATCCATGATTGGTGCAACTTTGATTATATTATGTTGTTTAAATATTAACAGATGACAAGAAATAAAATTAATTAAATTATTTAGTCGAGGAACCAATGAGGGCTAAAAGCATTAACAATAATGCTTGCAGTTGCTTTTCTTAGTTGTTTCATGTAGACGTGACGCATGGTACAGCAATGTTGGATTGTTTTGGAGTGGAAGGGTTCTTTTGATGGGAGTAGCAAACCCTAATGCTTAGAAGTTGTTTGATTAGATGCATGAGTTACTTGAAGTTCAGTTTTCTCAAAGGAGACATTTTTTTAGGGGAAATTTGATGCTTAATAGCAAAGTTCGAAATGAGAATGCGCTTGAAATAAAACATGTTGTCCTCGCTGTGGTCCTAATTTGCAAAATGACATGAATACAGAATTATTGAGATTATCTAGTGACTGTATTGGATCTTGGTGTAATTTTTATTGTTTCTTTGGAAGGACTTCGAAATCAAATTTGATTTCATTTTGTATAATTTTTATTTTTCATGACCTGTGAGAGAGAAATACTCCGAGAAGTTGGAAATGTCCCTAGGTTATGGCTAGAATTATGCGATGTTCCATTCATTAAGGCTTTGCGATATGGATATGATTGGTCTAATAGCAGTGCCTAACAACCGCAATGCAGTGCTGGAGTTATGTTATAATCCAATCTAAAAAGAGGAAAGCTAGAATTATTATGCCTAGTTTATGGTTAGAATTATAAAGTATTCCACTCATGGAGGCATTAAGGCTTTGCGATATGGATATGATTGGTCTAATAGTGATGCCTAACAACCGCAATGCAGTGCTGGAATTATGAGATAATCCACTGTAAAAAGAGGAAAGCTAGAAATGTTATGCCTAATTTATGGCTAGAATTGTATAGTATTCCACTCATGGAGGCTTTGCGTAAGATGACTACTTTGTAAGATAATGGTGCCTGACAACCACATTGTCTACTTTATCTTCACAGAAGCCTTAATCTTCTAATCCTCTCAGTGTGATCTTCTTCTGTCAGAGTTGTAAAATCTGATAGAGTTGTTAGCTTCTCTTCCTTTTGGAAGGAGGGAGGATCCAAGCGTACTTGTTCAGGGATCATAATGGCCTCGCTTCCTTTACATTTGTTTTTCCTGTGGTACCTTTCTAAAGCAATAGTAACATATTCTGCCCCATTTCTTGCTTCGTGGGCTAGTTTAACACACCATTATGACTTTTGATGAATTGTTTAATAACTGAAGTAAATGCTTTCGCCTTTTTTTTTTGGAGTATTCCAGTGTAAATTATCTATATTCCACTCACGTCTTCCGTTATGGCATTACATGTCAGTATGAACTCAAGCCATGCATGTTTATGTTACTGTCGATGCACATAGGACAATTCATCCGAACTTCAATTTTGGTCCTCTTGGATTATTGTATCTGTAAAATCCCGGAATTGAGAGATGCCCTAGAGTTCACGTTGGACTAAGACTCTAATTAGGATAGTAAATCATTTAGTTGTAACCCTAGTTGATTAGGTTAGCCTAAAGTACCTTTTTGAGACCTAATTGTAAGAGTTTGAGTCAATTAAGACTCTATTTAGACCAAATCCCAGCAACTATAGGTTGGGTTGAATCCAATTAGAATTAGGTCTAGTCAACTAAACCTATTAAAAAGTTGTGTTTAAGTTCTTATAAATAACCAATTGGATTAGGTTAGAATCCATTAGGACTCTAATTATTAGAATCCATTAGGACTCTAATTATTAGAATCCAGATTTCCTATTACTCATAAAGGCTACAACCCTTATTTTAGGGTTTTACGTATCCTTCTCTTCTCTTTCTTCAAGTCCTGCATTCAACAGAGCTTTGAGGGCTGTTCGGTTGGCTGCAAGGGTCAATACGAGGGCTTTTGAAGGACAAGTAAGGTAGGTACACATGTAATGGATGTTACCCTAACTTGAGTGTTGATCTTCTCTACTTTTAGGGTTTTAGAGTTCAGATTTCAGATTCCTACCTTCTTGTTTTCAGATTTCATATCCTTGTTTTTAGATTTCATATCCTTGTTTTTAGATTTCATATTCTTATTCAAGATTTCAGATTTCTAAGTTTCATGATTCAGATTTCATGTTCTTCCTCCTTATTTTCAGATTTCAGATTTTAGACTTAATCATAAGGTTTTATTCAAGTGTTGTTTAATTAAATTAGAGAACCAATGAACTTTTTCTAGATTTCATATGTTGAATTAGGGTGGCTGCGTATTTCCGACAAGTTACAGATTTTAATGCATCAGTATATATGCAGTTTGTTGTTTTCTGCATCTTTAAAGTTCAGTTTATAGCAGATTTGCAATATTCCAGTTTTCAGTTTCTTCTTATGCAGTTTTTCACTTGCTTTGGTTATATCCTTTAGATATATGACATATTTCAGAAATAGATTGCAGATTTTTGAAATGCAGATTTTTTTAACAATTAGATTGGCCGACTCTTAAATATGCAGTCTTCTAGTTTGTACATCTTTAAAGTCCAATTTATTAAAGATTTGTAATCTTTCAGATTTTCAGTTCTTAACTATGCATATTTTATATTTTTTGTTTAGTTTACATCAGTTTAGTCGGGTATACTAGTTTCAGACTTCTTATTACTCCTGATTAATTAACGTGCGTCGATTCATGAGTTTATAATATCAAGTTTTGAAGCATAGCATCTCATGTGAATGCACGATCATGCATGTTGCTATTCAGAAGTTGCCACCAATGTGGTATGGGATCCAAGATTATCCTTAGTTGTCGTGGCTGGGCAGCTAAGGATGAGTACTTAAAGGGTTCACGGTTTGGTCGAGACCAACTGTGGGTCCTGGGCGTTTGAGTCCGAAAGAGCCGAGGCTCGACCTAAGTGCTATCACCAGACACCGTTATAGTGTACGTGGGGTGCTATCACCAGACACCGCTATAGTACTCGGCGGTAGAGCCAAAAAGATGCATATCATTATATCATGCATCAAAGTTCATGTCATGCAAGAGCTTTAAGTGTGATTTATGGGCATGAAAAGTTCAGCTTTTAAGTTTAATAAAGTGTGATTATTCTCTTTTCCAAGTGATGTGCTTTAATTTAGCTTTTATTTTGCGAACACTTTTGTTTGGATATCATTCTATTATGTGTTGTTTGCTATTGGGTTTTATGCTCATGAGATAGATGGTTTTTTTCAGATAACCAAGATTCTGGGTAGGCGCGGGGATGGGATTAGAGAAGAGAAGAGTTTAGAACTAGTTTATAGTTTCTTTCAGTTTTAATCGTGTTTTATGTGACTTTTTAGGAAGATTATTTCAGTTTAAAGTCCGAGTTGCTTATTAGTCATTTTCTCTTTTCCAGAACATTGTCTTAGTTTGATTGTCAGTAAGAGTTTCTTTTTCTAGTATGATATTTCTTTTAGTTAAGCATTATTAGTTTGTGTGTTTCGTCTCGTGTCATGTTAGAGGATGAGGTTTTCTCTTCAGGATTCGGGTCGTTATAGTATCTCTGCATTCAGATGTGAACTCTGGACTGATCAAATGACTATTGATAAGTGCAAAAGCGCATTTTTTTGTTGTTTAGACTTTAAAGTACATTGTTGGAAGACATTTCTACACGATATCCATTTCCTTTTTGGTCCTAATGCAGTGTATGAATATTGTCCTAATATCTTGTTTTTTCTTTGTTGTCGCATTCGGCTCTTTTAGTTTATTCTGTCCTTGTATCCCATATCCCTTTGGGGGTTTCTGCTTTATGCCCATCCACTGTTTTCATATTTTTAGATATTGTTTGTGTGCTTCGAGGTTATTTGTAAGTTCTAAGATTGTACTTTGATCTGAAGTCCAACAAATGGGTCTATATTGCTATTCCAGAGTACCTGGTATTTCTATTGTAGGTTATTCATGAAGGAGGGAGATGATTTCATTGTTCTTTTTACCTTCAATTAATTCTCCCATTCTTAAAGCGAGATGATTATTGCTTGCTTGCTGATAGTCCCTCTGTGCATTGGTGTAACAGCCTGAACATCAGCAGCTTATAGTCGATGCTGGTGCTTTGCCTCTCCTAGTGAATCTATTAAAGAGGCATAAGAAAGTTGGTAACTCACGGGCAATAACTAGTGTTATCCGGAGAGCAGCAGATGCAATTACAAACCTTGCTCATGAAAACAGCAGCATCAAAACCTCTGTCAGGTCTTCATGCATGCATACAAGTTTGAATGGTTACTAGCTGTTTACTTGCATTTCTTTTTCTAATCGAAGTTCCTATTACAGGATTGAGGGAGGCATTCCGCCTCTGGTCGAACTGCTTGAATTCACGGACTTAAAGGTACAAAGGGCAGCTGCAAGTGCCTTGCGAACTTTGGCATTTAAGAATGATGAAAACAAGAGCCAGGTCAGGGACATATCTGACATTGAGGCTGACTAATGATAATCTACTCAAAATGGATCTTATGAATTAAGGTTTTCTGTATATTCGCAGATAGTAGAATGCAATGCTCTTCCGACCTTGATCCTCATGCTGCGGTCAGAGGATGCTGCCATTCACTATGAGGCGGTAGGTAATAGGTTTTTTTCTATTAGTTGACTATGTCCTACTTGCTTGTAAGGTTGGAACAAATGAATGAGATCACTGTGGTGGATATTAGCCTTGTATAAACATGTAAAAACTATGAAGGCATCCAATCTAAATGTGAATGACACACACACACACACGCACGCCCGCACGCGCACGCAACGCCCCTGCGCACGCGCCCTCGCGCACGCGCACGTATCCGTTTTTTTAAAATGTTTTAGCTTAAACAGCCCTTTCACCTTGTGTTAAACACAAAATTTTATTCTGAAGCATCTCTCGATCGTATTGACGCCATTTGAAGGCAATACATGTATGTAAAAAAAAGCACCTAAAACAGTAGAGTTAGAATTTATAGATAGCATGGATTATAGTGTACAGACAGGCTCTGTGCCTGGCACTGTCATTATTGAGTTAGAACGGTCTGTGTCAACTGCCAACACTAGAATACTAGATATACCATGCCGACATCCTATCGGCACTATACTTGTCGGGCAGCAAGGACCGTGCCGACAGGTGCATAAATCCATGGTAAATAGGAATCATAGAATTGACACATCACTTTTAATCCTTGGGTCCAGTTATTAGAGTAAGTTTAAGTTCCTAACTGCATAACTAACATTAAGAGAAGAAGATGGTAGTTCCCTTCAATTAAAGCAGGCCTTACTTTGACTTCTAGAAAGAAAAGCTAAGGGATCAGGATATGGAAAGATATGCTTAAATTAAAAGACTTGGAAATACGGCTTCATTTAGGTGTGAAGACATGATTATTAATTTGAGAGCAATCTAATAGCAGGAAAATTAATGATATACAACCTATATGGAAATTGTGTAAGTTGAAGAGACATTCTTGAATATATTGGGATGATCTTTTCTGGTAAGTGATTTATAACCGAAGTTAGTAGAATTAGGAGAGTTTGCTTGGGTTGCTTAAATATAAGCACATTATATAGCAACTTCTTATGCGTATGATCAATTTCAAGGCCAATTGCTTATACTCAGATGCTGGTTAAATTAACGTCTATGCTTGTGCCATGTTCTTTTCTTGAATATATGCATATAATATATCTTGTTGATCTATTAGGTTGGTGTGATTGGGAATTTGGTCCATTCATCTCCAAACATCAAGAAAGAAGTGCTTCTTGCTGGGGCTTTACAACCTGTGATAGGTTTATTGAGGTATGTCTTTGTATGTAATGGCTCTTGTGTGTACAAGTAGTAATCTTACCATGTGTAAGGATTATTGGGTCAATTAGATAGATGGACTACTCGCATAGCTTAGATCGACATATCAAGGAGATAAGTATAAAATTTCTTTAGAAGTTCACTGTCCTTTTCTACATTGTTTTGCGTGAATGTATAGGAACAACCTATAGAGACAATGTTGATACTCTATTGTGAAGCAATTTCGTTTTGATTGCCTAGATTACCAAGATTCTCATTTTTATTTTTTCATTCAATGCTGGTTATGTGATAAGTCTCTTATGATATATGATGGCTAAACAGTCTCTTAGACATCATTAACCATTAGCTTGACCTTTCTGAGAAACATATAGTTAGGTTGATGCAAGGATTTAAGCATTGGTCTTTTGCTCGGCCTTTTGTGCTCTTGAAATTCTTTAGTTTTTTTTAACCCAAGTAAGAGCCTAGAGAAAGGGAGGAAGGGAGGGGAGTAGGGGGAGGAGGCAAAGTGGGTTAGTTTATTTTTATTACACAAACTTAAGTTTGAGTTGGTGTCGTATATCAAATAACATTCTATGATTTGATGTAAAAGTGGTGGCCCAAACTTGTCTGAAGCTTGTTTATTCATGCACAATGCATTTTAACAAGAATCTCTAATTCTTAATAACGCCTTATGTCGTGCATCATGAAATTTTACGCACTAATACTTTCAACAATATCCTTTCCTTTTCCATGTTGTTAGGCTTCCTAAATGCTTGATTGCTGATTTGATAATTGTTCATTTAATTTTCTTTAGCCTCATACAGAAAACATCTTCATATGTTCAATGGACTCCACATACACACTATATATGTAGATAAATGTCCAATTAGGTTGCAGTTAAAAATGAAATCAGTTTATGATCTTGGTATTGAATGTCAGTTCCTGCTGTATGGAGAGCCAAAGGGAAGCTGCTTTACTACTAGGGCAGTTTGCTGCAACTGATTCAGATTGCAAGGTATATGCTACATACTTCTCCTTGATTCTTAGTTTAACACATTAAACTCAATATGCATACCTTTTGCTTCTATAAAGTGTTCCCATGTTCTTATCTATGAAACTTGAGTTGCTTGCAGGTGCATATTGTCCAGAGGGGTGCTGTCAAACCCTTAGTAGATATGCTTCAATCTCCAGATATACAGCTTAAAGAGATGTCTGCCTTTGCTCTTGGGAGGTTGGCTCAGGTTATACATGTCTTATGTCTTCATGCACTTCAACTGAAAGTGTTTTGAGAGGACATTTACTTTTGCTGCATGTTTATTATTTATGTTGCACAATTTTTCAAATTATCTTGTGACCTTTACATCCCGTCATTTGCAAAGGCAGTGCAGTTGTTTTTATTCAGTGAAATGTCTATGTTTTTGACTTCTGATGGTCTATTTATTTCTTAAACTAATTAATTTCTCTATTTTCTGAGCTTCAGCTTATGTGAGTTCCTGTTTCTCTTCATGGCCATGTTGCCTACCTTGAATGATATGCGAGAACCTCCAAGTAATAGATGCATAATAAAATATGGTGATGGGAAGTGGACTTGTTGGTAAAACAAAAGAATATATGTCAAAAGGATAAACTCAGTCTCACCATTTGATGAACTCCTCTCCCAAAACCATAACCAAAGTGAAAATGTAAATAGGTGCTCAAACAACCTCTCTTTTCTTGTGCACTTAAGTGCATTGTGTAGGGGTAAGGACATGTGACCTCCTATGTAAGGCTTTGGGTTGGAATCCTCTTGGACAACTTTGTAATCGTGGCTGTACTGTTGTAATTGTAAGGATACTTGCCTACCATACGCCAAACTCAAAGGCTAATTTTTCAAAAAGGGTATTTTTTTGTAAATACCCCTACCTTGTAGCTATATTGCGTAAAGCCCTTTGCCTTATTGGTATCTGCATTTTGCTCCCCTCTTATTGGCTTTCTTTGCAAAAAGCCCCCTACCATGAAATTCTATCTTGTCCTACTATAACTTGGACCATGCTTACGAATCCAAAATGAACCGGGGACAACCAAAATTTACAAAGAACAATTTTATTGCTGCTGTCCTGTTTTTTGTATAAGCAATTACACGTTGAACTAGACATTCTTAGACCAACCTGTGGATTCTAACATGATTTCATATGTTCTTTTTATGCATTGGATTAGTGTCGGTAGCTTATGATTTTATGTGATTTTGTATGCCCTTTTCTACTATGTTGGTATTAGTTACTCCTTGGGAATGCTTTTGGCTTTTATTGCTCTTGTATAATGAATGTGAATTTAGTTCTCAATTTCTTCTTCTCCTTCCAAACATGACAACATATTTTTACCTTAATTTTTGTCCTTTCAACTGCAGAGATATTTGGTAGTGCATTCTATTTTGATTTATGAGTAAAACACTGACATTTATTGAATCAGGAGAAACTAAACAGGGCATTTTGTATTTCCAGGACACGCACAACCAAGCTGGTATCACTTATAATGGTGGCCTTGAGCCTTTATTAAAGCTCCTTGATTCTAAGAATGGTTCGTTGCAACACAATGCTGCATTTGCCCTCTATGGGATGGCAGATAATGAGGTAAATCCCTAATTTATTGTTCATACTGAGGTTTGAGCTCGTTAGAAACCAGTCCTTAATGATTTAAGCCCCTAGATTGTTCCAATATTTGCGACATTAATCATCCTGGCAAACTGCTGGAAACATGGGTACACCCAATTTGATTCTACTAAGTGTAGATTTTCTTTTGTGTTGTAATGTATCAATCATATAGCTTCAATTGGTAAGAGTTACTTTAAGAAAATCCAATTTGCTAATAGGAATTCATAATATTTTTTAATTCTTTAATGTCAATTTGAACTGGTAACAAACTCTGGCATTAGCCATCCTCATCGGACATAGGCACATACTCGTAAGAAACATAGACAATACACATGATATATGTGTCATTCAGCTTATGTGTGCATACAAAATGCTTACTGGTGAAAAAGAAGTGCTCCTTAGTGTTATAGTGCATGCGTATGCTTGCAAGTAGGGGTGGCGATTCGGGTTCGCGGGTCGGGTCGTACACTGACCCGTTTAATCTAGACCAAACCCGAACCTGACCCGTTTAATAAACGAGTCAGGTTTATAAATCCAAACCCGACCCATTTATAAACGGGTCAACCCGACCCGACCCGTCTAACCCGTTTATTAAACGGGTCGGGTCGGGTTGACCCGCCACGGCCCAGGAGGGAGAGGCGGCGCTCGGCGCTGGCGGCCGGATCTGGCCGGGAAACAACCGGATCTGGCCGGGAAATAGCCGGATCTGACCGGGAAACAGCCGGATCTGGCCGGAAAACAGCCGGATATGGCCGGGAAACAGCCGGATCTTGCCGGATCTGAGTCGTAGTGGCAAGGGGGTCACAGATCTGGCCGGGAAGCAGCCGATCTGAGTTGTGGACGGCAGTGGGGCTTCATGGTCGGTGGCGGTCGTGGTCGGCGCTGAGTGACCTTGGGGAGCCGGGGGGAGCAGAGAGGCAAGGGAGGAGGAGAGGGTGAGAGGAGTGGAGGGAGAGGGAGATCGGGCGGCCGGTGGGGGAGCAGAGAGGCAAGGGAGGTGAGAGGAGTGGAGGGAGAGGGAGATCGGGCGGCTGGGGGGGGGAGCAGAGAGGCAGGGGAGGAGGATAGGGTGAGAGTAGGGAGGAGGAGAGGGTGAGTCGGTGAGAGGAGTAGAGGAGAGGGTAAGGGATAAACGGGTTAAACGGGTTGACCCGCCTAACCCGCGGGTCGACCCGACCCGACCCGTTTATGACCCGTTTATTCGCGGGTCATAAACGGGTCGACCCGTTTATGACCCGAACCCGATTATACCAAACCCGAACCCGTTTATTTCGGGTCGGGTTCGCGGGTCACGATTCGGATTGCCACCCCTACTTGCAAGCCTCCTATTTAACTGAATGACACTTCTACTGCAAGTTTGATTAAGCGTTGGAATTTGGAGATCTTTTAACAACAAACTTGTAGACATTTGCATTCTGATGTAGGACGACCTCCTAGAATCACCACTCGAAAAGTCGTCCTCCGATCCTAGGAATCACCACCTAGGGGAGCCTTGGGCATCACCACCCAAAGGAGAAGAAACTCCTCTTCAATCTTCATTTATCATAACTTTTTTTTCCTAATGGGCATACAAATCCTTTTTTAATAGCATTTTCAAGAGACTAACCATAATAGGAAATGTAAACAAACATCAACCCAAATCCTAACAAATCAACCCAAATAAGAAACTAATCCTAAGAAATCAAATCAAATTTGAATTCAAATCCTAACAAATCATCCCAAATCCTAACAAATTAAATCAAATCCAATCAAAATTCCTTCTAGTTATGGAACTTGCTCCCGCATCATTCTTTACCGGTTGGAGAGAGCTCGTCCGCGAGCTGAAGTTGTGGCCTGATAGAGACCTCATCCTCATACTTGGTAGATAGTTGATGCCGAACTTAATTTAGGAATCACCACCTAGATAATTTTCGACGTATCCTAGGAATCACCACCTAGGATTAGCAAAGTCGATGCCAAATAGCCCTAGCCCCTAAGAATCACCACATTGAGGACAATCTGCCAACCCTAGGAATCACCATCTAGGGGAACCTCGCTCTGAATACAAAAAATGATGTAGGATGACCTTCAAGAATCACCATCCGGAAAGTCGTCCTCCAACCCTAGGAATCACCACTTAGAGGAGCCTTGAGCATCACCATCCAAAGGAGAAGAAACTCCTTTTCAATTTTCATTTCCAAAAAATGATGTAGGACGATCTCCAAGAATCACCATCCGAAAAGTCGTCCTCCAACCCTAGGAATCACCACCTAGGGGAGCCTTAGGCATCACTACCCAAAGGAGAAGAAACTTCTCTTCAATTTTCATTCATCATAACTTGGCCCTAATGGGCATACAAATCCCTTATTTATAGCCTTTTCAAGAGGCTAAACATAATAGAAAATCTAAACAAACATCAATCCAAATCCTAACAAATCAACCCAAATAAGAAACTAATCCTAAGAAATCAAATCAAATTTGAATTCAAATCCTAACAAATCAACCCAAATAAGAAGCAAATTTTAAGAAATCAAATTTGAATTCCTTCTAATTATGGAACCTGCTCTCGCATCATTCTCTACCGGTTGGCGAGAGCTCGTCCGCGAATTGAAGTCGTTGGCCTGATAGAGACCACATCCTCATGCTTGGATAGATAATTGATGCCAAGCAAAGTCTAAGAATCACCACGTAGACAGTTTTCGACAGATCCTAGGAATCACCACCTAGGATTAGCAAAGTCGATGCCGAATAGCCCCTAAGAATCACCACCTAGAGGACAATCCACCAACCTTAAGAATCACCACATAGGGGAACCTCGAATACCAAAAATGATGTAGGACGACCTCCAAGAATCATCACTCGGAAAGTCGTCCTCCAACCCTGTGAATCACCACCTAGGGGAGCCTTGGGTATCACCACCCAAAGGAGAAGAAGCTCCTCTTCAATTTTCATTCATCATAACTTGGCCTTGATGGGCATACAAATCCCTTATTTATGGCCTTTTCAAGAGGCTAAGCATAATAGGAAATCTAAACAAACATCAACCTAAATCCTAACAAATCAACCTAAATAAGAAACTAATCCTAAGAAATCAAATCAAATTTGAATTCAAATCCTAACAAATCAACCCAAATAAGAAACAAATTTTAAGAAATCAAATCAAATTTGAATTCATTGTAGTTATGGAACCTGCTCTCGCATCACATTCTCTGTCCAAGGTCCAAGGATTGTCCTATTTGGATATCAGATGTGAAAGTTATGGCCGAAATACTTCCACTATGTCAAAGTCAAAAGAGAGGACGATTTTGTGGCAATTTCATCTTATTGGTGAAATTTTCATTCGACATCATCCTCATGATATGGTGTTTTTTTGTGGCTAACAATGTAAGCCTAGAGATACTAGATAACAAACTATCATCAAACTTGAGCAAACAATACCCACCACTTTCCATGCATGAACTTCTTCCCAACATTAGAAAACCCATATTCTACTGAAAGATGCCAAAGGACATGAGAGAAGATACAAGACTTGTTTCGTTAAGATCAAACAAAACAAATAAAGGCAACATTAAACCAGAAGGAACGAACCAAGCGCCCCCCAAAAACATGAAGAGAACCATATCTACAAAGCCTCATGCAACAGAACCCAACGTCTAGAAGAAATCAGGACAAAACAGAATAGAGGACGGGTATGAAAGAAAAGTAGGAAACAGGGGGGAAGAAATAGAGTCCAAAGAAAGAAGACGGCGACGAAGCTCTGTTGTTCAAACTCTGTCAAATGCCCGGATGAAACCTACTCTCTCTCAAGACCCTCGGCAGGTGGAGGTTAAGATGAGAAGAAACATTAGCGTAAGTAGGTTTACATTAATAAAGCTTATCTATACATAGAAGGTTATTGGGGTTAGGTTTGATTAAGTGTGGTTTTGCTAATAACCCCACGCCAAGAACGAATATAGGCGGATGGGTCCTCACACTGACCTATTGGGTTGAGTTCGACTCGTATCATCATAGTACGAGTGTCTTACTATTCTAGCAGATTGTCAGTTTTTATGTTCACCTGATTTGTTAGAGGACTTTCTTTGCTGCTGGTTATTTTTATAAGCTCTTAGTGTATCTCATGACAATGCAAATGCATTTCTTAGACGAAGCCAAGTCATGCTTGTTTGTGTATGATGTGTGTTTTATTACAAAGATGTTCTATTGTTCATTACAAGTGTCCAGTATTGTAGTTGGATTTTCTAGTTTGTGTTTCTAGTTTGTTGTTCTTGACATTGCCACTAGTATGTACTTGAGTACGTATCTTGGCATGCATGTGCTATGAAGCAGGCATGTCTGCTAGCACCTGTGTTAGTGCCTAGTTGTGTTTGCCAAGCTAAAAGTTGTTGGCAAGTCTCCCTGCATCCACATTGGAAGCCAAGCATGTAATTAGGCCTTGGTGGTGAGGCCAGCTAGGTATCTAGGGATGAGCAGTCTGTGGACCTGCTTTTGATAATGTAGTTTCTACCGGCCAAACTCATAACTTCTCCACGTTTTTTATTCATAATGGGAGAGATTCTATTGAAAGATAACTGTTCGCTCTATCAATAGGATAACGTCTCAGATTTCATAAAGGTTGGAGGTGTTCAGAAGTTACAAGATGGTGAATTCATTGTCCAGGTATGGTAATGGTTAAATTTTGATGTTTTGGTTGAAGTTCTGCTTCAACTTGACAATATAGCTTGGTAACCCAATCCTCAAATTGTAGGCAACAAAAGATTGTGTTGCCAAAACATTAAAAAGATTAGAGGAGAAGATCCATGGCCGAGTGAGTTTTACTGTACTCGATGTGTTAATTCTTATGCTGGATGAAAAAGGATCTTCTCGTTTTCTGTTGTATGTAATTCAAGTAATGACAATTTCGAAGACACCTTCTTCTTTCCTATGTTCAGGTATTGAAACATTTACTTCATCTGATGCGTGTTGGAGACAAGGATGTTCAAATACGTGTGGCTTTGGCTCTTTCCCACTTGTGCGCTCCTGGGGATCAAAGAACAGTATTTGTTGATAATAAAGGTGACATACCATTCTTTATCGCTGTCAATCCTTGAATAATGTATTAACTTTTACAACATTTTTTTAGGACTTGACATACTTCTTGACCTTCTTGTGGATTCTAATTTGAAGAAACAACAAGATGGTTCTACGGCATTGTATAAGTTGGCTAACAAAGCCATGTCCCTCTCTCCCATGGATGCTGCCCCTCCATCCCCTACCCCACAGGTTTGTCTTTTTGCTAGTAGCAAATTTAACTTTGTTTGCCACTTTGAACCGCTCATTGAAATTATCCTATTCTCGTCATTAATTGTCTAGGTTGTTAAAGAAGTTGTTGCTTATGTTTGAAGAAAAAATTGAGTCAATTCATAGTATCTCATTTGTCCCTTTTATGCTGAAAAAAATTGTAGAATATCTGACAGGGGTGTCTATACATGTGTGCAACAATGGGGGGAGAGGTAGACGATGGGGGATAGCTGCATAACACTTGCAAAGCCATAAAAAATGTTAATTGCCCTCTAGATATAGCGCCAAGCTTGAGACAACATCTACCAGCTTCCTCTTCCTAAATAGTAATTACTCTGCCTGGTATTGGAGTCCAACAAACATATATAGCAACTAACCATGTTTGCCTTTTGCTTGTTCAGGGAAGCTACATGTCAAAACTATTTGCCTTTTTTTTTGGTTAATAGGTTGAATGTTACATGCAAGGACTACCATGCCGATGACACATGTTGTGCCAGTTTCTGGCTGGCATGATACTTGTCGGTGGCACGAGATGGGCTGATACTAGGTACAGACTTTGTGTCGGCGACACGAAGCTCTTTTGAGTCAATGCACATCGCCACATGGTTCATGCTGATGCAGGCATTGTGCCGGCAACTCCGGTCTGTGCTGATTGGCATGTCAATCCATGACATGTAATGTTTGTTGTTCATAACTTCCAGTGATAAATACTTTCAAACGACATTTTAGCTTGTAGATTGATGTCTTTGGAAAATATTTTAGGGTAAATGATTCACATTCGGCTTGAATTGTCACAAGAAAACTGGTTTTGTGCTTTATTTCACACGAAGCTTTGCTTTTTCCCTTATATGCACCACTTTATTTGTGTCTTTCTATTTATGCATCTTGATAAATTTTATGTCCTAAGGTGCCATTTGCACATCCATCCAAAAAAGTTCTCTCGGACACCGTATTGGTAATACCCTAATATATTCTATCTTCGAGTCCAAAATAGCTGGTTTTTTTTTTCAAAATAATCTTTTCGAAAATTGTTCAGACTTTTAATAAAAGTTTAGTCATAAACTTAAAACACTTTCTATCGTTGCTCATAGCCTCATAGGGCATAGTATTTTGGCCTCTTACTTTCAAAAGTATTGTATATAAGGAGCATGTACCTCTAAAACAAGCATCGTGAAATCAATTGAAAATTAGGCTCACTGTAGTCATACATAAATGAGTGGCATGAATTCATGTATCCATTTATAGATAAATTAACATCCTGATTGTTAGTAATATATTTAGACATCTTGAGTATGTTCCTTGTTCATCGGTACAAAACAACAGAGCTTTGGATACTACATCTAGTAATTTGTAAGCTTATACAACTAAAAATTTCATTGTACAATTTTGTGTTGTTTGGATGTTTGGACCATGGATTTCAGTCCCGCAGCACGTGCCGTGCTGACCCTCTTTTGGCATGGTAAATGTTGTCAATGTATTCTATGTTGATGACATGACGATGCATCAGAAAAAAGGTCTTGTCAGGGTGAAGATTGGGGAATAAAGGAGAAGAGGGGGGTGCTGAGAGACTGGCGTAAACAAGGATGAAGTCTGAGGAGACTGGTGTCAAGTGGAGGATCTAGGAGAGTGGGAGAGGGGAGGAGTGAGGGTGGTTTGGATCAGATTCTTGGGGGCATGGGGGTAGAGGAGGGAGAGGAGGGGCCAAAATAGGGAATGGTTGCTTATTGCTAATGGTAATAGGCCGATGTTGCATATGAGACATTACATAATATGTGGAAAGTAAAGTAATATGATGATCCTTAGAATAGTTATGCATCTTCTTTGACAATTACTCTTTTTTGCAGGTATATCTGGGTGAACAATATGTAAACAATGCTACACTATCTGACGTTACCTTTCTAGTCGAAGGTGGTTGGCTGTTCGTTGCTTTAAATGATATCCAGTATTGTTTTATTTCAGTTCTTAGCTACTGAAGTACCTCAAATTATGTTATACTCTTTGCTTGAGAAACCAAATACTGTTCTTTGTATCATAGATGTCTTTATTTGGTTCTTATTACCCTTACTTTACAGGTAAACGGTTCTATGCGCACAGAATAGCTTTACTTGCTTCTTCAGATGCATTTCGTGCAATGTTTGATGGTGGATACAGGGTGAGTAGTATGCCTTTTTGTTTGGTCCATTTTATGAGATATTTGATGGATAAGCATGATAATATGTGAAGTGCTTATTCTGCACCCCTGATGCTAGTTGACTATATTGTCAAACACAGAATACACCTTTTCTAATTGCTTTCTGTGTGAAGACGAGAAAGCTTCATAACTCTACCCAGAACGAAACAAGGAAGCTTCAGCTGATACATTGCATGTTTGGTTACATGCATGCATTGATGCAGTGCATCGAGCGATGCGTTGGATCGGTTGAAGCTGTATCGCGCGGTCAAATTCGCTGTTTGGTTGTGCTTCTGTATTAGCTGAGTCAAAGCCTTTGATAGCCCCCTCTCTCTTCACCCCCTCTCTCCGGGCTCATCATCTCTAGCCGATTTGAGCCACGCCTGAGCAGACGATCTGGTCAGCCTCACTTATAAGGTGCATCGAGCCGTCCTAAGCCGCACTCCTCTCAAGCCTCACTTATAAGCTAGTTTCATTTAGGCAGATCCAGCTGGTCTCATCTATTCCAGCCAGATTTGAGCTAGATTGAGCCCTAGAAGTTGTTTCCCTTTAACCTATTTCCCTGATCCGGGTGTACAATGTTCCCCTGCCTAGTTCCGACAAGAGACCACACGCACGTGTTTACGAGCCCCGTGCTCATGACAGTGCATTGCTTGCCAAATGGGAATGATGGTAGCGACAGCCGTTAATCCCTCAAATGATGTGCTTTATTTAAGCAAGCAAGAACCTGATGCACTTGTAGATCAGTGTGGATATATCTGATTTCTAATGGTCCAAAGGAAAATTTTGGTAGCTGTACGGCAGCCACATGACAAGAGGATTGTAGTTGTAATCCATTGTATAGTAGTCAAATATCAGCGTTGATAGCTGTTTAGTTCTGTTGTGTAATTGTGGTTGACTGCGTTTCCAGAAAACTATATAATGTCCATATGCTTTGAAGACAGGTCAGGAATGTGCAATATTACTAAGCCTTAAATTATAGGATTGAACTAATATACTTAAGCCTTTATGAGTGTGATCATGATCCCTTTCCCTCCTTGGAATATTATTGCAGGAGAAGGACGCACGGGACATTGATATCCCCAATATAAGATGGGAAGTTTTTGAGTTGATGATGAGGTCATGAAGTCTATTTGATGCTTATTGTTCTGATAAGTGTTTTTGCTTGCTATGTCTGATGTATTAGCTTTGTTCTTTGTCGACAGATTCATATATACAGGTTCAGTCAATGTAACCATGGACATTGCAAAGGATCTCCTTCAAGCTGCTGATCAATATCTCCTTGAGGGTCTTAAGCGTCTTTGCGAGTATTCAATTGCTCAGGTGCTCCAGAAATTACAAATACTATATTTCAGCGATATTTTCGTAATGTCTCATGCGTTTCTAATGCTTTTATTTTCTAGGATGTTAATATGGACAACGTGGCTAGCATGTACGAATTGTCCGAGGCTTTCCACGCCATGTCTTTGAGGCATACATGCATCTTGTTCCTCTTGGAGCAATTTGAAAAAATAATTATAAAGCCTGGGTATATTCTTTCACCAATCTCTTTACATGTTACATAATGACCTGCAAGTTGCAGCCAATGTGTGAACTTACTTTAATGTAATTTTATCTTCTGGCATATGTAGTCACCCCATGCAGTTTGTTCCGCATCTTAATGTTTGTTTTGCTTTGCAGGCATTCTATTCTGATTCAGCGCATAATACCTGAGATTAGAGATTACTTCTCAAAAGCTTTGCGGCCTAATCCTAGGAATTCTCGGCCATAGATTCTGATTACTAGTAACACCTGACTAGTATGCTACATGCTGGTTGTACATATGTGATTTTTGTGTAATCAACTGTCACATGGCATGGCTGTGGGATTACAGTTTTTTGGAAACCATAGCTCTTAACCATGTATTCTAGCCTTTCATTATTCTTGCAACTTTTACCATTTTCCAATGATAGCATCTGAATCTTTGTTATTTATATAATATTCAGATAATGATGTAATAAAGTTAATTTTAAATATATATTATATGAATAATATAATATATATTAACTTTATTGCATCATTATATGAATATTATACGAATAATATATATATATATATATACATATATATATTTGAGATTAAAATAATATAACGTTTTTATTGATATTAAAATAATGTTCACATAAATTTAAGGTTTACATAACTTTATTGAATATATTTTAATATGTTTGTGGTGTATAGGAGATGCATCGCAGATGAGTGTATTGCGTGAAACAACTATTCATACGATGCACGATTTGGCCCAAAAAATGCATCGCATAATGTATGCATTAGTTCATGTATGATGAATCAAACACATGATCATGAATCAGGGTGCATCGCGTGGTTTTCGTCGCTGAGGTGTAACTGTTGACGAATACCTCAGCTTGTCTAGCACTTTTTGGAACCTTCTTCGCTGTGGTTTTCGTCGTTATCCTTTGCTTGTATTCTTTCCTTTTTTTGCTTGCACTCACGTCTCTTTGCATCCTCAAGTTCCGAGCAGATCGGAATACCGAATTAAGCAACATACGATTCACAGCACTTGCCGAATCATATCTCCGAAGACTGCCCAAGTCTTTTAAGTACTCTTCAAGTTTTGGTGGACAAGTGTAGTCGCTACGAGAGAATAATAGGGTCATGAAAAAATAATATGAGGAATCTAATTGTGTCCTCGACTCGACGTCCTGCTCATCATCCTTCTCATTATAATTGTGTCCTCGACTTGACGTCCTGCTCATCATCCTTCTCATATAGGTCATGAACCTTAGTTGTCAGCTGCTGTCTCATCACCTTCTTCATGGCACCTAAATGCCTTCTCATCCAATCTGGAACTTGAGGACACTTCTGTGTTTGTCTATGGTTGGCATCTGTGTTTACACTGATTGCGGCGGTGCCTCTCGCGCACGGTAGCCCGAAAATAACGGCAGCGTTAATGGGCTTGAGTTTTATCACGCTTGGTTTAACAAGAAAGGAGGAATCATTTCTCCAGCCCAAAAGAATCTCCTCGAGCATCCTCCTCAATGCTGGAAGATTTAAGAAGTGAACGAAGGTCGTGCTAGCAATCAGTGCATGTTGTCTCGAATGCATGCACTTTTGGAATAGGGTATTCACTGACTTGGAAGAGAAACGTGCGCTACTCACGTACGCCTTGCTGCTGCGCACCACTGCCATAACTGTGAAAATACACGATACATGGTTAGGATAGCGATGTAGGTGAATGGCCAATGTTAGATATGATAACCACATACTACGAATTAACAAGGCATTCAATCGAATAAGATCTGTTTGTTTACGAATGCAACATAGCATAAAGCAAATGCATAACCACATACCACGAATTAACAAGACATTTAGTCGAATGAGACATGATTGTCTACAAATGCAGCATAGTATAGAGCAAATGCATAATCACATACCATGAATTTATTAGCGTATTAAGCAGAATCAGATATGATTGCATTTATGCTTTGAGCAAGCATTGTTGCAATTTTACAGTCACCGATATGGCCAACTCAGATATGATTGTTTACAACCCACTAGTGTCGGATCAAGGAAAACATAAAAATAACAAATCCCACACAAGATACAAATGCATAAGCACCCATATATGACAAAAACTGATAGCAACCTAATTACATTACTTTTGAACATTACAAGTGTTTATCCAGTTGATGGTGGGAAAACATAACTGGAGTTATCACACTATAAAACCATAGAGCCAAGATTTACACAGAGTCTACATTAGACTAGTTGATGTAAAGATCAACATATTGTTACAAAAAAAATCTTGACAAATATAGTTGTTACAACAATGACCAGGATTCAAGTGATAATATGGGTTTCACACAGTTGTTTGCGCATCGCTTGAACATTTCCATTCACAACCTCCCCTTCGGCCTCGTCAAGCCTAGCATGTGCTTGGGCGCCCATGACCTTGACGTAATTTGTTCGTGGGATGTTGCGCATAGAGTTGAATGCGACGCATACGGTAGCATATCTTCCCAAATGAAAAACTCGCACCCATAACGACATCTGGGATATACGTGAAAGATGCGGCCCGGATTTCACGATGTGAGAGAAACACACCTAATGGCACTCAATACACATAGACACTTTGTCTCGGGGATGAATATCGTTTGAGGGTGACGATGACGAATACGACATCAGTCCTTTACACCCATACACAAGATTCTGTCAAGCATGATTGAAGATAATTTTCATTCAGAAGCCAAAAACATAGCAACATAGGCTATAAAATAAGGAAGAATGAGAGACTAAATCTTTACAAAAAGGAAAGAAGACTACCCAATAGCCCAAATGACCAGATTGATGAAAGAACACAACCGAGATAGTTATTTCATGAACTATATTAGTGAAAAAAGAAAAACATTGGGGAAAAAGATGATTGAATGTTATGAATCACTGAACTCTGCATTATTCCAAAGCTAGAATACCTTCTTTATTATTCTTAATTTGTCCATATAGGGGATGCCAAGGCTAGGCAATTGTCTTATAACTAAAGAATGGAAAAGTAGCTGGGGCGTTCAATTGAATGTTTTTCGGAATAAGTTTATCATAAACATTTACCACCTTACTCATTCTAAAGTCCATTTCTCTTGATGACTATTTGGAAAGAGGTACTTATGATTCAAACAAGATATAAAACTCCAAGCCTTCGAAACATTCAATAAGAGGAAAAAAGACGGCAACTACACCACATAAGAGAGATATATACTCATTTCAACAGCAGATAAGAGAAGCAACAAATTTCTTCCTCAAACTTTGGAATCAAAGATTTTAACACTAGATATGACTTGCTGAGTTGATATAACCAAAAATTTTCACTAGATATGCAGTGGGAACTTCCAAAATATCCTAATCTCACGTTCTCAAAATAGGGCAACATACACCATGGCTTTAAGATGGAGCCACATGGTAGAGTGTTGACAAGGCTTCAAGCACAGAGAGAGATGGAGATCTGAAAGACGGTGCCGAGAGTGCACGAGGGCGTCGGGTTTCAAGCACGACAGTGTTGAGCTTCTAGAGTAGGCGGAGCACGGAGGGAGTGAGCTCCAATCGACGGCGCCAAGTTAGGGTTTTGTTCCAAAGAGGGGACCAACAGAGGCCGGCGGAAAGAAAAGGCGAAGAGAGGAGAGGGCGGCAGGTAGGGTTTCGTTGATGATGAGGGTGGCAGCTAGGGTTTTGGCTTACGATGTAAGGTAGGTAGAGAGAGGGTTTCAGCTTTCATGGAGGACTCAAGGGTTGGGGTTTAGGCAGGTTGAAGGAGGTTTGGAATGGGCAGCGTCTAGCAATGAATGGGCGGGCGGTGACCGGCGGATTTCCTCAATGGAGGACTCAAGGGTTTGGGTTTAGGCAGGTTGAAGGAGGTTTGGAATCGATCAACAAAAATGATTTGTGTACATGGGATGTACCCATGTACACAAATCATTACCGTTGGATTGAATCGGGAACACATCCCGATTCAATCCAACGGTTGGGGTACATGCCACGTGGGCATGTGCATTGCACATGCCCACGTGGCATGTACCCCAATCAGGGTTCATCGATCAATGGCTTCTGAATAAAGCTTTCATGTTAACGGGAGTATGATCAAAACGGGCTTGGATCAAAACGGCTTCGGACCCATTAACCCGCCAAGGAACATTGGCCAGCTAGGCATGTGTATTGCACACGCTAGCTGGCCATGTTTACACATGCCTAGCTGGCCATGTATACGAAAACTTATCCTTCAAACAAACAAAATACACATAATCAGCAAACTTGTAAAATGAAATCTAGCTGGTTTTTAATTAATGTTAACTTCATCAATTAGATAAAAAAACTTAGCTTTAAACTAATAAAAAAATTATATTAAGATAGTTTAACTTTATGATAATTGACACGTATGTAAATATTATATTTAGGGGGCGATCGACATTTAGAAATGTTTCTTAATTACTCTGTGGAGAACTCTCTTGGCACTGAGTTGCAGGAACCGAAGGATGGGTAGCTTCTGGCTATTGAGGGTAGTGAGCCTTCCTCCTCGAGGTCGAGGGTTGTGGGCGTCAGCACGAGAGGGGTTGTGGGCGTCAGCACGAGAGGGGTTGATGCAGGACCAAGCCCGGACCTGACCGAGTCCGATCCGGAGCAGCTCCCTAGGCGATCTGGACGCGTTCGAACTCCATCCGTCCGACTCCGATCTCCGTACAACCCCGACCGTCGGATGGGCTTAACTTTCGACCACGATGTCCGATCGGGGCGTGCGACCAGTCGAAACTACCGGCTCGACGAGCCCGTCATGATTCATCAGAGATCGAAGATCTCTCCATGACCTTGACCTCCGAATCTCCATATTCCTTTTCCTTTGGCTTAAAATTCCATTTTAGTGAAAAGCTTTCCTTTTTAGGCAGTTTTATCGGTCTTTCCATTTTTAGCAAATTTCTTATTTCTAGTCGGTTTTCTCTTCTTTGAATTCTGGGTTTAGTTACTTGGATTAGGTTAATTCATGTTTGAGTCAATGTATGAGTTGGTCTGGTCTCTCCTTAACCTTATAAAAGGAGGTCTTAGGGTTTGTAACATACAGTTTTGATGAATGAGAATTAGGGTTTTTGTTTTCTCCCCTTTGAGAAATCTGGTTGTCTCTCCCATAGAGAGGTTCACGTTTACCCTGCGCCAGGGGTCGTCGATGTTCTCCTTCAGCTTGTAGTTGTAGATGGCTTCTTCTATACCATTTCCTCTACCCCATCTTTCTCTCTCCTCTCTCTGTTCCTCCCTCCTCTCTTGATCTCTCTCCTCCTCTTGGACCTCTTCCCTTCCTCTCCTTGGCCTCAACCCTTGAAGCCCTTCCTCTACGCGGATGATGCGGCCCCGCCGTTCGTCATCCTCATTGTCTCCCTCTCCACGCCGAGAGCCTCCGATAGCAAGTCGGCGTCGAAGCCGTTGAGGATGTTGTTGCTCGATCTCTGCTCGTGAGTCCGCTCTCACTGCTCGGTCTGTCGCCCTTCTCTCCCAGCCAATTTTAAGATATGACATATATATGGGCTAGCTGGCAAGCTGCTTGAATTTAGTTATTACATACCCTAGGATTCTGATCGAGCTGGTTGGCGACGTTGTATGTGTCTAAGATGGTGACGTCAATGAGATCCTCCTCGCCATCCTTGTCCCACCAGTGTGCAACACCGGCCGGCAGCGTGATTATGTCTCCTTGGCGGAACTGCCGGATCCTTTGATGCTGGTCTCCCCGTCGCTGGCCCCGTTGTCGCCTGTCGCCGGGTTCTTCGGACTGTTCAGATTGCTCAAAGGAGTGGAAAGTTCAGGAACAACCCGGGATAACGACTCCACCGTATCCCCTGCCTGTTTAAATCATCATGATCGATCATGTGAAAGATCTATATATATTGTTTTGATTAGATAAGCCAAAGGGATGAGTTACATAAGAGAAGAGAACATAAGGGAAGGAAGAGGAACAGAGAGGAAGAAAAAGGCAGACTTAGCAGAGCATCAGCTGGCTACTGTCGACCAACGTGCCCAATGCGTCACCTCGTTCCCCAAGGACTTGAGTTCACGAGGGATGTGGAGGAAGCACGCTGTTACTAACTGCGATGTCACCCACCAGATCGCGCACAAGACACCCTCAAGCTCTCGCGGCTAGTCAAGCCTCCCATTAATGAATCCCACAACCTCCACTACCAGCCCGCTCATGCCACGACGTCGAGCCTCCTCCAGTCCTCCATTGATTGCCAAGAGCTCATCCTCCACGACCAATTCGGCATTTCGACAAACACCCCACGTCCAAGCCGGTGTGATCCCATCTTCCAAGAAGCAAACCGCCCCCAGCCCTGCAATCCCATTGCACATGGCTGCGTCTGTGCGGAGCGTAAACGATGGTAACCGAGTATTAGCCAGCACAATAGGCTTTTTGTGTGCCCCCTTAGCTGCCATGTATTCTTTAACCTGTCTTGAAATCACTCGGCCCAGCTGATCCGGAGATGACCGCTTGTTCTCAAAGATCACAGCGTTACGCTCCTTCCACAACCACCATAGTGTGTAGGCGACTTTAGACTTCCATTCACCTTGATGACTCCTCCTTGTGGTCGATAATAGCCGCCAGCTATCCTCCACATAGCCTGGAGGTACCCTGCCAGCCGCTACATTTTGCCATACACCGATAGCATAGGGACACTCCATGAAGATATGATCCATAGTTTCATGAGCAAGCCCACACCTCACACAACTTGGATCATGTACAGCTCGGACATGCCATAGCCAGGACGCCGTAGGGATCTTGCCATGGAACACTTTCCACAAGAAGAAGAGAATACGAGGCCCCGCTGGACACTTCCACATATTGATCCATTCAGCGCATGCTTCCTCGCCAATCCAGGGATGTGACCACTCAGCTATAATTGAGGAATAAATAGAGGAGGAGGAGATCATACCGCAACTGTTGAAAGCCCTGGCAACACGATCTAAGCCCATCTCCCTAATCGGATCAATTTGTAGGATTACAGCATTGAGCTCAGTCGAGAATAAACGGGAGAGCTTCTCGACGTCCCAGGACCCATCTTCCAGCATCAATTCTCCAACAAGATGTTTCCCCACACACAACTCTTGATGGAAGGGAGTAGGAGAGAGGGATAATGGAAGATCGAGGATCCAGAGGTCATCAAGGATTCTAACCTGGCTTTGGAATGTTGGAGTCCATCGCAACCCGAGATGGATTGCTTTGGTCGCTCGGTAAGTCTGCTTCCAATGAATGGATCGGGTGAGCCGCGCCCAGATATAAATCGGCTGAAGAAGAAGGTCTGCCGCTCGCTTCCTGCGAAGCGCTTGTTGCCAACACTGGAACTTGCGTAGCCCCAAGCCTCCTTCCTCCTTTGGCATGCATACATGGTCCCAAGAGACTCTGCACGATGATTGCTTGTCTCCCCATAGAAAGGTTCGTACTATGAACTCCAAGGACTTGATCACAGACGCTGGCACCTCCGTTATGAAGAAGGTGTGGGTTGGGATTGCTTGGAGCACAGATTGGATGAGTGTGGTCCTTCCAGCGCCTGAGAGTTTCAGGCCCTTCCAACTACTGCCCTTTGATTGGAAGGTTTCGATGAGGTCTCTGATGGCAGATGCTTTAAGCTTTCCTCCATCGACAGGGACTCCTAAATACTTGAGCACATCCTTAGTCTCGGACACACGAAGCACACGGTAGATGCTGCGACACCGGTCTTCATCAACACACGGAGAGAACCTGACTTTGGTCTTGAGGGGGTTCATTTCCAGGCCCGACAGCTGGTGAAACTCCTCCATGATAGCGGCTACCCGGCTTACCTCCTCCAGCAACACCTTTGTCATAAGGAGGCAGTCATCCGCGAATTGTACGTGAGAGTAGACCTCCGGAGCAGCATAGAATTTAACACCCCGTAAGCCGTCTCGACCTTTGATCAGTCTTGAGAAAGCTTCCTGAACCAACAAAAAGAGATAAGGAGAGATTGGGTCTGCTTGTTGGAGACCCCAGGAGTAGAAGAAGTGGCCACAAACCTAGCCATTGACAATGATACAAAAAGACGAGGAAGAAATACACCCAAAGGTCCATTCAATCCATCTTGGTGGGAACCGCATCGCCTCCATGACTCGCTTGAGGAAGCTGCACTTGACGCTGTTGTACGCCGTTCGAACGTCGACCTTGATCGCCATCAAAGGTCGGGTTCTGGGCACACGATGGAGTGAGTGTAGCAGCTCTTGAGCGGATGTGACATTGTCGAAGATGTTGCGGCCGGGAATATAAGCTGATTGCTCGAAACCCACTAGCTCATCCTTAACATCTCGCAAACGGTGTGCCATGACTAAGCTGATGATTTTGTAGCATACGTTACACAGACTAATTGGGCGGTAGTCCTTCACACGTCATGGATTTTCGATTTTTGGGATGAGGGAGATAAAAGTCTCGTTCCAATGGGGAGGGAGCCTCGTTGTGTGAAAGAAGCTCTGGACAAGGCTTGTCAGATCATGACCGAGGATGCTCCAAAACTTCAAGAAGAATTCCACCGGAAGTCCATGGGGTCTAGCACATCTACGTGATAGAGCTTGAAAAATGTCGTAAGCTTAACAAGTACGCAAAAATTAAAAATTTATAATCCGAATCTCTAACTAACTATTTTATGGGTAGATAGCAATGAGTCCGAGTCGATCCACAGGGAAAAGAAGTATTAAGTCTAATTAGCTCGTATAGTTCTAAATCAAAAGATTGATAAAGGAAATGATTTTTGGGTTTAAACTACTCTTAACTAAGATTAAACTAATTCGAAATAATAATAAGATAAACGACCAAGAGATTTCTAATCCGTAATAAAGAATTAACTAGGTCTTTCTAAGATAAGAGCAATTCAATTAAGCATTAATGGTTTTAACTAGTCGATAGGTGAATGGCTAGAACCCCTACCGCTCAACAAGTTCTGGTTAGGATTCCTTGTTGGCAATGATATCATCAAAGAATGGATATCGCTATATAATCAAGATGGTTCTAGCACCTTGAGATTGCCAAATAGAATGTATCAAGGATTAGAAGTTACCCTAGTGGTTCTAGCACTAGCGTAGTGGTACTGGCACTACGAAATCCCTAATCTTGAATTAAGATGAATAACGGATTAAGAGTTGGTCATAATGGTTCTAGCATTATGTGGAATGGTCCTAGCATCACAAGACTCTTAACCTCGAGAAGAAAATCCTCACATCCATGGTTCTAGCATGAATATTTTGATGAGAATCTCTAATCTCAAACCCTAACATGCTCAAGACCTAGATCTAGGGCATATAAGAACAAATCATTCATGCACACTATTAAAATCACACCAATAGTGTCGCGCCCCGGCTCAGAAAACCCATCCGGACCGGGACACGAGGGGGGGGGGTTCCTACATCTACTAACAGCAACTGGCGGAAATAGTTACAACAAGCAGTAAGAGGACAGAAGTAAATCTAACAACTCCTATTATTACAAAACTGTACATAAGATAGAAGTACATCAAGATTTACATAGACAGTCCTCAAGTACAACAGATGCTATGAAACTCAAAAAGGTTACATCATCAGTAGTCTCATGAAAAGCACAGCAGAAACCATCCTGGCCCTCAAATATGCCCTGACGTCGACGCGCCACCGCAGGACGAGCAACTGGGGCCCACCGCAGGAGAGCTAGTACCTGCACCTGCAAACGCCACTCAGGTAGGAGTCAGCACTAAGCTCAGTAGGGTTCTACTCTACGACACACACAAGGAAGGGGAAACTGCAACTGACTAACTCTGTGCCAAGTACTGAGGCCTGCTAAGGACCCCATAAATCCCGTCAATAACCCGAAGGGCACTTGTCCAAATTACGTCCTCCGACAGCCACTGTTCAAGGGTGGACTCTCTCCGACATTCCCTGACACAGGGTGGACACGACAATACCAGTAGGACACCCCTCTCCAAGCGGGACCTCCACACTTGACGGAACAACCGTGGTTATGACAACCAACTCTCAGCACTCAAAGCGACAGAGCTAACACGACCCCAAACAGCAGACTAACAGGACTACAGTCAAACCCTAGGCATCTAATGCACAATCAACAATACATGCAACAGTATAAACAAGCAACAATCAAGGGCATACCTTCGGCCCATTTATACTAAACATTCCCGAGAGTTCATGACTCCCTCGGTTAACCACAAAGCGATAAAGGCATACAACCAGCCCATTTATTCTACACAATCCTGGGAGTCATCACACTCTCGGCTCAACCACAAAGTGGTAACAAACAACAATTATAGCAATATCACTAACATGACATTCTCTGCTACCCTCAGGCACTGTTCCTGGAAACACTAGATGGATCCAAACATACCCATGGATCGATCCGACTTGCCCTCAGTGAACATACCATCTTGGGTGCAACCTAGATCGATCCAACATACCCATGGATCGATCCTACCTGAAGTCCGATCGATCCAACTTACATGGATTGATCCTACTGGCAGTCCGATTGATCCAACTTGCCTGGATCGATCCTACTGGCAGTCCGATCGATCCAACTTGCATGGATCGATCCTACTTGTAGTTCGATCGATCCAACTTGTAGTCCGATCGATTCAACCTATAGTCCGATCGATCCAACTTGTCCTTGGATCGATCGGACTCGGAAAGCCCAAGAAAAAGGAAACCATTCTCTACATAGCAGCTAGTTGATCCGTCGATCCGACGTCCAACCGATGTCAGATTCAGGATCCAACCTAGCCTCCAGTAAATCTATATGCCGGGATCAACATATCCAAAAACCAGAATCATCCAACGGCTAGATTAACGGGAAAACACTAATCAAAACCGCTAATCAAACTAACTTACCAGTTACTTGCTGCAATGCAGCCCTCCAGTAATAAATTCATAACAAATCGTAGAAAAATCAGAACATTATGAAATCAGTTGCGTTTGAGAGATAACTCAGAGATCGACAACTCTTATGTTCATCACAACCCAAGAATATGCACGTACGGATCGGAAACCCCGCCGCAAGCCGGATGTTCTTCAAGAACAGCAGAAACCGGAAAATTCGAGATTAAACATGCATAAATCCTACTAAAATCTCAACCAAAGCTTATGAAACTTAAACCAGAAATTCTAATAAGCAAGAGGAATCCAACAACACAAAGAACAGCAAGATCTAACATCTAGATTTAGAGAAACCCATAAACAATTCACGTAGGTAGAACACCTACCGGAAACGCTAATCCTCGGATGATTCCCCGCTAAATGGCCGCTAACCAAGCAACTAAACCACGCCAGGGATCTTCCTCACGCCGCCACGAATCCAACGAGCCTTGGAACACCGAAAACGGTGGTCGGAGGAGGAAGAACGGTGGAGAAGAAGTTGGCTGCCGGGAAGAACAGAGGAAGCAGAGCCGCGGAAGAAGAAGAAAGAAGGAGGAAGAAGGAAAAGAAGAGAAGGAAGAGAAGAGGAAGAAGAGGCCGGGGAAAGCCGGGAAGGCCGGGGAAAAGGGGGAGCAGAGGAGAGAAAGTCTTCTCTCCCCTGACAGTGGAGAGCGACGGCCACGACGGCCGTCCTCGCAACTCCACCGACAAGCTACAGTGTCCGATCGATCCAACTCCGAGTCCGATCTATCCAAGACTGGCTGGATCGATCCAACACTAGCTTGGATCGATCCACAGGTCAAAAACCTCCTAAACGGATCTAGTCAAACACAACCATCCATTAGAGGCTGTGCGCGCACGCGGGTGAGAAACTAACCGACAAGGCGCAATTTACCAAATTGCCCTTGTAGTCAACAGCGAGCTACAGGAATAGAGGGACATGTCCTCACATCCTAAAACCCTTAAAAGAAATCTCGTCCCGAGATTCGATAAAGGTAGGGCTCGGAAACAACAAAATAACTACACTAGAAGACCGGAAAAGACAAAATATATACCTCTGGAGAGGGACGGTAATACGGTCAGTGGAAGCGGCTGCTGAGACAGATAACTCTGGTAGGATGGCTGCACCTCGTCGGCGTAGGGTGCTCAGGTAGGGCAAACACCTGTCCCCCACTATCAGCTCTGACTCTGCCTCCGCTGCGGCCTCACCCAACTCCACCTCTCTGTCCCTGCCCAACCCAAGACCCTCCGCCTCGACCTCCCTGCGGTGCCGCACCCTGCGCGCTCCGCAACGGACAGTCCCTGCGGAAGTGTCCCGGCTGCTTGTACTAGAAACACAGTGCTAGTCCACGCTCCGACTGTCGCCCCTGGCCTCCCTCCTAGGAAGCCTGCTGTGTGGCTTCTGCCGTCAGAAGAAGCTGGTCGCCCTGGTCGGGCTGCTGCTGCTGGTACTGCTGCGGGTACGACTGCTGACGGTACTGCTGCCGCTGCTGCTGCTGATGTGTGGGTCTCCTGCACTGGTCTCTATGACCCTGAGACCTCTGAGACTGCTCACCACCTCCCCTTCTTTCGGACGCACCCAACTCTCCACTCTACCCCTATAGTCAGAGAGGTGGTTAGACTACACGGAGTTCCAGTTTCTATCGTGTCAGACCGTGACCCCAAGTTTACCAGCAGGTTCTGGCGAGGCTTTCATGAGGCAGTTGGCACACACATGACTTTCAGTACGGCGTTCCATCCGCAGACAGACGGGCAGTCAGAGCGGACGATCCAGATCTTAGAGGACATGCTGAGAGCATGTGTCCTCGACGCCGGAGGTAGCTGGGAGGAGCACGTTCCCTTGGTGGAGTTCGCCTACAACAACAGCTACCAGTCCACTCTTGGAGTAGCACCTTTCGAGGCGTTGTACGGTAGGCCGTGTCGTTCCCCAGTGTGCTGGACAGAGGTTGGAGAGGCTTCACTCACTGGTCCAGACCTCATCAGGCGGTCGTCAGAGAGGTTAGTGCAGATCAGGCATAGACTTCTGACGGCTCAGAGCCGGCAGAAGAGTTATGCAGATCAGAGGCGACGACCGTTAGAGTTTGCAGTCGGCGACAGGGTGTTCCTGCGAGCATCGCCGTACAGAGGGTCCGTCAGGTTTGGCAGGGGTGATAAGTTGGCGCCGAGGTTTGTCGGGCCGTTTGAGATCCTAGAGAGGATCGGCGAGGTAGCTTACCGCATGGATCTTCCTCAGCACATGTCTGTTGTGCATCCGACGTTCCATGTGTCGATGCTGAGGAAGTATCATCCAGATCCGTCTCATGTCATCAGGGTGGATGACATCGAGCTTGAGGCAGACACGATGTTCGTCGAGCAGCCAGTTTGGGTACTTGACCGGAGGGATCAGGTCTTGTGGGGCAAGACGATTCCCTTGGTCATGGTACTGTAGAGGCACAGAGGCACCAAGGAGATGACTTGGGAGCGCGAGGCGCGCATGTAGCAGGAGTTTCCACAGTTGTTTTCATCTCGAGGTACCTCTTGTCCTGTCTTTTAGTGTAACTGTTTTTCTGTTTTCGAGCCCTACCTTTATCGAATCTCAGGACGAGATTTCCTTTAAGGGTATTAGGATGTGAGGACCTGCCCCTCTACCCCTGTGGCTAGTTGTAGACCGCAAGGGCAATTTGGTAAATTGCGCCTTGTTGGTTTGTTTCACACCCGCGTGTGCACACACTGACCTTATTTGTGTTAGTGCTTGATTAGAATGGTTAGGTGGACCCGGGATCGAAAGATCCCAGCTCGGGCGCGCTGAAGCTTGCTTTTGGGTAGCTTACGGCCCTTGAGCGATCGATCGGACTCGTGAGCGAGTCGGTGGGTTTTTGACCTGTTCGGATCGATCCAAGTGTTTTGGATCGATCCAGCCTGTCTCGGATCGATCCGACTTGGTGTGTGGGATCGATCGGGTTGGTGTCTTGGATCGATCCCTCTTGTCTTGGATCGATCCCTCTTGGCTTGGTACTGTAGCAGAGCAGTTGGGCAGTTGTGCTTGGAGAAGACGGCCGTCGTGGCCATCGTCCTCCATTGTCAGAGGAGAGGACCTCTCCTTCCCTTTTTCCCCACCTTCCCCGACCTTCCCCTTCCTTCTCCTTCTCTTCCCCTTCTCTTCTTCTTCCTTCTTTCTTTCTTCTTCCCGCAAGCTCTGCTTGCTCTGTTTTCTTCCGGCAGCCCATCTTCTTCTCCTCTGTTCTCCCTCCTCTGGCCACCGTTTTGGGTGTTCTAAAGCTCGTTGGATCCGTGGAGACGAGAGGAAGATCCCTGAAGTGGTTTGGAACCTTGTTGGTGACTAATTAGCGGGGAATCAGCCGAGGATTAGCGCAGTTCGGTAGGTTCTTCTACCTACGAGAGTGTTTAATGGGTTTCTCTAAATCTAGCCGGTAGATCTTGTAGTTCTTTGTGTTGTTAGCTTCCTCTTGCTTAGTATAATTTCTGGATTTAGTTTCATGATCTTTGGTTGAGTTTTTAGTAGGATTTATGCATGATTAATCTCAGATTTTCCGGTTTTTGCTGTTCTTGAAGAACAGCTAGCTTGCGGCGCATTAACCGATCGGTACATATAGGGTCTTGGGTTGTGATGAACATAAGAGTTGTAGATCTTTGAATTTACTCTCTAAACCAACTGATTTTATATTTTTCTGATTTTCCTACGATTTGTTATGAATTTATTACTGCGCGGGCTGTGTTGCAGCAAGTACTTGGTAAGTTAGAGTGGGATCGATCGGACTTGCGAGTCCGATCGATCGGACTATACTTGGTAAGTTAGTTTGATTAGCGGTTTTGATTAGTATTTTCCCGTTAATCTAGCCGTTGGATGATTCTGGATTTTGGATATGTTGATCCTGAAATATAGATCTACTGGAGTCTAAGTTGGATCTTGAATTCGACGTCGTTAGAACGTCAGATCGACGGGGTGAACTAGCTGCTTGTAGAGAATGTTTTGGTGTTTTGAATATAATATTATAAGCTTGGATTATAATATTATATTTTTACTGTTCATCGAAGTTTTCGGGGTTGCTTCCCGTTGCAGGAGTCCGCGGTTGACGGTCGTGGTACTGTCGTAATGCCGGGACCCGTTGCGGATCGGCTGACAGCGGTTGGTAGTACCGATGCAGCGATCCGGTTGGACTTGTATGTTGCCTTGTCATACTGTTGCATGCCTGTCTCTCTTGCTTGTGTATGTTCGTAGCATGCATTCTCTGTTGTGCATTAGTTGCATGGTTAGGGCGTGAGTGATCTGTGGGTCGCCGTCCCGAGGCTGGAAGCTCGGATTTAGCCCTAAGACCGGGGTTGGGTAGTTTGGACTCGGTTCGAATTGTGGTGTCCAGTCAAACTTGATGATAGGCTTAGAGGACTGGTACACATGTTGCTTGATGATTATAGAGGTCGTGTCGGCCTTGAGTCGGATGCTGAGGTGTAGCCCGTGTTCAACTGTGTTGACCCTTCAGTAGAGAGGTTGACTACTTAGCAGTGCTATTCCCCGCCTGCAGTGTCGTTCCCTGCTTGTGGGTCAGCAGTGTTGTTTCCTGCTACTGAGTGCGACCATGTTCGTGGGCCTCAGGGACACGCGGTGGGGTTATGGAACCCCTGTATACACCCAGGTCTTACTTGAGGGCGACACTCTTGCGTTTCCCTTCATTCTGTGTGGCGTAGTGTAGAACCCTACTGAGCTTTATGCTCACTCCTACCCGGGCTGCGTTTTGCAGGTGCAGGCACCAGCTCTTCTTCAGTAGCCCCTACAGGGCAGGTGTTTGGTGGCGCGGCAGCGTCTGGCGGGGTCTGAGGATTGGTGATCACTTTCTACACTTTTGTTATAGTTAGTCTCCTACGGGAGTATGATGTATAAACTGTTGTAACCCCTTTGAGGTTTTTGAATATTATATTATATCTTTTGAGGTTTGAAATTATTGTATTATTCAGGGGTGCTTATGAACTGTTTAATGAAATCAGTAAGTTGGGGGAACCCCTCGCCTTTATTTTCGCATTTAGTTAGGTTCCGGTTCGCGTCGCCCGGCCCGGTTGGGCTTTCGCGGGTCGGGGCGCGACAGTTGGCATCTATCTCAGGAGGGTTGGGTCTAATCGCCTCCCCAACAGATTCCAAGCCTGGCTCACTATTGGGCTCAGCCAAACCCGCCTCGACAAGGTTCAAATTTGAATTTGAATTAAGTTCCAGTTGTAAAGCTGGTTTGGCCAGCTTCGTCTCAGAGGGTTCGGCCAATCCCACCCCTTACCTTTGCACCCCTGTCAGCTAGCACAAGAGGGGCAATAGTTTGCAGATCTTCATGCCTCTGGCGTCTCCGGCGGCGGTGTGGTGTAGGGGTGGCGTCTCCAGCAGCCTCTACCAAAGCTCCCAAGGTCTCTGGTGTTCTCACAATCTCCACCTGGGAAGCCAGAGCAGGGCAGCTAGGGCGCAGAAGTGTCCCAAGCGACCACACTATGAGCAGACATCGCCACCCTTGAAGATGAATGGTTGGAAGAATCCCGGCGCCGAACTTCCTTTCCGCTTCAGCCAGATCCCATCCAACACCGGTTGATCCATGCGAACCAGGACACAAACACGCGCGAAGTGGCAGCAAGAAGCGCACGCGGAAGCTGGGTCCACAAGCAGAGGCAGTCCGATGGTGCTGGCTATCCGTAGCAGGCGCTCCTCGCCGTAGTGATCCACTGGCAAGCTAGGGAAGTGCACCCACGCCGGCTTGAACAAGAGTTCATTCTCGCCAGGTATGAGATCCTCTAGCCAGCCAAACAGGGAGAGCGTAAGGTTTTTAAGTCACCAGGGACCACCGTAAATAGCCCTCAGTAGATTTGTTTCACACTCTAAACGGACGACGAAGAGGCCATCATCAACGTCGACGACTAGAACTGGTTTGAATGGAGCCCATAGCCACTCCAGTCGACACCTTAGCTCGTCTAGGCGAATCCGGCCATCCAATCACATAAACACAGAGTGCTCCCAAGTCTTTAGGCTTCTTTCTATGTCCGCTTCGTCCAGTTCCAGGACAACCACAGACCGAGCTTCATGGGAAAATGTGGGCTGGTTCACCACCTCCGATGAGCCTTCGCATGGTGGCGGATCAACCGGTGGCTCCGCCACGAGTGCCTCCAGCTCGGATCCACCCTCAAATGTCCAAGGATTTGGTTATATAGGAGGGTTTGCATGGGTAGCTGGCCATGGTAGATGGAGTTATCATAGAATAAATGTGGGGCAGAGGGCGATGGTGGGAGAATAAAGGAAGGAATCAAAGTGGGGGCATGGTGGGGTGGGGGTGGTGGGCCTCAGAGAGCTGAGGAATGGGGTTGCGGAAGTGAGGGCATATACTGGACATCATGATGAGCCAAGTGGAAGGCTGAGGAGCGGGATAGAGGATGGTCAAAGGCTGGCGACGGAGTTGACGAAAGGTTGTTTGGTGGATGTTGGGGAGGGTGAGATGATAGGGTAGGAGAGTGGGGTGCTGGAGGGGGGGGGGGAGGCAGAGCTCATGAGAAGCATCCCTTCTCGTCGCTGCTTAGGTGATCAGTGTGTGGTTTCGGAGGTTCATGAATGAAGCAGGGGCTACTGAGGTTGGCGTGTTGTTTATTGGCTTTTTTTTCCCAACAAGAGCTCAAGTTGAAAAATCGGATCAATCCCCAGACTATTCGGATTGGTCCATTTTTCATATTCCAGAGAGCAAATTCTAGGGGATCAATCCGCCCAGACGCCTAGGAAAAACGGATTGATCCCAACGTTGTTGATATGGCATAATGGATGTCTCAGATTAAATTCGACCCTAAATAACTTGGGGTCTATAAATAGGGGTTTTTGAGATCTTTTTGGGAACTTTGTCTAGAGAGAGGAGATTTGTAACCCTAATCTTTGGGATATGAGAGATTAGGATTTTGGAGTTAAGCTTTGTATTTGTAATCCTCGTGCCGCCCGTGGATGTAGGCTATTGCCTAATCACGTAAATCCTCGTGTTCTTTGGTGTACTCTCTATTTTCTCTCACTCTATTCTTTGATTAGTGTTTGGGTTTGTTGGTGCTTGGGCAATTGAAACATTTAATGCTATCATCACTGACATTGGAGATTCATTATTTTCTATTATGATTGATGAATCTCGAGATGTTTCTATCAAAGAGCAAATGGTTGTTGCTTTGAGGTATGTAAATAAGAATGGTTCTGTAATAGAGCGTTTTATTGAAGTTGTGCATGTTAGTGATACAATAGCTCTTTCACTTAAGAAAGCAATTGAAGTACTATTTTCCAAATATGGATTAAGCATTAAAAAACTACGAGGTCAAGGCTATGATGGTGCTAGTAACATGCAAGGTGAATTCAATGGTCTAAAAGCTCTTATTTTGAAAGAAAATGAGTATGCATATTCAATTCATTGCTTCACACATCAACTACAGTTAGCTCTTGTGGATACCGTTGCAAATCATTTTCAAATCACTACTCCTTTTGTTTCAATTTCAAGAGTAGTTAATATTGTTGGAGCATCATGTAAAAGAAAATATCTTTTACGAGATAAAGAAAAATCCAAAGTTCTTGAGGCAATTGCTCATGGTGAACTTATGATTGGACGAGGTCTGAATTAAGAGACTAGTCTGAAAAGGCCAGGTGATACTCGTTGGGGTTCACATTATGGTACATTGCTAAGCTTGATTGCTTTGTATTCTTCTGTGATTGAAGTTCTTCAGATTGTGAAAGGTGATGGAACAACTCTTGACCAACGAGTTGATGCAGGTGTTTTATTGGATTTGTTATATTCTTTTGAGTTCATATTTGATTTGCATTTGATGAAAAATATATTGGCAGTAACAAATGAACTCTCAAAAGCACTACAGAGAAAATAACAAGATATTGTAAATGCTATGAATCTTGTCAGAATATCAAAGGAGAGATTACAGAATATGAGAAATGAAGGTTGGGATTCTCAAATCGATGAAGTATGTTCATTTTGTAAAGATTATGATATTGATGTTCCTTGTATGAATGATAAGTATGTACCTCGTGGTCGATCGCACCGAAAGGGTAAATATATCACATATGATCGTCATTATCGTATTAGTTTATTCTACACAATAATTGATATGCAGCTTCAAGAGTTGAATAATCGATTTAATAAAGTGAATACAGAATTGTTGATGTGCATGTCTTCTCTAAATCCAAAAGATTCATTTTCATCTTTTGACAAATCCAAATTGGTTCGTCTTGTAAGATTTTATCCCTTTGAGTTTTCAGAGGCGGATCTTATGGCTCTCGACAATCAACTCGAGACTTATATTATGGATATGCAGTAAAGTAAGGAGTTTCTAGAATTGAATGGCATAACTGAGCTTACAAAAAAAATGATTGAGACAGAAAGAGATATAGTATATCCGTTGGTTTTCTTGCTCTTGATGTTACCAATTGCAACTGCAACTGTTGAGCGAGTATTTTTTGATATGCATGCTGTGAAAAATAGATTGCGGAATCGAATGAGTGATGAATGGTTCAACGATTACTTCGTTACATATATTGAAAGGGATGTTTTTGATAGCATTGACAATGAGAAAATCATCCAGCGGTTTCAAAAAATGAAAACTCGTCGAGGACAATTATAAAAGGTGATTTTTTTGTAAAAAAATATTTATTCTCTTGGTTTTACTTTTTTAAAGTATTTATATTATCATACATATTTTTCTATGGTAGGTGTTGATGTCATTTTCAGTTCCCATCCACAATGGTATTATTCTTTATGGTCTGGTGCACATGTTCACACCTCATGGTTTGCATTTTAGTGTTCTCTTACAGTCTTTCTTTACTGGATTGCAACAAACAAGTCTAATTCTGTATTCTCCACAGTGGGGAAACAACACCGCAACAAATATGTACAATGTTAAGCGAAAACTTGTTGTCGCATGTTTGATTGGTACTTAAATTCTTGCACATCAAATGCAAACTGTATTAGGTTTATTCTCCTCAATCCTTGTGTTCCAAATCATACACTACTTCCTATCGGAGACAACTTTGTGTACTTGTCCATCCTCATATAGGACCCCCATGAAATGTTTTATAATCTGTTTGTACTATAGGGGCTTACAGCTTGATATCAATCCAGGTCAAGCAAGTATTTCTTTTTTTTTTTTATGAATCTCTTCTATGATAAGGTTCTCGAAAGCAATGACCTGAAAGCACACTGTGCAGCAGAAATGTTAATTCAGGATGTTAAAAATCTAATAAAAAGATGCCTACATGCTAATGGACTGCTGTTGCATTTCCTTGAATTCTTCTTTGTCCCGATTTTTTATAATGCGATGTGCAGAGTCTAAAGGCAAGAAAAGAACAACATGCACCACAGGACCATACTGTTGGGGTTCTTTCCTCATGAGGCCTCAACAAACAAACCCAGTTGATCGAAGCAACTGGGTATGGCGAAAGAAGGAGAAGAAGGAGATAAACAAGGTGCAGGAAGACAAAGGATCGATCCTTTGCTTGGAAAGGATCGATCCTTTATCCACGACGGAGAGCTGTGTTGGAAAGGATTGATCTTATGCCCTATAAGGATCGATCCTCTCAGATGTTTTTCCCACTACAGAGAGCTGTGTTGGAAAGGATCGATCTTATGCTCTATAAGGATCGATCCTCTCAGACGATTTTTCCCATGACAGAGAGCCTATTTTTGGATGATCGATCCTCATACTCAAGAGGATCGATCTTTGTCGGGGCGGCCAACTCTATGGAATGAAAGGATCGATCTTTCTATCCAAGAAGATTGATCCTTTGCGTCATCTGGGCTAAATTTAAGGGTCCAGATTAATCCGAGTATGGGTTAATTAGTTGATATAAATAGGGTTGGTCTGAAACCCTAACTGGTGTCTTTTGATAACGAAAACCCTAGAGGGAGAGGTCTTGTTCTCCTCTAGATGAAAAGCTTTGTACTCCTTGATTCATACTGAAACCCTCCTACTCCGCCCGTGGTTTTTACTTCGGTATTTGTCGAGTGGTTTTCCACGTAAATCTTGGTGTGTTCTTGAGTTTGTTTCCTCTTTCTTGTTCTCTTGTCTTGTGTCCGCCATTGGAAGTGGGTTCTGGATGATCCGATTCACCTCCAGTTTCCCAACAAGTGGTACAAGAGCCAGGTTACATCATTCATGAAAGCAGGCAAGGCGTTAATCTCTCGGTTCGATGTCGAGAAGTTTGACGGGAAGACCAACTTCGGTCTATGGTAAGAAAGAGTCAAAGACATCCTGGTGCAACAGGGCATCTACAGAGCCCTTGAGGGAAAGAAGCCAGAAGGTATGACAGATGGAGACTGGGAGGATACATGCATGAAGGCAAGGAGCACCATTAGACTTTGCCTGGCAGATGAGGTCATGTACAACGTGATCAACGAAAAGGGAGCCATGAATCTATGGCTGAAACTAGAGAGCCTTTTCATGACCAAGTCGCTCACCAACAAGTTGTTTCTCAAACGACAACTTTATACTCTGAAGATGAAAGAAGGATCCAATCTGATGGAGCACATCAACACAAACAACAAGCTTCATAGTCAGCTGCTCAATTTGGATATTAAGGTAGAAGATGAAGATAGGGCACTACTTCTTCTAGCTTCTTTACCTCCTTCATACGAGCACTTGGTGACTACCCTTCTGTATGAGAAGGAGACATTAGAAACTGAAGAAGTCATGTCGGCTCTTCTTTCTAATGAGATGAGAAGGAAGACTACTGAAGATGCTATCTCATAAGTACATCTGGTGTAGAAGAGACAGTTTGGAAATCGTTCAGAGTCTGACGCCAGAGGCAGAGGGACGAATCGAGATGTTGGTGATAGATACAAGTCCCGAAGCAAGTCAAGGACCAGAAAAGATGTGCAGTGCTACTACTGCAAGAAGAAGGGACACTTCAAGAGAGACTGCAGGAAGTTGAAAAGAGATCTACATGAAGGCAAGGTCACAGGTAACGGGGGAGGCAAAGATACTTCAGTTGTGGAGCTGGACATCGATGTTACCATCCTGTGATGCTGCAAGGAGAGCTGCATCAACGTTGTTGATCACCCTCATGCCGATTGGATTGTTGACACGGGAGCCTCGTTCCATGCAACATCGCATATGCAATTCTTCACAAACTACAAGGCATGAAACTTTGGTGCTATGAAGATGGGCAACGGTGATACGTCGTAGATCATCGAGAGAGGCGACATTCACATTGTGACAAACACAGGCATGAAGATGGTACTTCAAGACGTTCGTCACATCAATGACCTTTGCCTCAACTTGATCTCACCAGGATGCTTGGACGATGAAGGATACACGTCCAGCTTTGGTCGTGGTGCTTGAAAGCTGACCAAAGGATCCCTAGTGATGGCAAGTGGGAAAAAGTGCTGCTCTCTCTATAGAACAAGAGTGACTACGCAGATGGGCTCAACACTAGCAGTGGAGCATAAAGATACTTCCCTACTGTGGCATAAAAGGCTCGGCCATATCAGTGAAAAGGAGCTAAAGATCCTGGCAACGAAGAAGATTCTACCCAACGTCACAGGTACTCCCCAGACACCTTGTGATAATTGCTTATTTGGAAGACAACATAGGGTGTTTTTTGCCAGAAACGTTGCTAGAAGGAAAAGAAATATGGTGGAGCTTGTTCACTCCGACATCTGTGGACCTATGGAGGTGGAGTCCCTGGGCGGCAACGCGTACTTCATCACCTTCATAGATGATGTTTCGAGGAAGGTATGAGCCTATGTAATCAGTAATAAGTCTAATGCTTTTAAAACCTTTCAGTATTTTCATGCTAAAGTAGAACGTGAGACTGGGAAATTGTTGAGATGTTTGCGCACTGATAATGGGGGAGAGTACACATCCAAGAACTTTACAAACTATTATAGGGAGCGGGGCATTAGGCATGTGAGGACAGTTTCTCTTACACCTCAACAGAACGGGGTAGCTGAAAGGATGAGCCGGACCATTATGGACAAGACTCGAAGTTTGCTGTCAATGGCGAAGCTGCCGAAGCACTTTTGGGGAGAAGCAGTTAAGACAGCATGTCATTTAATTAACAGGTCCCCATCAATCCCACTGGACGACAGTATCCCGGAACAGGTCTGGAAGAACAAAGAAGTCTCTTATGCACATCTCAGAATCTTCGGTTGTAAGGCCTCAGTACACATACCGAAGGTGGATAGAACAAAGCTGGATCAGAAAGCGAAGCATTGCATATTTTTGGGCTATGCAGAAGATGAACTTGGATACAAACTATGGGATCCAGTAGCGGGAAAGTTGATAAGGAGTCGAGATGTGGTCTTTTCAGAGGACCTACATGTACGAGATGCAGGGAAGTCACATCAAGAGCCTCCAACTCCAACAGGGATAGACAATCCCCTATCTCTAGAACTACCCTCTAATCATGTTGATGACGGGGGAGAGGATCAGTCTACACCAGGAGAGCCTGAGCATGAAGAAGCTGAAACTGACGGAGGTGAAGATGCAGTGCAATAGAATCAAATAGCCTCACCAGTACCACCTGAACCTCAGTTACGTCGCTCTTCCAGAGTTCCAGTACCATCTACCAGATATCTTGCCTCGTAGTATACTTTACTGACAGACGGGGGAGAGCCTGAGTGCTATGAAGAAGCTGTCAACAGTAAGAAGAAATGCGAGTGGATGAAAGCCATGCAAGAGGAGATGAAATCACTGCATGAGAACACAACATATGAGTTGGTAGAGCTGCCAAAGGGGAGAAAGGTACTGAAGAACAAGTGGGTGTTTAGACTGAAGACAGAAGAGAAGTCCAACTAGCCAAGGTACAAAGCTAGATTGGTGGTGAAAGGATTTCAGCAAAGAGCAGGTATTGACTTCGAAGAAATATTTTCTCCTGTGGTTAAAATGTCTTCTATTAGAGTAATTCTTGGGCTAGCTGCTAGTTTGGACTTGGAGATCGAACAACTAGATGTGAAGACTGCGTTCCTTCATGGGGATTTGGAGGAGGAGATTTACATGGAGCAGCCTGAAGGTTTCAAAGTCAGAGGGAAGGATAACTTGGTATGCCGATTGAAGAAAAGTTTGTATGGTCTCAAGCAAGCACCGAGACAATGGTACAGGAAATTCGATTCCTTCATGCTTCAACATGGATACCAAAGGATGATCTCAGATCACTGTGTCTACAACCAGAGGTTTGATGACTCTGATTTTCTCATTCTTCTTCTTTATGTTGATGACATGCACATTGTTGGAAAGGATAAGAAGAAGATACAGAAGCTGAAACAGGAGATGAACAAATCCTTTGCCATGAAGGATTTGGGACATGCTAGGAAGATCTTAGGGATGAAGATCATCCGTGATAGAGGCTTGAAGAAGTCATGGATGTCACAGGAGGAGTACATCGAAAGGGTATTGGAACGCTTTCGGATGACTGATGCAAAGCATGTCGGAACACCGCTTGCAGCTCATCATAAACTGAGCAAGGAGCAGAGTCCCAAGGATGATGAAAGCAAGGAGGAGATGAGCCGAATTCCATATGCATCAGCCGTGGGAAGTCTGATGTATGTGATGGTGTGCACGAGGCCTGACATAGCACACGCTATTGGAGTTGTTACCAGATTCATCTCAAATCCGGGACGTGAACATTGGGAAGCAGCAAAGTGGATGTTCAGGTATCTTCGAGGAACCTCTAAACTTTGCCTATGTTTTGGAGGTAGACAACCTATGCTAGATGGCTACAAAGATTTCGATATGGCTGGGGATGTAGATACAAGAAAGTCGGTGTCAGGTTACTTGATCAAATTCACAGGAGGTGCAGTTGCATGGCAATCAATACTGCAGAAGTGTGTAGCTTTGTCAACCATAGAGGCCGAATTCATTGCTGCTACAGAGGTCTGCAAAGAAATAATATGGATGAAGAAGTTCACTATGGAACTTGGTTTGAAGCAAGATGTCTACACAGTTTACTATGACAGTCAGAGTGCCATCCATTTGTCAAAGAACTTAAGCTTTCATACAAGGTCCAAGCATATTGATGTCAGATATCACTGGATTCGTGAAACACTTGAAGAAAAGCAATTGCAGATCCAGAAATTCCATACAGACGAAAATCCGTCAGATATGATGACTAAGTCGCTGCCAAAGGAAAAACTCCAGCTATGCAGGGAAATAGCTGGAATGGAGTCCTCTTGAGTCGAGAAGGGGGAGTTTGTTGGGGTTCTCTCCTTATGAGGCCTCAACAAACAAACCCAGTTGATCGAAGCAACTGGGTATGACGAAAGAAGGAGAAGAAGGAGACAAACAAGGTGCAGGAAGACAAAAGATTGATCCTTTGCTTAGAAAGGATCGATCCTCTACCCACGACTGAGAGCTGTGTTGGAAAGGATCGATCTTATGCCCTATAAGGATCGATCCTCTCAGATGATTTTTCCCACGTCAGAGAGTTGTGTTGGAAAGGATCGATCTTATGCTCTATAAGGATCGATCCTCTCAGACGATTTTTCCGATGACAGAGAACCTGTTTTTGGATGATCGATCCTCATACTCAAGAGGATCGATCTTTGTCGGGGCGGCCAACTCTACGGAATGAAAGGATCGATCTTTCTATCCAATAAGATCGATCCTTTGCAGCATCTGGGCTAAATTTAAGGATCCAGATTAATCCGAGTGTGGGTTAATTAGTTGATATAAATAGGGTTGGTGTGAAACCCTAACCGGTGTCTTTTGATAACGAAAACCCTAGAGGGAGAGGTCTTGTTCTCCTCTAGATGAAAAGCTTTGTACTCCTTGATTCATACTGAAACCCTCCTACTCCGCTCGTGGTTTTTACTCTCGGTATTTGCTGAGTGATTTTTCACGTAAATCATGGTGTGTTCTTGAGTGTGTTTCCTCTTTCTTGTTCTGTTGTCTTGTGTCCACCATCAGAAGTGGGTTCTGGGTGATCCGATTCACCTCCAGTTTCCCAACACATACGAGCTCCCCTATGGAACGGAGTGGCTTTGATGAGCAGACTGCATCTTTGTCTGAAATGCATCCTTTCGCTAACTTAGATCAGTAGGATGCGGATCCAAGTGCCTTTGCCTATGATGGGGCCCCTCTTTCGGTAGAAGAGAAGAAGGAAATTCTTGTCATCACTCGAAATAGCATGGAAGTTCTTGCTTCAATCTTGAACTCAGAGATGCAACCGGAGGCCATTAAGGTATGTGCTTTTTCATCATCGTACTGTTAATGCCCAGGTTGGCTCATTTAGTAATGAAATTCTCACAATCGACATTGAGAGCAACCTCCCTGCCTTTCCTCCCATCCTTTTTCCATTGTCTCGAGTTTCTGAATCTGATGTACAAGGCATAGGCATTGTAATACAGGCATAACTGTTTTCCTGTATTTAAATTTTGGAAGATTGTTACTTCCAATATGTGAAAATTGTCTTAGGATTGCTCAGTTCTATATCCGACCAATGACTTATGTTTATTAATCTCAACACTGTATTGCTGATAGACTTCTTTGTAATTCTTTAACTCAAGTTTTGTTCTGTCTTGTCTTTTACTCCTTAAAATGACTTGAGTTGAAGTGAAATTTGTAAGCCTTCCTTCCTTATTTGTCGTACCGAATGTAAAAGCCTGATGCGCTGTGGTGCAGGATGATCTGACACTGACCATGATGGAGAAATGCAAGGAATCACAACCCATGATACAGAGGATCATAGAGACCGCTGGTGATGATGAGCCATTGCTGTTCGAAGCTCTGAGTCTCCATGATGAATTAGAGCAAGTTCATTTGAAAGTATGAGGAGCTCGCGTCAGCAGATATTCAAGTCCCTGATGATTCTGGAACTTTGGGATAGAAGTGGAGAGTCCTGCAGACAGAAAGAAGGTTGAAGAGCAGACGATCGAGTTCCCTGGGAGAGAACACTGAAGCTGAAGGTGACAACAAAGTCATGGGAAGAAGTGAATGAGAGAGTTTTTAAGCTAGAAGGAGTGCCAGTTTGTGTATATTGTAGTTCCTTTCTTCTGTCTTCTCATATGTTACATATATACCTTGTATATCTCTGTTTTGTCACTCAACATAATATACATGTACTCAATCTCAACTCCCTTCTTACATGGTATCAGACTAGGTTCTCCTCCTCCGGCGGCCGTCCGGCCATCTCACGCCGGCAGTGAATGCTGGTCGCCGCTCCTCCCCGAGATCCTCTCCCTCGAGCTCCCTCTCCTCAGAGCTCTCTCTCTCCCGAGAGTCTCAGATCCGAGCTCCTCTCCGCCGATCTCCCTTCTCCGGAGCTCCTTCGCTACCATCGCCGGCCGCCGCTCCTCCCCGAGCTCCTCTCCCTCGAGCTCCCTCTCCTCAGATCCGGCCAGAGCTTCTCTCCCCCGAGCTCTCTCTCTCCCGAGAACCTCAGATCCGAGTTCCTCTCCGCTGATCTCCCTTCTCCGGAGCTCCTTCGCCGCCATCGTCGGCCGCCGCTCCTCCCCGAGCTCCTCCAGGCATCCCTCTCCATCGGCACCATTCTCTAGCGCAGCCCTGCGACCTCCTGGTTAACTACTCGTGTGCCCGCCAAGTGCTCGACACTGGGCTGCAGTGGCGCTCGCAGCCTGGCGCCCTCCTCTCTTCAGAGCCCACGTGTCCAGCAAGCGCACCACTCGCGCCCTCGCAAACATGTGCGCGCAGCCCTGCAGCCTCGCTTCCTCGCTCTTAAGCACATGCAGCTCCGAGTCGACACACACGCAGCCTTGCGCCAACGCGCATGCAGCCCAGCGTGCTCAGCAACGCCTGCAAGGTGTTCGACGGCTATTTTCGAAGGATCCGATGGCTCTTTTGTACAGAGCTTGACTCCCTTGCTCATCAGTCATTTTCTTCATCCGTTTTTTAGGGTGTTCTCGGTGCTGCTCCAGGACATCCTGTTTGTGCCACTACAGTTGTGGATCCCCCAGAGCCTATCCAGAGTCTTCAGCAACAGATTGATCGTGTTCGTCTTCCGCAGTCGCCCTATCCCGCTTCCTCTGTCTCGGTCGACTCCACTGTTATGGCTGCTGCTCCTGGTACACTCGATCGTATTTGGGTTCTTGATTCCGGTGCTTCATCTCACATGACATATGATTCATCTATTTTCTCTTCATGCATTTCTGCTACGCATTTTCCTGCTATACATACTGCTAATGGCCATCGCTTAGATGTTTTGCAGTCTGGTTCTCTTTGTAACGGTCCTATTACCCTCCCCCATGTTCTTCATGTCCCTATGTTGCATATGAATCTTGTATCTATTAGCCGTATTTGTGATATGGGTTATACAGTTACTTTTACCTCTACCTCCTGTCATGTGCATGATCAACATACAGGCATGGAGATTGGCATTGGTCGTAGGGTTGGTAGCCTTTACCATCTGTTGAGTCTCTCATTGCCCATCCCTTCCCCTGTCTCTACCTCCCCTGTTGCCCTCAGCGTCTCTTCGCTTTCCCCTGTCGATCTTTGGCATCGTCGGCTGGGCCATTTGTCAGAGGAGCGCCTTCATAGTCTCTTTAGGTCAGGTGTTTTAGACTCTAGTACATGTACCTCTCTCTCTTTTTGTTCTGGTTGTAAACTTGCTAAATTTGTAGCTCAGCCATTTCCTCTACGTACTACTCAATCTTGTACCCCTTTTGCTTTAGTACATTCAGACATTTGGGGCCCCGCTCCCGTCTCATCTATGTGTGGCTATCTTTATTATATCAGTTTTATAGATGATTATTCTCGTTTTACCTGGGTTTATCTTATGTGTCACCGATCTGAGCTTCCTAAAATTTATCAGCACTTCACTGCTATGGTTCAAACCCAGTTTCACCAGCGTATTTAGGTCTTTCGTTCTGACTGTGCTCGTGAGTACACCTCCTCTCATATGCGATCTATCTTCCAGTCTCATGGGACCATTTTCCAACAGTCTTGTCCCTACACCCATGAGCAAAATGGCATCGCTGAGCGCAAGCATCGACACATACTGGAGACTACTCGAGCCCTTCTCCTCTCTTCTCAGGTTCCCCGCACTTTCTGGGCTGAGGCACTTCTTACTTCAGTTCATCTTATGAACCTCATGCCCTCTCCTCTTCTTTCGGGTGTCTCTCCTTATGAGCGTCTTTACTCCAAACCCTCCGACTACCGTCCCCTCCGAGTCTTTGGTTGTACGTGCTTTGTGTTGGTTCCTCCTCATGAGCGGACCAAATTATCTGCTCGATCGGTCCGATGTGTTCTACTAGGCCTTAGCTCTGAACACAAGGGTTATCGTTGTTATGATCCCGTGACACGGCGTCTTCGTATTTCTCGCCATGTGTTCTTTCTTGAGGATGTTCCTTATTATTCCTCTGCCTCGCAGGATCTCACTTTTCTTCAGCCTTTATCTGTCTCACCTTCAGCATCTACCTCCATTCCCCATCCTTCCTTATCTCCCTATCCTATTCCATCCTATCCGTTAGTCCCATCGACCGCTACCCCCACTCCCCCATCCCTTCTGGCCTCTCCTCGCCCCCAACCTACGACCAGTGACACTTCCTCTGCTGTGGATCTTCTGCACTCTCCGCTGGTTGCCTCTCCTCCATCGTCTACTACAGTCTCTACACCTCCTCCTCGATATCCTCAGCGAGTTCACCACCCTCCCCGCAGATATGGTTGGTCATCTGTTGCCTCATATTCTCCTGAGTTCCATGCCTTTCTATCTGCCATTCATCTTAATCAGGAGCCCCGATCTTATCACGAGGCATCCCAGCTTCCACAGTGGCAGGAGGCTATGGCAGAGGAGCTCAGCGCTTTTGCTCATACCCGCACCTGGGATCTTGTTCCTCTTCCTCCTGGGATTGAGCCTGTTAGCTGCAAATGGGTCTTCAAGGTCAAGCGGCGATCTGATGGCTCTATTGAGCGGCATAAGGCCCGATTAGTTGCTCGTTGTTTTACTCAGGAGTATGGCATTGATTATGAGGAGACATTTGCTCCTGTCGCTCAGATGACCACTGTTCGTACTCTCCTTGCAGTTGTTGTAGCTCGACACTGGCCTCTTCTTCAGATGGATGTGAAGAATGCATTTCTTCACGGAGATCTCTCAGAGGTTGTCTACATGCATCCACCTCCGGTTCTCTCTGCTCCTATTGGTCATACTTGTCGTCTTTGTCGTGCCATCTATGGACTCAAACAGGCTCCTCGCGCCTGGTTCGAGCGTTTTTGCAGTTCTGTCACAGAGATCGGTTTTGTTCAAAGTGCTCAAGACCACTCTCTGTTTGTGCGGTCCTCCTCGCAGGGGCGGGCGATTCTCCTCCTCTATGTTGATGATATGATCATCACTGGAGATGACTCGGCTGCTATTACGTCTCTTCAAGCTCATCTTCGGAGGCGGTTTCAGATGAAGGATTTAGGTTCTCTACGCTACTTTTTGGGACTGGAGATTGCTCAGGGCGAACGTGGGATCTTACTTTCTCAGCAGCGCTACATATCTGACATCCTTAGTCGAGCGACTATCTCGGATGATCGCATTGTAGACACTCCTCTTGAGCTCCATGTTCGCCTCCGTCCTACTGATGGTGAGCCTCTCTCGGATCCCACATGCTACAGACAGCTAGTTGGGCAGCTGGTATACCTGTGTATCACCAGACCAGATATCTCTCATGCCGTCAGCATCGTGAGTCAGTTTGTCGCCGCACCACGCTCTACTCACTATGCTGCTCTTCTTCGGATACTTCGTTATCTTCGAGGTACCACCACTCGGTCTTTTCTTATGCCCTCAAGCTCTGACCTCATACTCCGTGCTTATTCTGATGCGGATTGGGCCGGTGATCCTACGAACAGACGCTCGACTACTGGTTTTTGTATCTTTCTTGGAGACGCTCTTATTTCTTGGTGGAGTAAGAAACAAGATGTTGTCTCTCTTTCCAGTACCGAGGCTGAGTATCGTGCCATGTCTACCTCTACAAAGGAGATCGTTCATCTTCGGCGACTCCTTTGTGATCTTGGTGTCTCTTCCTCAGGACCTACTTCACTCTACTGCGATAATCGCAGTGCTATGCAGATTGCCAGCAATCCTGTATTTCATGAGCGGATGAAGCATATAGAGCTTGATTGTCATTTTGTTCGTCAGCATCTTCAGATTGGTACCGTTCTCCTCCCCCATGTGTCTTCTGCCGGGCAGCTTGCCGACTTTTTTACGAAGTCTCATCCTACTCCTAGATTTAGACATCTTGTAGGCAAACTCTCGGTGTTTGATCCACCTTGAGTTTGAGGGGGGGTGTTAAATATATACCTTGTATATCTCTTTTTTGTCACTCAACATAATATACATGTACTCAATCTCAACTCCCTTCTTACATGTCTTCTCATGTTTTTCTTTGACAACCATAACACGAGATACTGCTCTCTGTAGCTTTAAAACAAGTTTTCCTCTGAATCTATATGGAATCATGAGCTATCTTAGTGGAGGTTATATATATATATATATATGATAATTTTAGAAGATCTATATATTGAGAGAACATACTAGAGATTTTCATAAATGGTAAATGGTGATAAATATGGCTTATAGAAGTATATTAGACATTAACCCATTTACTGTGTTTTAATTAAGGACCCTATTTTGCTTTTCGCAGCTTGGGCCTCCACTGAATATTTACGTTAATACGTGAAAATGTCTATTTATCTATATTAGTACGCGCACTCGTGCATAGTAGTTTGCATATTAACACAACTATATGAGTAGCCCCAATTATGGATAGTAATGACTGATAGATGCAGTATATAACGTAGCACGTTATATCATATGCTGTTCCAGGAATGGTGGAACCAAATTTCTAAACTCAATGAATGGAGAATAAAACCACACTTACATTTGCAGGACATGCTATATTTATTGGCGCCATAATGGAATAAATGCCAGCCGGGAATTCTATGAACAGGAGTCCATGTTTTAGTGAAAGAGTTCAAAGAGCCTATTCTGACCTTGTAACCAGGTAGAGGAGGGATAAGGCAATGGTATTAACGACTCTCAAACTGAGAACATGGTGCTCAGTTCAAGTCCAGCTTCAATCTTTTCTAATAAATAGGTTTTCTATCCATGCAAGGAATTGAATGCTGATCACGGCACACCTTCAATAAAAACACATGAATCAATCTATTAGCATCCTATCAGCTATGATTATTGTCATTACGCTTGCTCGGTTTGGAGCATCCTCTTTTCGGATAGGAGGTATGAGTTAGAAGATCTGTTGGATGAATGTTTGAAATCTTCTACAAATAGGAGCGTTCGGTGGAGGAAAACTATGATTGGATACGGTCTTTGGTTGCTATGGAAGTCTCGCAATACTTTGATATGGGAAGCAGAAAGAATTCTAGCAGAGGTTTTAGCAATTCGAATTCAGAGACTTGTTGCTGAATTCTGGAGGGTTAAAGGATGGAATGGGGAGAAGGAAATGCTGGCAATGAAGCACCGAGTAGGATAGAATGGCTGCATTATTCAGGTAGACGCTGCATGGAAACAATTAGAGAAGAAGACTGGCATTGGTGTGCTCTGTTTTCAGGATATAGAGGGTGAACTTTGGAATATGAAGGCATGCTCTACAACACAGTCGGTTGAGGAGGCGGAACTCTATGCTATTAAATTGGCACTTAACGAAGCATGGATTAGAGGGGAGAGCAATGCTCTTATTGAATCTGATGCTTTGGGACCTGTGAACTACTTGAACGGGAAGGAGGTATGGCCTAGGCATTTGATGGAGATACTTAGAGGCTTGTGGGCTTTAGCAGTCAATTTCCATGGAGTTAATTTTGCATTTGTACCAAGAACTTGTAATGAAAGAGCTGATAAGCTCTCAAGAGAGGCATTGTGTTTGTATGCTGGGAGAATTTTGGTGTGTGAGGACGACATAATGTTCGAACGCAATGTGGGATAGTGAAGTGGTGTAAGTAGCCTTTGGGCTCAATTAACCAAAAAAAAAAAAAAACAACAACAAAAAATAAAAAAAAAAGCTATGATTATTGTCAGACAAGCATATCAACAATTAACCATAAACCCATAAGTTTTAAGCCTGTTGGACATGCCTGGAGAGAATATACTTCCTCCATGTCTATGATACTAACTCTCTGCTGACCATGTTTATGGTACTACGTCTTTGTTGACCCAGCCACTGTATTTCCTCAAATTTTTTTAGATTTATTACTTGAGGGGCGTTTGGTTACTTGCATCAGTTGATGCACTGCATCAGTTGATACAACTGATGCATTAAATATGTGTTTGGTTGATTGTATCAACTGATGCAGTATTAGTTCGTTTTATATTTGGTTAGTATGTATTGCATCAGTTGATGCAGGCAAGCAAACGTCGCCGTCGCTATCGCTTGTTCACCTCCGGTGACATCATCAACAACCACCACCATCACCACCACTCTCTATCTCCCTCATCTCTCTACCCCTCCTCCACCCTCCTCTCCTCCTTCCTAATATGCAATGGACTTATGATACAAAAGATTGTAAATACTATTAAAGTGGAGTAAAAAAGATGGTTAAAGAAGATGCTAAATATGAGGATTTTTTTTTGGCATATTGCCACCTATATTTTTAAATCGTGATTTATTTATATTCTCAAAATCTGCATCTTGGTAGCTATGTTTAGCATTTTTATGCAAATACCTAGCTTCTATTAATTGATGTTAGTTTGACTAACAAAAGGTATAGGTTGGGCACAATTTAGAGATCTATATATAGAAAAAATGCGTTAGAGATTTTCTCAAATTGGAGAAGGTGGTATAGGTTAGGCAAAATTTAGATATCTATATATAGAAAAAATAAATTAGAGATTTTCTCAAACTAGAAAAGGTGGGGAAGGTGGTGAAAAATTTTCAATATTAGATTTTTTATATATAAAGCTACATATTCTCAAAATTTGCATAAATGGTAAAAAAGAACATGAAAAACGATCACGGTGGGAATCGAACACACAACCCCAAGCACCGGAGGTGAGCATCTTAGGCCATCTGCATCAGCTTCCTTATCTATCTTTCCTAAAATACTCCAATATATATTACTTCCCTACTTTACAGCTTCCTTATTTACAAGACCCACGTCAGCTTCTCTAAACCATTCCCTACATCATTAAAATACTCATTCCCCCATCTTTCTTTTCATATTCTATTCTTCATTTATTATTTGACATTCATTTATAGAATTTGAATTATATTACATAATTAAACTTTGAAGCCATTGTTTATTAATTAAAATAATATATAGAAATAATAATATATAATTTTATGCCAATACTTCTATTAATTAAATAAAGAGAAACAATGAAATAAATATATCAGTTAGCATTTTTTAACATAAATTAATATATAGGGAGTGCTACAGTGCTCCCCCCACATGTAGGGGAGCATTGTTCATCTCCTCTATTATAGGGTGGTTGCAAGGAAGCTGATGTAGCCCTGATATCACCAGCCACCCTATATTTGCCACCCTAAAATAGGGTAGGGAGGCATTTAGGGTGGCCGGTGCGGGTGCCCTACCCATTAGGCCACGCGATCACCAATATTAAACTTTTTACTTCATAATTTATGTTCCAAATAAGCCAGCAGCTACCTGATGATCCGTCCAAACCCATCACAGTTTTCTTAGCAGTAGCACTACTCGATTAGAACCTTATCTGTTTCTCATTGGATTACTAGAGGCGGGTTCGGGGCGGGCTAGCATAATCCCAAATCCATCCCATAAAAAAAAACACACACACACACACCCCTCCAAATCCGTCCCAAACTCATGCGAGTTTATATGCCCCATTCCATTCCCGTTTAAAATCCAACCCGCATAACCCATCCTCGCCCAACCCTATATAATGTCACTGAAAATACGACAAAATGTAATATGAAAATTGAAAAATCATATATTATAATAAAAAGAAAATCCTCCTCTTTGTCTCCCATGTGTAATTAGAGTTTTAATTTTAAGAAACAAAACATAGGTAGAGTCTAAAAGGGAAAGGGATGGGGAAATCAGAATGTTTATATGATGCATTCCTATAATACTTAATTGCACACATATATATAACAGATGTATTTAAGTGTATATATATATATATATATATATATAATCGGGGTGGGTTCGGGTTTTTTAAGCTTAAACCAAAAAATCCGTCCCAAATCCATTCGGGTTTAACTTGCATTTCCCGTAACTGCTCTAAACTCATTTAGGCTTACCTCAAACCCATACTATTAGGGGTGGGTCGGGACGGGAACCCGCTTAACCCGCCCTGTTGCTATCCCTGTGGAGTACCCACATGAGTACTCCACATGAAGAAAACCGAAAACAAAAAAGCAAAAAGAAAAGAAAGCAAAAGGGCTAAATAACAGAATAAAGAAGAAACGATTATTATAGTCCTCCCTCCAAGCCTTCACTCCATAATCAATTATTTGTGAATGTCAATTAGTCTACTATCAATTAGAGAGTGCTTATTCTTTTAATTAATTTCCTCAAAATTTCATAAATTTTAGATATTCTTAATATATTAAAAAAATAAACATCTAATAGTCTAGGTACCGCAATACACGACATGCTTACCGGGCCGAAAATATTCTGGCCCCCTTAATCAGCCCACTGACGTACCCAGGAGCCTGCCCCCTTGGAGGAGGTGGGCAACTTCTCCTCTTCTTAAACCCTCGCCCTCTAGCCACCCGCCGTTCTCGCTCTCGCTGTCTATCCCTTCCCATCAAAAATTTCAATCCCCTATAGAGGTGATGACGACGCCAAATCCATCAACGCCGGCGGATCTGGCCGCCTCCGGGATGTTCATGCCGGCGCAGACGATGGGCAGCGTTTTGTGCTGCATCTGCGGAGTCCGGATGGAGCCCAACCCGGCGAACATGTGCGCCCGATGCCTCCGCTCCCGAGTCGACATCACGGAGGGCCTCCCCCGCCACGCCGCCCTCGTCTACTGCCCGGAGTGCCGGTCATGGCTCCAGCCCCCTCGCTCCTGGATCCGCGCGGAACTCGAGTCCCCCGAACTCCTCGCCCTCTGCCTCCGCCGCCTTAAACCGGTCCTCTCCCGCCTCGTCCGCCTCGTCCACGCCGAGTTCATCTGGACCGAGCCCCACTCTAAACGGATCAAAGCTAAGCTCCGGGTCCAGCGCGAGGCCGTCCACGGCGCTATCCTCGAGCAGCCCCATGTTGTCGAGTTCACCCAGCAGGACCGGCTGTGTGACCCGTGCGCGCGGATGCAGGCCTCCCCCGACCAGTGGATCGCCGCCGTCCAGCTTCGCCAGCACGTCCCCCACCGCCGCACGTTCCTCTTCCTCGAGCAGCTCATCCTCCGGCACGGAGCCGCCGCACGCGCCCTTTGGATTAAGGATTCCACTGCCGGTCTAGACTTCTTCTTCTCTTCTCGTTCCCACGCGCTCAAGTTCGTCGACTTCGTTTCGGCCGTCACCCCTGTCCGGTCCCGCTCCGATAAGCAACTTGTCTCCCATGACTCAAAGTCCAATGTTTACAACTACAAGCACACCTTCTCCGTTGAAATATGTCCGATTTGCCGTGAGGACCTCATCTGCCTCCCGCCTAAGGTATCCAATAGCCTCGGCAACCTCGGTCCCATTGTCATCTGCACTAAGGTCAGCAATTCCATCCTCCTCCTCGATCCCAACACCCTCCGCACTGCCTACCTCGATGCGAACCAGTACTGGAGGACCCCCTTCAAGGCCCTCCTCTCCAGCCGCCAGCTGGTGGAGTACATGGTGCTCGACGTGAAGGAGAAGACGCCTGAGGTGACTGTGGCTGAATCCAGGTACGCCATCGCACGCATGGAGGTGGCACGAATGTCAGACCTTGGGAACAATGATACCCGGTTTGATATCAAGACCCATCTTGGCCATCTCTTGAAAGAGGGGGATATCGTGCTTGGCTATGACCTCTATGGAGCTAATAGCAATGATATTGAGATTGAGAAGTACAAGGGCCTCGAGGTGCCTTATGCCATACTGATGAAGAAGAGCTATGAGGAAAAGAGGCAGAAGACCCGTGGAAAGCCACGAGCTTGGAAGCTTAAGAGGATGAACACGGAGGTGGTCAATACCACAAGAGGCAGGGCTGATGAGGACAAGAGGAGCAATGAATATGAAGAGTTCTTGAATGAATTGGAGGAGAATCCAGAGCTCACGCTTGACATATCGCTCTACCGGGAGAAAAATTATCAGCGGTCGGAGATGGCATCCACAGTCGGTGATGATTCCATGCCATTGGAAGAGATGCTTGCTCAACTCGAACTCAAGGATGAGGACGAGGATGAGGATGGGGATGAGAGCGATGCTGATAGCATGGTGGAGTGAATTGCAACCCGCATACTCTATCAGTCAATCAATTTGTTGCCTTTGGTGATAGGTTTGAATTCAATTAGCTATGTGGTGAAATTTTCATAAATTTCTAATTGCATTTTCTGCTCCATGACTTGTACCTTGTTCTAAAAGTTGAATCTCCTCGCATGTGGTTTAGTCTCGATGAGCTGGTTTTTAGCAATGAGGTACTTCTGTTTAGTCACCTAAAGCAAATTTTATTTTTGTGTGTCTTAACTTGATCTACCAAATCTGGACTTTTGATATGTGAGAGCTGTTTGAATATGTAATCTGCCAACTATAAGTAATCAATTGTTTCATTTCATGCAGTTATTTCCTACTTTCATAGTTTGGAGTGTTTGTTCTGAATGAGCTATTCCAAGTCTATTGGGCAATTTTATAAACTGTTACCAGATTTTTATGTTCTGTCCTTCTATCCTTTATAACTTGAATTGTTAACCTACTAAAAATTTGGGGCATTAATATGTCAAATTCTCATATCTTGAATGCCTGAGATAAAAAACAGAATTGAGAAAAACATGCTTGCATCTTGGTTGTCAAACAATTATCTATCAATGCTGTTCCATGATTGGTAAAGAGGATAGATGTTCTGGATCTTTCTATCTGAACTCTTGGAATAGTTTCATGCTTCTCGGGAGAATGGTTATTCCGTATCTATAGCAGTATGGAACATGCATTTTTCTCATCGATATTTTATACTAGTATATTCTCCGAAATTACTAGGAATAACTTTCAAGTTGACCAACCTGTTTTCCGCTTTCACCAAAATAAGGAAGCCAATCATAAAAGTATCCTCAGTCACCTTACTACCTATTTCCTAATTCTTGAAAAAAACTTTCTATCCTCAATATTATCACGATCTTTCTAGAACATGTTTTCAGCCCCAAATGAGGAAATGGGCCATGTGTGGGTTGTATTGTCTTATTTTATTGTTCTCCTCTTACGGGTGCTTGGATTTTGCAACTGCTTGAAGTAATTCATAGTTAAAAGAAACTTCTAATGCTGGGTATTTGCCGTTGTGGAGGCTATCAGGTAAAGTCCAATGAAACATGCATTTTTACAGAGCATTAAATACCTTGGGTGCTTTGCAGTGGCAATAAGCAGGCAATTGTGTGAGATTGACAATTTAGGAATTTAAGGGGAGTCTTTCACTGCTAAAGCATGTATTAGTGTGATGCTGTTGTATTTTGCCTCTTATGAGATGGATAAATAGCAAGTCTCCAAAGGAAGTAATAAGCTGGTTCTAAGGGAGATTTCTCATATCTCCTTGTGCTCTTGGGGAATAGCATTTGCTCCTCCTCTACGAAGCCTTTTTATGCGGCTTTTACGTACAATGATTAACATTCAGTTGTAACTTTCAATAGAAGTTACAACTGAAGAAATCATCCTTTAGCCTATGATGTGATCATTTTGGTATTAGAAAAATGTCAAAGTATTTGAATTTCTCCGAATATGAAAGGTCTGGTTAAGTGATCTGATACGTTGATTCCTACAATATTTTTGAAGTTCTTCTAGGAGAAGCTACAAATCAGGTAAAGGAATTGTTTTTAATATTCTTAAAATGTCAACTGTCGGCAGAGTAGCCGAGGAAAGCCGAAGCATTCGGTTTATCGATCGCAGGGAAAAAAAACCGAAATCTTAAATACCTTAACTCCCCAATATACACCCGTCAAGTGCTCAAATTCTCAACCACGCCATTCCTCACGACTCCACGTTCCAACAGAGCAGTGTCATGCGTAATTCACAAACAATGCTAGGAGTATTTCGGGAACTAAAGTCCCTTGACCAAGTGAGCCTTCTAAAATCTCAATGGAAGCCCAACCCCACGGGTATCTCTCACACCTGTAGCTGGCGACCTCTAACGCTCCGCTTCCCATCGCCGGTAAGTTTCCTCTTCCTATTATTCCTAGGGTTTGGTGTCTCTCGTGTCGAATTCCCGCAAAGATCAGTTCAGAATCAATGAGATCTTGCTCGAGAGATTTGCTATGTTCCCTATCTCGGCTTTGGCGATACGATTCAAGAGTAATAATCCAATTCCCTTTCCCTCCATATTCCAGGTTCGGCTTGCTTCAAGACAGGTGAGATCCATGCATTTGGGGGGCATCAATCTCAGTTGGCAACTCGTCGGAATCGTGATCACTTGAATCACCACGCATCTTTATCTATCCGCTCTGAGCTCAGGTATGGGATGCATGTGAATTCGATATATCTAACATTCCCTCGCAAGAAATTCTTTATTTTCCTCGTCGAGTCTGCTGTGGGAATGATGATTCATATGCAACGATGTATTACTTCTCGGTAGTGTGGTAAAATTTTGGTACTATAAGAATTGCTTGGGACACAAAATTAACCTCACTCTAGAGAAAGTTCCGAACAGCCATTTTACTGTTGAATATTGTTTTAGGTGATGAATAAAGATGGAGATGATTGGCACTTTGTTCTGTCACAAGACACGACACTTTGGTCGTCATGAACATATAATTTTGTTTATTGCATCAATCATTCTTTTAGAGATTCCTTCACTCTATTTGTTCTCAGTTTTGCATGCCGATGATTTGTGATTCCATAGGCTGCCAGCAGCTTTTAACCTTGGAAGGGACCAGTAAATCACTGAATGATGTGTTAAAAGGAGATGAAGGAATTTGAACACATGCAAAAATCCAAAAGTGTACTGCTAGTATCTGCGTTTGGCCTTGTGTTTTCCAATTCACCCTATGATGGTGCTCCAGCAGTTTGGTCTTATCTAGATCGTGGGAAAAACTACCATTTATTCAGCTGCATTATCTCCTGTAATCAAGACAGCTGAGTCATGCCCGACCAGATTTCAGCATTTATGATATCGATATGGAGTGCCAATCTTCATTGTTGTACTGTCTTTCAGTGCTATATCAGTATATTGCTTACTATTTATATGTTCTCAAGGTTTCATTCACATCGGTTTCATAATTATTGTTTCTCGTATGCAAGATTCATCGATAATATGTTTGTTTCATTCGTCATTGTTGAACAGAGTTGGCATAAACAGACTTTTGAGTTGCAGATGAATATTTTCTCTCTGTGATTGTATGTTATTTGTCACCATGGATTTCCATACCGGCCGGTACTGTGCGTACCGGCTGGTATTTACCGTACCGGTGGCTAACCGGTCCGGTTTTCTCCCCCGGATCGGAGTAGGGGGAGATCGGATGTGTACATGCCGGTTTGCATCCAAACCGGCCGGTACATGCTGGTTTGGATGAATACCGACGGGTACAAGCAGGGGACGATGGGTGGAGGAGGAAGGGGGAGGAGAGAATTGGAAAGGAGAGGGGAGGAGAAGAGAGAGGGAAAGGAGAGGAGGAGAGAAAGGAAGGAGATCCTTACTCGGAGGCAACGAAGAGATCGAAAATTACATAAACTACCCCTACAACAGATCTCAAATCCGTTTTTTGTTCCGGGGGCGCTGCCCCCGAAGACCCCCGCCGGGGCGCTGCCACGGGCCCCGTCAGCTCTGCGTAGTGCGTCATGATCAGGTCCGGAACGATCAGGCTTCACAAACTCAACAAGGAAGAGGGAGGGAAGAAAGAGAGGAAAATGTATTAAGCCATTGCTTATTTTTCATGTATTGTATTATACTACTTTGACAACTTGTCACTCTGCTTCATATAAGAAATGATATTTGACCAATTGGAGATGTTGAATACAAGTGAATATCAACTTTAATTGTTAGTTACATTAGTTAGCTTCAATATATTTCAAATCAAATAAGAAACGAGCGGAAAACACCCTAAAAGAAGCCAAACCAGCCTTTCATGGCCGGTTTGCTGGCGTACCGGTCCGGTACGCACCGTACCAATGGTACGTACCGTACCGGCCGGTGGCCGGAACGGCGCGTACCACCGGTATGGAAATCCATGTTTGTCACTATTATTAGTTACTGGCTTTTCATGTTTAGGCTGGAACTTCTTCCATTGAGATCTCTAATGGACTGCTAATTGCTATCAGGTAAAGTCCAATGAAACATGCATTTTACAGAGCATTAAATACCTTGGGTGCTTTGAAGTGGCAATAAGCAGGTAATTGTGTGAGATTGACAGTTTAGAAATTTAAGGGAAGTCTTACATTGCAAAAGGATGTATTAGTGTCATGCTGTTGTGTTGTGCATCTCGTGAGATGCATAAATAGCAAGTCTCCAAAGGAAGTAATAAGCTGTTTCTATGGGAGATTGTTCTTATCTCCTTGTGCTCTTGGGGAATAGCAAATGCTTGAGCCATGAAAGGAATTTGGTCTTTAATCATAGGGTTCGACCATTAACAATCATAGGGTTCGAGTATGTCTTTAGACAAGGACTTGCTTGGATTTAATAAAATTACTAAGGTTTATCGTGATTTCATTTTGGAAGGAATTCATGTCCTTGTCTAAATTTTAAGATCATATTGTACTGCTTTGTTGCTTGGTTTTGAATAGATGATGCTGAAAGGGAGTGGAGCTTTCTGAATAGTTTGATTGAGCTCAACTTGTGTTTTTTGGACAACAAGGATCTGTAAGATAAGCTTGATCTTTTCAGAATGGAATTGAAGCTGCTCGATCACAATTCATTATCAACCTATACATTTGCAAATTTTGGACAAAAAGACACACATTTTAAATTCAAACCAGGAAGAAAACAATTACTAAACAGACTCTGAGACTCTGACCATTGAGCTACCATGTTTGATAATACAGAAGAAACTAAGAAAATTGCTCCTTTTTATTAGTAGTACAATTCAGTTGTCCTTAATGACGGAATCATCTTCCTACTCGATTGTCTTTGTTGTAAAGCACCGTCATTACAAGCAATTTTGAAGTTGTTGGTCTCCATAGTATAGCACTTCCTAATTCCTTGGTGATCTTCATAATCTTTTTTTAGCTTTTGAAGGGAGGTTTCTTTTTGAATGGGAGTGACATTGACTTAACCTGTTACTTGAACAATCCTTTTCGATTATGCACCCTCTATTGTGTGGAAAGATGAAGTTTAGTCCTTCCCTTGTAGTGTACAAGATCTTGACCTCTGGATATCCTGATTGCACCCCACCATCCTAAATGCTGGAAAAATATTTCATGTTCCTGTAATTTGTATTTCATGTATCAATTGGTCTGGTTTCTTGATTATATTCCTCTTGAGTATTACCGCACAAGTTTTTTTTATACATTTCCTTCATGTTTCCCTAAATACTTTGCTTTAAACTTTGCAGTTTCTTACAGAATAATAACTTGAGTGGGGAAGTCCCAATCATCCTGAGACAGAAGCCTGGATTAAACCTGAAGTAAGTTATTATCAAATGAAGTCTAATGGCTCTTCGTCTTTCTTCAGTTCTTAGTAACTGGTTTATTCATTTCTTAGGCTGATGCCTGGGAATCACTTTTCATCTCCATGATGGTGTTTTACTTCCTTTGTAAGAAGATGCATCGAGCCGTCTTAAGCCGCACTCCTCTCAAGCCTCACTTATAAGCTAGTTCCATCTTAGCCAGATCCAGCTGGTCTCATCTATTCCAGCCAGATTTGAGCCAGATTGAGCCCTAGAAGTTGTTTCCAGCCTTTAACCTATTTCCCTGATCCGGGTGTACATTGTTCCCCTGCCTAGTTCCGACAAGAGACCACGCACACGTGTTTACGAGCCCCGTGCTCATGACAGTGCATTGCTTGCCAAATGGGAATGATGGTAGCGACAGCCGTTAATCCCTCAAATGATGTGCTTTATTTAAGCAAGCAAGAACCTGATGCACTTGTAGATCAGTGTGGATGAATCTGATTTCTAATGGTCCAAAGGAAAGTTTTGGTAGCTGTACGGCAGCCACATGACAAGAGGATTGTAGTTGTAATCCATTGTATAGTAGTCAAATATCAGCGTTGATAGTTGTTTAGTTCTGTTGTGTAATTGTGGTTGACTGCGTTTCCAGAAAACTATATAATGTCCATATGCTTTCAAGACATGTCAGGAATGTTCAATATTACTAAGCCTTAAATTATAGGATTGAACTAATATACTTAAGCCTTTATGAGTGTGATCATGATCCCTTTCCTTCCTTGGAATATTATTGCAGGAGAAGGACGCACGGGACATTGATATCCCCAATATAAGATGGGAAGTTTTTGAGTTGATGATGAGGTCATGAAGTCTATTTGATGCTTATTGTTCTGATGATAAGTGTTTTTGCTTGCTATGTCTGATGTATTAGCTTTGTTCTTTGTCGACAGATTCATATATACAGGTTCAGTCAATGTAACCATGGACATTGCAAAGGATCTCCTTCAAGCTGCTGATCAGTATCTCCTTGAGGGTCTTAAGGGTCTTTGCGAGTATTCAATTGCTCAGGTGCTCCAGAAATTACAAATACTATATCTCAGCGATATTTTCGTAATGTCTCATGCGTTTCTAATGCTTTTATTTTCTAGGATGTTAATATGGACAACGTGGCTAGCATGTACAAATTGTCCGAGGCTTTCCACGCCATGTCTTTGAGGCATACATGCATCTTGTTCCTCTTGGAGCAATTTGAAAAAATAATTATAAAGCCTGGGTATATTCTTTCACCAATCTCTTTACATGTTACATAATGACCTGCAAGTTGCAGCCAATGTGTGAACTTACTTTAATGTAAATTTTATCTTCTGGCATATATAGTCACCCCATGCAGTTTGTTCCTCATCTTAATGTTTGTTTGGCTCTGCAGGCATTCTATTCTGATTCAGCGCATAATACCTGAGATTAGAGATTACTTCTCAAAAGCTTTGCGGCCTAATCCTAGGAATTCTCGGCCATAGATTCTGATTACTAGTAACACCTGACTAATATGCTACATGCTGGTTGTACATATGTGATTTTTGTGTAATCAACTCTGTCACATGGCATGGCTGTGGGATTACAGTTTTTTGGAAACCATAGCTCTTAACCATGTATTCTAGCCTTTCAATATTCTTGCAACTCATACCATTTTGCAATGATAGCATCTGAATCTTTGTTATTACGCTAAATATTTGGCAATTTCTGCACATCAAAAATCTTGAGAGCAATGCTATCAAGATTTTTTACTTTACTATTCGAATCTTATGGTTGAAGTGAAAGCTAAGGTCCCGATAGGAGAACCTTAGCACTGTCTATCGCTCGTGGGTGGGAAGGTTGAGAGGAGAACAAACTTTGAGAGCTGGGGAGAGATTCTATTCTGTGGCTCCCTATAATTAAGGTTACAACTTCTGGGGTCATGGAATCAAATGAGGACCTCTATAATACATAATATAGAGCCAACTAATCAATCCCCAACACTGTCATTTGGCGTGCATGCAAGATAGGGGTAATCTTGCTACGTGGTGCACATGGATCCTTGCTTGATGAACATGCATTGGTGGCGCGGGGGGGGGGGGGGGGGGTGGGTGGGTGGGTGGGGGTGGGTTAAAGTATCACCCCACCAAGCCCTGATAATAAGTCGAACCTCAACCTTGACCCTGCCTGTGCATGCTAGAATCCTGCCCTACCTCGCCCCACCCCGTCTAGAAAATTTCAACGCACAAATCGAAATTCATCGCCTCCAACAGCGCTCTAAATAAGTATCATCTTAAATAAGGACGTTGATTTGGGTACATCCGATTTCAATTTTGAAACCCACCGTGGCCTTAGTCTCCCCGACGTCGACATCAACAAGCCCAGCGGGATATAACTCGCTAATAAAAATTTTCGCGCCAAATGAAAAATGCGTCCGCCAAGGTGATCATCGGCGACTCTCTAGCTCTCTCTCATCATCTCCGACGCTGATATGGAGTCTGATTTCTCATGGTGCCGAGATGGTTTCTCCGATGCCAACATGGAGGCCAATTTCTCACAGCCCCCGGATGGGCTGGATGGATACTCCGATGCCGGGAACATGACACAATCGTCCCCTACCTTGATGGAGCCTGCCCTCCCACCAGTTGTCGACGCTGGAATCTCCGTGCCAATGCCTCACTCCACGGTGGCTTCCTCGTTGCTTGTTCATCAGCTTCAGGGCTCTTCCAACACCAAGAATCTCTCCCCTGTAATACTACTATCTTTTTTAGGCTTATTTAATGTAAATTTATGTTATGTTTATTATTCCAAGTATGAGGGTTTCATCCTAATCCATGATCGTGTATAACTAGAGTTAGACAATAACATTGAGGGATTCAATAAGATAGTTCAATGGTGTCCCGTGAATTTCATAAGAAGAGGATTTTTCCCAATGCAAATGAAACATACAATAATATAGAAATATATGAAGCTTCTGCATATGTTGGGTATGTCTGACATTAATGTGAGTGCTCCTTTGACAATTTCATCAAAGTAATAGAATTAATGGCATGAGCCTATATTGGAGAGATTACTTGAATGATGTCTTTTATTTGTTGAGAAGAGATTAGTTTAACTGTGCTGTTGCAAACAATTTTCTAATCGGGCAGGCTTTTTCTGATGGTCTTCTATACCATGTTGTACTAGAGTTCTCAAAAGACGAAACTTTTTTTTTTTCTTTCTATTGGCCTCATGTATGAATTGCATATGTTGGACAGAGTATTGTTGCTCATGTCATAATGTCATCAAAGTAATTAAAATTACCAGCATGAATGCTTGAGCCATGAAAGGAATGATTTGTCTTGATTCTACAACATAATACTTTGTCCTTTCTATGAAAATGAATGAAAAAATTGGTCATTACTCCTAGTTTTTAATTTTGCCTTTATTCTAATGTGTTCTCTTTTAATTCTGATATGAAGCATATGGATGATGGCTTAGATGGCAAACCCCAAATCGGTATGATATTCAACACAAAAGAGGAGGCATGGAGTTTTTAGAAAAAATATGGAAGGCAAGTTGGGTTTGGTGTTAGAAAGTATTATGCAAATATAAGTAAGAAAGATAGATTAGTGACATCGGCTAGGTTTGTATGTGCTAAAGAAGGTCATCGAGCTGCAGGGTCTAAGGAATCATGGGCTTTAATAGAGAACTTGCTAAAGCAAGGCAATAGGCAAGTTGATGATATTGCAATGAATAATATCAGGTTTTGTATGAAAAAAATATCTAATTTCTCTCTCTACTCTTTGTAATTTAACAAATTTCTGACTTTTTACTTGGTCCAGGTGGTGCCACAATGGCTTATGCTGCTCAGATGCAATTCTACAGTCCTTAATTCATAATTTGTAGTACAGAACCAGTATTGAACGAAGATTAGAATTAAAGCTTTCAAGTTGAAGCTCAGCAGTAGATTAGTGTTGAGTTGAGCTGATAATGTCCTGTAAGAGTCTTGAGATAACATGTAAGTGCCGTCAAATATTTGTAATACAATAAGCTTTTATGCTCTGTGAAAGCTCAGGAGTATCTTTTGTCATTCATGAGTTGAGCTAGTGATGTCTTGTAATACAATCAACTTTTATCTCAAATGTGAATACAATCAGCTTTTTCCTCCAATGTGAATTGTCCAGTAAAACAAGTTTTGAATGTGAATTATAACACATTGCATTACAACATTCTTGTGAAAGTAAAATCTGATTTACATTCACAACACAATCCAATCCATGTCATTCACGATACAATCCACAATACAAGTTGAACAGCAACACTGACATTAGTAGTTGATACATTCAAAATACAATCCATGTCATTCACAATACAATCCAATCCATGCCATTCACAATACAATCCACAATACAAGTTGAACAACAACACTGACATTTAGTAGTTGATATATTCAAAATACAATTCATGACATTCACAATCCAATTCAATCCATGTCATTCACAATACAATCCACAATACAAGTTGAACAACAACACTGACATTAGTAGTTGATACATTCAAAATACAATCCAGTTCGACGATTACCAACATTGAATTGAGATCTTCAGAAAAGCCTTAAGATCTTCACTAGTTCTACTACAGTATAAATTTGAACACTAAGTACATAATAAATAAAACAAGAATAGCTCTTCAGATCTTCACAAAAGTCATGCCAAAACAATCCAAGTTGAATTCAACCTTTATACTTAAAGCCAGCTCTACTATTTCAAGGTTGAATTCAACATTTTCTTCAATATTAGCCATTGCTGCAAGTATTTTGCCTTCTACAGAATCAAGCCTCTTCACAATTAAGCCCTCATTCGCCCATTTGAAAATTTCTTCATTAACTTAACAGAACCTGCATGTGCCAAGAGAGTGAATTAAGATGCATCACATTGGCAAACAAATTACGAATTCCTCTTTTCATATTTAGTTCATCAGCTCTGAATCACAAGTCATCTTAACCAAACAACAACTGCGAAATCACTGAACACCCCAGCGCCATAATCCAATCACCACCAATAAAACCACAACCACCAAATACCCATCCAAACAAAAAAAACACAGCCATACATGTGAGGACCCGTACCTCTAACCTGGTCCGACCGAGTTAGGTCGAGGGTCTGGGTTTGTGGTTTGGCCCTGTTGGCCTTGGGATGCGATCGGTTGATCGTATCGCTGTTTTTGACCCCAGAGGCATTTTGGTAAATATGCTCCCTGGTGGTCAGTTTCACACCCGCGTTGTACACATGGCCTTTGATTGATGTATGTGTTTGATTAGAACCTCTAGGGTGCGACCGATCGGAAGATCGGAGCTCGATCGGGAGAGATCGAATCGGACGGCTGTGATGGATTCCAGCTTTCTATTTAAACCCTTTCTCTTTCTCTTTCTCTCCTTCTTTTCTTCTCCTGCGTTCTTTCTTCTCTCTCTCCTGTGGCCGGCTGTACTAGGGCATTCGGAGGCGTGGCTTCGAGGAGTGGATTCCGGCGATCGGAGTTGACGGATGCGTGGATGAGCTGCCCTATATCTTCAAGTAGGTGTTTCTACCTCGATCTTTGGATCGGGTTCTCCTAGGATAGGTTTATTGTATTTTCGATGTAGGAGTATTTATTAGAATGTTGTGAAGTTCTTTGTGCATGTGTTATAGATGCTTTGAAGTATTCCTACCTCGCGATTTCCATATTCTAACGGCTGGTTTTTCGTATTATCGCCGTTTCGTCGGTTTTCGTCATTTTGACCTAGATAGGAGATTTATCCGTCAAAAATATGATTTCTTTGCACCGTTGGTTTCCCCATCATCTTTTATGCATGCTTGCAAAGTTTCAATGTTTTCCAACTTGATTTGATCCGTGAAATCCAAGAAATTGGATTTCCGGCACTGTTCTGATGAACTGTGCCTAAGGCCCGACGGTCGATCGGTGGATCGACCGTCAGGCTATGTCGGGATTTTGGCCTCCCACGGTCGATGGGTCGATCGGCCGTGGGTCTTCTCTCTTTTCATCCCGCCTCACGGTTGACCGTCGGATCGACCGTCGCATCGTCCGTGAGGCTCTGTCTCGTTTTGGGCTCTCCACGGTCGATGGGCGGATCGACCGTCGCCATTTGGTTTTCCTGGTTTTGGCCTCACGGTCGATCGGTGGATCGACCGTGACATCGTCCGTGGCCTCACGGTCGATCGGAGGATCGACCGTGACATCGTCCGTGGGCCCTTGAATATGGTTTTCTGGCTTTTCTTGGACGGTTTTGATAGGTGATTAGTATCTAAACATGTGTGGGAAGCACGTATATGGATTTGATGAGGTTTTCAAAGGATTCCTATCGAGTTTGAGGATCGAATCGAGTATCTTCCTTTTTGACAAATCTATGGCTTCGTTTGCATTTAATACTTGGTCGTTTGTAGTTAAATGCTTATTTGTTTGCTTAACCATTAGCTAGCTATGAGTGCTAGCTAATGAGGAAATGTGGAACCTTAGCCTCTTGCAGGCGACTGCCGAGGGCTACTGTATAAATGTGGCCAGTTATCTGCGGGGTAACTGTGGAACCTTAGTCTGTCAGGTGCAAGAGTGCACTGAAGACTATTGTATATCTGTGTTGAATGCTTTGCTCAGATGTTTGTTGGTTAGCATAGATATTCTATATTTGAGGCCTTTGCTATGCTTATCCTTCGGCTAGCTGTAAGCTATGCCTAGCCCTGTATGATTAGTGACATCTTGTTGCATGCTTATATCTTGTTATCTGTGCCTGAGCATTGCATCCATCTTGATTGCGTTAGAGGCATTGGAGGTTAGGCGGGCGATGGTTTGGGTCGCCGATCCGAGGCTCTCGGGTAGCTCGGATCTAGCCTTAGGACCGTGGCTGGGTAGTCAGGATTAGGGTGTGATTGTATAATCAGAATCTCATGTTATTGAGGATGCACGCTAGTTGACTCTGATTAGTGTTTGAGGTTTAGAGGTCGTGTTAGTCTCCCAAGGCCAAGTGCTAAGGATGGTTGCCGGTGCCCCTGACATGGTCCCCAGGCAGTGGCTTCCTGCTGGGTAAGGGTGATCCTACTGGTTCTGGTTCTCTGTTTCCTCCCAACGTTTTTGGAGAATGTGTCCCAGCGTGGTCGGTTGAGAAGAGTAGGAGCCTTGGGGTAGTCGGCAGGGGTTGTGGAACCCCCTGGCATTCCTTAGACTTGTGCGGGGAGACAACACTGTTGTTGTTTTCCTCCCTTCAGTGTGCCGTAGAGTAGAACCCTACTGAGCTTATCGCTCACTCCTACCCGGGCTGCGTTTGCAGGTGCAGGCGCCAGTTCTTCTTCAGTAGAGCAGGCGGATCGGCTTTGGCGGCGCGAGTACATCCAGAGGCGCTTGAGGTTGCTGGAGGATTGATCAGTTGTACACTTGATGGATTTTTGTAAATCATGTATCATTTGAGGACATTGGAAGATTTGTATCATTGTTGATTAGTACAACTGATATTATGTAATTTGAATCTCTGTTTGCCTCTAGATTGTAAATTGTTTAAGTTTTTCTATAATTCCGCTTTGTATTGCGTCACTTAAAGATGAATAGTGTAGTTTTCCCCTCACGCCTCGGCCCGGATGGGTTTTCTGGGTCGGGGTGTGACAACTTGGTATCAGAGCAGGCTGTAGGTCCCAGGGATAGGATTAGGCTTGCGGTCAAGGTTTGAGTGTGGAATGGGATAGTTCTAGGTCTAGAATATCCTTGCATGTCTGTTTGCAATTTTGTGTGACATGCTTATCTTCTGTTTGTTGTTGTGTTTTGCTGTTTCCCGGTTGCGTCATGATGTCTCAGGGGGAGATGTGCATGCGCACCGGTGTCGTCCGTTCCCTCGCCTGACAGCGTCTTCCCCCGTGCTGGAGACGAGCGAGTAGGGATTGGACTTGTGTCGTCTTTGTACTTTCGAAATCTCGAGAGGTGAACCTGCTAGGGTTCAGAGACGGTGTTGGAGATCCTTCGACAGTAGAGGACTGATTGAAGGAGGTGACCCGGATCCCGGATGTTTTGGACATCCTGGAGTATCGGTTGCTTTGGAAGCTGTTGTTTTCTTGCCTTCCCAGGAAGCGATTCGTAGTGGCGCTTGTCGGGGCCACTAGGGACACTGTTGGTTGTGTGTTGAGAACAGTTCGCGTACTGTTCTCTGGCATCTACCCTTGGAGGGTGGTGCAGTTGGGAGTACCCTCCTCTGGTTCGGGGTACTCGCACCACGTGGCGACACGTGGGTTGGCTGGTTCATCTGGCTCGGTGTGCTAGGGCGACAGCAGGGTGCACCCTGGACTGTGCGCTAGCTACTGAGACAGGTGACTTGAGGGTTGACAACGGGCAGTTGGCCGGTGGTCGTGGTGAGTTTCGGGGTTGTCGTTCCTACTTCTGAGGAACGGCAGGGTAGCCGTTGGCAGAGGCAGAGGTTTCAACATCAGCGACAACCGTGGCAGCAGCAGCGTCGTGCCGGTCCTTTGAGAAGTAGCCTGGGCCGCCATTCTGAGAGGTGTTCCACCGGGTGCTCGAGTGCTAGCCGTTGTGGGTCTTTCCGCCGACGGTGCTGGTTGCGAGGGACGCTGGGTGTTTACCGCAGAGCAGTCGGGCGTGACACACGGCATGGGCCAGAGCGGTGGACTAGTGCCTCAGTTGGGGCAGGTACCTGGGGCAGACACAGGAGTTGGTAGCTTCTGCAGCAGCCAGTTTCAGAGCCGCCAGCTTCGACTTTCAGCTTTCAGCTTTCAGCCTTCAGCTTTCGGAGCTTCTCGCAGCTTGCGTTTTCCTTTGTGGCTCTGGGGTTTTCACCCTTGTGACTTGTTCCTGTGTAGCCGTGCCGGCTTGGGACTGGAGTCGGGTGTGGCTTTGAGAGTAGCCACCGTTTGGGACAAGAGCTTGGGTTGGTTGCTCTTGTCGGGGCGTTTTCTAGAGGTTGGAGACCTCTAGGTGTCCGTCGCCCACGTGTGGTACACGTTGGGATCCGACGGCTTCCTCGGTTGCGTCGGTTGGTTACACACCGGGTTGTGCTCCTTTGGCCGTGGGAAGGTGTCGTAGGTACACCTGACGGCGTTGTTTCGCTCTCGTTGAAGATCGCGGTTCGGCGATCCTTCTGCTTGTCGAGAGCTGGGGTTTGTTCACCGGCTTGTGGTGAACTTCCTCCCCGTTGTTTTCGAGGGTGCTCTGGAGAGCAGCTTCCCCTCGTTTGTTGTTGTTGTTTGTGCAGCTGTCCCTTATGAAGAGCTTTCTGTATTATCGCCTTCGCGGGACACCGAGTTCGAGGTTGAGGTTCCTTTGGGCAGTCTTGAGCGTTGCGAGATCGCACGTGGATGCTAGCAGTGTTTGGAGAGTCGAGGACTCAGTCGGCCGAGTCAATAGCTCGAGACTTCGTTCGCCCAGGTGTGTTGCCTCAGAGGGTGTTCCGGTTCTCATTGTGGATTGGTTCCCCCATAGATGCATGGGCGTCAGGAAGCTGGGCAGTGTTGCTGCACAGAGTATGCGCCCGCTGCAGTGTAATGATGATGGATTAACAGTTGAGAGACTTGTCAACTCCTTCAGAGTTTGACTTTCGCATCTACTACACCAGCTGAGTATTCGGGGTTGCGACATCCCGGAGACAGCCTTTCGTACGAGGTACGGGCTGTACGAGTTCACAGTGATGCCGTTTGGTCTGACGAACGCACCAGCAACCTTCACAGATGTGATGTGGAGGATCTTCAGGCCGTATCCTGATCAGTTGCAGTGGCGTCGTCGACAGCATCATATCTACTGCCGTGTTGAGGTGGAGCACGAGCGATGTTTGACGTTTGCATCGCAGCTGCCGAGGGTGTATCGGCGTTATTTGGCTCCCAGCTCGAGGTGTTGGCCTTCAGAGGTAGGTTTCGACCGACAGGCAGTCTCAGCAGCAGGCAGATCGATTGATTCAGCTGGGCTTGACACAGATGTGCGACGGCAGAGGTCGAAGACGGTATTCGAGATTCAGTAGGAGCATCTCCAAGACCGCGGGACCGTTGACCAGAGTGGCCAGTAGACCGGAGCTTTTGCCTTAAAGCACTGCGTCAGTGCCTTTAAGGGTAATAGCCCCCAGCAGTTGTTAGAGAGACTAGAGCAGACTTGGTGGATTTGTCAGCTCATCAGGAGACAGGCAGTCAGTTGGATCAGGTTTCGAGGATCAGATTCCAGATGACTTTCCCTTTGGTGGTTGCGGCATCCCAGCTCTCCCAGCCAGAGTGATATAGACCCAGAGTAGATATCCGGAGCTCGTGGAGATCCATGTTGCGGTTGGTACCAAACATGTGACTGAGAGCTGGACATCGTCAGCAGATCGCAGGTTGTGCTTCGTTAGCAGTGTTGCAGATCCGGCAGATCTATTGCAACCTCCCTTACTTTGTCAGAGTGGGAGCGGAAGCACACCATGGCGGACGTCATCACCAGATTGCAGGAGGCAGCCGAGGGGAGCCTCCTCCCTTGCTGGAGTTTGCCGAGTCCAGCAGTCATCATTTCAGACGGATGTAGTGCCATTCGAGATGTAGTACGGCAGTTCGTGCCGATCATCCGATTGCTCAACCGAGGCTGTTGAGGCATCATCCACCATCCCAGACGTCGTCAGACAGTCCTCAGGGAGATTAGCGTAGAGCAGACGAGAGAGCTATTCAGATCAGAGGCAATGATCTGTGGAGTTCTAGTTCCTGGCAGAGTGTTCCCGAAGGTTCCTTCGTGTAGAGGACCAGTCAGAGTTGGCAGAGAGCAGAGACCAGATGAGGTGGAGGCCGAGGCAGCCCTACTCCGAGAGTCTGCACCAGAACCATGACGGCGTAGAGCGACGATGACATCGAGCCTGTAGAGATTCCTGACGGCTTTGGCAGACAGTTGATTGTACCCCAGTGGTGGAGTAGCAGATCCAGAGTTGCACGAGGACATCCTATGTGAGGTTCACCCCTCTCCTGTTGCTGTTCATTCAGGAGGCATGGAGGTATATCGTGGATTTCGTCATCAGTTTGGTTGGCATCAGATGCAGAGGTCAGGTCAGCTTGTACCATATGTGGTGCGTGTGTGTGCCACATAGCAGTCCACATGTCAGAGAGGACCATTCAAATCCATGGTGACGTGCTTAGGGCACGTATTGTTGATGCAGATGACAGACGGCAAGAGCACACCCTCATGGCGGAGTTTGCCTACTTCAGCAGTTGACGGCTCAGCACCAGCATTGTGCCTTGAGAGGTCAGTGCAGATCAGGTCAAAGGTGACAACCGTTAGAGTTCGCAGTTGGCGACAGAGGGTTTGCTTGCAGATCAGCTTTAGTTACGCAACCGTCAGTTGCGTGTCCTTCCGCCACATGTTCGGTGTTGAGGAAGTACAGTCAGTATCCATCCCACATGATCAGACACGACGACATCATAGTCGAGGAGGACGTCGCCTACATAGAGCAGCTAGTGCAGATTGTGGGCAGACGAGAGCAGATGCTGAGATGCAGATCGATACTGCTAGTGATGATCAGGTAGAGGCATGGTGGTGCAGAGGGCTTGTCGTGTGACCGAGGGGATTGCAAGTGCCAGTGGTTTCCCCGATTGTTCGGCCAGCAGGTAGTTTCCTTTGTGTGGGCGTTCGTGCCACTAGGCCTAGTTGGTTCTTCTTTTCTGGCCCTACCCTTGAATTTCGGGACGAAATTTCTTTAAGGGTAATAGGTTGTGAGGACCCGTACCTCCAACCTGGTCCGACCGCGTTAGGTCGAGGGTCTGGGTTTGTGGTTTGGCCCGGTTGGCCTTGGGATGCGATCGGTTCGCTGTTTTTGACCCCAGTGGCATTTTGGTAAATATGGTCCCTGGTGGTCAGTTTCACACCCGCGTTGCACACATGGCCTTTGATTGATGTATGTGTTTGATTAGAACCTCTAGGGTGCGTCCGATCGGAAGATCGGAGCTCGATCGGGAGAGATCGAATCGGACGGCTGTGATGGATTCCAGCTTTCTATTTAAACCCTTTCTCTTTCTCTTTCTCTCCTTCTTTTCTTCTCCTGCGTTCTTTCTTCTCTCTCTCCTGCGGCCGGCTGTGCTAGGGCATTCGGAGGCGTGGCTTCGAGGAGCGGATTCCGGCGATCGGAGTTGACGGATGCGTGGAGGAGCTGCCCTATATCTTCAAGTAGGTGTTTCTACCTCGATCTTTGGATCGGGTTCTCCTAGGATAGGTTTATTGTATTTTCGCTGTAGGAGTACTTATTAGAATGCTGTGTAGTTCTTTGTGCATGTGTTATAGATGCTTTGAAGTATTCCTAACTCGCGATTTCCGTATTCTAACGGCTGGTTTTCCGTATTATCGCCGTTTCGTCGGTTTTCGCCATTTTGACCTAGATAGGAGATTTATCCGTCAAAAATATGATTTCTTTGCACCGTTGGTTTCCCCATCATCTTTTATGCATGCTTGCAAAGTTTCAATGTTTTCCAACTTGATTTGATCCGTGAAATCCAAGAAATTGGATTTCCGGCACTGTTCTGATGAACTGTGCGCCTAAGGCCCGACGGTCGATCGGTGGATCGACCGTCAAGTGTTGATTCGCATTTTCTGGGCCTGACGGTCGACCGTCGGATCGACCGTCGCATCGACCGTCAGGCTATGTCGGGATTTTGGCCTCCCACGGTCGATGGGTCAATCGGCCGTGGGTCTTCTCTCTTTTCATCCCGCCTCACGGTTGACCGTCGGATCGACCGTCGCATCGTCCGTGAGGCTCTGTCTCGTTTTGGGCTCTCCACGGTCGATGGGCGGATCGACCGTCGCCATGTGGTTTTCCTGGTTTTGGCCTCACGGTCGATCGGTGGATCGACCGTGACATCGTCCGTGGCCTCACGGTCGATCGGAGGATCGACCGTGACATCGTCCGTGGGCCCTTGAATATGGTTTTCTGGCTTTTCTTGGACGGTTTTGATAGGTGATTAGTATCTAAACATGTTGGGAAGCACGTATATGGATTTGATGAGGTTTTCAAAGGATTCCTATCGAGTTTGAGGATCGAATCGAGTATCTTCCTTTTTGACAAATCTATGGCTTCGTTTGCATTTAATACTTGGTCGTTTGTAGTTAAATGCTTATTTGTTTGCTTAACCATTAGCTAGCTATGAGTGCTAGCTAATGAGGAAATGTGGAACCTTAGCCTCTTGCCGGCGACTGCCGAGGGCTACTGTATAAATGTGGCCAGTTATCTGCGGGGTAACTGTGGAACCTTAGTCTGTCAGGTGCAAGAGTGCACTGAAGACTATTGTATATCTGTGTTGAATGCTTTGCTCAGATGTTTGTTGGTTAGCATAGATATTCTATATTTGAGGCCTTTGCTATGCTTATCCTTCGGCTAGCTGTAAGCTATGCCTAGCCCTGTATGATTAGTGACATCTTGTTGCATGCTTATATCTTGTTATCTGTGCCTGAGCATTGCATCCATCTTGATTGCGTTAGAGGCATTGGAGGTTAGGCGGGCGATGGTTTGGGTCGCCGATCCGAGGCTCTCGGGTAGCTCGGATCTAGCCTTAGGACCGTGGCTGGGTAGTCAGGATTAGGGTGTGATTGTATAATCAGAATCTCATGTTATTGAGGATGCACGCTAGTTGACTCTGATTAGTGTTTGAGGTTTAGAGGTCGTGTTAGTCTCCCAAGGCCAAGTGCTAAGGATGGTTGCCGGTGCCCCTGACATGGTCCCCAGACAGTGGCTTCCTGCTGGGTAAGGGTGATCCTACTGGTTCTGGTTCTCTGTTTCCTCCCAACGTGTTTGGAGAATGTGTCCCAGCGTGGTCGGTTGAGAAGAGTAGGAGCCTTGGGGTAGTCGGCAGGGGTTGTGGAACCCCCTGGCATTCCTTAGACTTGTGCGGGGAGACAACACTGTTGTTGTTTTCCTCCCTTCAGTGTGCCGTAGAGTAGAACCCTACTGAGCTTATCGCTCACTCCTACCCGGGCTGCGTTTGCAGGTGCAGGCGCCAGTTCTTCTTCAGTAGAGCAGGCGGATCGGCTTTGGCGGCGCGAGTACATCCAGAGGCGCTTGAGGTTGCTGGAGGATTGATCAGTTGTACACTTGATGGATTTTTGTAAATCATGTATCATTTGAGGACATTGGAAGATTTGTATCATTGTTGATTAGTACAACTGATATTATGTAATTTGAATCTCTGTTTGCCTCTAGATTGTAAATTGTTTAAGTTTTTCTATAATTCCGCTTTGTATCGCGTCACTTAAAGATGAATAGTGTAGTTTTCCCCTCACGCCTCGGCCCAGATGGGTTTTCTGGGTCGGGGTGTGACAATACATGCTCCCCAAGCTTGGCGAAGTTGGCAGACAGAATAGAAGATGAAACAATCAAATTGCTCTTCGAGAACTTATCCACGTGTGCTGATGCCTTCACTGGGTGTGGGTGGCCAAGCGGCCGGCGCCGGCAGGTGGGGATGTGTGGGCAGGGAAGAGACCGGGGGCGGCTCGGTGGGAGACAGTGTGGGTGCGGAGGTCGGGGGCGAGCTCACCGGTACGGGCGTTGGTGGCGCGGTGGCCGACGCCTTGGCCGGTTGCACCGCCGAGGGGGCCTTAACCGGGGCGGGAACGGCGGACGCGCGAGGGGTGGATGCGGGGGCAGTGGAAGGAGGTGAGCTGGCCATGGCATGTGGTGTGGAGGAGATCGCACGAGAGGGGGGTGGGGGGGATGAAGCTGGGAGTGGCGAGGTGGCGTGGGTGGAAGAGGGGGGGGGGGGGGGGGAGGCCACGGGTGCTTGGGTGGTGGAGGATCGGCGCGGACTCCCACCAACCGTTTCATTTGACCTCTCTCCGGCGGCGAGAGGGGAGAGAGGGGAGGAGATCAACGGGGGGGGGGGGGGGGGTTGGGATGGTTGCTTGGCCTTGGCAAGCTTGGTCAGCCAGATCATGGACATCCTAGTATAGAAGTAGGTGGCACCCCCGTTGACCACCACCAATCACTATTTGTCACTCTTTCATGACCATCCGGTAATAATTCTAAAGAAGTTTGAGTTGCTGGCCAGACAGTTTTTTTGGAATGGCAAGCGTGGATGCCTCTCAGTTGTGGCTTGGGAGAAGGTATGTAAGCATAAATCACAAGGGGGGCTGGGTTTGAGGGATTTGTGTAGATGGCAAAGAGCACTCCGGATGGCTAGGGCTGCAAGACTCCTCCAGCCTACAGACTCCCTCTGGACTAAGGTGGTCAAGGCCAAGTACAGATTTGAAGATATCCTACCACCGATGAAAGCACCTGCTGATGCGTCAATGATATGGCGTTCCATCTGTGCTGCTGGGAGGTTGTTGAGACAAGGACTTCGATGGCCAGTGTCTAGGAAATGTGAAGCGGATGTTTTCGACGACTGGTGGATCCTAGATGCGCCACTCCAGAACTCAACGTACATGTTTGAAGTCGGCTGCTCTATGGAGGTGAGTACTCTAATTAATGAGGAGGGTCAGTGGTGCATGTAACTTCTCTCCTCATTCCTGCACCCTGACTTAGTTGAGCATGTCTTGTCTGTCCCCATTTTACCTGGTGATATTTGTGAACCTCCTCGTTGGGCATGGGCGCGTAATGGAGTTATATCCTCTAGCTCATGTTATCGTTTCCTTGAAAGTTTGGAAAGCCAGACAGTTGGGACTAGTGTGAATTGGTGGTGCCTTTGGAAAGTGCCCACAGGTCCAAGGGCAAAGCATTTCCTATGGCGACTTGCCCATGGGAAGGTGCCAACAAAAGGGGCGCTGTGGTCTTTGGGGATAGTTAATGATAAGGATTGTCTGCTGTGGGGAACAGAGGAGGAGTCAGTTGATCATATTTTGTTTAATTGTGATTTTGCGAGGTCAGTTTGGCAGTTGCTTTCTTTTCATTTTCCACTCCATCTGTCTCCGACTGATCTCACTTCGTGTTTGAAAGATCTGAGAAAGATGCAAATACCCATTTCATGAAGTGCCTCGTTGCTAATGCCTTGTGGTTACTGTGGAAAAATAGATGTCAAAGGCAGTTTGCTGATGGGGGCTGTGACGCTGGGAGCTTGGTACACTCAATTAGATGGCAAACAAGGGAGTTTCTGCTGCTCAATCCAAGGCTTGTTCCTGCAAGAAGGATAGGTTGGGATGGCGTGCGAATTCAGACTGATGCCTCTGTGGTTGATACAGGGGTTGGCTTTGGGGTTGTGTGCTGAGATGGAAGCGACAATAGTAGATGGGAATCCATGACTACTGGCATTGCCTCTTTGGTTGTATATGCAAAGCTCCAGGCAATCTTGTTTGGATTAAGGGAAGCACGGCAAGAAGATGAGACAAGCATACTTGTGGAATGTGACTCTAAACAGGCAGTAGATATGGTTCTTGGACATCTTCCTCTGTTTGTGGAATGCACACAAACAGTTCTTGAGATTTGGTGGGAGATTAGCAAATTTCATGGATTTTCTATTATTCACATTCCGCATGAGTTTAATGTAAGGGCAGATGAGATTGCTCGATCTGCCCGTGATATGATTCCCCTGGCGAGATGAGAACAACTTAATGTCTAAGTTGTAGCTTCGACTTATCTATTCAAAAAAAAATGACCATCCGGTAACCACCACCCTTGTTATTTCACGTGACTTTATTTCGATTATCTGATATATCTTACATAACTTGGATCAGATATTCTTAATCGTATATCCTTAACCGCATAATAGAATGCATTATATCATTGACCGTATAATAGAATGCATTGTATCGTATATAATAAATAGGAGACCAATTCAAAATCTTAAAGCCGTTAACTGTGCTGAACTGCTGATTCCACCACTATTACCAACCAGCTTCCCCTTTCTCTCTGCGTCTCTGACCTCGCTCTCGCGTCAATGGTGGAAAGCGGTCGTTAGCTTCTTCCTCTTAATTACCTTTTCTTTTCAACTATCCCCTTCTTCGCCTCTGCTACTCGATCACCACCTATTCTGGTACAATCAATCATGGAAAGCAGTGGCCTTTCTTTCTCAACGATACCCTACCTTCTTCTTTTCCTCATATTCTCCTTCTTCAGCGCCGTAGTTTCACAATCACCCAAAGGTTTTCTACTCAACTGCGGCGCCGCCGTTACTCTGAACTTCAAGGGCCTTACTTGGGTCCCCGACGACCAGTACATCGCCTCGGGCGACCCCAAGAACCTCTCGCTCCCTGGCCTCATCCCCACCCTATCCACCTTCCGCTCCTTCCCCTTCACTAGTGTCCCCGTCCCCCGCGACCCTCGGAAGTTCTGCTACACCATCGGTCTCGTGCTCCAAGGCACCCGGTACCTCGTTCGCACCACCTACTTCTATGAACCCTCGTCGTTGCCTCCGGTCTTTGACCAGATCGTCGACGGAACCTTCTGGTGCATGGTCAATACGACGGCGGATCACGCCGCTGGCATGTCGTCCTACTACGAGGGTGTGTTCGAGGCCAGGGGGAAGAAGATGAGCGTGTGCATCGGGGCAAATACCTATACTGATTCCGACCCTTTCATCTCCGCGCTCGAGATTATACAGTTGGAGGATTCTGTGTACAACGGCACGAATTTCAGCACCACGGCGATGGGCCTCATAGCCAGAACCAACTTTGGCTTTGGTGGTTCTATCCTAAGGTCATAATATCCTCCCCCCCTCTTTCTCTCTTTTTTCTTGTCTTAAAGTTCTTTTCTTTTGTGTTTATGTGAGAGATTAATTCATCTAGCAAGGTAAGCTGTCCATGCAAAGAAAAGGGAAACGGAACACATGATCTTGAATTTTAGTGAATTTTTCATTAATTTGTATTGGTTACATTCCACTTGCGTGACCAACCCTGTATTTGAGACTTCCATGTGACTTGTTGATGGATTCCACCTTGTTGAACTCCTCAGCAGTACTTCTCACTTAGGTTTTCTCTGGAACTGAAAATATAGGGGCCATAAGGCAAGTCAATGAGTTGCCATTGCCATAGTGTTCTCTGCAACCTGCTTCTGGTGTCAGTTACTAGAAATCAACCATTCTTAATGGTGTCTCTGTGAGGAACCATCGCAAGAGGTCGATTCTCGACTCCCTGATTTCCCTATGGAGAGATCCTTCCATGTGCAAAACATAGGACTCATTATGATGTTCTTACCCTTGAACGAGAACGTGATAAATCTCTAGCTTACGGATGAATTGTGCTGTTACACCAAAAATCAGACTGCCTACAAAATTTGTAAAATTCTTTAGTAGGGAAGACAAAAAGTTACTATCCCTACAGATAGTACGGTATGCTAAGCCAACAAAGTACTATCTTTAGTTAACTTAACGAATCTGTGCTCTAGCAGATGTCCTTCATTCATGCTTCTAAGAACCCACTTTGAGTCAGAGTTTACCGCATACATATGGGACTTGGCTATCTGAATGTTTTTTATTTTCCAACCATCTAGTGAAAATTATCTTGAAGTGTCTTGGTAAATTTAATAATTATCTGAATATCATTGATTTTGAAGTCATATTGGCCCTGATGTTTTCCCATTTTCTTAATTTATATATACGTGAATATGTGCTGAAACATCGTGTGCCAAATGTGGAAATTAGGTATCCTGATGACAGATTTGATAGATACTGGCAGCCATTTACAGGCAGTATGCATGCCACAAGTAACACTCAAAACATATCAGTCTCTGGTTTCTGGAATCTCCCTCCTGCAGAAGTATTAAACACTGCACTGACAGCTGATCAAGATAAACCAATGGAATTACAGTGGCCTCAAGTGCCCCTTGCAAACTCCAGCTATTACATTGCTCTTTATTTTGCTGACATGGCTTTGGGAAGCTCCAAAATGTTAAGTGTCTATATAAATGGTTATACTTTCTACAGTAATCTAAAGGTGTCATCATCTGGGATTATGGTCTTTTCAAGCCTATGGAATCTTTCTGGCCCCACAAAAATTATACTTACTGCCGAGTCTGGAGTTCCTCCCCTAATCAATGCGGGAGAACTTTTTGGCCTCTTCCCTCTTGGAAGTTTAACTATTCCAAAAGATGGTATGACCCCTCATCTTGTTGCTCATATTGAAGCGACCAAAATTTACTTCTTGATGCAACTAATCTTCTGTTAATACAATAATTTCAGTTGTAGCCTTGGAGGCTATAAAGAAAAGTATTCATAATCCGCCTCTTAGTTGGGATGGTGATCCTTGCTTTCCTATTCGATATTCATGGGCTGGTGTAACATGCTCTGGGGGTCCCTCAATACGTGTGATTACCCTGTGAGTTGTACTCAGAGTAATAAAATAGTATTCCACTTTCTTTATGCTATTGTTGTTGTCAATGATTTGCTATTGATTGTAGTAATCTATCAAGGATGAGTCTTTCTGGATCATTATCACCTCAAATTGCCAAGTTGACTGCATTAACAGCCATGTACGTATGCAAAGAATAGCAATTTTGTTCAAATTTTTAAACGTACAAAGGCAGTACACCTAATAATGATCCTATACGCAGCTCTTTCGCAGATAATAACTTAACAGGTCTTATCCCAAACATTACTCGTTTGAATCGGCTAGAGAAATTGTAAGTATGTGTCTCATGATATTTTTGTGCCTTTTGGTTCTTCTAAGTTATTTTGACATTCATTTATATGATGAATCCTCCTCAAGGCATCTGCAGGATAATCAGTTAACTGGAACAATCCCTCAAACATTGGGAAGCCTTAAACGTCTGCACGAACTGTAAGTTGTGATCTCTAATGTGTGCTTTTTTGTAACTCACCGATTGGTGGATAATTGGGACAGTAGCTTTTGTATTGCATAACTAGCATCATATTCTCTTACTAGCAGTTAATATTTCCCTTTTTTCAGCTATCAATATTTCCATGCAGCTTCAGTGGAGTTTCATTATTTTCACGCTCATTAGCCTTTAGAATGTGATTGTTAGAGAATCCCTTACAGAGGCACATTACTTTCCACCAAGTGCACTTAGTGTCTCACTTCTAATTACTCTGAATTCTTTGCATAATATTATAAATAATGTAGCCTATGTGATGTCTCAGCATCAATTTTCCAGGGATGTATTGCGCAAGGGTCCCTTACCCTTAGAGTAATAAACATTCTCAGGAAAACTTCAATCTTTCTAATTCTATGAGCAAGTCTCTTTCGTTGGGGGTAATGGGTAAATGCAGGTTTGAGACGGTTAAGAACTGATTCGAAGAAGGTTTTTTATCTATGTCCTTGAAACATTGCCAGAAGGACAGCAATATCAAGCAATATGTTTACCATTAGAATCCTGTGGCAAGGCCATGTGGAGCAGTTGATTTTTAAGTTGTTGGTATCCATAGTATAGCACTTCCTAATTCCTTGGTGATCTTCATAATCTTTTTTTTTAGCTTTTGAAGGGAAGTTTCTTTTGAATGGGAGTGGCATTGACTTAACCTGTTACTTCAACAATCCTTTTCGATTATGCACATTCTATTGTTTGGAAAGATGAAGTTTAGTCCTTCCTTTGTAGTGTAAAATATCTTGACCTCTGGATATCCTGATTGCACCTCACCATCCTAAATGCTAGAAAAATATTTCATGTTCCTGTAATTTATATTTTATGTTTCAATTGGTATGGTTTCTTGATTATATTCCTCTTGAGTATCACCACACAAGTTTTTTGGGAGTTTTTGGCATTATAAATTTTCTTTATGTTGCCCTGCTTTAAACTTTGCAGTTTCGTACAGAATAATAACTTGAGTGGGAAAGTCCCAATCAACCTGAGACAGAAGCGTGGATTAAACCTGCAGTAAGTTATTATCAAATATGAAGTCTAATGGCTCTTCTTCAGTTCTTAGTAACTGATTTATTCATTTCTTAGGTTGACGCCTGGGAATCACTTTTCATCTCCATGATGGTGTTTTACTTCCTTTGTAATCATGTGGATATAAGGCGCAGTTAGATTCTTTCCTAGTTGATGCTACAGCCTGCTGACGTTTGATTTCTGAGGCCAAGAGATTTCTTTAGTCAAACAGCTGATGGATTTCTATGAGGCGAAGAAGAACGTAGGGGATTCCTTCACCAATTAATACGTGTGCATTTTCAAATGGTTTTTCTTTTTACAAACATATGTAAGAAGGCCGTGTAAAAAGCTTATTCATTTCGTTATCTTGCTTTCTTTTATGCTGGTGTATTTTCGTTTTCCCAAACTCACTTCCCACTAGGGTTACAATCCCCACTAAAATTGCCATTTTTCTACAAACATTGTACTCATCTTACTGGGCTTCTGTGAATAGATTGATTTATTTTGTTCATTTGTTGAGCCAATGCAAATCTCAGCGGCTGGTTATGTAAATTTTAAAGAATCGTATGAGCTAATTGTTGTAGACGTATACAACTTACTTTGGATGGGGGTTAAACACGGGTTAAGTTTAAATTTCGCTCTTCAAATTTAAATCATGTCAATTTGGTCATCTAATTTTCAAAAACTGTTTAATTTGGGCCATGACCTCATGCGAAAAAAAAAGACGGTGCGAAAAGGAAATAACCCATTTCATTCTTACAAAGAGCATTTACAGTTTACAGATCTGTTACAGTATAATTACACGCAAATCCATAACTGAGACGCATACGCCACTTCTTCTCAATCTCAAGTTCTCAACACATCATTAGAAGAAAACTACGCTATCCATTAATGAGGTGCAGCCTATGTTACATAGCTTTTCCAAATGCAACATCACACTAGTGTAAAACCTGATCTCTAATGCTTGGAGCAACCCCTAATGATCCCTGCATCTTTTTACATACATAAATGTAATGAGAATCTGGATCTTCAAGAATGAAACCAACTGGAAGCTGACCCCTTTCTGTAAGTGGAACAGGTTCCATGATAGGCTTTGACGCATTGAAGCCAACACGTCTTTGGTACCCAGGCCTTGCTGAAAAGATCAAACATGCAATCAGGTAGAAAAGAAATTTACGGAAGCCTGCAATCAATTTGAAAGGAAGTATTGAACCTCAAAATCTGATTGACTACAAGGAACAAATGATAACACCATAATGGAAGAAAGAGATACGCAAATACAGGGTACATGTTAATTTATCATTACATTTATTCCAAATTTCAAAGTTCAGAATGATAGATGATGCAATATGTCGGAATCCAATCAGCTGCTTTCTTTATCGGTTCTGTATCATTTATCACTTTGCAAATGGGGTCCAATTAGATAACATATATGTGTTTCTGAGCATCAACCAAAGAGCATGTCCAGGTTTAGTAGGTGTAACTAAAATCTTTTAAAGCCTAGATACAGAAACATAAATGGCCTAATGACAAAGGACAATATGCAGCTTGAATACATAATAGCATAAGGGACAAACTTATTTCTCTGAACAATATCTTCCCTAGAGCTCAAGGAGGCAATATGCGGCTCATAAACTGACAGGGGTTACCACATAGAAAACAAGCAGTATATTGACACGTATATGGATGCATGTCGGAATTGAATAAGTGTATTTCAAATAAGGAAACATAATGGGAAGAAACATTGAAGAAGTGTTATACGAGTAACAAAACAATAATCACCCAAATGGTTATTGTAGGACTTTTTAGGACACTATGGCCTCAGAGAGTTTCACTATTAATTCACTTCATACGAAGATACGTAGCTAGAACCTGAAGGCTCTGCTTGGGAGTTTTCTCCGCAGGTTTTGGGGCATATTAAAACATGCATTTTGGGGCTTTTAAAAAAAAAAGTGTTTCAAGGAGTTTATAAAACCACTCAAAACCTATGCTTGGGAGGGTTTGGTGTTAGTGAGCGTGCACTCGTAAGCTCAGGTGCCTGGATGGTTGCCTCGTCTGCCTAATGGGTTAAGAGACTCAATGACAAAATCCTAGTAGGGATGGGAGCAGGTAGTAGGCTAGGTTGCTTGGAGAGGAAGTAACCAAAGGAAAACATAGGGAGGATGACTCCAAATGGAGTTGGAGGACTAGGAATTCAGCCATGAACCGTCTTCACATGTGGGAAGGGCCAGGAGAAATAAACTATCAAAGTAGTATAAAACTTATAGCCAGTTTAATATTACACGTGCAAAAAGCAAGATGATGAGCAAATCACAATCCGAGTGTTAAATAATCAACTATAGCAGGAAGATTTCTCTGAACTTGAAAGACGAATCAGGAAGCCAAGCTTAATGATTTTTATACTCACGTATAATGTACAAGACGATCTTCCAACTGCATCCGGCTTGCTGCAAGTGAGGAATGCGCACTGATGGATCACCATAAGTTATCTGCAGAGCATCTTGGATCCAATTACAAAGATTCTTTAATGTATAAACACAACCAATGATAATAATAAATGATATACTCGAGAATATACCAACATATAGATCCCTCCAGGTATAAGAAGCCTGAATGCCAAAAAATATCGACCTTCCGTTATCACAATATGATAAAGAATAAACCTACGAGAATCTCATACAAAGCCGATACAAGTTTGGATTTTACAGCTGGAATCAACTCCTCCAGTGATAAAGGAAAAACCTGTTAACTTCTGCAACCATTTGACTGACGCTGAGTGGAGCATCGGTACCACACTATTACATTTGAAGCGGGAATTGAAAGGTTAGAAAATGGAAAGAAAGGAAGTTGAAGTTTCCTAAGGAACTTCGCATATGAATCTTACCATCAATGAGTCCAGAGTCCCTAGATAGATCGAAGCGCAAAAGTAATGTTCAGGAAAAAAATAAAGAAGCATCAGTCTGTAATTATCTTGGTGTCATTTGCAATTTATATTATCAATGCACAATGATATTATGATGGTAGAAGTGACTACCTTTATCAACAACACAGTCGAATGATCCATCTATGAAAAACCTCATATCCCTGACATCCATTTGCATGTCTACAAATAATCAAGGCTACCAAAGGAAAACCTTTAATTTGATTTCCACAGAAGAAAGAAGTCCAGATATCTAGGAAATCAGTCAATAAGGATACACTTCAGCTGTGGCACACCTGCATATCTCTTTCTCATCATTTCTATTGCAACTAATGAAATATCGATGTTCATTATATCCATATATCCATCCTTAACCATATCCTCAGACATAACTACATAACAAACACGAACAGTATAAATATTTCACGAAAGGATGAAATACATACGGCTATAACCAACTTAATGGAAACTCAGCTTAACATCTAGGAAGACTACCGTTGTTCACCATAACATCCAAAATAATTAATAGGACAATTCATTCTTTCATCACACCACTTTAGAAACAAGAACTAATGATCAATGCTTTCATAAGAATGTTTTGGCCAAAAAAAAAAAAAAAAAAAAATGCAACTTCTTTTAAACTCTGGTTATAAACATAGGATCCTGAATTTTGAGGGGCAAAACAATTTTAATCCCGTAGCATCAAACCACTTGTTTCTTGGATCACATTCGTGAGTTAAACATGATGTCCACATAACAGATAGTTTAATGTCATTCAGTAGCATGATTTTCATAGCGTAGGCAAAATACGGGATATCTGAATTCAAGAAAAGGAGAAAGATTGTCCCCCATCGAGCAACAAGAAGGTAACTTCATGAGAAATCATGGATTAACCTCGAGTATTTGATCAGAGAGGGGGGGATTAAGGGATTACGAGCATTGCCGCAGCCAGCCATGAGGATGCGGGAGGAGGTGGGGACGAATTTGCGGACGAATGGGCGGAGGGCGGGGTACCGTTGATACCAATCGAAAGAGGAATCCCCTTCCTCCAAATACCGCCCATCCCAGTACTGCGCGTCACCGTAGTTGAAGCTATTGCCGCCGCACTCCGACGCTTCCCGGCTGCCTCCGCCGCCGTACATCGAGTTTCCTCACCTATGATTTACAAACCAAACCACCCTTTGGCCTTTGCTTTCCTATTCGTTCGTTCAGAGAGTTGAGAACCGGTGTCTCCATCTGTTTTATCTAGCCGGATGACACCACCGCATCCAGGCGTCACTGGCTGTAGATGAGCCGAACACGAACGAGCCGAGCTCTCGGCTCGTGTTCGGCTCAAGTCCGAGCGAGCGTTTGTTGGCCTTCGACGTCCAGCATGGGCGGCAGAGGAAGACCATGGCGGCAGTCCCAATGGACGCCGCCGGAGATGGGCGTTGCGAGGGCCATGGGCGGCGTCGGAAGTGGGCATCCGCCGCATGTAGCAACGGAAGCCATGATGAATGACGGCTGCTATTGAAACGTAGCCGTTAGATTGAGATCTAACCGCTGTAGTTGTCATTTTTTTCCCCACATGATTCATGTGGTTGTTTTCCAATCTAACGTATTGAAAACTACAGCTTTACCATCAGATTTAACATTTGTAATTCGATTCCACCAAGTTATAAATTAAGTGAAATTTAGTTTCAATCCCCAATTCCGTTACTATAATTTGACAGAAAACCACTCACGTGCACGCACGTGAGCGCACGTGAGCGGTTTTGCATCTGTTTCTCGCCACGGAATGTGATATTCTCTTCCTCACCTACCCTTCTCATCTGGAGCCTCCATCGCCGCATGCTCCCCAGTTACGCCCTTCTCCAGTCCCTCGTCGGAGCTCCTACACCACTGAGCCGCCTACCACCAGTCCCCAATCCTGGCCGCAATCATCCTCCCACTGGCCGCAATCATCCTCCCACCTCCATAGACTCTGTCGAGCTCATCCACTCCAGTGGCCTCCATAAACACCCGCCATCTAAGCTCCACAGACCTCCCACCCATCTCTCTCAACCACCGTCATGTTTCATCATCGCCACCAACCCTCGGCCACCTCCTCGAAACCCTCCTTCCTCACCTCCAACGAGCTACCCGACCCCGAGCTCTACAACCTCCTCTAACCTCGACCTCACACATCTCTCGCCCTCATCGTGACCTCCCAGCACCCCTCTCCATCACTGAACGCCGGTGGTGAGGGAAAGAGGAGAGTTGGGGAGGAGGGAAAGAGGGGAGAAATAGAGGAAGAGGAAGGAGAGAGAGGGAGAGGGGAGGGAAAGAGGAGAGAAACATAGGAAGAGGGAGGGGAGAAAGGGAGCGAAGGAGGGAAAGAAAGAGAGGGGAGAAGAGAGCAGGGAGGGAGGAACCGGAGAAGAAGAGCCAGAGGGGAGGAGGAACTGAGGAGAGGAGGCGACGGAGCCGAAGCTGGGGGGGGGGACGAGCCGGAGAAGAGGAGGCGACGGAGTTGGAGCCGGAGAAGAGGAGGAGCCGCGGCATGACACGTGGCTGTTTGGGCTGACGATAGTCACGTGCATGTCACGTGACCAGTTTACCGTCAGCCCATATAACATCGTTAGGGGCTTGGACCACTTTACCATGATATTATAACTTGGTGGTATTGAATTGCAAATTACGTAAAACTCCTCGAAGCTCCAAGCCCTCGACCACCTCGAGAATGTCACGCCATTTTCTAGAAGAACACATGAAAGAAGGGACTACATCGACCTGCATCGCCTATGCAGCCCAAGTAGGGTGAGGAACAATGCGAGGACCTGTCCCTCTATTCCTGGGTCGACCGCTTGGGTCGAGTCCGCGGCTCGTTGTAGACCACAAGGGCAATTTGGTAGATTGCGCCTTGTCGGTTTGTTTCACACCCGCGTGTGCACACACAGCCTCTAATTGATAATTGTGTTTGACTAGATCCTTTTAGGAGGTTTTTGACCTGTGGATCGATCCAAATTAGTGTTGGATGGATCCAGCCAGATCTTGGATCGATCCAGGATACTGTAGCAGGTCGGTTCACGACCCGCTATAAATACCCCTCCCCTGCCTTCCTTCTTCTCTCTTTTCCTCTCTTTTCCCTTGTTTCTGGCTGAGTCTTCTCTCTCTCCGTTCTCCTTCCTCCGGCCATCGTTATGAGTGTTTGAAGGCTCGTTGGAACCGTGGCGGCGTGAGGAAGACCTATGGTGTGGTTGGAAGCCTTGTTGGTGACTGGTTTGCGGGGAATCAGCCGAGGAGTTTGTTTCCGGTAGGTTTCAACCTACTTGAGTTAGTTTAGGGGTGTTCTCTTGATCTAGCCATTAGATCTTGTTGTTCTTTATGTTGTTGGCTTCCTCTTGCTTAGTATAATTTCTGGTTTAAGTTTCATAAGCTTTGGTTGAGATTTTAGTAGGATTTAAGCATGTTGAAGCTCGGATTTTTTCCGGTTTTGCTGTTCCTAAAGAACAACCAACTTACGACGCGTTTTTCGGTCAATAGAAGCATGATATTGACTTATGATGAACATAAGAGTTGTAGATCTCTGAGTTATCTTTCCATTCCATCTTATTTCGTATTTGTCCGATTTTTCTACAAAGTTTGGTGATTTTTCTCATGGCCTGCGACGAGACTGATCTGAAGCTGGTATGAAGTTGTTCGGATCGATCCAAATATTCCGGATCGATCCAATATTTTCTGGATCGATCCTAAAGCTGACTGATGGGGTTTTATTGACTATTTTTAGTGGTTTTGATTAGCTTTTTTCCGGTAATCGAGACGTTGGATGTTTCCAGATTTTGGATATGTTGATCCCGGCATGTTGATCTACTGAAGACTAAGTTGGATCTCGAATCCGACGTCATTTGGACGTCGGATCGATGGGGCCAATTAGCCTCTAAGTAGAGGATGTTTGGTGTTTTAATAATATTATATGTTTGAAACATATAATATTATATTTTACTGTTCATCGGAGTTTTCAGGGTTGCTTCCCGTTGCAGGAGTCCACGGTTGACGATCGTGGTACCGTCATAATGCCGGGACCCGCTGCAGATCGGTTGGCACCGGTTGGTAGTACCGCTGCAGCGATCCAATTAGACTCGTATGCTATCCTTAACATACTGTTGCATGCTTATCTCTTATCTGTGTATGTTCATAGCATGCATTTCTCTGTTGTGCATTAGTTGCATGGTTAGGGCGTGGGTGATCTGTGGGTCGTCATCCCGAGGCTGGAAGCTCGGATTTAGCCCTAGGACCGGGGTTTGGTAGTTTGGACCTGGTTCGAATTGTGGTGTCCAGTCAAACTTGATGATAGGCTTAGATGACTGGTACACCTGTTGCTTGGTGATTATAGAGGTCGTGTCGGCCTTGAGTCGGATGCTGAGGTGTAGCCGGTATTCCACTGTGTTGACTCTTGAGTAGAGAAGTTGCCTACTCAACGGTGCCATTTCCCGCCTGCAGTGTCGGGTTCCTGCTTGTGAGTCAACAGTGTTGTTTCCTGCTACTGAGTGTGACCTGACATGTGACTAGCTCGGCTGGAAAACCATAATCGTGGGCCTCAGGGACACGCGGTGGGGTTATGGGACCCCTGTATACACCCAGGTCTTACCTGAGGGTGACACTGTTGCGTTTCCCTCTTCCTTCTGTGTGTCGTAGTGTAGAACCCTACTGAGCTTTATGCTCACTCCTACCCGGGCTGCGTTTTGCAGGTGCATGCATCAGTTCTTCTGTGGCCCCTATTGGGCAGTTGATCGGCAGTGCGGCGGCGCCAGGCGGAGTATGAGAGGTGGTGATCTTTTACTGCTTTTAACCTATGTTAGATAGCCTCCTACGGGAGTGTTAATGTTGTATTTGGATCTTCCCCTCTCTGAGGATATGTATATTAAATTCACTTGGGTTTTGTAATCTCAGATTCGAGGCTTGTAATTTAATTATGTCTTTTTAAATTGAGGGTGTTTGTGATGAATTGTTAGGGAGACCATTAGGTTAGAGGGAACCCTCGCCAAAGTTTTTCGTGCTTCGTTAGGTTCCGGTTTGCGTCGCCTGACCCGGTTGGGCTTTCGCGAGTCGGGGCGCGACAAACAATGCCCAGTAGGGTTCTACTTTACATTACACCGAAAGGGAGGGAAAATTGTAAATGTGTTGTTCTCTGACTAAGCCTAAGGTATGTCAAGAGGCCCCATAACCCCGTCGATTCCCTGAGGGCTCCTGTCCATGTCCCACCCTCATCCAAGAATAAATGAGAGGAAATAAATAGAGAATTAGTTAGATTAAAGGACTTGAAAGTGTTAGACAAATAAAAGTTTCATTGTCTAATGTTGTTCTCATATCTTTTCATGATAGAATGTTTAGTCCAATATTTTGGACTCAAATAGAGAATTTGTATCTTTATATATAAAGTTATCTCTATATCTATAAACGTAATAGAACTAGCTCAATAAAGGAAAAAAAATTGACACGATGAGTGATTGCATTAGTTCACATGTTTAAAAGTTAAAAGCAAAAGAAAATTAAAGGAATAAATTCCACCAACAAGAGATAAAGCATAGCTTTACAATTAAAGTGTCTTTTATCATAATAAAGGGTATTAAAGCGGATTAGTATTGAATGAATGATTTGGAATAGGGGGAAGGTTTATCTATTATTGTTTTATTTCGAATCATTATATTAAATTCCTTCTGATACTTGGTGGGTTTATTTAGGTGCTGAAATGCACATTTTCGTTTACTCATATTTAAATGTTGTCAGGCGATAAGAGTTTGTTAAATTTGTGACATTAGCAATTTTTCACATAATAATAAAAAATTACTGCGTTGGTAAATTAAGATACTTTACCACATTATGTTCAGTAATTTTGTTTATGTGTTGATTGCATGGAAGATAAATTAAAAGGATTTCTTATATGTCACTGGAAGTTGAGCTCTTAGAAATGATGTGTGCCAACTAATGTGGCTATTTTGCCTCATTAAGGAAGGCATATTTGTATTTTGTCATCTTTATTCTTATTTCTCACATTATGGTTAATTTCTTGGTGTATAAATGGTTTAAAAGCACTAAGAATCTGTAAGGTTTGAGGTGGACAACGCTAATTACCATTGATATGAGAATTGAAAGTTGTGAGATCTAAAGGAGGTGATAGATGAATTGATATTTCAAAATCTAGCCATAAGATTAGGCTTTCATCTAATTATAGTATCCTCAATATAATGGTGTAATTAAAAGTCATAACTTTTATATTGATGGAGAATATAAGGAGTTTGAAGTGTAACTTCTATTTATATATATCCTTATTTTATGGGGAAATCTTTAATAACCATTATTGTATTATTCTAACTCGAATTTCTAATCATGTTATTTAAGTGACACGTTAATTGTGTTATATGTGGACATAAATTCGTGTTTGGGATTTGCATATTATGGGGTTATATCAAAAATTGATTTAAGTATCTTATAAGAAAAGAAATTAAACCTGAGAACTGTCAGTTGTTGGTTCTTTTGGTCCTATAAAATTAAGGATTTTAAGGTTTTCTTCCCCGTCATTTTGTACACAATAAAGGTTGAAATTGATTAAGTTGGATCATAAAGGATGGTGAAATGAGTGAGAGTAGTGATCCGCATAATGTGGTATTAAAGAAATTTGGAGAATGTGTTTTCTCTGTTATAGTTATATTGACATATGTCATCTAGTTCATTGGGATATATGGTACATCGGTTAGCTTTTAAGTTACTACACTTAATAATATTGCTATATGTTGAACCTATCTTGAGAGATCATGATCACTACTAGTTTGATAAACTGGAATGTCATAAAAACGTATTAGAGATAGGAGATTAATTGTTCCAAATAAGCTTCTTTGTAAAGGTATGATCATGATATTGAAACTCCAATTTCGTTATAAAATGATAACGATTCTGAATTTTGGGGTATGATATTATAAAAGCTGGGATGATATTATAAAAGCTGGGATTGAATTTATAAGATAAAAATTAAGTTTTGCAAATTTTGAATTACCTAAGAATTTAAGTATGTCAGTTGTTATTGGTTTAAAGTTAGTGTATTATTTCAAGGGTAACATCAAGAATATTAAGAAAAAACTTGAGTAAAGAGATTCATTCAAAGGTATCTCCTCATAATCATAATAGCATTGATAGCTCATTATTATTAAGAGTTGTGAAAGTAAAGATTGGGAACTTAAAGATGAGGTACTTATTGTGAATAGAGGAACGAGCCACAGGAATAGAGGTACTTATTAAAAGATGAGGTACCAAATTGCCCTTGCGGTCAACAACGAGTCACAGGAATAGAGGAACGGGTCCTCACAGAGAAAGAGAGAGAAGACCAGAGAGTCTGTGGCCTCACACAGGGCGTTCAAGAGTGCTCGACTGCTACGACGATAGATAAGTGATAAGACGTGAAAAGTGAACAAAAGACCCTTTTAATTTGGCCTTATTAGTCTCCGAACAACGTCTCATTGACTATCCTTACCCCATTGTAGGTACAAGAGCCCTCAACCAATATTAGATCAAGTTTGGAGCAAAAACGAACTCATTTGGGTAATTCCAGGACAAAGAAGATCGATCTTCTTAAAGGCATCAAGAAGAAATCCAACATGAGGAATAAGGATCGATCTTCACAAGCTAAGAAGATCGATCTTTTCTGCGTGCCAACAGTTCTAGAGAACAACAATTCAACAGATCGATCTTCAACCCTTTTGAAGATCGATATTTTCTGTGCAAAAGAGATGATAGAGCAACACTTCAGAAGATCGATCTTCTTCTACTAGAAGATCGATAATCTTATAAACCTGAAGAACACAAGAAGCGACAAAGATCGATCTTCACAACATAGGAAGATCAATCTTCCTCGGGACGCATCCAACTATCCAAGAACAAAGATCGATCTTTCCTTACTAGCTCAATAAAATCAACGGTCCAAATCTAATCCGAGAGGGGGAGGCTCATAGGCTATAAATAGACCCTTTTGGGGGAATTTTGGGGATCCTCTTGTACCCTTTCTCAGGGGTTCTGTTTGGGTCCTCCCATTGGCTGAGTTCTCCCATCCTCCCAGCGGCTGGGATGGGTCGAGCTTCATCCAACGGTGCAAATCACGTCACGTCATTGGGAGTTTAAACAACCCATTTCAAGCCGATGGAGACACCGAGCCGGTTAGAATCCCTCGCATCTCCTCTCTCTCACGTTGCTCCATCTCCCTCGTCGTCGCCTTTCTTCTCCGTCGCCGTCGCGTTTCTTCCCCGTCGCCGTCGCGTTTCTTCCCCGTCGCGTTGCTCTATCTGTTGGAGGCATTTTACAATCTGGGAGGATGGGAGAACTCAGCCAACGGGAGGACCCAAACAGAACCCCTTTCTCAGCCCCATTCCTTTTAAAAATTTTCTCCACCCAATTTACAATAAGATCTTTTGGAGGAGATTCATGGGAGGAGAGCTTCATCAACCTCCATCTATGGATCAATCCCTCAAAATGAGTACTTAAACTCTTAGCTTAGGGATTCTTATGATATAATAAGGGGTTCTATTAGGGAGTTTTGGGATTTAGGGCTTGTAGACCTTTTTGAATGATTTGTATGAGTTGATATTAATGTCTATATGAATTTGGTGTTGATTTCATTGTTGGTTGATTGGATTGCCTATTTATGCCCTAGATCTAGGTCTATTGCATGCTAGAGCTTGAATGGAATCCTCTAATAGGGGGAGATTCATGCTAGAACCATGGATCCTCTCTCGATGAAGGATTTTAGCTAGGATTAGAGGTGTTGTGGTGCGAGAACCACCACAATCCTATCCCTAACCTTCAACCCATCCTACCTTTGTAGATTTGGCCATCGAGGTGCTAGAATCACCTCGATTTTACACCTAGATCCACGCTATGATAGTTTTCTCACGACGAGTCCCTCATAATTAGAGGATTTGTTAGCGGCGATCGAAGCTCATCGTTAGGTCATCGATTTTTAGATGATTATTGTTGCCGATGAGGGATCTTAACCCGAACCTCATCGAGCGATAGGTGGGAATTAGTCATTCGCATATTGACAATTACATTTAACCATTCAAGTTGGTTAGCTCACCCTTATCCTAGGAAGACCTAGTAGAACCCTTGTTATTGATTAAAGATCCCTCGGGCCTTCTTCATATTTGATAATATTTTAGCATTAATTTTGGTTTAGTTAGTCAAAATATCCAAATCTGCATCTTTTCCTCCAACTTCTTGGTAGATAACTATACTTAGTATGCCGCTTCAATCCTAGTTTTTCCCTGCGGATCGACTCGGACTCACCACTGGCTACCCCCAAGGTAGTTAGTTAGTAGTTCGATTATAAATTTCTAATTTTGATCGGGCACGTTAAACCATGACACTTTTCGTGCCTTATCAATAAAAAGATTTGAAAGTATCATCGGATTATACACAATGACTTACGTGTATGTTTTATGTTTCTACATTATAGATGTTTTACCTGGATATAGAGCATCAATCCAGGCATTAAAGTAATATTATGCTAACATGTAAGGTTTAGAGTACCCAATGCTCTAATTTAGAAGAGCTGATGTAGGGCTTTTGCCCTAAAAACCACTGCATCTCTTGTAAAGTAGAGTTTTTGGCTCTTTTGCAAGAGCTGATGGCGGATGATATTAGTACTTATAGTTTCCGTAAAGTTTTTGTGGTCTTTTGATTAAAAAACTTTGACATTAGGTCTCCGAGTTACTGAACTGATTCTGCGTGGGACTTCCATCTAGATTTGCCCAGACTCTATTAGCCGGTAAAAAAAAACCCCAATTTTGAACTACATAGTCAAATTTGACCTGTTTTTAATAGACTTTGCCATGTCAGCCCCCCCCCACGAGGTCATCAGGCAAGCGGCGACCAGCCGAGGCAACACCGGTGGCAAAATTCCTATGCTTCCTCCCCTTGTTCTCGTGAAGGATCCCAATGGCGTTACATTGATTTTCACACATACTCTAGCAAATCTGCATCTAGCTGCCAACGCCGTAGGCATATCCATCATTAGAGGGTTTCCAACACTTGAAGCTAATTTCACCAGAGATTTCTTAGTGTATAGCAAATAAGGTAGATATGGAAACAACATCCATACCGGAATCATATTGAACTTTGCCTTTGATGGTCTGAGGACTCCCTCCCACCTGATGAGAGACATCATACGGCCCTCCACTGCCCAAGGTCCATTTGCAAGAACATAGTTACGATCTTCTTCATTATCAAAACGAAAAGTAAAAATCCCTTCTGCCATATATGAGACCTGAGAGGGTGTCGTCGTCTTCCACAGTTTGGCCAGGCACATTCTCAACACCTTCACTGATATAGGTCTTTCCCATGAATCTTCCAAATAAAGTATTTGTCTATTTTCTTTTGCATTTCTCTATCTCCTATAGAGCAAAGGCTACCTTATCTATACACAGAGTTCTCAATTTCTCCTTTTCATGATCACTAATGTATACTGACTTCTTTTTTGCTCCCTTTGCAATTTACGCCCATGATTTACTCCCTTTGTGGGCTTGGTTTGTGCCAGCATTCTCCCACCCAGGAGGTACACTGCCATCAGGATCACCTGGGATCGCCGCTTTGGATTTCGCGGCCCTTCCATTAGCGGGTCCTCTGCTCCACCATTCACTCTCTTCTCCATTTTTCTCCCCGTATCAGACGACCACTACAGGATACTAACACATAAATAACCCTTTAGAATTATATATAGCACATTATATTATGTTTAGAGTAGAATACATCAACTAATTTATGTAATACAGTGCATAAAATAAAAAAATATAAATAATTAAGCTATATCCACCCGATTTACAATTTTGTTCATCATTAGACTAACCCTCTACAAACTTATTTTCTTAAATTTAGTTTTTGCAACCATACAACCATAACATTACAACTACAAAGTCCTCACACGAGGTTCTTAACCCAACAGATGCAAGCCACTCTTACATGTTTCAGCCGTAGGTACTTGTTAGTCTGATTTGTGAAGATTGTGAAGAATATACAGAGAAGCAGATGACAGGAAAATGCAGATAGAATAACTGAGGAGATCCAACCCAGTTGCTATCGTCACCATTTTACTTCTCTCAAACATCTTTACGAGAAGAATCATCACGATAACATGTCCCACCTTCGTCTTCAATTCATCAAGTGAACTTATCTTCATCCACTTGGGCCTCTCCTGCTCTCAGCAAAGTAATACCTCAGTTTTAGAAACCGCCATACAATGCTAATTGCTACATAGCTTAATTTTAAGTTCGACATTGCCATCAGTTATGTAGGAAACTCCTAAGACCAGTTCGGCATATAAGGAGTCATTATACTAATCTATTACAGTCGGTAGAAATTATTCATGACAACAAATGTGCAAGTATTACTATATTAAAGCAGTCTGCAAGGCTTTGTATGCACTCATAAGCGTATTCAGTTCCCAGCCGCTTATTGGATGCATATTGCACAGTGCAAATAACTGTGAAGAATATCCTATGACATGTATGTTGTGAGATGTCACTACAATACCTCCTAGATAGCGTTAGAATTTTTTCCATTGTTTGTCAATCATCATACTACTTTTAAATAGTAGCTACCTTAATGCTTATAGCTTCTATTAAAGAGGCAACAAAATAAAACTAATATGTGACATCCTAACAACTATTATAGGGGAAAGGAAAGATTTAGAGCTCATGATTTATACTAATAGCTCCTAAGAAGGAAAAAGAATACTGAAAGGAGCATCCTTACCTTTAAAGCAAACATTCCAAACAAAGAAGATTTCCTGAGAGCACGATCTATGTTCGGAGGCGCTCCCGGGGGCACATTGCAGATAAATAATCCATATAAGCCCATACCGAATATTAACATAACAGTGCCAGCAAGATAGACATCTGAAACAATAATAAATATAGCATTCTTGCTATTATATTGAGAAAACATCGAATATTGCATGAATATTCCAACAAAAGAAAAAAGAGTGACATTTTTTAAATAGACAACTTTATAGTAGTGAATATGCAATTTAAAGATTGCAAAGAGAAATATGTTATTATGAAGCTTTTCACTAGACTATATACTAAAATATCTATTTTATTTGAGTTGTCTTCATGTGCTTCCATCACCTTATTGGCAGGTTCACTAGGACTTACTTTGTTGTGTAGTTGGTCAACCAATTAGCAGTTGAAGATATCTCATTATGAGTTCAGAGAAAGAAATCGTGTAGAGCTAGAAGTTACCATCCACCCCTGTTATAAAACATGGCATGAAGGTCTTTCATTACTTCAAGAAGCAAAGAAGAAAAACGAATATTAGTGTCCTGTCTTTTCCATACAGCTGCGTGGATGTATTGATATGTAGCCGAACCATCTGCATAATTTCCCACAACATTAAGTGATTTGGACACCCTTCTTCTCACTTTTTTCCACCTTATTTTCGGGTTCCCTTTTTCTCTAGCTTCTTTGATTGCATTTATAAAATCAACCTACCATTAGACCTTTAGCTTTGTGATTCCTATTATCATTAGAACCCAAAACTTCTTCTGAAACTAAATCACAACCTATATGCGACTGAAAAATCAACCAAGCTCACCTAAACTTAATCCTTCCTAGGTCACCTGAAACAACCCTAAACTCTGAAACCAAATCCATAACAAAACCACTCCATGGTTCAGTAGAAACGTTGTGAAGATATAAAGTGCATCAAGTAAAATTCTTGGTATGGGGTTAGAAAAAGTGGGGTTAAGAGGGGATAGGGTTAGATGGGGTTAGAAAAAGTGGGGTTAAGGAATGGGGGTAAGAAAAAGTAGAGAGGTGGTGGTAGGTGGAATGGGGATAACCCCGTAATCATTACTTTTGATGTTTGGGTAAAAAATGGGGATAAGGGGGATAAAGTGGGGTTATCCCCTCTTATCTCCCAACCAAACAAGGGCTTAGTCCTTGAATAAGACCCAAACCATTGAAGCTTAATCTACAACGAATACTCAGTTGAGTACTCCAAACCAGTGACTCAGTGATTTTAGGCCAAGCACAAGTGTGTTTAAGTTCTACAGGATGAACCATGCATGTTGCCATCCACAATACTAACTATTGAAGAAATTTTCAAAGGGGAGGTACATTCCCATCGTGGCATTTTTACTTTGCATTGCAGAAATTTGCTTGAATTTGATTAGCACTTCACTTCAATAGTCTCAAGGTGCTTGGCTATTGTCCTCTTTCTGAGCTTTATTATGATTACTTACAAGAACACCATACTTGCAAACTATCTTCTTAGTTGTAGTAGCATCGTGTGATGTCATCTTATATAGTTAATAGCTCACTTGCAATAATTCCATGTACTTAGCCTATAGAAGGTTATGAATCACTGGTAATAGACCGAAAAGTTTCTTCAGCAGTATGTAAGAAGAATACAATCAGTTCAGAAAAATTCTCACCAATAGCCTCAACAAGTCGTAGAACCATTTTCCCAGTGTGGATGCCTTTAACACAACTTGTCCAGTAAACTTTGTATGCATCAATGATGTAAACACAACCCTAATCAAGTGAGATGACAAAAGAAGTAAACACATACTCAAAAAATACTAATATACAGGTTGGAAAGTGGAATATTATCATTTCATACGGAAGCTGAATCAAAATCTCCTCATGCATAGAATGTATAGTATGAGGAGATCAGTATTTAATCGAGTAAGAAATGAAAAAGCTGCTTGTAGAAGTACTTGTGCGTGTTTGTATGTCTGCTTAACTGACCAATATCTTGACTACTTAACATAATTGGAGCATGCACAAAAAGCAGGTTATAACAAAGTAATATCATATTTTCAATATCAACTTTAGGAGTTACATTTAGGAAGCACAGCAAAGAACCAGCCAGTGAACCTCCAACAGCAAGAAGAGCCAAGAATCGAAAGTCAAATATGACCTGCTTGTCACAAAGAAATGAATCATCAGCAAGTATTTTCCTTTTGGTTCATAATATCAGAAACAAATTTGAGCTATTTTTCCTTCATAAAATCACATCATGGCACATATCAACGCATGAAGGGATCTTCACGAGATCACCAAAGGTGACTCGAAATAACATACTAAGTACAAATCAAGAAGCCAAATTCCACCATTTGGAGTTCATTCAATTATTTCAAAACTCAAATCTGAAGAAAAAGTAGATATTTGCCTCCTGCATTTAATAGTTGAATATGTACATGCATGCGTATAGACGCTCATATGCACAAAACCAATCCCACAAGAAGGCATATGCATACCCCATATACAAACATCACTGAAATGTTCACACATCTTCATGATCCTTATATACTTATACATCCAGCCTGCAGCATGTTATATACTTATACATATACGATAAATTTCTCCTAGATTCAGGTCATAAATCATGAACCCAAAAAATGCAAGATAAAGTCAAGAATTTGAAGATGGGCATACATAGGGTAGTGAGACTCTGAGCTACAAGAATTGGCAGGTTTGTGATTTGATCTTAAATGTAGAGTTGTGAACCATAAGCTGAATGGTTTCTTTAGATAAATCAACAGCCACAGTGCGAGCTTATAATGAGCACACTACGAATGAACTCTCTTTACATAGAAACGACCACCACGACCAGTGGCGGATTTAGAAATTTATCTAAGTGGGGGCTCAAAAAATTTTCAAGCCTCACTAAAAATGCAGAGGAATGCTTACATACACAATGTACCTTGACCAGCTCATTCACTAACACAAAATACCAAAATACCAAGGTATAAAAATAACTAACAAAAATACATGATAAAAGAAACAAACTAAGTCGTCACTGATCGTGATAATTGGGTATTAATTGATTATAGCATTGAATTGCATTGCTAAAATCAGCAAAAGCTTTGCTGTCAGCATATCTATGAGGATTATTTCTTAGATATGGTTAATGTATAATACAACTTACCTGCATTCTATGGTAGCTCACTTTGACGATGATAATTATCAGGCCCAAATAATTGTATCTAGAAAATTCTTTTGGTCTACATACAAAGATCCTTGTTAAATTTAAGGGCCATGCATCTTTAGCAATAATCAATAACTGACAAATTCAAGTGAGTGAAAGTGGAAAGATTTTTAAGGTCTAAAATAGAAAAGATCCATGTTAGATTTCATTCATGTCACGTATGCTAGAAAAGTCTTGATCCTTCTTTAATTTGCAACATTGGGTTTTAGACAGTATCTGATACTATGATTTCAATTGAATCACGTTTAATTCCAATGGTAAAATCGGCAAAAATTCAATATCCAATTCATAGATTTCATGGGAATCACGTTTAATTCGATTTGCAAAATCAACAGGGTCTTGATTCCTGCATATCTACGTGATTTTGCTTAGATACGGTTCATGTATGCTCTAAAGAACCTGACAGATTCAAGCAAAGCTTTTTTTCACCGCATGTGAAAAAAAAAATTCTTTTTTTTCCAGGGCTGAGTGGGGGCGACTGCCCCCACTCGCCCCCACGTGAATCTGCCACTGACCACGACTACCCTAGTGAACTTCTCAACTTTATTTTTTATAACTAGGAGATCTAACTTGTGCTTCTAACACTAAAGCAGGCATTATAATATACCATTGGAATTTGGAAGAAAGTTTCATTTACGATCTTCGATATCAAAATCATAGAAGAGGTTGATATGCACCATTTTGGTTGAAGCTTCCACATTCAAGGCTACTCTACAGTTTAAAAACATAAATACGTGATAGAGAAAAGACAAGTTGATGGCCTTGGCAACATGTTTCACTTGGATCAGATCACAAAGCTTAAAGCAAAAGTCTACACCCCATTGTCCCCAATCCATAAATTTCAGATCATCAAGTGTAGTTTTTTTTTCCAATTTGCCTAGGATACCCTGTAGGTTTCAGTTCATCTTTTAGTTACTGATTACCTAGGGTTTTTCTCCGAACATTACATCCAAGCAAAAAGCAATTAAGATAACAAATACAGGGAACAGAACATCAACAAATCCCTAGTTAAACAATCCTACCACAACAACAAGTGATCATACCTCATCCACCATACCACTTAACTACCCAGCCAGTCAGCCATTCACATGCGTCAGATAGGTAGCAAAATTGAGCCCAGTAACGGGTCAGGTGATATTCGCCTTTCTAAGTTTCTATGATTTGAAATTTGGAATAGAGCTACATACATGACAATCCACATCAAATTCATTGTTAGATAACTAAGAGTCATAGATGTTATATTGTTAGATAACTCCTCATCAAATTAATGCAACTATATGCTTTTATTTAGCTTGCAACAAGTTTTTCCCCCAAACCAACCTCAGTCATTAACTTTCATGCTCAATCTAATCAATGTTCATGAATCAAAGATTCACATGCTGAGCACCTTATTCTTAGAAACAATCAAATCATCCAACAAGGCATATTCCTGATTTAGAACTTAAATATCCTATTCATGCAATCCTCATACCAGGCCAGCTGGCTGAAAGAGTTGGTAACATTGCCCAGCCATGTATCAAAAAAAGGCATCAGAATTCAGAAATAGGTATTGTCATGAAAAAGGACCAACTTAGAGGATAAAGCATCTATGAAAAAGTACAGAAGACTCTAAAAGTAAAAAGGAAAAGGCCATTCCACATAAATTTTCAAACTTGAACAATTCACCAGCCAAGACAACCTGCTGCCGACTCAGATTTTCTACATTAACTCCACTATTCCCATCCATCCTCTCACAAGATGCTCCAATGGAAAAACCAAGAATCAAGCATGCCAAGATATATCGATGAAAGCGGAATACTTATACAAACTCACCCTCTCGATGACGGATTCGGCGGAAGGGGAGGGGCGGGCGACGGTGGGGGCGTCGGAGGCGGCAAGATTGTAGTTGAAGGCGGGGTCCGGGGCGTGGGTCGTGGTGATGGAGGACGAGTGGGGGGAGGCTTTGGGAGGAGAGTTGGGAGAGGAGCTCACACAAGCGATGATGGGGAGGTGAAGACGAGAAGAAGGCCGCATGGAATGGTGGGGTTGGAGTTGGAGGAGAAGAGAGGAGACTGGCGTTGCGGCGCGGTAACAACAGGTCGACATGGCTGTGACGGCTTCGTCACTTCACTGAGGTGGAGGAGGAGGAGCAGGGAAGAGGAATGCAAACAACCATTTCCATTCATTCATTCATTCCCAAATCCCAAGTTGAGCCTGAGCGGCTTGCTTTGTGTGGTCACTAACCAATCAATGATTAACATGTCAGCATAATAGATATGATCGATAGACTTTCAAACCCAATTGAGCGATATCGCTCAGAGATAAGATCATCACCCTAAGAATGATATCGCTCAGAGAAGTTCATCGGCCAAAAGAGAAGAATCATCAGTCAAGAATGATATTGTTTCCACATAAAGAAATCATCAATCAAGAGCGATGATGATTTAAGACCAATGATATTATTGACTAAGAACGATGATCTTCCTTACACAAGAAGTTTATCGACCAAAAGCGATCATAGGTTATCGCCCAAAGACTTAATTCATTCATAGACAGCAAGATGTCAGCTTTGGACAATGAAGAAATGAAATAAAAGAGAACACCAATCAAGGAAGATGACGTTACATACACAAGCTCATCAACCCGACGCAACCGTCATCGGCCAGAAGCTTATCGCCCAGACGCAACCGTCATCGGCTAGAGCAAAGAGTGAAGATGGAAGATGATAAAGAACGTGGGACACGCGGTTCATCTACAGTGAAGGATGGAAGATGATAGAGAACGTGCTGAACTAAGCAGTCGAACTGCTCTAGTATCAATAGTCTCTTTCTTTCACCATGTAATCTCTCTCGCAAACCAAACACAGAGCTTGCATGCCTGGATTTCCTTATGTTCTTTCATTATGTTTATTGTTCCTGTAAGTTGATTTCTTTAATGCAATGGCATCGTTTCTTTAATTACTAGTTAATCTTTCTTGCTTTAAATGGTTTAGATTACTGTTTTAGATATGGATAATCTAGGTTTAGATAGTTCTGTTTCCTTATTCATTACTTAGAACTTTCTTTAATGTATTTCTTTTGATTAATTTAATATTAGGAGCCTTTATTTCATAGATTAGATTAAGTTAATGAATAGATTTAAATATGTTTTCCTGGATTTAGTAGTTTAGGTTGATCTTCAATATTTTCTTTAAATAATTTTGTAATCTTAGATAACTTAAGGCTTTCAGTAAGTTAATTTAGATTATTTTAAGTTAATCCTAATGATTAGTTTTAATTAGATTATAAAATTAGGTCTAATCTAGGTTTCCATTTAACTTGACATCTCTGATTCGAACGTCGTTTGAAGGAGTAGAACTTAACTACAATCATCTGATACTTTAGTGTGGAATAGATTTTGATCTTGACTATTTGACCGGTCAATGGTTAGATTTCCGTTCTAACATTTTTTGGCACGCCCGGTGGGACCTGTGTCAAGTCTTTATGGAAATCGGTCAAATTGGACCAGACGGTATGGTCGTTATTAGGACTGGTTTGGATACTAACAGTAGTGGTGGAAACGCCGATCACGGCGATGGTCAACCAATTCCAAATGTTAGTGAAAATGAACCTGTCATTCTTCCGCCCTTTGACCAACCACACATACCTCCGCCCATCAACCCACCACACATAGAATATCGTGATAGGGTGGTTTATCGCTCTGTAGAGCGAGGAAATACATCGGCTAGAGGTGGCCTTGATCCAGGAAATATAACGTCAAATACTGCACAAATTATGGTCGATGAAGTTTTGCATGCTAATAATCAGCAAATGGCCAGCCACATCGCCGTAGCTTTGAGGCCTTTTATCGATACCATGCAAACATTTATTAATGCGGCTTTGCCAAACACAAGTTCTGGGCAAAATATCTTTAGGCCGACCATTCCAATAAATCATATCGGCCAAAACACAATTCAGAACAATCGACCTTTTCCGCCCAACACTATTGTCGGGCCTGGTGGTCATAATGGTTTTGTTCTTTTGCAAAATCCATTACATAGCCAAAACCTTATCGGTCAAAATAGTCAGGTTGGACTGTCGCGCCCCGACCCACAGAGCGCACCCGGGCCGGGACCGCGAGGGGAAAAACCTACGACTACTAGCCTCAACTGGCGGAAACAGTTGAGACCAAAGGACAGCTGGCGGAAACAGCTGCCAACAAGCAGAGAAAGGGCGGAAGCAAGCTAAACAACAACATCTATTATAAAAACATATAATAGAGTACAGAGATCTAGAACAACAGTTCTACAAAAGAAGAGTACAAGGACAACAGTCCACAAAAGAACAACACCCACAGGGGTCTCCTCAAGGACGCAAACGAAGCCATCCTGACCCTCAGACATAGTCAGGAGCTGGCGCGCTGCCGCAGGACGACCGATGGGGTAACACTGGGACAGAGCGGCCACCTGCACCTGCAACAAACACAGTCCAGGTAGGCATGAGCAACAGCTCAGCAGGGTCCTACTCTACAACTCCCACACACAAGGGTAAAGTAACCGGACACACTCTGATGCCAAGTACCGAGGCTTGCCAAGGATCCCATAAATCCCGTCAATAACCCGAAGGGTTCCTGTCCTAGGTGCGTATCTCCGATAACGCCAATGCTCAGGGGTGGGCAACTCCGACATTCCCTGACACAGGGTGGACACGACGCAACCAGTAGGACACCCTTATCCAAGCGGGATCTCCGCACTTGGCGGAACAACCGAAGTTAAGACTACCATCACTCGGTACTCCAAGCAGCAGAGTCAGCATAGACCCAACCTATCCTAGCATGCCTAATGCTCAGGAAAACAGGGCAGGATAAATATGATAAAGCTGTAAACAACCAACACAGCAAAGGCACACCTTCGGCCCATTTATACTAAACACTCCCGAGGGTCATGACTCCCTCGGTTCACCACAAAGCGATAAGCATTCATGCTTGATCCATAACAGGACAAACCCCGAGGGAAAAACCGTAAAAACCACTTGCATGCGAAGCTCCGCGGGCAAAACAGCATTTAAACAAGTAAAAACCCTCCCTGCACTGAAGGAGATCGATCTCCTATAGCAGCGAGATCGATCTTCCTCGAGGCGAGGGGCACCAGTCCAGGTCACCCCGCGGGATCGATCTCCACCCACATGAAGATCGATCTCGCGGATGACGTAGGACGCAAGCCGCACAGGCGCCAGCCGCCAAGAGATCGATCTCCCTCCCAGGGAGATCGCTCTCGCTCGGGCGGGCTGGGCCACTCCAAAACAAGATCGATCTCATCCCATGAGATCGATCATGCTTGGGTTCTCCGGCGGCCGGACGGCGAGGAAACACCGCCGGAAACCTCCACCATACCTCACCAAACTAGGTGGTCTGGTAGATCACAGTTGTTCGCGAATAAAATGTCGATCTCGCGGGGACGAGATCTCTATTTTATTTCCGAGCAAATCATATTTAAATTTCATATCAGGAAATTGTAGGCACCACACCCCTGGATCTGCCGATCGCCAAGTCGACAGATCCATCATTTACATCCCCGTAGGGAACACCTCCGATTCTAAATCCAATAAAATAAACATTTTTATAATAAAAGAAAAGAAATGCATCACATGAGGCCTTAGACCACCTTCATTGCCATACACGCCAGTCCTGCCGCAGGGGCTTCAAATCAGCTGGACTTGGGAGCGTTGTCGTGCAAATATTTAAGAACGTCGTCCAAACAAGATCCAACCTCTGCTGTCGTTGATGAAGTTGGTTTGGAACTGGGGAACACACCAGCTTGAACAGAGGATTATGGTGGCTGGAGCTTGAGGACGCCGGCTTAAAGGCTTGAGAGCGCTGGGTTTGGAATTCGCTGCCTGCGGGGATGTAGCCGGAGCAGAGGAAGTCAGTGGCTGGAGTACAAGGGCATCGACTGGGAACTTGGGGACGTTGGCTGGAGACTTAGAGACGTCGGCTGGAAACAGAGAACAAAACAGGGGAGAGGAGCTTGTCTTCAAAGCCGCCGGGAGAGAGAGAGAGAGCCTTCTCCGTCGCTGGCGAGGAACTAAGCTAGAGAAACCTGGCGGGAGGTCCAAGCCGCAGGTGATGAGCAAGAGAGCGAAGGTTGAGCCGCAGGATCGACGGGCCTTCTACAGCGTCTACCCAGAGACGCGAGCGTCTCAATGGGTTCCGGCTGTGTTGGCTGGATGTACGTCGTCCGGTGGTGCGCAACCTTGGAACCTCACCAGGACCTCTTCGTCTTCAACCCTCTTCCTCAGTTTCTTCTTTCACTTCTTCTTCGATTTCTTCAACCACCTTCTTCTTCAGCCAAGCTTCAATGTCTTCAGCCTCTTTTACTAGCCTACAGCCCGTTCTTCAACCCAGCTTAGATCAAGCTCAGACCATTCAGAACCCAGCTTCGATCCGGCTCAGACCAGCCTTCCAGCATTCTTCCACCCAGCTTAGATCAAGCTTCAACGCCTTCAGATCGTTCAGAACCTCTTCAGCCTCTTCAACAGCTTTGAGCCAAGCTTCGACGCCTTCAGCCAAGACCAGCCTTCAGCTTTCTTCAACCCAGCTCCGACCAGCCCTGACTTCAACCCATGCCTCCTCTATTTATAGGCACGAGAGGCGTACGTCCTCACATGGAATGATATCATGGATCCCTTAATCAGGGGTGTTAATCACGTTAAGATGCTGATAAGGGTCCCTAATCAAAGGGATGCTGATTGCCTTGATGCTGATCCTTTTTATATAAGGATAGCTAACGTGCATACCAGCTGTGCTTTGCTATTGATTTTATTATTTATTTATTTATTTTTTATATGGTATGGGATGAGTGAGGCTGGTTTATATATAATTTTTCGTGTATATATGGTATGGACGTGTATAAGGACGACCAAACATGCAGCCCATGGAGCTTTGCTGATTTTTTGTCTTGGCGGATTTTTCTTTTGAAGTTCGAAAATGATGTTCGAATTTCAAATTTACCATGATTTGAATATTTTTCTCATGTCCATTACTGTTTGAATATTTGTCCAAATTTAATAAACCATATGTGAATATTTATTCCCGTACAGAATATTTATCTGAATTCTGAATATTTACCGGGATTTTACCAAAACATCCTCAGTGGTCGTATATGTTAGACCAAAATATTTTGAGGGTGGAATGGTTAATTTTCAGACAATTATACCCTGAGGGTGTGAATTGCCCAAAATACCCCCTGGGGGCTAGCTGTTATAGTAAAATTACCAGAAAACCCCTGCTTTCATATGGCTTATTTAGGGTGCTGTCAAAGCCAGGCAGGGTTGTTGTAAAATGTAATGGGAAGTCCATGCCTGTATTTTGGCCCAAATTCCCAATACAGCCTTGGGCGGGTGAAATTACCCAAACGTTCCTGGATGCCCTCGAAGTCAGGACAAGGATTTATCGGACATTTCAAATATGTTTTAAGCTTGCTTGAATCTATATGATGTTATTTTGACTCAAATAAACAGTGGTTACTGCGACCTTTTGGCCTAGCCAAAATTGATGTCAACAACAGTGCCACGAAGCTACTCATGGCTTCCAATCCAAAAACCAACATCTATACATGGAGATCTAAGGAAAACAAATCCGGATCTCAAAACCCAAAAGCAACCGGAGTCTTAGAGGACGAACCCTACCTCTACAACGCAGCTTCGATCCACAAGACCAAGCCTAGGATCTTCCTCGCCTCGCCACGAACCCAACGAGCCTTCAAGCTCCAGAAAAGGTGGCCGGAGGAAGAAGAACGGCGAAGAAAAGCTCAGCCGGCCAAGGGGAAGAAGCAGAGCTCTCGCGAGGGGGAAGAAGGAAGGAGAAGCCGGGGGAAAGGAAGGAAGAGGGGAAGGGGGGGTTAGGCCGGGGGAAAGCCGGCGAAGGCGGGGAAAAGCTGAGGGAGGGGAGGGAAAGTCTTCCCTCCCCTGACAGGGGAAGCGACGGCCATCGCCGTGGCCGTCCTTCGACGCCACCGCCAACGACTTCCAGGCACAGAGAGATCGATCTTCATGGCCATGGAGATCGATCTCCCTTGCCCAGAACGGCGACCACTAGGCACAGAGAGATCGATCTTCATTGCCATGGAGATCGATCTCCCTTGCCCAAAACGGCAACCTTGGGCTGAGCCGCAAGCCCAAGCCCAGGACTACCGAACCAAGGTCCACCTAACCTTTCTAACAACCACAACCACAACAACACTGTGTGTGCACACCCAGTGTGCAAACGACCGCCAAGGCGCAATTTCTCAAATTGCCCTTGGGGTAAACAACAAGCCACAAGGATAGAGGGACGGGTCCTCACATGGACAAACTAGTTCAACTCATCATCGGACACCGATGAATAATGACAATAGCCAAAGGCCGAATTTCATCGGCCAAACATATGGGTTATTTCCATCGCCAACACAGATATCTCTTAATGGTGAAATGTTAACCCCTGGAGGAATGCCAAACACTGGTGTCCCTCCTCTTCAAGGAATGCAAGGCGGTGTTGTTCCTCCGGTGCAGGGAGCGCCAAATAATGGAGTCCCTCTTAGTCAAGGGATACCAATAGGTGGAATGCCTCTGACCATAGGTGACCACATTCCTCAGAACGTTCCTCCAAATGGCCAGAACGTTGCTTTCCCAAATAATGGCCAAAATATCGGCCAAAATAACAACCTGGGTGGTCAAGGCCAATGGTTTCCACAGAATAACTTTGGCCAACAAGGTGGCCAAGGTAATCGGCCAATAGGATATAATCTTTATAACCCAAGAATGGCCGATGGTCAACGAATGGGCGATGTCCCTTATCAGAATAATTATCGACCATATGAAGCACCACTATATTATGGTCGACAACCAAACGAGCAATATGATCAAATATATAATAACCCTCTTTATAATCAGGCCGATGTTTTTCGAGAACAAATCGCTGAGATTTTACAAGAACAAATAGGGTTAGGACGACCAGCTACTCGTCCAACTTATAGAAAACCTTACCCTGATTGGGTTGATCAGATGTACCCACTTCCTAGGAACTATAAAGTTTCAGAATTCACCATGTTCTCTGGTGTAGATGAAATATCGACCATTGAACACATAGGGAAATTCTCCATGCAATGTGGAGAAGTGAACGATTTTGTTAAACTTAGGTTATTCCCTAACTCTTTATCCGGAGTAGCTTACTCATGGTTCATCAAGTTATCGCCCAATTCTATTCAAAATTGATAGAAAATGGAACATGCATTCCATTCTCAGTTTTATAAGTCAGAACCAGAGATAACAATGGCCGATTTAGCTCAACTGAGGCAGCGCCCAGATGAGAATGCTGAAACATTCTTACAAAGATTTAAAAGAGCGAGAAGTAGGTGCTTTATTCCCTTGCCTGAAAGGGAATTCGTAAAAATCGCTCAAAGTGGATTAGCCTTTGAACTTAAGAAAAAATTCCAAGATAGGGATTTCATCGATTTTTTCCAATTGCAGACTAGCACTATATGCTATGAACAATTATTAAGAGAAGAGGATCAAATGAAATCATCGTCCAAAGGGACTTATTATAGAGATACTAATTATGAAATCAATCAAGTTAGTGACGTCGATGTCGAAAATTACAATATGGACGTTGTTTGTTTGGCCGAGCTGCTAAAGGGAAAACTTTATATATGTAAAGCACTTGCCAAACTTGAGCGAGAACTTAAGGGTAAAGAAGTAGTCAGAGACGGTAAACGTCAAGTTAGAAAATTTTCTTTTGATGTTTCAAAGGCCGATCAAATCTTTGATCAATTACTGAAAGATAAACAGGTTAAATTGAAAGATGGACATGCTATGCCAAGCCTTGACGAAATCAAGGACAAAAGATATTGTAAATGACATAATGCTTGGTCACATCACACTAATCAATGTTTGGCTTTCCGTAATGTTTTGCAGGATGCGATTGACTCCGATAGGATTGGTTTTCCAACCAAACACATGGGAGTTGATGCTAACCCATTCCCTAAGACTGCACCAGTGGGGATGGTACTGACCGATGTGGCAAACTTCAAATTGCCAAAGTTTAAGATTGTCATCGACGAGACTCAAGACGATAGTCATCTAGATGTGTTCGCCAAACTAAGCCAAGACAAAGGGAAGGAGCCAGCTCTTCTACATGTCTGCCCAAGATGTCACTGGGATCTCGCTCGTCCGATGACACCATTCTCCGGGACTAAATTCCATCGCCCACAACCCTGGCAGTGGAATTGAGGTCAGCCTCACACTTACCCAAGGAACTTTGTACCTCAGTCTTACAAGCCAGAACGATGGTACAACTACAACTGCTACACTCGTCGATCAGTTCCTGTAGAGGAGATGACGAGGACCCAGTATTGGAGATACCAGAAGATGTATGGCCAGATGATGAGGGCCAAGCAAGCTCAAGAAACTGACCCAAGTCAAACTGAAGAGGCTGAGGAAGTTGAGGATGATGTTGCTGTCTCCAAAGCAACAGAATCGTCCAAGAGCAAGTTTCATCGTTCAAACAAGGACGATGACGATAAGGCTGGAGGAAACCAAGTAATCCGATTCGGGACACTCCCATCCGTCATCATCAACAACTACATTCTGCCAAGCCGTCTCGGACAACAATGTCCAGTTGAAAGCGACTCAGAGATATCCGATATAGCCGAAGACGAACCGTCAGCTACCTTGATCGATGAAGATGGAGAGACGTCAGCCACCTTGGTCGATGAAGTTGAGGATTCAGCACCAGTGAACTTAATACTCGACGATGAAGATGAATACGTCGAGGTCGAAGAAAAAATAGATGTTGCGGCAGAAGCTAGAAGGAGAGGTATGTCTACAGAATGACTCCTGCGGCAGTTGTATGAGGAAGGCAATCCAGCAATTGGACCAGGTGGCCAGCCAAGTGGCCGATATGATTACCTAAGGGTTTATGGGGACGTGAAAGTGAAGCGTCTCGTCAAGAAGACAGAAGTCGTCGCCCATATTGTTCCGTCGTCATCGACAACAATTGTCCCAACTGGCTGGGGTGATGAGGAAGAAGAACCCATGGTCGAGGACGTCGAGTGGGTAGAAGTGGAAGTTCCTATCAAGGTTCACGAAGAGACTGCGAGAAGGAACATGTCCCAGAAGAAGTTGCTGATGAAGCTTTACAAGGCGGGTAATCTAGCTATCAGTACTCAGGGTCAGCCCAGCGGTAAATTTGACTACCTGGTTTGTTATGGCGATCCTCTCGTAAAGAAGTGGGTTCCCAAGACCGATGTAGCCAAGTACATTCCGCAAGCCAACAACGTACCAATCACTCCAACTGGTTGGGACGTAGAAGCAACGGAGACACGAGAACATCAACACACCAATCAACAATGGTTGTCATGGGACGGACAAGAAAGCCCAGAAGTTATCCATGTTGCAGCTAAAGCCAAGGGAAAAGCAGTTCAAGATCGACCTCAGTCATCGGCCAAGTCGCATAAGGAAGATCACCAAGATTAGGATAAGGCTGTGTTCGATCGACCACAAGAAGTGATGACACGCCATTTACGGCCTTTACATATTAAGGCCGAGATCAACGACATCCCAGTGAGCAAAGTTTTAATCGACACCGGAGCCGCAGTTAACGTCATCCCCGCTAAGATGATGAAGAAGTTGGGTAAGACCGATAGCGATCTTATTTCTACAGATATCACACTAACAGGATTTAGTGGAATCCCGGCCCCTGCAAAGGGAATTCTTCCCTTGGACATTAAAGTTGGGAGCGTTACAAGGACGACAACGTTCTTTGTTATGGACTCGACAACCAGCTAGAATGTCTTACTTGGTCGAGACTGGATTCATGGCAGTCAATGCGTTCCATCTTCCCTCCATCAATGCTTGTTTTTGTGGAACGACCAAGGGAATGTTGAGTCCATTATGGCTGATAATATGCCTTATAGTATGGACACTCATGCTGTAGAGGCGTCCTTTTACGACTGCCACTACGGTCCCTTGCAATTCCTTCAGATCGATGATACACTAAAGGTAGTTTCTGAAAATGGTGTTATGCTAAGGGAGCGCGTGGCGGAATTATTCGATCCTGCAAGACCAACCTCAGTGGTCTTTGCACCTAGAGTTGGCCGATCATCGGCCTCAAAATTACTGTGATGGGTTCACACCCTGAGAGAAATTGGGCCACTGTAACGGCCTTAAAAGCCAAACTAATGGCTTATCAAGTAGAAACATTTGCAACACAGGAAACGAACGACTTGGATTGTCTAAAAGAGATCCCCTAAGAGGACGATGAAGAAGTCCCCTATGGCAAATGTGGAAACATGCAAGCTCAAGACCCACTGGAAGAAATCGACCTTGGTAACGGTGAGGAACATCGTCCAACCTTCATCAGCAAGCTTATCGATCAAGATGTAAGGTACAAACTTATCGCCATTTTACGTTCATATAAAGATTGTTTTGCATGGGATTATAAGGAAATGCCTGGCTTAAATAGAAACATCGTCGAGCATGAACTAACTACTCGACCAAACTTTCAGCCATACAAGCAAGCGCCAAGACGTTTTGCTCCTAATATAATCCCGGAAGTAAAGAAAGAGATTGAACGATTGTTAAATGCCAATTTTATTAGAACGGCCAGATATGTAGAATGGCTTTCTAATATAGTGTCAGTTAAGAAGAAAAATGGTAAACTTAGAGTCTGTATAGACTTTAGAAACTTAAATTTGGCAACACCTAAGGATGAGTATCCTATGCCATCGGTCGACAATTTGGTTGATTCAACCGCTGGACATGAAATATACTGATTTATGGACGGGTATTCTGGATATAATCAAATCTATATCGCCAAGAATGATGTTCATAAAACGACATTTAGATGTCCAGGATCACTTGGTAGTTATGAATGGGTTGTTATGCCCTTTGGTTTAAAGAATGCTGGTGCTACTTATCAGCGAGCGATGAATTTAATTTTTCATGATATGATCGGCCATTTTATAGAAGTTTACGTCGATGACATTGTGGTAAAATCACCTGTTATGGCCGATCACTTTTCTCAATTGATCAAAGCTTTTGAGCAAATGAGAGAGTATAACTTGAAATTAAATCCCTTAAAATGTGCATTTGGGGTACAAGCTGGAAACTTTCTTGGTTTTCTCGTCCATCAGCTAGGAATAGAACTTGACCAAAACAAAGGAAAGTCTATAATTGAGGCTAGTCCTCTAAAGACTAAGAAAGAATTGCAAAAGTTTCTCGATCAAGTTAATTTCTTGAGAAGATTTATTGCTAATTGTGGAGGCAAAACTCAAGAATTCTCATCACTCTTACGACTAAAGAATGGAGACGACTTCGTGTAGGAAGAGCGACATCAACAAGCATTTGAATGCTTGAAGAAATGTTTAGCAACACCATCAGTTATGGCGCCGTCAAGATTGACGGATCCTATGAAGCTTTACATCGCTGCAACAGACGGATCAATACGAGGTCTCTTGGCGCAAGATGGGAAAGATGGAGCTGAGAGAGCAGTTTATTATCTAAGTAAACAGTTATTACCTTATGAGCAAAAATACTCGGCCATAGAAAAGTTATGTTTGGCCTTGTATTTTATGTGTACAAAGCTGAGAGCTTATTTAAAGCCTGTGACTGTCTACTTGATCTCTAAATACAATGTAATGAAATATCTGTTTTCTCGGCCAATTTTACATCAGCGTATTGGTTATTGGGTTTTAACTTTAGCTGAGTTTGATATTAAATTTGTCTCTCAAAAGACTGTTAAAGGCCAAGTATTGGCCGATTTCTTAGCCGATTATCCTTATATAGATATACCAAAGGAATTAGAGCGAGAGATCAACATTATATCGCTTATTCCATGGACGATGTACTTTGACGGTTCTAAGACTGTTAATGGAGCAGGCCTTGGGATTACAATCCTATCGCCCATTGGACGCAAATATAAATTTACGAATATACTATCGCAATTGTGCACCAATAATCAGGCTGAATATGAAGCATTAATCATCGGCCTCGAAATCTTATTGGATATAGGAGTATCCAATGTGCAAATTAAAGGTGATTTATAATTTGTGATAAATCATCTACTTGGACATTACAAGTGCCAGAGCGATATACTAATTCCATTTCATCAAATCGCTCTACACTTATTAAATCGTTTTGACGATTTTGAGTTACTTTTCGTTCCAAGACTGCAGAACGATGAAGCTAATACCCTCGCCCAAATAGCATCAGGCTATAAAGTGTTAAAACACTTGGGGGGCATGGCCGACTTCAGTTATGGTACGATACAATCTGTTTTAGAGCGATGTCATCGCCCAATTGAGGTACATCAAATTGATGGCCAACCAGATTGGCGTACCCCAATCGTCGATTTTTTGAAAAATCCATCGCTTAAGGTCGATAGAAAAATCCGTCTTAAGGCGATACATTATTTTCTACAAAAAGATATTTTATATAAACGTCGACCAGATGGGATACTATTGCGATGCTTAAGTCCTGATGAAGCTAAATTGACGATGGCCGAGATACATAATGGTGTTTGTGGAGCACATCAGTCTGGCATTAAAATGCGCTGGCTAATAATGCGCAGTGGCTTTATTGGCCGCACATGGGGGAGGAATGTGCCATATTGCCAAAGGATGCGAATCATGCAAAAGGCATGGTCCATTACAGCGAGCACCATCAAGTGAGTTATCGATCATCGTGAAGCCTTGGCCATTCAGATGTTGGGCGATAGACATTATAGGGAAAATATATCCTCCGTCGTCCATGTTGTACAAATTTGTAATTGTGATGACAGACTATTTTACTAAATGGGTAGAAGCTATCCCATTAAAAACAGTTTCTGATGATCAAGTTATAAATTTCATCTGGGAAAATATCATATGTAGATTTGGAATTCCACAAACAATTGTGTCCGATCAAGGGACAATGTTTGTAAGCTCTAAGGTAAAGAATTTTTTGGCCGAGTATAAAATTAATATGGCCAATTCTACACCTTACTATGCCCAATCTAATGGACAAGCTGAAGCGTCCAATAAAACCATCAAGTCAATCATAAGAAAGATGATGGACGATAATTCAAGGCAATGGCATCAAGGATTGCTAAGAGCGTTATGGGCCCATAGGACTACACCTAAGTCTAGTACTAAGGTTACGCCTTATCAGTTGGTATATGATCAAGAGGCGGTTCTACCGGCTGAGATAAATGTTCTATCGCCCAGAGTTTTAGAACAAGATCGCTCAACTAGTGAAGAATATGAAGAAGCATTAATGTATAATCTCTTGGAGCTCGATGAACAACGAGCTATTGCCTTAGAAAATATAGAGGCACAAAAGTTGAAAGTGCCTGATATTTATAATAAGAGAGTAGTATCGAAGGAATTTTAAGAAGGAGACTTAGTTTGGAAAATGATTCTACCTATAGATCGGAACGATCCTAAATATGAAAAATGGTCGCCCAACTGGGAAGGACCATACTTGGTCGATCAGATATTGCCAAATGGGTCGTATCAACTGAGGACTATTGACGTTGGGTTACATCGATCAATGATAAATGGTCGATACCTTAAGAAGTATTACCCATCAATGTAAAATAGAAGTATGGAAGAAAAGACGTCTTTAAAATGAGATGATAGCAATTAACAAAATATTTCTTTATTACAAAACGATTGGCCAACAGTTCAACATTTACAAATTATCTTCTTAAAGAGAGTTGTTGAGAGATACGAGCAATCTTGTCTCTGAAAGCTTTACGCCGATTTTTGTTCTTGACCAATTCAGCATTGATTTCAATTTGACGATCTTTGGAAGAATCAGCTTCAAGGGCATCGTATTCTTCAATATCTTTATTGCTCTCTTGATTGATTTGTCTACTCTCTTTGACGAGATAGTTCCTCTGCGTCTTAAGTTGAAGAATTTGTGCTTCAAGCTCTTTAATTTGAACATCAATTTTGGAAATAGCTGATTCTCTCTCGCCAATAGCATTCAGGTTCGTCGATAGCTTGTTAATGCTATCGCTGATCTTATTTTTCAAAAATGCTCGTCGCTCTCGGCGTTCTCCAACAAGGACAAGCTCGTGGACTAGGTTCTTCCTTTCCGCATCAAAATTTTCGATCATCGGCCTTATGCTTTGGATATCATCTAGTTCTTCAACCGAAAGACCTAATACTTCAGGGTCAATCGTCAAAAATACAGCCGTCGATCTTTCAAGAACATCATAATCTGATGCTAAAAAATCCTCCTTTGGCGACCTGTCCAAAATGATCATGCAGTCAGCCAATGCTTTTCTAAGGTCATGATATCGACCTTGTTGGATAATTGTAGGATCAGAAGCCGTTTGTTTTCCAGAAAGGTGAGATCGCCATAACTCATTCAGAGAATGGAGGGAGTTGGCCAAGTCAACCATATCGGCCTGAAAGTTAAGAATGATCAAAACTCATGATCGATATCGGTCATAAAATAAATTTGATTAGATAAGATTGAACTCATACTTCATCCGAAGCAAAAGTGGATGAACTCGCTTGCGGAGTAACGAACGATGTCGATGGCGCGACGACGAGTACAATCGCCAAAATGTCATCGGTCATTGTTGTTTGTGGTATAGTGGGAATTGGAGCAGGCATAGTGACAGAAATGTTTATTATTGAAGTGCTGGGGGGCACATCGATATTGTGTTAAATGTCACTGGCCGATAACTCCAGAACAGACAAAGTCTCGACCAAGGGTTGTAAGGTCGATACACCAGTAGAAGCTGTTTCAGATGATAGTTGAATATCACCAAGGTCCTTCAAAAGATTATAAGGACCATGAACAAGCATCTGACCGATAGATGACAAACCTGGTCCGGTTGGAGTAAGATTCAGAACGTCAAAAATATCTTCAACGTTAACATCATCTCGTTTTCCTTGTTCAGACGATGAAATGATGATGTTTTCTTTATTGGGTGGTTGTTAACATAAAAATGAGAAAAGATCGATAAAATGAATCATTCAAAAAATTAACACAATTGTTCAATCAAAAGTTCAACCTGACTGGAGGCAGCTACAGGGACTTTCTCAGTTCCTTCACCAGCAATCTTCTCGGCCAAGTCGGAGGGAGAACTAGAAAGAGGCAAAAGGTGGGAAGGAGTAGAGGAGTCCGATCTCTCTCTGTAAAACAAAGAAAAGTGAGTTCGAGATACAAAAATAGAGAAATGCAAGATAGTGAACAAAATACTCACTTAGAAGCTGAGGCAGAATGTACACTCTGCCTACTTTCTGGTGATCCTACATCATCTCCAACTGTTGAAGATGAGCGAGCTTGGTATTCAGATTCTTCAGCTGCTACTCCCTCGACCACTACATTTTCGGCCGCTACTTCATCGGCCATTTTCTCCTCAACCACCACATTTCCGGCCGCTACTTCATCGGCCATTATCTCCTCGACCAAAGGCCTCTCGGCCAATGGAGATATCCTGGATTCACCAGTTAATATCCTTTTCTTCTTGTAAGAAAAAGCCTCTTCAGTAGACTTCCCCTTTCTCTTTTTGGGCGATTTTTCACCCTTTCTAGCAGTAGCGGCGATTTTCTTTTTCTTCTGAGGTCTATCTTCCGCCTCAGTTTGCTCCAAAACGTCCTTCTTACGTCCCAACTTCTTGGGAGGAACAAAGTTATTGAAGATATCATTCTTATCTTTAGCAAAATGACGGTCTTTGATGGCCGAATCCCAAATATCGGCGATGGTAGCATCGACGTCGGGCACTGGTTCAAAATTTGTAAGTTTAAAGCGATTACAAAGCGTTATATCTTTTTTCTCTACAGAGACTACTCTGTTGATGTTGTGCAAAACACATCGCCCTTTAGCTACTATATTATAGCTAAAGTAAGGGGGAACTGGCCAAGCTTGCTTCAATCCAAATTGGCGAGTGATAAAATTTGGAGCATAGACTTCTACTTCGCACTTATTGTTGGATCTGCCCCACAACATATCAAAATGAATATCTCGGTCAACCAAAAAACGGTCCCATGCCAATCTTTTTTCCTCATCGTCCAAATTGGCTGATAGATCGAGGAGTGGACGAATGCAAGCTGGGTGAGAATTATGGTTGAAAGGGCGATAGGAAGAAAAGCTGGATAAAGTATAAAAATAATTGAAAGTATTCTGGAAGGATTTGGAAATGAATGATGAAGAAAGATACAAATGGCCTTTGTTCTGGCCGATGAAAAAGAAGGAGGAATATGGAGTCCAGGAAAATAGGCTCTAAGCAACAATTGGACTATCCAAAGAGGGCCAAAACCAATGAGACTTCCACCTTCTCTCAATTGCTCAAGAGTAAGGTAGATGCCTCGATATATGGTCGATAAGATAAAAGTGGAAAGAGACAAAACTTGCTTTCCAGAAGTAATAGCTTGGGCGAGACCGATATAACCCTTAATAGGTTTCTTGGAAGGAAGACAAAGAATGAATTTACAAAGCCAGTAATAGATGAACACTAATCGTTCTCTAGCATTTGGTGGCTCATCGGTCTCCTCAAGTTTGGCATAGGCTTTGATAAAAACGCCATAGTTTTTATCAGAATAAAAAATCGTTTCTTTAGAAGAAAGCTCCATATTGGCCGATACCAAATCGCCGATAGGAGAGAGACCAGTCAAAAGAGAAATGTCTAAGAGGGTGATGGAAAGAGTACCACAAGGAAAAACAAAATTGTTGTACTCTATCGACCAAAAAAGGAACGATGACAAAAGTAAATTGGGCTCTTGAGCAGGAACCCTAGTGCTCAAATCCAAGAAATCCAAAATTCCAGCATCAGAAAATATTTTCTTGGAATCTAAATGACTAACCATTCTACTATGCCATTTGATGAACTTGTCATCGGTCAAAGGCCATGGTACAATGGGATTTTTGACAGAAAGGGTAGAAAGATTAAGTTCTTGGGAAAAAGGAAGATCGCCGGAAAGTGGAAAACTTTGAACAATAACTTGGAGATCAGAGGAAAGAGAGGGCAAAAGATCAGAGATGAAGTAAGGACCCAAAGAAAAGAACCTGGAAGAAGAATCTCCTGCCTTGACCAGATAATTTCCTCTCGCCTCGTCTGACCTCAAGATTCCATTGAATTCTCCGTAAGCTTTGCAGGCATCTTTATGCACCTCCTCCTCAGTTCTGAGTTCACGAACCATGGTGACAAACGAAAAGTTTCATGGAGAAAAGAAGAAGAAGAACTCTCCGACGACTCAGAACTCACAGGAAAGAAGAAAGCCTAAGCGCCTCAAATGAGAGAAAAGAAAGAAAACTAAAACCCTAACAGAAGGAAGAAGAGCCAATTGTGTTCTTTCGCGCCAAAGACGTATGGCCAAAAGGGTATACATGTCAGAATAGGACGGCGCATTAAATGCGGAATATCAAAAGATATGGATAAAGAGGAAAAATGAAACGACGATTCTGTTTCCCAGAGAATGATCATGATTAGCCTTTAGTGGTTAACAAGCAAGCTGTCAAATCGCATCAGATGCGGTCATCTCGTCATAATTTCAAATTCCTCGATTACCGCATGGGGGCAAAATGTTAGCCAATATAATGGCTAACCAATCAATGATTAACATGTCAGCATAATAGATATGGCCGACAGACTTTCAAACCCAATTGAGCGATATCGCTCAGAGATAAGATCATGAACCTAAGAATGATATCGCTCAGAGAAGTTCATCGCCCAAAAGAGAAGAATCATCAGTCAAGAATGATGATTGTTTCCACATAAAGAAATCATCAATCAAGAGTGATGATGATTTAAGACCAATGATATTATTGACTAAGAACGATGATCTTCCTTACAGAAGAAGTTTATCGACCAAAAGTGATCACAGGTTATCGCCCAAAGACTTAATTCATTCATAGACAGCAAGATGTCAGCTTTGGATAATGAAGAAATGAAATAAGAGAGAACACCAATCAAGGAAGATGACGTTACATACACAAGCTCACCAAACCGTCATCGGCCAGAAGCTTATCGCCCAGACGCAACCGTCATCGGCTAGAGCAAAGAGACGAGGAAATGTCAGAGAACATGGGACGCGCGGTTCATCTAGAGTGAAAGATGGAAGACGATAGAGAACGTGCTGAACTAAGCAGTCGAACTGCTCTAGTATCAATAGTCTCTTTCTTTCACCATGTAATCTCTCTCGCAAACCAAACACAGAGCTTGCATGCCTGGATTTCCTTATGTTCTTTCATTATGTTTACTGTTCCTGTAAGTTGATTTCTTTAATGCAATGACATCGTTTCTTTAATTACTAGTTAATCTTTCTTGCTTTAAATGGTTTATATTACTGTTTTAGATATGGATAATCTAGGTTTAGATAGTTCTGTTTCCTTATTCATTACTTAGAACTTTCTTTAATGTATTTCTTTTGATTAATTTAATATTAGGAGCCTTTATTTCATAGATTAGATTAAGTTAATGAATAGATTTAAATATGTTTTCCCTGGATTTAGTAGTTTAGGTTGATCTTCAATATTTTCTTTAAATAATTTCGTAATCTTAGATAACTTAAGGCTTTCAGTAAGTTAATTTAGATTATTTTAAGTTAATCCTAATAATTAGTTTTAATTAGATTATAAAATTAGGTCTAATCTAGGTTTCCATTTAACTTGACATCTCTGATTCGAACGTCGTTTGAAGGAGTAGAACTTAACTACAATCATCTGATACTTAAGTGTGGAATAGATTTTAACCTTGACTATTTGACCCGTTAACGGTTAGATTTCCGTTCTAACACTTTGTCAAATTTGTGGTCCTACCAGCTCTGCTTTCTTTCCACATCAGTGTTGGAGACACTGCTTCATTTATATATGTCAAGAAACTTGCCATCAGCGAGAATTTTGCAACTTTTTTGAATGAGATACAACATATAACGAAAGATGATGCAAATTTGTTGCTAGATTTTGAAAAGAAAGTTAAAAGTCATAGTTCAATTGAGGAGAATTACAGAGGGGGATCCACATGCTGCCAAATTCTTTCCCTTGTCTATTTTTTCTCTTATCCTTTTGTGTTGAAAGTTGAAAGTTGAAAGTTGAAAGTTCAGAGTTAAGAGTTAAGAGTTAAGAGTTAAGAGTTAAGAGGAGGGGGGGTGGTTGATTTGATTTATTCAATGGTAGCTCGGCACCACATCAGTCCAGGCCAATTATATAATGACTAATGACACATAAGTCTTTAGTCGATCCATGTTATCATAGAAATTTGATAAGTTTCATCAAGATTTTGGTATTAATGCATCTTAATTTAAAATAAAATCAAGAATTCTTTTCATTTGATTTTGTTTACAATCAAAATTTCTATAATGGCGTGGTGAGGTGGATGTTGTGGATTAACAAAAAGGCCTATATGTGTCGTTGTATAGGTGGAGCTTGACGTGAGTGACGTGGTGCCAACCTCCCGCGCATTAATTTGGCCTTTGTGATATTGCCCATGCTTAAGTCCAGCCTAATGTCTATCCTTCTACACGCTAGCTTATTGCCCAATCCCTGACAGCCCCTCCCCATCTAGCTCAGGCTCCGGCTTCCCTGGCTCAAAGTCGACTTGCATCTTATTTGTCAGGGTAAGACAAGGTTCATTTGGGAAAACAGAAATGATCGCCCAGACGGAATTCCTACGAAGTTCTACACCAAAAATTGGGGTGCAGTGGGAGGCGAGGTCACCAAAGTTGTCCTCACCTTCTTCCGGTCGGCCACGCTCCCGTCAACTTGGAATGAAATCTTCATTTCGTTCATTCCGAAATATGAGAATCCTTGAAGAGTGAAGGACTTTCGCCCCATTAGTTTATGCAGTGGCGGAACCAGGATGAGACATAAGGGGGGGCGAAATCTAAAGCAAAATGACTATTTTTTCTTTCTTTCAAGTAATACAAAAAATATCTTAGAATTACAATATCGAACATTAAGGAATAAAAACAATACAAATATTAAAACCGTTGTTAAACGAATGCGATATGCATTCTCTTGGTCATGCCTGTGTGCAGAAAATATGTGCGTCACACTTTGCTGTTGATTTTTGAGTGTTTCATACTTTTCTCTAGCTTCATTGTGAAAACTGTTATGTGCACCAACATGTTCACCAAATTTTTCTATTGCCTTTTTCCAATTGTTGAATCATGTACATGTAAACACATCTCCTCCGCCTTGTTCTCTTTGAGGTTTCCTAAACAGATAACACCATAACCAATATGCCGCATCTTTTGATACACTGTATTCCAACCACCATTAGTCTTTGAACCATGTCTCCATAAAACTCCTCATATATTTTTCATATTTTTTCTTGGGAAAATTATGACCAAACGGTTGACAATGGCCTTTGATCAAATACCCCCTAGGAATTTCATCCCTAATTCCAACATTATATGTTTCAATGGGTTTACGCAACCATAGGTCACCAACAATATCATTCAAATTAATTAAATTAGTTCGGGGTCTTTTCGAACTACTATTCTCTGAAGTATTATGCAAGTCATGAGTATTAGACGATTCACCGCTTGATCCGCTTCGTGGTTTTTTTATCACAAACTTATCCATTATCTAAATAAAACAAAACAAAAATATAAATAAAAATGTGACAATTAGAAATCAAACTAAAAAATTATCAAAAAGTTAACTAAATCCTAACAAATAAATAATTAACTAAATCAAACTAATGAATTATAGATCCTAACATTAGCAAATAATTAACTCAATCAAACATTTTTTTTTTAAAAAAAAGCATACGTGCTCTGCTCTGTTTATTAAGTGCTCTGTTTCTTGTTGGGTGGGTGCCGGCAGCCGGCCGGCCAGGCCCTGCCAGGTGGGGGCGGGTGCCGAAGAGGGGGGAGGGCCGGAGAGCCTGAGAGGGGGGAGGGCTGGAGTCGGGTGGCTAGGTGGGTGCCGGAGAGCCGGAGCCGGAGCCGGAGAGAGGGAATTGGGGAGGGCCGGAGAGGAGGCGATGGGGCGTCGCCGTGTCGTCCGTGTGGAGGAGGTTAAGGGGCAGGCGTGGGGCGGTGGGCCGCGGAGGAAGGGAGCAGGTGAAGGGTCAGGGGGTGGGTGGGGGTTCCGGCGTCGCCAGGAGGGGCGGCCGCCCCTCCTCGCCCCCCTGGTTCCGCCACTGAGTTTATGCAATGTAAGCTACAAAATTGTGTCAACCATTCTAGTGAGAAGACTCAATGAGGTCCTTGAAGATCTGGTTGGGATGGAACAATCGGCGTTTATTACTGGAGATAACATCTCTGCTGCTTAGGAGCTACTTCATTCTATGGAATGTGCACCCATGTCGAGAGCTATGATGATGATTAAGGTTGACCTGAGATCAGCCTATGACCGGGTACGATGGCCTGCAGTGGAGGGAGTTCTGAATGCTATGGGGTTCCAGACGGTTTGGATAGCATGCACCATGGCTTGTATCACTGCAACCAAGTTTTCTTTCATCGTCAATGGGAGGGTCTTCGGAAGGGTGATTCCTCAGCGGGGATTGCGCCAAGGCGATCCACTCTCACCTTATCTGTTTCTCTTGATGCAGGAAGTTCTCTCAAGACTTACCTTGAGACCCGGTGTTGGCTTGAAGGGAGCCCAGTTGTGTCGTGGCGGGGGGAGATTCTCGCATTTACTATATGCGGATGATTGTTTATTCGTGACGGAAGCATGTTCCATGGAGCCCCGAAGGCTAATGCAGATCTTGATCAACTTTAGAGCGACGGTTGGGCTAGAGATGAACCCTATGAAGTCTAGTGTTCAGTTCTCTAAAGTGGTGCGACATGATCGTCGCATGGGTATTTGTAGAATTTTGGGTATGCCCGAGGCTGATGGCGTTTGGCGATATTTAGGCACACCTGTGTCTAGCAAAAAATTGAAAGCTTTTGATTTTGATGAACTGCTGAACAAGATGATACATAAGGTGTCCTTATGGAAAGCGGGATTTCTAACCGAAGCTGGAAGGGTGACGCTACTCAAATCCGTCCTCCAGGCGATCCATGTTCACTGCATGTTGTCCTCCTATGTGCTCGCTCCATTGCTTCGCTAGTTAGAAGCCCTTTGCCGTATGTTCTTATGGAAGGAGATTAGATCCATCTCAAGAGTTAGTTGGCAAACGGTTTGTAAGCCACTTGAATGGGGAGAACTTGGCATTCATGATATGGTGTTCTGGCAGCGTGCCCTACATATGAGGAGAGCTACTAGTTTAATGGAGGACCGATCGTCTATATGGGAGGCAATGACTAGAGGCAAATATGGGTGGTCGGGTCCTCTACCTCTGAGGAGCTGTATGTGACCTTGTTCTTCTCTATGGAGGTTGATCAGCCGAGGTGCAGGAGAAATCCGCGCCGGATTGCTATTCACGCGTGGCACCGAATAGCAAATTGCACCCTCTGGAGGATTGGTGGTGTGGAGATTGTCGCGCCCCGACCCGCGAAAGCCCAACCGGGCCGAGCGACGCGAACTGAAACCTAACAAACCACGGAAATTATTAGCGAGGGTTCCCTCTAACCTATTGGTCTCCCTAACAATCATCACAAACATCCTCAATTTAAAAAGACATAATTAAATTACAAATCTCGAACCTCAGATTACAAAACCCAAGTGAATTTAATATACATATCCTCGGAGAGGGGAAGATCCAATACAACATTACTCCCGTAGGAGGCTATCTAACATAGGCTAAAAGCAGTAAAAGATCACCACCTCTCAGACTCTGCCTGGCGCCGCCGCACCGCCGACTAACTACCCGGTAGGGGGCCACAGAAGAAGAACTGACGCATACACCTGCAAAACGCAGCCCGGGTAGGAGTGAGCATAAAGCTCAGTAGGGTTCTACACTACGACACACAGAAGGAAGAGTGAAACGCAACAGTATCGCCCTCAAGTAAGACCTGGGTGTATACAGGGGTCTCATAACCCCACCGCGTGTCCCTGAGGCTCACGATCATGGTCTTCCAGGCGAACTGGTCACATGTTAGGTCACACTCAGTAAGTAGGAAACAACACTGTAGACTCACATGCATGGAAAGACATTGCAGGCAGGAAATGGCACGTTGAGTAGGCAACTCCTCTCCTCAAGAGTCGTCACAATGGAACACTGGCTACACCTCAGCATCCAACCCAAGGCCGACACGACCTCTATAATAATCAACCAACAGGTGTACCAGTCATCTAAGCCTATCATCAAGTTTGACTGGACATCACAATTCGAACCAGGTCCAAACTACCCAACCCCGGTCCTAGGGCTAAATCCGAGCTTCCAGCCTCGGGACGGCGACCCACAGATCACCCACACCTTAACCATGAAACTAATGCACAACAGAGAATGCATGCTATGAAGATGCACAAGTAAGAAGATAGGCATGCAACAGTATGATAAGGCAGCATACAAGTCCAACTGGATCGCTACAGCGGTACTACCAACCGCTACAAGCTGATCCGCAGCGGATCCCGGCATTACGACGGTACCACGACTGTCAACCGCGGACTCCTGCAACGGGAAGCAACCCCGAAAACCTCGATGAACAGTAAAATATAATATTATATGTTTAGAACATATAATATTATTTAAATCACCAAAGTCCTCTACTTAGAGGGTAATTGACCCCGTCAATCTAACGTCCAAACGACGTCAGATTCGAGATCCAACTTAGACTCTAGTAGATCAACATGTCGGGATCAACATATCCAAATCTGGAAACATCCAACGGCTAGATTAACGGGAAAACACTAATAAAAACCGCTAATCAAACTAACTTACCATTACTTACTGCAACGCAGCCCACCAGTAAGAAATTCATAACAAATCGTCAGAACATCATATAGATATGAAATTTGTTGGGTTTGAAAGTAGATTCAACGATCTACAACTCTTATGTTCATCACAACCCAAGCGCATGCACGTACTGATCGAAAAACTCGCCGTAAACTGGTTGTTCTTCAAGAACAGCAGAAACCGGAAAATTCGAGATTAAACATGCTTAAATCCTACTAAAATCTCAACCAAAACTTATGAAACTTATACCATAAATTATACTAAGCAAGAGGCATCCAACAACACAAAGAACAATAAGATCTAACGGCTAGATCTAGAGAAAACCCAAAACAACTCTCGTAGATAGAAACCTACCGGAAACGCACTCCTCGACTGATTCCCCGCAAACCAGTCACCAACAAGGCTCCAAACCACACCAGAGATCTTCCTCACGCCGCCACGGATCTAGCGAGCCTTGGAACGCCTAAAACGGTAGCCAGAGGAGGGAGAATGGAGAACAAGAAGGTCGCCGGAAAAACAGGGGAAGCAGAGCTCGCGGGAAGAAGAAAGAAGAAGGAGAAGAAGAAGAGAAAGAAGAGGAAGGGGGAAAGCCGGGGAAGGAGGGGAAAAGGGGGAGGAGAGGAGAGAAAGTCCTCTCTCTCTGTGACACGGGAGAGCGACGGCCAACGGTGGCCGTCCTCTCAACTCCACCGTCAAGACTTTCTGGCACAGAGGGATCGATCTCTTCCCAAGGAAGATCGATCCCCTTAGCAAGGAAGATCGATCTCTTTAGCAAGAAAGATCGATCTTCTTGCCCAGAAACACAAACTTGGGCTGAAACACAAGCCCAAGCTCGGATCTTCCGATCCGGGGTCCACCTAACCATTCTAATCAAACACTAACACAAACAAGGTCAGTGTGTGCACACGCGGGTGTGAAATAAACCAACAAGGTGCAATTTACCAAATTGCCCTTGCGGTCTACATCGAGCCACAGGGGTAGAGGGGCAGGTCCTCACAGAGACGGAGCTTTTTCTTCTAGGCCGACCTTGGTAAGAGTGGGCGAGGAGTTGGAGGTCTCCAATCTTTGGAGCTTGATGAACAATTTAGAGTGGTGTAGAGAAAAGGTAACTGAGCAATTTCATCCAGCCTTGGTACAAGAAGTTTTGCATGTTAAAATTGACTCAACTTTGGTCAATGATAAAGCGAGGTAGGTGTTCAATGCATTGAGGAAGCCAGACTCAAGGTCTCTCTACTCTTGGTTGTTGGGGCAAGAGCGTAGGGCAGTCTCTACTATTCAGAGTGAGGTTTGGATGAATTGTTGGAGTTGTCCAGTTGGACCTCATGGTAAACATCCTTGATGAGTGTCCCTTTGCACGTCGAGGATGTGGAGGGGATGAGTCTTTATGGCACATCCTTGATGAGTGTCCCTTTGCACGTCGGGTATGGGAGGTTCTTCTTCCATCTACTAGTGGCTCGAGCTTGGATAATCTCATGGGTATACTGGCATCGTCTTCTTTGGCTGATGAGGCTAAGAGGTGGATTAAAACCATTGTTGGATATGGTTATTAGTTATTGTGGAAGGAGAGGATTGAAGTTGTATGGAGAAACAATTGCTACACTCTGGATGCCTTGGTTTGGCGCATTCAGAAACTAGCGGGGGAGTTCTAGCGTAATAAGGGGTGGAGTCATACAACCCCAACGACTTATGCTTCCAGGCGGCAGATTGGCTCTGTGATACAAACCGATGGTGCTTGGTTGCAGTGGTTTACTGAAGCGGGTATTGGCATTGCTTGCGGGGAGGTTGGGAGGAACACACCGTCTTGGGTACTAGCAGAGAAAATTATGGCACACAGCTGTGATGAAGCGGAGATGGTGGCCATCCTTCGTGCTTTGGAAGAGGCGGTGGTGCGAGGAATTTACAGTTATCATTGAGACGGACTCTAACAGCATTGTTAACTTCATTAATGGGAGACAGATATGTCATTTAAATTTGGAGGCTATTCTCAAGAAGATTTGGAATGTAACTGCCTTCCTTGGGGGAGTAATTTTTACTTTTATACCATTGAATGAAAACGCGGTGACGGATGATCTCACTCGACGGGCAAGACAGGTTGCTGGTGTTGGGGCTGTAGTGTAAGATTAAATCAAGAGTTGTAACAACTCTCTTCCTTTGCTTCCAAATTCATACCCTATGCCTCAAACCAGTTTCCTTTCAAATGCAGTTGACAATTGAAAACAGAAATAGAAAAGCAGAGTGTTGGAAACAGACAAGGCTCATATGCCAAATTAAGCTGCATATATGGGTGAGGCCAAAGAAACCAACAAGCAGTATTGAATGATGTAAAGATAATCCCATCACAATTTTTCTCCATGAAATTAAGTGCCTAATCTACACCAAAAATGGCTTGTCTGACAATAAAATTACTGCAAACCTGGCTTTTTACATCAACAACAAGCTGGTGGAAGGTGCTCGCAGCTATATATGCAATAGGTTGGATGCGGAATAAGGTGACCACAAATGATGGCGATGTCTAGCTTGGCCGTTGTTCCTCTAAAAAAACAAATAATTAATTAGGGATACTTAATTTAATCCCGCAGCAACTAGCCATTATGACAACTTAAGTTGTTTCGTGGAAGGCATCGTCTATCCTCGATGTCTCTCTCTCTCTATCACCAGTACTTTGTGTATATATATATATATATATATATATATATATATATAATCTTGAAGAACTATAAAAATATATACATAAAAAATCTGATTTTGGCAATGAAGGTGATCAATATTCCAGAACCAGCCTCTTCTGACTCGCATAATTCCATGAATATCGATCGATCGATCATGCAAATATCAAAATATTTATTTTGGTATCAATATTAATTACATAGTTTTTACGACATGAAAACAAATAGCATGGTCTACAGTGGTAGTTGCGTCGTCCCTTTCTTGGGATTTAATTAATGTGTGAACACTATTTAATGGTGATATTGCCACATTAATCAATTTACCACTAGAAGCAAACAAAAAAACTTGTACATCTAGAAATCATAAGTTAATTCTCCTTTAAGATTCTTTGGCACCCTTCATTATCTATCTATCTGTCAAGAACATCATCTGTGTTGAAATCAAGTCCGAATTCAGACCCACCAATAATTCACACTTGTAAAGCTAGAAGAGCTACCAGCTGAAAACATTCTTAGAAGGAAGGAAGAGTAGTTCCAAGCATGTGATCATGACCTAATCAGGCTTAAGCCCTTATTAGAGGCAAGGATCATCACATTCACATGGAATGCCGCGGAATCCAATCCAATCCAATCCAATCATAAGGACTCTTTTCCTAATGAATTCACACTACGCTAGCTAGCTAGCTAGCTGGGTTCATGATATCATCTTTCTTTTTCAAATTAAGGCGTGGGTGAGGTGGATGCAACAGCCCGCCAGCCGGCTGGGGTGGAAGATGCATATGTGTGGTGCTTAAAAATTCCAGTTGACTTAATTGGTTCATCAAAACGGTGGTTCAAAATCAACCATTCTCAGCAGCCAGCCAGCAATCCGACATATTATCCTATTCTTCATTTCATGTGATGATCAATTCAATATAAAAAGCTGATCAATCCATCTGATGGCACCTATCCAAGCCATCTACATCATCCTCTCTCTCTCTCTCTCTCTTTCTCTTTAGGATCTATAGATAGAGGGAGGCCGGATTAGGATTAGGATTATTAGGAGGAGGAGGAGGAGGCAGCGTGCGTCGTGCATCAATTCACTGGCTGCAGGTTTGTAGCTTTGATGATAACCAGCCATATATCCGGCGCCCGGCGAGCTTGTTCAGCAATATATATGTATCATAAGAGCAAATCTGGCTCTCTGCCATCGGCCAATTCTATGTTGGAAAAGGAAGGCAAGTATCCTTATTTCTTCCTCCGCTCTCTTCTGCTGTTGCTGTTGATGGTCTGCGCCGCCAGTTCGATACTGAAACTAGCATCTCCGCCGCTGGCTTCTTCATCTCCGGCCTTGCGTAAGTATATATTCTTCAATCAGAAAACCAATTAATTTCTTCTCATCATATCATTGCAAACAGTATTTTTTCTTCATTCATGAGGTTGCTCTGCTCGGCCTTCTGCAGAATTAGCTGAAGTAAACAGATCAGAGATCGATTCCTTGATGACACATATTTCTTCCAAAGGCAATCACCTTCAAGCTCAAGAAGAGAAAAGCATCGTCCAATCCCTGCCATGTTCAGCTCTCATCGATGGTATTTTGAATTAATCATAGAACGAAGATATAGATATGTACCTTTCTTAATAGCGATTGAATCAGCTCATTGATTTCAGAATTGAGGATAATTTGTGATGTTGCAGGTGAGACTCAAGTGTCGAATTCCATGGGTGACCGGCCGGGGATTCTCTGTTGCGACCGGAGCCACTACCGGACGGACCTCTGCTACATGAGAGGCGACGTGATCAGGATTGACGCGCCATCATCGTCCATCCTTGTGCACGGTGCCGACCTGGAATGGAAGGCGCCGGAGACCATCCGGCCCTACACGAGGAAGTGGGAGTCAGAGGTGATGGCCACCATAGACGAGATAACCATCAGGCCACAGGCAGCCAATGGCAACACAAGTGGCGGCGCATGCGACGTGTGGCACCACGGCGTGCCGGGACTTGTGTTCTCCACCGGAGGGTACACCGGCAACGTTTACCATGAGTTCAACGACGGGCTACTGCCGCTGTACATCACGACTGAGAGGTTCAAGGGGGAGGTGGTGCTGTTGGTGCTGGAGTACCACACCTGGTGGGTCACCAAGTACCGCAGCGTCGTGGAGAAGATGACCAACTACAAGATAATTGATTTCTCCAGGGATAGAAGGGTCCATTGCTTCTCCGAAATGATCGTTGGGCTTAAGATTCATGACGAGCTCACCATCGATCCAAAGCTCATGCGCAACGGTACTACGCCACATCTCTCTCAATCTCCATCTCTTATCTTCTCATATTACAAAAAGCTAGCATTCATGATCATATTTCTCTTATAAACTTGGAATTTAATGAAATTTGAATCAGTTTGCCAATTAAACGAATGGATCGTGTTAATCTAACTTGCTTATTTCATTGAGTCGGAGTTGTCACATTAGAGGAAAACCACTGGGATCGATAGCTAGTCTTTAATTTGGACATTGGATTATAGCTAGATAAATTACCTGCCCTCCTTGTGCTATATGAGTCTCAAGTGGTTGTTTACAGAACATTGGTTCAAATTAATTGGAGGTATTGGCACATGATGATCTGAGCTGCTGGTGTACCTAACTTGGAATCCGCCGTTGTTCTCTGTCTCTTTGATTAAGCTTGGACGTGGATCACGAGGTGGCTCACGTATTTGACCAAGAATCTCAACTTCCTCCCCCCCCCCCCCCCCCCTTTACTTGCAAACGAAGATAACCTACTCCGGCTGCAGCCTCGGACGACACAGCTAGCCCTCCTGCATTATAAATCTTGGTCACGGCTAACGTTTGACAAAAAAAATTTCAAATGGTTGAGATCAATTGATCAAATGTATTCTATTTTCTTTTTCTTTTTCCTTGTCCCTCGAGTAAAATAAGTGTTAGATTATATTAATATAAAATCACCTCATCAATCAATTGGTTTAAGATTTTGAACTGAGCGGTTAGAATTCCTTTTCACAGTATCAGACAAGAAGGATATCTATTTGCATCTAGACACCAATATTATTCATCAATTAGCTTGCACGTTTCTGAACTTAGTTATTGCAATTATGCAGGTAAAGGACTAAGGGACTTCCAGGCCCTTCTTGGCCAGGGCTTCGGTGGCATCCAACGACAAAGAAACCAGCAGCAGCAGCAGCAGCAGCAACGCGATCAGTATAAAAACCACCTGCCGCCAGTACTGACGCTTCCGGCCAAGCGAGAGAAGATTACTAGTGCAAACACTTCAAAACATCCTTCGAAGATAGCCATCTTCGTGCGGAACCGGTCACGGGTGCTGCTGAACCTCAAAGAGGTGGTGAAGGCGTGCCACCGCGTCGGCTTCGACGTGCAGCTCCTGAGACCCAAGAGAACCACCCACCTCTCCGAGATCTACGCGGCGCTCAACTCCTCCGACGCGATGCTGGCCGTGCACGGCGCCGCCATGACGCACTTCCTCTTCATGCGGCCCGGGACGGTCCTCATCCAGATCGTGCCACTAGGCCTTGACTGGGCGGCAGACACCTACTACGGCGAGCCGGCGAGGAAGCTGGGCCTGGAGTACGTGGAATACAAGGTGGCGCCGGAGGAGAGCTCACTCTCGAAGCAGTACGACCGCTATGACCCAGTACTGGTGCACCCTGATGCCATCAATAGCAAAGGGTGGTGGGAGACCAAGAAGATATATCTACAGAGCCAGAATGTGAGGGTGAATATGAAGAGATTCGGAAGGGTGCTGGAACGAGCGCACTCGCTTGCTCGTACTTCTCATACGAATGAACAAAAGTAGAAGATCTCTGGAGAAAGCGAACAATTATATAGCCAGGCAGGGAAGCCAGATTCTTTTTGTTTCTACAATTATGTACAAATTTGATTGTGTAGCTGTTGTCGATTCTTTTTTCTCAAATTAATTGCACTACAATTCAATTGTAAATGTGAGCTTGTATGTTATACACATCGGATGAAAGAGTGATCATTGGTTTTTGTTGTCAGTGGTACTGCTGCACATTAGTGTTTACAGGAAATTAGCGTTAATCAGGTCACTTTTATTGAAATTAATTATTCCATCTTCAATTTCTTAAGGTGATAGGTCCTTTTATTTACAATTATGATTAATTACTTTTTTTTTTTTTTGAAGAAAATGCCCTCCAAAACTCATTTTATTGACGTGTTGAAGTAGCCGGTTGTGTTTTAGCATTCTGGATCTGGCTGCATGCCAATCGGACGGCTGAGAAGCTGTCAGCGATGGATTAACCGTGAATCGGAGTCACTGGCAAACGGTGATGACACAAGAGAGGTTGCGGTGCCAGCTTCAGACAAGATGAGCTCGGGCAGTGCAATTGTTGCGGGGCCAGCTTGAGAGAGGAGGAGTAGGGGCGGCAGTTCGAGGCCGGATCTCGCCAGGAAGTGGTGGCAGAGAGGTCGGGGTGACGTGAGGAGTATGGATCTAGTGGGGGGGCGGGGGACCTCCGGGGAGCCGAAGGCAGAGGAATGGGGAGGTGGCGGCGCCAACTTGACTGCTTGAGGACAAGTGAGCTCGGGCGGTGCAATTGTTGCTGAATGCATCAAGAATCACTAGTATTGGAGTGGCTAGGGTCGTGGTGAGGGGGTCACCAGAGTTACAAGGAGGGATGGAGGCTGTTGCTGAGAGGGTACGGGATGGCTGCGAGGTTAGAGGAGGTTAGAGGTGAGGAAGAAGATGACCGGAGGTAGAGAGGAAGGGCAAGGGCACAGAAGATGTGTTCGTCGATGATGACCGGAGAAGATGTTTCGCCGGTGCTAGGTCCTTATATCAGGAACAACGTAGGAGAGTTCGTGACCAAGGAGGGGCATTTAGGTCTTTGTGTCTGAGAGAAGGACTTAACGTCTTAAAAAACCCCGCTCTAGTCCTATGCCACAGCTGACGCCCCTTTCTGTTTATAGTTAATTGGTGTTTACATCAAATTTGTGAAACTTGTTGATTGGTACACCAATATCATTAGATTTAAGGTGTAAACACCATTTTATGTCAGTTATGGACAGTTATGATTAGTTATGTATTTCTGATGACATTTTTGCCCCTCTGTTAACCCAAACCCTAATTCCAGTATTCTCTTTTCTCTTTTCTATTTTCTTTTTTCAGTTTTCTCTTTTCTCTTTTCTTTTTTCTCTTTTTCAGTTTGATGTTCATGAGTATTCTCTTTTATCTTTTTCATTGATGTTCATGTATGGATTGCATTATTATCTTTCTCTCATTTTCATTAATGTTCATGAGTATTCTCTTTCCTCTTTTCCAATGATGTTCACGAATGGAATTCAGTATTCTCTTTTCTAAAAGAGAAAACCTGTAAAAGAGAATAATAGGGAATGGATTGCATTGCAGTATTCTCTTTTCTCTTTTCTCCATCGTAGCATCGCTGCATCTTCCCCATTGCAGCATCGCCGCATCGCCATCGCAACATCCTCTGCCTCCCTATCGCAGCTGCCATCGGTCACACCGCCATCGCCCTGCCGCGCGCCGCTGCTGATCAACGCTTAGGAGGGAGAGGAGCGGCGGTGGTCGGGAGCCGGCGGATCTAGATTTGGGAAGGAGAGGAGCAGCGGCGGTCGGGGGCGCCGGCGGATCTGGGCGGCGGAGCAGGGCGCTTTGAGGTCTTCGAAGCCCATGAGGTTGTCGACGTTGCGGTCCATGACGCGGGAAGCCTCGGCCAGGATCTCCTCGCCACCATTCCTCGCGAAGGAGGAGGAGGATTTGCCGCTGGAGGAGTCGAGGACGCGCTCGAACTCATCGAGCTCGACAAAGTCGTCGTTATTGGGGCGGAAGATGTCGTCGGTGGCTGTTGATGAGTGCATGAAAGTGCACTCTGAACATGACTAAGAGCAGCTTATTCGCTTAGTTTTCATGATTAATATAGATGATTTCATTCGTATATGTTGCTTCACAAAGTTATTTGTATTATGCAGGAAATTGAAGCAAAGATGGGTCTTTAACGCCAAAACTGTACCTGCTCATGAAGAACCAGCTGATGTGTCATATATGGTTAGAAAGCTCTTGAAGTCTAGTTTCAGGAGAATTTTACGGTTCGCGATTTGGAGTTTCCTAGAGAAAGATATGCTATTTTGAGTACGAGAGGTGCAGACAAAGCAGTTACGGAAGAAGAAGATTGATTTGATGCGCTGGTAGGAAAATATTCATAACATATTTTCTGGAAGTCCAAATATTCTGAAATTTGAAAACCTGATAGAAGGTTCAGAGATCTACAACTTTTATGCTGGACACTTTGTGAGGATCTGGACGGTGTGATAGCAGATTGGAAGAATATATGAAGTTACCAAAGCTGGAAAACTGTTCTGTCGAAACTGAGGAGAATATTCGTCAAATATTCTGTATAACTCAGAATATTGCGAAATTTTGGGATATGGTTGAAGACTTCCAAATACACAACTTTCTTGTTGAACAAGTTTCCAAATTCTAGCTGGATTGGACCCAGTTGTGACCGGAATAGGGCTGCCTTCAGGAAATCCGAGTCCAACTCAACTAAAACCCTAATTTCGGGGTTCCCCTATATATATGCTTATTTAATCCGAAATTGAAGAGGTCCAAAGGGGGTTTTCTACAGAGCTTTGGAGGGGAGAAAAGCAAAGGAGGAAGATGAAGAAATCTCCATCCATGGCCGAGTAATCCGCGGGCATGGCGGACGGATGACCTAGCGAGGATTAGGGTTTCTTCTCCAACGATGGTTCATGTTTTAAACTTTATTGTTAAACTCTTTCCTATGTATTGAATCTTCAAAGATTATTTTCAGATTATAGGTTTCTATGTGGATAATTAATATTATGAATCCAGTCATGCTTCTTTCATGATCTTATAATCCCATAGTTATCTCTTTTGACTCTCCTACCAAGTCTCACGAGACCTTTGCTATGCATTGCCCGTAGTGACAACTGGTATTGTGTATTCTTAGGGATCTAGTAAGACAAGGTTGGGGCTCTATCCCGTGAAATCTTTGCTATGCATTGCCGATTGTGAGAGTTGGTATTGTGTATTCTTAGAGATCCTGTTAGATAGAGGTAGGGCTTTGTCCCAATGAACTTTTGCTATATGTTGCCTGTAGTGACAGCCGGTATCATATATTCTTAGGTTTGGTTGGATGAAGTTAGAACTATAAAAAGGAAGAACCAACCATAGGAAGAGACATTTATATTTTATCAGATTCATAATTCTATATCTTCCGGTTAAGGCGATTGGGATGTGAATCCCTTAACTGAGTATTATATGGACCATTGAGAAGAGAAGAGCCTAAATCCGAGTGAAGTGATTCCTGAAGCCTAGCCTTATCAAAAGCCTGATATCTTTAGTTAACATTACATTATTATTAATCCTTTGATCTAATCTAATTTAGTTAGCTTTCTTCATTGTCTTCAATATATTATTATCTGTATTTCTGGATCTTTCCTGCTTGTCTCTCTGTGGGATTCGACCTCTCTTATGCTGTACTGCACCGCGACCGCTGTGCGTGACACATTTGAGCGACATCAGCTGTCGGCGCGCCGGCGGATCTGGATCTGGGATGGAGAGGAGCGACGGTCGGGCGCCGACGGATTTGGTTATGGGAGGGAGAGGAGCGGCGGTCGGAAGCGGCAGATCTGGATATGGGAGGGAGAGGAGCGGCGATCAGGAGCCGGCGGATCTGGATCTAGGAGGGAGAGGACGTTGTACTTTTCTTTACTTATTCCATACTAGGAAGAATGGAAGGAAATCGTTCGATAACACTTCCTTTTTTTT
>OY986966.1:22090015-22154246 GCA_963920575.1 Narthecium ossifragum
GTTGATCAAGTAGGGAAGTTGGTAATCGATCCTACAAACCATCCAAGCACCACTCCCTGTCGTCATCTAGCAGGCCCCCAACAGACAAGGAAAGCAGATCCTCCTCCATTGCAATTGGGCAAGGAGTGCGCACCAGAGGTGTGTCCCCCATCCACCGGTCCTTGAGAAAACTCAGTTTACTCTGCACACAGGGGACCTATCGCACTCCCTGTTGTAATTGCCTCGCAGCCTTACAGACAGATCGACTCAAAAGAACAGAGCAACCTTTGCTCGGTGGCCCCGTCGGAAGGAAGCCATTCCAATGATATTTTCTGCGCATGATCTGGGTCCATATCGTGCATCGCCCATCTATAAGCTCCGCCGCTTTCCACATCCTCATAGCATCGATCTTGCCACCACCGTAGATTCTTAAGGCCAAGACCTTCCAGCATCTCATGTCGGCAAACCACCTCCCAAGCTACGATATGGTTCCAATTTCCAAGACCTGAATACAGGAATAAGACCAAAAGGACATAAGAGAACACAATAGCCAAGCACAAGATTAGACGCTATTAGCTTTTCTAACCTTTTGTTTTCTTTGTCTATTAAGCCTTTTTACCTTGACTTGACTTAGGGGGTGACAAATGCACTAAATTTTCAACAAATTTGAAGGCTCAGGAATTGAACACCCCAAGACCAATCCATTATCACCACCGGGTACTAATGACTTGAGCTACTCAAGGTCTATAGTCTATACGTACTAGGCACTTTTTCTGCAATCACAGACGCAGTCCAGTTCCTCGAACGATCATGTGTCGTCTTCAAGACCATATTATATGATATGCCTCCGTATCTCGAGTTTCTAGAGCCGACTAGCCAACGGTACATCATTGTTGCCAAAAATTCTGAGACGAAGGGGAAACCACCACGGTTCTCTTTGTCACTCAGTGATGCGACGACATTAAAGCTACATTTTTCTCTCGCAAGGTTTTTTTTTTTTTTTTTTTTTTATTAGTTAAGCCCGAGGGCTAGGAAATCCAATTAAGGGCTAACATAAATTTGACACAGTAAGCACTAGATAATATCTTATTTAAGGATGACATATATGCCAAGTACCGTAGATAGGGTCTGAGGAATTACTAAGATGTCTCAATTAAATATTGTACAGAGCATTTCAATGACGCAAGACAAACACGAGATCAGAATTCGGGACATCAGATAATTATTATTCTTAATTCTCAACTGAAGTTCAATAAATAATGCATGTGAAATATAGCTTTCCACATAATCTCAACTTCACCCGAGCCGAATTTAGCTGAATGGCAGCTCCGATCAGTGATGAAAAGGTACATAGATTTGACACAGTAAGCACTAGCATTAGAAAGAAAATATCAATAAACTGAGGCTGAAAAAAATGGCCTTTCCAATACCATAAACAGATCAAATAACCTATACATAAACATTGACTATCTGACGTAAACAAGCTCGTGTACACTGGTATCAATACAAGAATGCACGTTGAAGTCATCCAATGGATCATAAAGCATCCAGCTCTTCTTCCTCGACCGCCACTATGAGAAGCTTGCCCCTGACATGAGCTGAATGACATAACTGTAACCTTCCGACCAGCTCAAAAGGTTTCCTATATTGCTCAAGAGCATTGGCATGCTTCACAAGCCCAGAGAGAGCAAACCAGGAAGAATACAGTCTACTGTGGTGTCAGCTGTCACCGAGCTTTCATCAAGAACTATATCAGCCGGGTCTCCTATCCACAACCTCCCTTCCCTCCATTTGAACTTGATCCTAAGCTTTCCATTTGCATCCACACCCATCACTTCACCCTTACTAGCAAAGGTTTCCATTCCCCAACCCCATCTCGGCATCACCAAGCCTGGTTTTATCCTCGCCTTATCACCCACCTTAAATGCTCTTACCTTCTCCATCTCCCACTCTTTGCACACCCATAGTCTTTCTGTGAAGCAAAAGGCGACCCAAAGCTCCCCATCCTCTTTCCGATGCACTACCCCGAGACTGGCATGGCTTACATCCCCCCAATGATATGTCGGAGTTGCAATATTCTCCCTTACCTTGACCCAATCACCAACGCAAACCTCCTCTTCCTCTACTTTCTCTACTTCTGCAGGGTCCATCATCCACGCCTTAGACCCTGCAGGGGTGTATATTCGTAGTTTTCCATCTGCGTCTATCGAAGATATGGTACCAATACTAGACTTGCCATGACCTGACCAACCAAACCTCGGCTGCTTCACACCTTCCTTTATCCTAACACGTTGCCCGGCAAGAATCTTATCTACTCCCTCGAGGTTGGTTGCTGGTCCCACCCATCTTTCTTGCTCACCACAGAAAGCAACATGTACTGTTCCATCCCACACATCCCCTTCATACCCAATTCCATGCACTATACCAACACTTCCAGGCTTCAAGGACTTCCAGCCGCTAGCATCGTCTTTTAACTGAACCCAGTCTCCGACAGCAAACATCTCCTCCTTCTCAAGGTCTGCCGGATCTCCTCTCCAAAGGCCTGCCACGCCAAAAAAGGCAACTCTTACCTCCCCATCTGCTTGCACACCAGTTATAATGCCTCTAGAATCGGGGCGAGCTTCTCGCCAGCCCCATCTTGGTTCAACAAGTCCAGCACGAAACCTCACATACTGCCCAACTTTCAAACGCGGCACCTTCTCAACATCCATGTAATGAGCCAGCCACTTCCCTTTCCTAAAACATCCAGCCAGCTCTAAAGACCCATAATCCTGCATACTATGAACCACAGCTATACTTTCTTTGCCCATGCTATTCCAGTCATATGTGGGTCTAGATCCAAGGCTTGGCTTCAATCGTACCCAATCTCCAACTTCAAAACCTGAAAGTCGATCGGCATCACCTGGAGCCACTTTCCACAAGCTAATTCTACCCGCCACTCTCACCTGCAAACCACAAAATATCAAACTAATGGGTGAGCGCACATGCCAAATCTTTCAATGAAGAGCAAAATGATAGGCCTGTCACTCACATTCAGCGTACCATCCATGTCTATTCTTGAAATCTTCCCAATAGTAGCAGCAGTTTCACCTGACCAACCAAGAAGTGGCTGGGGAATGGAAGACATCACATGAATCTTTTGACCTACTTCAAAAGGTGGCACTTTCTCCATGTCTGCAACTGAGCAACCAAAAGGCCTTCTCCTAAAACAAAAGGCAACACCCATATCACCATCATCTTCCAAACTATGGATTATGCCAATACTGCCGCGTGCGACATCTTCCCACCCATATTTTGGGGATGGTACTGAAGCTTTGACTCTGACCCAGTCCCCTACCTATACAGCAGAATTGTCATGAATGAAATTCAAAGATGACTGAATATGTGGTAGGCCCATAATTCAAATTAAATGAACTTGTGGAAGAGAAGTACCTTGAAACTTTCCACCCTTTCCATGTCAGAAGGATCAGCTTGCCATGGACTTTGTCGATTTGGAATTTCAATTATAAGTAGGCCATCAGACTCTATCTCAATTATTTTCCCTAAGCTATGATGAGTCTCACCGCCCCAAGCATATCTAGGCTCTGCAACTGATCTCTTTACACATACTTGGTCTCCAATCTGTAAGAATGACAAAAACATGAACACAAAAGTCTGTAATAGAAAAACAGACAAAAGTACATTTAAATTGGAATAAGCTTAAATTTAAAGAAGAGATCATACCCTGAAAGGTTCAACAGGTTCAACTTCTTCTGGTTCACAATGCCAGGGACTAGGCAGATAGCAGAGACCTAGCAGGAGGCTACTATCTGGTCTGATAGAATACACTATACCAATGCTTCCAGGAGTTACTGCTTCCAGACCATGTATAGCAGCTGTTAGCGAGGGACGGATACGAACCCAGTCACCAACCTTAAACTCTTCAACTCTTTCCATCTCAGCAGGATCAGCTCTCCAGCCCCTAGATGCTCCAGGAAAGCCGACCCGTAAAATTCCATCATCATCAACACAGAGAACTGTTCCAATACTATCACGTGATTGACCACGCCAACCAAACCTGATAGGTAATAAAACCAAATAGCAATATTTCCTTTGAGTGGTCAGACAAATGGAAAGTCGAGCCCGCAAGAAAGAGAGAGGCTTCTGCTGTGCATCCTTAGTAGCTCTAATGCGGATAATATTTTTCTTCTAGTAGTAAATGAATAAGGTATGTGCATATCGCATGTCAATCCAACATAAGAACATAACCTATTGGGTTTGCCCCTCATCATAAGCACTATCATTTGCAAGTAAAATGTCAATGCATGTGATTGATTACAGCATAAAAACTTCAATACTCTGAAACAAATTATTTCAGGTCAGCAAATCCTCAAAAAGTCATAAGGTCTGTAAAATTTTCATCGTAATACCACCAAATGTGCATTATTGCATTTTCAGGATAATGCAATATATTGAAGTAGTCAGCGCTAATGTTCTAAAATAATTGTTTTACCTACACAAATGAGATACGAGGTAGGCTTGAACATACATAACCTATAGTGCACAGACTAGCCTTTAGAAACATAATATGACAAGCTTTGGCGACATTGCTGCTGATAATTATGCCTCTTTTTCTTACGTGAAGAGTCCTAAGCTGAAAGTCTACTTGTCAAGCCAACTTGTAACCCTATTTGCGAGGAAACATAACTTGGGCTTTAGGATAGTTAAGTCTGAAGTACCCACCCCTGAGCTGACAACAATTCACTACAAAATATCTTTGCCAAGTAAGATAGAGTTCATGGTAAAGCCTATTGGTAAACTGACTCTTCTGCCTCATTGTGACACCCTCATACTTTTATTTCCAAACAAATTTCAGTGAACTATTTGACCACTGAACAAAGATTCCTTACAGAGGAACAAAGCTCTCAAAAAAAACCCGAGTGTCTTAAACCAAAACTTTATATACAACGGTATCTGAAGAGTAGTAATGGTAGCAAGATTGATAAAATCCAATGCGAATACTAAGCAAGATCTCATAAGAATTGATTTTTTTCATATAAAAAAAGACACGTTTTACAAGATGCCCCAATGCCAGCTTGTCACTCTCAATCTGAATCCAAACATAGTATCCTCTAGGTTGCAATACTTAATGCCTATATTACTTCTAACTGATTTTACAAAATAGTTTGAAAGCTGATGGTGGAAAAAGTACAAAAATAAAAGCAAATTGAGGGGAAACCAATCAGAGTAATTTCTCCAGAGCGGGCTACTCAGAGAAAAACTAATGTTAGCCCATTAGCTTCAAAAAGTCTTCATTTGATATCTTTCTTCAAGGCATATAGGTTCATCAAGTTTGATTCTTACAAGCCCCTTTATTAATTTAGGACAAAAGCTCATTTTCAAATGAATGCTAATAGGTTTCCTTTAGTGCATTAGTCAGACTGATGAAGATTTACATAAGTAAGCTATACATTACGATCCTTATTAACGCTTTTCTGCATCACTTACTCAAGTGAATGATATTTGACATAGATTTTCATAATTGGTTGAGAAGTAAGTTGGACTCCTCACTATTAGGAGATTCCTTTCTGAATTCAAACCAGATTTTTGTTTTGTAGACGAAGTATTGGATTTTGCCATGTCAAAATATCTTGTCATATTAACTAAAGCATAGATTGAAGCTTTCAAGAAGTTTAGAATCAACAACCAACTTTAAAAAAACTCAGTCTATGTCACCATCAAAAAGAAACCGCATTAGATTTAAGAAATCCATGAAATTTGAGTTAGTTACCACAGCAACATAAATGGGTTTGTTCTCATCATCAAGAAATCCTCAGCAAGAAGACTCCAGCTTATTAATTTACCTGAATGGCATATCAATAGCTAACTACCCCACTGAAGAAATATAAAACAGAAAATCTAATCCTTATCAAATTTGCCTTCTTGGCACGTCAGTCTTATCATATAATTGCTTCCAAATGCACAAGGTGGTCTCAGTTAAGGTGAAAAATCATTGCAAGCAGCTTTTCAAGGAAAGACAAATTGAGCCAGTGAAATCAGTCCTGTCTTTTGGAGGAAAGAATGCAAAATTCTCGGAATGAGTCAACCACGGGTCCATCCCAAAGCAATTTGCTAAGACATATATGCAAGTCATCTATACAACAAGACTCATTTCAAAAATAAATAAAAGACTTGACTTAATTTGAGAATCATCATTGTTCTTTACCCAATTAATGCCTATACAACAGTACAAGCTGCCCTTCATATTGACTAGTTCAAATATTATTTGACAATATGATATGGCACAATCGAAATAGGAATGCCTCCTTGACTATCAAAGGAGTACAAGCAGGTATGGAGTAATTGAGGGAGATCTAGTCTGGACACTTTAAGATAGCATTGTACAACCAACAGAAGCTGTACTTCATCTTGTCTAGTTTGAATATCTTTTACCAATATGGTATGGCACATGAATTTTTAAATCCTCTATTTTCATGCTAAAGAGCAGATATGGAGAAGAATAAAAGAGGTGCTAAATTGACCTTCTCATTCGACCTAATTTGGAGATTAGCTTAGCTTCTTTTTCCTTTTCACAATTTTCTTGTTTGAAAGTTTTTGCATTAGAACCACTCTATTGCAATGCTAATTCAGGTTTAATTTTCTCCCAACATGCAAATTGTAGATACATCATGAGCATTTCACAGACAATGAGATATTCCTCAAGCAATAATACTTCAAGTCAATCATCCTGGTTAGACTCAACAAGGCTCATAGCCCAAAGACCAATCAGCATACTTTTCACAAAATCCCAGTCTTCACATTCAACCTATGTTTGTTTTTACAACTCAAACAGCAAGCAACAAGAATAGTCAAAAAATGCATCATGTTCACCCTCGAGAGTAGATAATCATATCCAATACTGAATGGTTTTGCATTTTGCAACATTGTCAAATTCATACCTTGGCTCTTTAACCTCTGGCTTGAGCTGCACATGCTGGCCTCTATTTAGAGGAATAATTTTCATAACCTCGCTTGACAAAACACGAGCCTCTCCAGAGCAAAAGGATATAATTAGGTTAGAACTGTCCAAGACAGTTTGGACAAATCCTACACTCTTGTGCCTTGCACCTTGCCAACCATATGCAGGAGCAATTATATTTCTTCTGAATTTTACCCAGTCCCCAACTTCATATCTACATAACATCACGTGAAAAACAACAATTAAATAGCCAATACCACAATATAAAGTTGCAAAAGAAAATTAGAAGAAAAAAACTCATCTCGCTTACATAGTTGGCGATAAATTAACTCCTTTACTCACAAGGGCCTCCATCAGTTCTTCTGAGATCCATTCCCGAGGTAATGCTTCAAGAAAATCGCACAAGGTCCAACCTCTGCCAATAAACATCAGATCATTTATTTCCTTCATTCTATTCTCCTAACCAATAAGCATGGATTTTGATTGATAAAACAAACACAAACTGGGTATGTACTTCAGAAACACTTACTAAAGGAAAACGTACAGGCCAAAAAGGCAACCAATTAATCATGATTGTAAACCATTATACTAACTATTTGATTTTGCCTTTACCATCCCTATAATTTAATAACTCTAAAGTCAGAAATAACCAAGTTGTGAATATTTTTAATGTTGATGTGAAGATCATGCTGCACTCAAAACACTGACCAAATACATGTCTATTCTATTAAATAGTAAAGCTTCAGAATCAACATTTCCAAATGATTAAAACACCGGGGTGCTAATGTTAACATGTCAAATAAGGATGGTTAACAGTTCTAACTTCTGAAAATGAGTGTCTAGCTCTTCTCCTCTTCTACTGATTCAGTACTTGCCTGTGATTTCTGACTTCGACATCAGGACATGGATACTGTAGCATAACATCAATCCAATGAAGATTTTCACGAATCATTTTTGCAGCATCAGCTGCTATATGAAAAGCATTGTCACCATCATCATCCTGATGGAAGCAGGGAAACCGAAAATCAATAGAGCTCAGACCATATGTTCAAATAAAATGAAATTTCCATACAAAATTAATTGCAAGACAATTGAAATTCACCTTGAACAAAGGAACTCACCAGAAAGGAGAAACACAAGAAAACTTCAGTAATGAGGAGATCATGGCTGATATTTATTGTATTACCATAAGTTGAGTTTGTATATTTATTAAATTGTTTTGGTGTTTCAAGGAGTCATTAAGCAAGCTATGGTAGAACTTGTTAGGTGTGTTGCTCTCAACAATAACTTGGAAGTTTGTAGCAGGAATAATGGTATTTGACTCCTAGAATTTTAAGGGAGCCATCGTAATACGGTGTTTAGTGCGACAATGGATAGCATAAAATTATAAGTTGGATAATTTAATACGTTCGGGGCCGTATAACTTTATACCACCTCTGAGACCCTCTGAGACCGTATAATTTTATAGAGAGTCCATCGTATTATTTGTTTCTAGTAGATACCATAATTGCCCTTATTTTCTCATACTTAGCTACATCCTTAATAAAGGTATTTTTGTCTATTTGTAATATATTATACTATACATCTTTTATCCCACTTTGTACCAACACTGTATAGTATTACAAATTATTCTTAAATTATCCATCATATAGCTTATACAACGTATAGCTTTATACAGCGCAATCCTATACGAGGAACCAAACAGGCCCTAAGAGTCAACTTCAGAAATAAAAAAGTCATTAGTTAGGAACAAAGAAGTCAAAGAGTCATGCACTTACATAAAGCAATGCTGACGTAATACAAATACCATGCAAACAATCTTCTTGCATCTTAAACTTGTAGTTGTGGGTTATGTAGCAAACTTTAAGTGCTATCAGAAAATCTACCTTAAGAAGCAAGCAAATACCCATCACGTAACAAATTAATATAAACAACCAGACATCAGGAACTATTTTCATGTGCAAGCAAAAGGTCTTGGGAAATTATAACGCACATGAAGATAGAATGTGCATGTCAGTGTGCTAGAATCCATCAGAGTGTTACTGCAACATTCACATAGGACTTCTGAGCAATCACTTCAACAACAGTAAAACATCTGTGAAGGATGAAAACGGTTATACCTGCATATTACAATTTGCTCCAGCAGATAAAAGTAAGCCAACACATTGGTTAGCACCTCTGTTCAATGCAACATGAAGAGGAATTGTGTTTTCTGCATTTCTTATGTTCACATCAACTCCAGCTTCCAGGATGATCTAGTAACAGATGCAACAGGACAATCTTATTTTAAGCAGAACACAGGAGGAAAATGATGCTCATAAATAAGCTTGACCATGATATTTTAGTTTTTAAATCGAGAATACTTTATGAGCCTGACATATGTAGAAGGTTAAGGTGACTGGAATTACTTTTACTAACTCCGAGTCATTGACTGCCGCAGCTATATGCAATGCAGTTCGGCAGTGCTCATCTTCTGCTCTGGGATCTGCACCAGCTGCAAGCAATATCTTCACCAATTCTCGGCCCTCTGTTATGGCATTAAAGACCAAATTAAGGAAGCTAAATCAAAATCATAGTACTTGTTTCAAGTCATTTCCTTATGATGTGTCCATACTAAGACATGACACAGGATTATCTAAAGGGGTTAATACTTAATAAGGAAAAAATACACTAAACCTATGCAAATGCAGGCCACGTCCTTTGTGGTCTATATCCTTTAAGATACTAGAAATTTTTTGAAACACAAGCCTAGAGTTCTAATGTTGCCTCTTAGGACTTAAAGATACCTCTGGTTTCTACATCAGTATCTAGCTCAATGAACCGTGTTCCTCTATGTGACTCTTAGTAGGAATGGGAGTCAAATATGTTCTAGATTAATCTTGCATTAATGATAGGATATTTGCCATGCCTATGCTTACATAAATCCTTCATTTATAAAGTTTAGGACTTAGCTGTGAAAACATAATTGATCTTGCTTTTCCAATGAAAAACTCTTTCCTTCTTTCTTATCTTGTACTTCCCTTTGGGATTCCATGGACATAATAGTTCTAATCTCAACTCCTACCATGGTGATTCCTCATCTCGACGGTTTGTGTCTCAACTTAGTATTAGAGCAAAGTTCGTGACTCATGATGAATCTGGGAAGATGTGGCGAATGAGGAAACCGGACTCCAGTTCATGGGCATGACCTTTAAGATATGCTTCGAAGTGAGGGTTCATGATAAAATTCATCAAGTGAAAACACTTAGCCATGTTAAGTAGGAAGTTTATCCATACTATCATGCTTAAGATCAGCCACTCAGCGAAAAGATTTCTTATCATTGTGAAGCTTAAAGGAATTCCAACGAGTTGATGTTAGCATGCCGATAATCAAATTACAAAGGAAGATCCATCAAAAAGGATTAATAAATCGGCTCACACAGATGAGCGGATCTTCCATGAAGATGTACCCAACCACTACAAGGTGAATACATTGCTATGGAATAAAAGAAACATGATTTTAACTAGATGGGTGAAGCTCAACAAGTGAAATCCCTAGAAGATAAGACACAGATTTAGTTATGGGAGAAGAAGAAAAAAGCAATCGAGAAAACTCTTGCCGAAATTCAGACAAGATGCTTTTCTCAACTTCAATAGTTCAACAAGACGAACCTTCTGCTGAAGAGCATATGATGGAGTTTGATCATCTTATGATGCATTCTGATCTGACCAAACCACACCAGCACACTATTGCTTGTTACATTTGATGATTTTGCCTAGAGATCGTCACAGTCATCCAACTCTGATCATATTGGGTGACTAAATGTTACGAATAAAATTGGAACAGAAACTCAAGAAGAAAAAGGAGAAATTCCCGAACTTTTACATCGAGAAGGACCTTGAAACAAAGAGGATCATTTTCTAAACAACGAGAATCATTTGCTCATTCGCTTTGCTAATCTTTACACCAAAATAATTGACCAAAGAACAAGAATCTTTGCTAATCATCTTAGAAACCAAAAGGAAAGAAGCAGTTTCAGTATCTGAACTATCTTTAAGAATAAAAGCTATGTTCTTTCCTTGAATAATTTGCTTTGCTCTTATGATATAGACAGTTGCATTTACCATTTTCATGATTTCTCTTAAGAGTTGCAGCCATACATAATGCTGTTCCAGCTGGACCTGGCATGTCAATAGCTTCATCTATCTCTTGTTGAGATGCAACCTCTGCCCATCTTTTCACAACAGCCACATTCCATGTCTCAATGCACATGTGCAATGACCTGTATACAATAGAAGACCAGAACTTCAACAAGAATTTCTCAAATTTTGCTTAAACATGAATAAGCTGAAGAAGAAAATGAAACTGGACAATTGACAGTAAAGACGACACAAGTTGTCAAAACTGGGACTCTTGATACTAACAAATTATAGTGATATTTCTCGATCAACAATACGAAAAATAAGAGAGTGTCAACTTTTGAAACCATCCAAAGTAAAACTAGTCTTCAGGCTCCAAGTAATGTAAATAGTTTATAACATCAACTCTTATAACATAAACTTTTATGAGTCCACCAATTACATGAAAATGGAATAAGATGTGTTCAAAGAAAGATTTCAGACAACCAATACAGCTCTTGTATTTTTAAGAACAAAAAAGAAAAGCTATAGAAATTGAGTTGTAATTCAACAGGATATTTGGTGGTTGAGCAAGTGCATGCCGCAATATACAGGGCTTTCATAATGCTTTGAGGGAGCTTGCCTTCTAGTAATCAAAGTATTTACTGAAATAAAGCAATCCTATGCCTTTGAAAAGAAAGACCAATAGAAATGTTGTGCTGAAATCACATATATAAAGAAAGAATTTTCACACCCAACAAATTGTCACAAAGGAAAAAGTACTAGAACTTCCTGAAACGTTTTACATCACTCTCGCTAAACCTCCCTCCCTCCCTCCCTCTCCTCCCTCCCTCTCCCTCCCTGTGCATAGATTTGTCAGGACATACGAAGACTCTTTGACTCTAGATAACTCTTCCATTACCAACAGCCTATGGACTTGGGATGCCTTCTCAGCTAACACTTCGTCTAGGACTTCTGAGGAAACTCCATATAGGCCAACATGCATTGCTTTGGTTGGTACTAATGGATGCATATGCAAACAAGGAAACTTGAAACATAATAGGGGCGTCTCAATTAACATATGCAAAGATGAAAGAGCTACTTCTGTATATGCAATAAACACTCAAACTGAATTTCAAAGGAAAACAAAATAAACTTAATACAGTAACTCTGGAAACAAATAGGATGGCTACATTTCTTCACCTCTCCACTGAGAAATTAGATATTTTACAATATAGAAACTAATTCCAAGACCCGGATTTGCAATAATTCTATGATTGAAACAGAACGCCACATTGCTTCCTTACCATTTCTTCTATGGTGTATTTAACTTCCTTGCATAACTATTATTATTCCGTCTTTAAGTTATTTGGTAGCTTCACATTACAATATTTGCTCACAAATTTCAGAAGACAAATGCTTCTCACCTGAAAATAGATCCTTTTCCTATGGACCATAAAATGAAACCAACAGAGTCTAGGTTTTGGTCAAAAAATACCTCCATCTTGAGACATTTTTCATTTTCTACATTTAATAATTTTCTTTAACAATTTAATGTACTCCCTAATGAATTTTGATAATAACACACATTTAAAAATATAAAGGTTTCATGCAAACTGGTATAATCCCTTAAATTGGTAGTTTAATTGCTTGAAAAGTCCTAGATACCTATTTAGGTAGTATTAATGCTAATTATAGTAAACTGCAGACATCTCATTTACTATCGCGTTACACAATAACTCCAGTAAGTAAGCAGCTTGACTGACCCAATTCATGATTCATAGCCATTTGTAAGTAGGCAAAGCAAAAATTGTGTAGCCCACCAAAAAGAAGATGCAAATGAATTGGCTAGCACAGGTTGTGATCTAGATGCATAGAGGTTGATCAGCAAAACTTCAAAACATCTAACACTAGCAGTTAAAATCCCCAACCTGGGATGATATTTGGATTTCATGCAAATGCATATAATGCCGAAAATTAGATGTGCTCTTGCTAGCTAAATAGAATTTGTGACCTATGTGAGTAATTGATACTACAACTTGAGAGAAATTTAGATGTTTTATTTATGCAAATAGCATCTAAGTTTCTAAATGGAAGCCCTAATTCTCTGTTAGATTGATTAAATTAAATGAGTGGAAAGATTAGGATTTCATGCAAATTCTATAGGATCACTTTCGATGGATATGCTAAGAATTTCATTGACGTAGTTAGTGCTATAACAAGTGAACCTTAGGTGCATGATCAATCATGAAAGAGATATGTTATGAGTATTTCTCTTGTAGGCTCTGGTACCCGAGCAGAGCGGGCTAGAGGGAGTAAGACAGGGTCATCTCTCAAAGGCGACTATGGTGGAAGTCAAGGTAAAGCAAAGGAAAAGGATTTATGTGGAGCACGGCTAGGATTTGGGGCGCCAAAGTTAGTGTTAGGCAATGTTTGGTTACCTCTTGCAATTGGGAATGAGAAATGGGAATTATGCCTAATGTGGAATTTGGATTGTTTGGTTGGCAAATGGACTCGGGAACAAGAAAGAGAGTTCCCCATTTGAGCGAACTTTGGATTCTCAAGTTGGAGATGGGAATCCCACATTCCTTTATTTGTGGAACACTGAAATTTATTAAATACCGTTTTTACCCTTCCCTAACAATAACCACCATTTGATTCGAATCATCCTAACCATTGAAATGTTATTTCTACCCATCAATAATAATGACCACCGTTTTATTGAAATTTATGGGAAATTCTATATACACCACACTTATTGCTAAGTGCACCATAGTCTTGTATGTTCGGTAGTATACTACCAAGCACCATGCTAATGTGTTTGGTAGTGGACTACCGAACAGTGTTATGTTCGGTAGTGGACTATCAAACACATTAGCATGGTGTTCAGTAGTGTACTACATAACATAAAAACATTTTGTCGTACTTAATTAAAAAATGCGGTGTATTTAGACGCACCCTTTAACTAATATATTTATGGATATATGCTATTAGATAAAAAGGTATTTTGGTCTTTTAATTCATATTCCCATTTCGGTTCCCATGTTCGTTATATATACCAAACATTTTAAAACAACATTCCCATTATAGTTTTTGTAAATACCACACGACCACAGTTTTGTTCCCATTCTTGTTCCCACTTCCGTTCCAATTCCCATGACGACCAAACATGGCCTTAGGGTTTTGGGGGATGCGGGGTCTAAGGTTTGAACGGGGTGGCAGTGCGATGAGGGACTAGGGTAGGCAGCAAGGGAAACAAGAAAGACCGGGGGCGAAGGAGAGGAAGGAAACAGTGGAAGGATGAGGAATGCGTAGGAGCTCGGGGTGGTGAGGCTCGTGTGGATAGAGAAGTGGTAGGGGAAGGTGTAAGGTATCAGCCTTGGATTTGAGCAAAGAAGAGAGATGGGCGTCATGGCTTGAGGAAGGAGGGAAAGAGTGGAGTCAATGGCTGGTCATGAGCAAGAGGAGAGTGGAAGGTGGTGGAGCAGGGACAAGGCGGAGTATGAAAGCGGGGATGGTTGAAGAGGCCGGAGGTCTCAAGCTTGAAGAACTCTAAGGTCCAGCCTAGATGAAAAACTTGTTTGAGGAAAGGTATTCTGATGATATCTCAATCTTTATTGATGATATATTTAGACAATAGTCCTACTACAAAGAAACTAGGAAAAAAGTAGAAAAGTAGTCCTAAAAAACAACCTAGCTCAAGAGAATAGGAAAGTGACTAATAAGGAAGGGATACTTCCCTAGACCGCACCTCCCCTCTCCACTTTCCACCAAACAGCCTAAGAAAGAAACCATTTATAAAGAAAGTGAAAAGAATTAAAAAAAAACCCAAAATGTCCAAATCACTCAGTTCAAGTGGGAAGCAAGATCGTAAGTATCCTCCCAAAGCTTGGGTGCCCACCAAGCACTTGTCTTGCCTGCATGATGAGATAGCAACAGTAAAAGCAGTTGCCCAATTGACCTAATGAACTCGTATCACATCTAGCTAGAGATTTCATTAAAACCAAAATCATCTCTGCTCAAATTGCGAAGACTATAAACTTTATACAAATTACAGCAATCTAGATCAACCTTAGACATTGACATGAACGACTAAACAATCTAAAGGCTACAGGTTGCATGGTGGTACTGGTGACACCTTGTTCTTAACATTCTCTTATAAGATCAGTTGATATTGACAAATTGAACATTATAAGGATGTGGAGAAAGTATGCTCGTTCAAAGGAGGAGTCCAAAAGTAGCAACCCAATACTTACCTTTCCAACAATTAATAAACTAAATGTGCTCAGCACCATGGATTTCCATACCGGCCGGTACTTTCCGGTACTGTACATACCAGCCGATATTTACCAAACTGGCATGTACTGCCCTGAGGAAGAGAGGTGAAGGAGGGGGGGCAGAGAAAAAATAAGGTAGGAGACGATGGGTGGAGGAGGAGGAAGGGGGGAGGAGAGAATTGGGAAGGAGAGGGAGGAGAAGAGAGAGGGAAAGGAGAGGAGTAGAGGAAGAGAGGAGATCCTTATTCGGAGGCGGCGGAGAGAGATCGATGGCGGAGGAGGAGAGAGATCGACGGCGGAGGAGGAGAGAGCTCGATGGAGGCGGCGGAGAGAGCTCGGCGACGTGTGGGAGAGAGTATTAGGGTAAGTTAGTGCTATATCTTTTTAAACCCATTATCCACACCCGTAACCCGTTAACGTAAGTTAGTGTTATAAAATAAGTAAAATAATCTAACCCTAACATCGTCGATCGTCGATCGCCTCCTCCTCTTGCGACGGTCTCTCCCTCTCTCCTTTTGCCAACGATCGACGACGCCGGATCAAGCGCCTCTCTATCGGATCTCCCCTCTTCTACCTCTCCTCCTCCTCCCCTCCTCCCCTCTTCCCCTCTTCTCCTCTTCTCCTCTTCTCCTTCTCCTCCTCTTTTCTCTCACTCCTCTCTTTTCCTCTTGCTCCGATTGACGTTGTACCGGTCTCGTACCGCTCCGGCACAGGGCGTACCGGTGGTACGTACTGTACCGGCAGGTTGCCGGCACGGCGCGTACCACCGGGACGACAATCCATGCTCAGCACATAGAGAGATGGCTAAAAATAGGTTCATTTTGTGAAAAGGTCTTGGGTTTAAGGCCCGATACTGGGGAAGTATGGTAGAGAAGATACCGACCTTCCCACCACTAGCTAGCTGCTTAACATCTGCCAAGGTAGTGGCCCGGATAAGGGGCCCCAAGCCAAGGTTAAAGATGTAACTACTATAAGAAACAAAAAAAAAACCAATGAACTGAACAATGAAAGCTAAAATTGACAAATCATAAATAGTGTTATACATTGAAAGGCGCCAAAGCTCCTCAACAATTCGATTTATTAACAAAAGAATGAAGATATTCAGACACAATAAATTAGAGAAGACCAAATGCAAGACATTAAGCCACTAAGATGTCAAATTAAATGATTCTAGAAGCAACTATAGAAGGCCAAGGTAAGAAGCATAGAGTAGGAAAAATATGTTGGCAAATTAAATGTTCACCTTGAAGTTGACCTCCTCTATCTGTTTATGCTTTTTAAAATCTACTACATTGTTTCCAGCTTTAAGCTGTGGCTATGCATTATTATTTTTCTATCAAATGTTGATGGTTTGCTTTCCCTTGCATGCTTTCTAATTGAAGCAAGGTAGTTCACTTAAGCAGTTTTGGGACAATATGGTTGTCCCTCTTTAAAGGTCCTAATACCATGGTTGCTTCAGATATCCAACAATACTTGGTACATCATGAAGAAAATGAGGCGAAATACCGAGATCACGAATCAAACACAGACGGCCTTGTCTGGGCAAAGTGAAGGAACAAGCATTTTGCTTCCATCAAGCATCAAAAAGCTAATTGATGATAGTGGACAATGAATTTCAAGAATTGCAATATTGAGCACAATCAATTAGGTAATAAGAGCAACCAATAGTGCTAATTGCCCACAACACTGACTAATGTCTTGACGAGTTAAACTTGCAAAACTACTTGAACTGACACAAGGTTGTCTCGAAAAGCATTGCCTTTCCAACTTATGAAATGTTAAAGTGTAAATTTCCAATTTACAAAACGTTAAATTGTGAACAGGTACTATGCTGGCATGTCCAACCATCAAAATAACCAATGACCGTAAAACTATTTGAGAAAGGTGTAAATACCAAGTTGTGCGTGTCTGAAAAACAGTGAAGAAAGGAAAATTAACCATGCTTAGGACGGGCATAAATAAGGTTTCCATGATGCAGATGCTTTAATACAACCCTTACGTTTTTCTTTGTGAATTCAGAATACCCATAGATCTGCATCCTCCATTTTCCAACAGGATAATAGCACAGTCAATATGTCTCTTGGCAATAGCTCTATGCAACACAGATTCTCCTTCATCATCGACAGCATTTGGATCAGCACCTGCCAGTAGTAGTTCCTGCAATCAGTTAAAGCAGGTTAGAGAAAGATGAAGCAATTGGTTACTAGCTAGAGAAGAAGAGAACAAATTATGGATTATGAGCACCCACATGCATGCAATCAGGTTGGCCATGGAAGGCACTGATGTGGGCAACAGATGGACCAAAACCTTCTTTTAGCCTAGAAGTGACATTTGCAGACCTATTAATGAGAGCGCGAATACAATCTGGAGACCCGGCAGCCAAAGCAAACACCACTGGAGGATCCCCATCTTTATCCAATATATCCACATCAGCCTCCTTGTAGGCTAAGATAGTTTCAACAAGTTCAACAGAACCCCTCCTACATGCTAGATGCAGGGCAGTATGGCCATCAGCATTTTGTGCTTCCAAAAGAGAACAAATTGAGCTGCTGCTTCTCTCCAATGCAGTCTTTGCTAGCAAATCTCTACATATAAAGATAAAGTACAAAGATTAGGATAAAGGAGATGCAAGTTAGCCTCTAGGAGTCAAATAAGCTCAAACATGACTTACCGGACACCATTCAGGTCCCCTTCAGAAATAAGTCGATGTAGAATATTAGGACCATCTTGAAAAACCTCTAATACAGATGTTGGAGAAGGTTCTGGTACATCAGTTGAAGGAATCCTCGTGAAATCACTGTATTCAAAAGATGCCATCTTCAACAACATAACTTGATAATTGACATTGTGTGTTCACCAATAACCAATCTCCAATAAAAAGATAATTAAGTTTATGACACAACAGATGTTGTTATGCCTTTTTCCGATGTGTATTATCTTGCTAGGAGCTTCGATTGAGCAACTCTCTCCATTGCTCGAAAGATCACAATCTTTACATTTTCCAAAGAAAAAAAAATCATCTACAATCAACTTTTTAACCACCTCAACCTGCGACCACAGCCCCCCCCCCCCCCCCCCCCCCCTCACCCCCACTCCATCCACCTAAAGTTCCATGGGTTATATATGTAATATAAAAAAATGGCTAAAACGCGATAAGAAAGTATAGGGATAGGAAAATAGCTATTCTTTTGAGAGAAAGTTAAGTAAAATTACTTATCAGGACTGGCAGGGGGGCTGTGCGGTATCTCTTGTAAATGACGAAGGAAAGTTGCTAGCATTGCATGAAAAGTTGGTCTCTTGGAAGCTTTAAACTGAAGGCAGTCACCAATCATCTTCCACAGTTCCCTAGGAATTCCAACACCGACTACACTAGCATACTGGGGTGGCAACCTTCGAGCTTTAACATCCCTGTAAATTACCTCTGAGCTTAATCCAGCCCACCTGAAAAAAGTTTGTCTTAGCTTAACACAATACAAGAAGTGAAAGCTAACATAAACTGCAAAAGAAGGTATAGACAACATACGGGACAGAGCCGGTACACATCTCCACAAGTGTACATCCAAAACTCCAAGCATCTGATTCCACTGATATACCAATAGCATCATCCCAAAATATGTTAAGTGACTTCTTCAATGGCTCCCATGCCTCCGGAGCTGTATAATGCGGACTCAGCATTGTACAATCCATGCAAGAATGCATTCTTGCAGAGGCCTCCTCAGGGACAGATCGAGCTTTTCGGCATGAAGGTTTCTTCAAAATTTCTGGAAGATTATAATCTGAAACCACTGCACGACATCCTTGGTCCAAAAGTAGATTGGATGGCTTCAGATTCATACAGACAATACCTGCAGCGTGGAGCTCTGCCACTCCACGGGCAATATCTGCTCCATATCTGCAAATAGAAACGGCAATCACACTTCAAATTACTTTACCTATGAGACAAACCAAATAAGCAGCAGATGAACTGAACACATAGAACGACAGCCAAGTTCAAATCTACACACAGAGAAGCAGATAACCAATCATAAAGATATCCATAAAAATCATGAATGTTTCAAACCTCTACTGCTTGAATATATAAATGTTTCATAGTCCCAAGCATCGCACCTTAGTTGATGATGATCAATTTACTGAAGTCCTCCCTTTTATTTTTTGTCCAAAAAACATAGTTCAGATCTTAATCCTGCTCCTTGATGACTAGGAATCAGGGTTTTCTGAGTCTGTTACCAAGGCTAGAGTTCAGATGTTACGCTGGCTCCCTGGTGACTTAAATAGGGTATTAACATCTACCCAACCCAAATATGAGGCATAACCAATCAGGTAAAACCAGTTCAATCAATCAAGAAGGTATTAGTCAAATACTTGACCCATTTCACATGAAATCGTACTTTAAGTGACCGATTACTCCACGATCTGAGCCAATTAGAACCATACATTATCTATACTAGTAGATCAAACCAAGATAGAGACCTGGATGAATGTATTAGCAAAAGTAGTTCCAGCACTATAAGTTCATTTTCTTTTACAATTGCCATCAGGATAATTTATAATATTGCAGATCCAATTAGCCATCACTTTAGACTAACGAAAGTTTACCGTCATTTGGTGATTGTCGTGCAGGTCAGCACAATTGGCACAGACCCATACGTACTGTGCTGGTAATTCCTGTGCCAATCAACACATACTGCAATGAAATTACTGGCTGGCACGATATATGCGTTGGAACAGACTCCATGCCAATACATGTATTAGCTTAAACAAGCTGGTGACATTTACCACCAGGCATCGGTACAGCAAACCATGGCTTGCATCGTCCCCATGTCACATGTGCATGTCGGATGTAAAACCCTATTGTACATTCGCTTTCCTCCCATTGAACACACGAGCGCTCTTTTGACCTCTCAAGTTGCTTTTAACCCTAATTCAATAACCTAAATCCTAGCCATTTTGAGTCTTTCACTCGACATTGCCTTTCGAATTGCTTGTAGATACTCAAGACCAAACACAAGCCAAATTACCCACTGCATTATGAAGACATACATATATCCTTTAAATCTTTTAAAAACTTTGAAATTATATTTATCCTTTAAATCTTTAAATAACATACATATATATATTCTTCCAATCTTTAACTTCTTACTTAAATATCCTTGAGATTAGATTATGCAGAATATTCTTGGCACATGCCACAAACCAGCCGTTAGTACCTAAAGAAGTATATACAATTTACTAAATTACCCTCCTATCACTTAACATATCTTTTCTTCTCAGTGATCTCCTTTCTCCTTCAAATCATTTCCTCATGCTGCTCTTCCAAATCTGCGATTCCAATCTTGTTCCGATATCTCTATCTTTCTTTGCATCCCTCATTCTCAAAGACTTTGGAACATAATTAAGAAGAGCTCGGCATCGTCCGCCATCTACTATTGCATCTCCATCTCAACAAGAAATTTGTAGGTCCCATATCCTCTGTCATTATTGAAAGCCTTGAATCATTTGCAAATCCGGCCGTAGCAATAGCAAGGGAAGGAGATTTATTGTGTGCTCTCAAGTTTGTCCACATTTACTAGGCATATATAACTCATATACTACATGATTTCGATTTCATTAATATCATAGTACGTTGTGGGTTCTTCATATGGATGGATGATGCTCAAAATTATAGCATTGACTTAAAGCATCAAATTGAAGTCTAGAAACTTTTTATGAAAATGATGGATTCCATTGAGGAGAAATAATTATGTAGGGGTGTTCAAGACGTTTCATCTATTATAGTTTGTGGCTAAATCAGATTAGATAACGGAAGTTAATAGAAGAATTATTATGAAAGATGTTAAAGGTTTGAGGGATATAAATATGATATTTTTCAAAAATTTAAGGAATAAATGTGTAATTTGAAGGTTTTCAAAGGATATTTTTATAAACTTTTCCAAACTAACTTCACTATGGATTATCAATACCCAGTCTCATCCAACCCATTCTCAGCTAGATTGACTTAATAGCAAGATGTATTTTAACTTGACTAAAAAAAAGGAATAAAGTACATCCGTTGCAAAGATGGCAGAAAGAGCATTACGGAAAATCAAGATCTTGTAACATATCTCGTCAAAATTGTTGAGATATTACAAATAGGAAAGATAAAGGCTACTCGTTACAAGACAATCAACAAGCGAAGCGAGAAAATGCTTGGAAAAAAGGAGAAATGTCCAATAATGTGCATGTCATATGCTTAAAATAATAATGCTCTCCATTCAAAAAAATGATGGAAGCTTAGTGTTTTTTCAAATTTTCAAACAGGAAATTAGAGCTGAAATCTATATGACAATGCCCCCCTACTTTCAGGTTACTGATGAACTTCTGTCATTTAAGTCTGCCACGCAGAATGCAGAATGATTGGTGAGCACGAGGAAAAGAGTTGCTTAAGGGCTGAAGAGCAAAAGACATTTTCTTTTAAGGGAGCACAAGGAAAATAGTTGCTTATTGGAAAGCATATGATTGGTGAGCCCATTGTGGCATAGTGTGTGCCCACCAACATGTACCATGCCGTTAAATTACCGGCACAATACAAATACTCAGCATTTGGGTCCATGTCGAGTACTTTTTCACATGAAGAGGCTCAGTTTTGTTAGCACGGTCTATGAGACTATGACGAGTGTCGACAAGATACGTGCCCATTGTGCCCACCAAAAATCAAACAACATGTGCCATTGTTAAGAGCATGGAGCTCGTAAGCGTGCGAATCTGGTCTCTTGTCGAGCCTAGGCAGGTAAGAAAAGCCCATGATGAAGAAACCTGCAGGAATAGGAGTAGGAAAACTGATCCAAGTTGAAACCGGATAGGAATTGGATTAGGAAAGGGGTAGACATCACCCAGGAGAGATCTGGATGGTATGGATCGCCTCGAGAGGCGAGACTTGGTCCTGATAGAGGAACTGAGTTGTTGGATCAATGATTGAGTCGATCGGATAGCTAGACCATACTGCAGGCCGATAAGATAGCTGAGAGGGCATCGGAGCTCGATTGCTTGCGAAACGGGGTCGCCAGAGGTGGGCGTTGGCAGAGGAGAGGTCGGGGGGCTCCATGAGTTTCTCCTTTGGGGGTCCGATTACGGGGAGCGGCGGTTTTGGAGGTGGCGGCACCGGAGGTGTTGGCTGAGTTGATCAATAGCTGGAGGAAGGCCGACGACGAAAGGACCGGGACGAGAAGGCCTCAAGAAGGGGGCCTGGAGACTTGCTGGACCACGAGGATTGAGCTGCGAGGTGGATCGGGCCAAGACAACAGGAGGCCGGCCACGGGCGGAGGTCGCAACGGCCTGGGTTGGCCGGGAAGATGATCGTAGGTGGCTGGAGGGGCCAAACATGCTCGGAGGTAGAAGAGGAGGGCAGAGGCGGTCCCAAGGTGAGATCGCTGGCCTTGGCCATCCAAGCGTCGGAGGCAACAAGTGCCGCTCGAGGCTGCCGCAGTGGTCACGGGAGACACCGGTTTTCGCTGAGAAAGCAACAATGCCAGCCAATCATTAGGGGGTGTTGGAGGGTGTGGTGGTGAAAGGCAATGTCGGGGAGGTCCACGAGAGGAGGTTGGTCGGTGGGAAGGTGAAGGATAGGAGAGTGAGGGCTAGCGGGAGAGAGGAGAGAGAAAGTGGAAAGAGATATGAAGTGGAGGAGAGAGAAGGTATAAATGTAGGTCTTGTAGGTACAGCCTCGGGCTGAGGTTGGGTGGAGGCACTGGATGGACAAGGTGGAGTGGGTGGAGTTAGACCAGTGGTGAGGGGCCTGCCGGTTGGAGGTGGAATTATCGGATGAAGGTGATGGTGGAACAGTTTAGGAATGGTGCAACTTCCGAAGAAGCCTGACGAAGAATCACTAGAATTCTTTCCTTCAAGACACCGTTTTTGAAGACCCAAAGAGAAAATTCTAATTTGATTAATTGATGATGGATGATTAAAGAGTACAAAGACGTACCCTTTAAAGAGAACATCCTAAACAACCGACGAGGACTGAAACTAGGACTAGGACTCCACTGGGACTCAACCATCTAAAGTAGATCTTAAAAGCTACTAGGACTCTCTACTTGGACTCAACCTTTCAAAGTAGATCTTACAAGCTACTAGCACTCAAACTAGGATACATGTAAACAAAGTGAACAATGAAATAGTAAATAGTCCTAATCGAACTAAGAAAGAAAGAAATCCTAAAAGCAGTAAATAAAACAGGAAATCTACTCGAAGCTAGGAAAAGAGTAGGAGAGGGGAGAGGGGAACCAGAGGGGCCACCCTTGGCCGTCCATCCTTGGGCTGGCCGGCCCAAGCCTAGGGTGGGTCCCACATGACAGCTTGGCATGGCAATCATTACTCTTGTTAGAGCCAGCAAATTCTTCTATGAATCGGAAGGACAACACCTCATAAGCACAAAAGATAAAAATTCTCTCAATATTTTCATCTTGAGAACTCTTAGCTAGGAGTAATCCATGATCACCCAATTCGTTTCATTTGCAACTAGTGGCATTGACACAGGTGTGACAATTAAACATAGCAACTTGCTTCCATTGGTGAAGTTAGTGAGCAGCTTGTTTTTATAAGAGCATCAGGACAGATTTCATGGCGCTGCTTATGATTTCTGCTACACTAGAAAGGATACAAAGAGAAAGTTGTGAACCTGAGAATCTGCTCGAGGGTGAGGCGCCCTTTGTTTTGCTGCATCTCAGACTGGATGGAGCCATCATACCTGTCCATGACAAGACACAAATACCCATCCATCCGGATCGCCCCATGGAAAGTACAGACGTTCCTGCACCACATGGACGCCCTTCGCAGGCTCTCAAGCCTGCTCTGTATCCACCCGACATCCATCTCCTCGGTGATTGCCACCCTCTTCACCGCGACCTGATGGCGGCACCTCTCGTTCCGGCTGGCAGAGTTGGAGGAAGCAGAGGAGGAGGACGAGGAAGGCCCATAGAGGACAGCGGACCATGTCTCTTGCCCAGCCCTGCGGCCCTCCCCGATCCGCCTGAGCAGCTTGAGGTCATGGTGCGACACGAGGTCAATTGGAGCGCTTGAGGTGCCGCCGCTAGTACCCGCGGAGCAGCAGCAGGAGGCAGAAGCACGGGCGGACCGGCTCCGCCTCCGCCTACCCCGCGAACCAAAGAAGTCATCTTCCTCATCGTCGTCATCCGAGCCGGCCATCCCATCTCCCTCACCGTCTCTGTCTTCATCGTCGGTGAAGTCACACTCAAAGGACGGGGAGGAGGGGGAGGAGGCAAGGAGGGACAGGATAGGGAAGTTCTTCCGGAGAGCGTGGACGCTATTGCCAACGAGGGTGGGGTGCCGGCACCGGGGGCAAGCGAGGGAGGTGTCCTGCGAGGCGGAGAACATGCGGGACAGGCACGCCTTGCAGAAGCCATGGCCACAGTGGAGGAGCAGGGGCACCCGATCCTCTTCGTCGTACCGGCTGTGGCACACCGAACAGCACGGCACTTTCATCTTCCCCCAAATCCAACCCAATCCCAGACTATCTCCTGCTCCTCCTCCTCTTCGGTGCCATGCCCCCCAATTACACCTCCTCCAGAAAGCACAATCAAATCGAAATGAATCGAATCAGGGCAACAATGGAAGGAGGAGTAGATGGATCCAAGGAAAAAAAACGAAAAAAAAAAGGATAGTCGATCGATTGGACTGGGTGTTGGTGGGAGAGAGCGGCAGCAATTAGGGAGCTGTGAGAAAGAAAAGATAAGAGGAAAAGGAGGAGGGGAACACAAGCTTCTTTCTTCTCTCTCTAATCTCTAGGAGCTCTGGATACCCTTTGGTTTGCTTTCTTGCTCTCCTCCGCCCACCTTTTTTCCTTCCGCACCCGTCTGCTTTGCTGCCTGTTGTGCACCTACTACCCCACATATGCATCGCATCAACTGCACTTTCTTCTTCTTGTTTTTTTTTTAAAGTTTCTCTTTTACTGGTATTTCCTTCTATGTCCCTGATCTGCTGTGTATGTGTAGTGTAGTTCAGTAGTTGTGGACCCATCTCTTCTCTTCTTGTTTATTGATTATTTTGGCTAAGAACTTTTTTTTGCATATTAATTAAGGAGAAATGATATTATGCCGATCCCACATGGGTCGGTCGTTTATTAAGAAAAATAGGTGTACACATGGTTAAGTTCATCGGCCAAAAGAACAATAAAAAAATTCATTGAAAAATTTCGACTTCCCGCGTGCCTCCCAATGTGATATAACCCAAATCTAAATCCAAAATTCAAATCCATTCCATTCACAATCGATGCCCATTTCCCTCATCATTTCCTTCAACCGTCCTTGTCGTTCCCAGTGCCGGTCTCTCTCTTCCGCCTATCCCCATCGAGTACTTGTTGTCTCCTTCGCTCATCAACATCCAGTGAGCGCTCATCATCTGCGATCATATCCAAAACCCCTCACCGTGCCCAAGTTTATATGCTCAACATTGTGATGGATTTTTTTGGATGGAGTGTTGGGGCTTCTCTCCATAGGCAACCTTTGTGAGAGCAGTGTCAAATGTGCGAACGCTTCCTTTCCGTTGGTTTCTAGTAAGCACTTCAATCTCAAGTTCCTGTCTAATGCTTGCCTGTTAAATCTTTGACTAGTTGTCGGAAAAAGATTTGGATGCTCTATCCTTTATGATGAGTTGTTGCTCTCTTGATTGTGGGATGAATTGAACGATAAGTGTTTGTTGTTTTGGCGTATTGAACATGCAAGAGTTTCGATTTTGTTTGATAGCTGTAGTTTTGTTGGTCTTTGATTAAACCGTGAAATCTTGCTTCACAAGCCAGCTTTGAGCCTTTGAGTGGATTAGTTTTCTTAATGATTTTTTTGGTCAGAATGATATTTGCAGGATTTGGGGAAAAGCATAAAAGATGCTATATATCTCGCGCACATTTGTTTAGGAACTCGATTTCTTTGGATGAGTGGTGGTCCTCTTGGCTTTGACGTAGCAATGATGATCAAATCACGAGTTGCAAAGTCATGGCAGGTCGCAAGGCCGAGTCCAGCGCGAGGTAGAGGCCAGTCGTGAGGAACGGGAGGTTCAATAGCATGATGTCTTTTTTTACATTATGGTGGAGGGATTATTCTCTCGTTACTTTGAATTTGAGCTTATTGTAAGTATTGCAACATGAATGAGTTTTTTTGATTGGTTAGTGGATAGCCTATTCTCTCATTCCTTTGAATTTGAACTCATTGCAAGTATTGCAGCATAAATGAGTTTTTTTTTTATCTTATGGAATATGTTCTATTCTCTCATGACCTTGAATTTGAACTTATTGCAAGTATAGTGGCAGTAATGAGTTTTTTGGTCTTATAATGGATGGACTATTATCGGATGATGTGAATTTGATCTTATTGCAAGTATTATAACATGAATGAGTTGTGCCTATAAAACAGGTTTACCATTTCGTTCCAGTGATGTAATATGAATGATTCACATATTTATTGTTGTAGTATAATTTATACCAACGGTTAATAACTAGAGGTATAAATTATACCAATAGAGTTTAAGTTAAAAATATTATCAGTGTAAATTATACCAACTAGATTTGAGTTATGTTGAGGCATATTACAGCGTCAGTTTAAGTTGTCAGCTATATTTGAGGCATGTTACTCTCTGGTTGGCAACATCAGCAAGGAGCATGGCGACATACCATGCATGGCATAACTTATCTGACAAAATTTGAGGTATATAACATTGTGGTATAAATTGTACCAACTATATTTGAGCCATCTCGGTCTTAGGTAATTGTACACAATTACAAGATACACATAAATCCTTCTGATTTAATTAATAAAAAAAAGATACACATATTACCAGTTATAATGGGTAAAACAACTAAAAGAAAACCACAAAGTTCTTGCACAAGCTACAACACTCATAGCAAACCATGTCTCACAGCACAACTTTGTTTGCTATGGAACAAACTGAAAAAAAGCCACAACTTTGTTTGATGTCGCTCTCAGAACAGTATCAATAAGTTTTACTAGATTTTCATGGAAAAGCTGGTCCAGATAGGTAACTTCCACCTACAGCTTAATCATCAAGGTAACAAACAAAAATAAGTTGTTGAACTGGCCAACAAAACCAGCTATTTAAAGCCAATAGAAAACAAGTGCCACTGGAATGTACAAGCCATTCCTTGGGTCCTTGAAGGCTCTCCCTCCATTCTTAATGGCAACAACAATGCCAACTCCGGGTTTTGTTGCTCCACATGTATTTTCATCAATCCAACCTTTAAAAGCATACCCAGAACTGTCTTAGAGTGGAAATTTGTAGTGGCATTCTTGAGATCATTTAATGTAAAGGATTTCAAGCTGACTTAGAAGATGATTCACTTTTGAAAAATCCAAAAGAACTAGCAACACTAGCATTAGTTAATTTGCTTGAAGCTGTTGAGCTGAAAATATTAGTTTAGTGTAGTCAATTGCTTGGAAAATAAGATGAGTACTGAGATCCTAAACATACATGCAATTAGGTATCATTGGACTTCTTATCCCAACTTATTCTTTGAATCCAAACTAGATGATCGGTAATTAATGGTAAACCTATTTCAGGATCATCAAAAGGAAGTGTAAAACAAATCAATTGTATTATACAAAAATGATTTGTATTCAAAAAGCTATAGCTTCTTTTTTCGTCTTTCTTTTAGCAAAAATAGAAAAGATACAAATGTTGACTTCACAAAATACATCCATTATATGCAGATTAGCTTCTGATATAACTTTAGATTGTTTAAATAGAACTACCTAGTCATGTAAACTTATGGAGAAACCAAGAATTCAAAGTACTAGACAACCGTTATTGATCGAAAGAATTATCAAGAAAAATCCCCTCAAAGGCTCAAAGTTGGCTCGTGAAGCAAGATGGTTTAATCAAAGAGCAACAAAACAACAACTATCAAACAAAATGAAAGCTCTAGCATGCTCAATAAGCCAAAATAACAAACACTTATATGCCTCCGACAATCAAGGGGGCATTTGCTGTCGACGGATCCGCGGAATCCGCTCCCACGGATCCCGATTCGGATGAGGTGGATCCCGATTTCCGGGATCCAAGCGAGATCCGCGCGTCCCCCCATCACACGGATCCGCCGGGATGGGGCGGCGCCAAGCGCCCCCCAAGAGAACAACTACGTACACATCATAAATGACAGAGTATCCAAATCTTTCTCCAACACCAACTCAGATTTAGTAAGCAACACACTAGATACAAATTTGAGATTGAAATGCACACCGGAAACAAATGAAGAGGAAATGATAAGACTTGAAAAGTGCACAAATCACCCTTATAATTTGGTTTTGTTGGTCTCCGAGCAATGCTTCACTGACTATATTTATCCCATTTAATGTATAACAGACCTCAGGACGAGTTAGATCAAGTTTGGAGTTAAAACAAGCTTATTTGGGCAATTCCGGAATGAATGATCGATCATCACATCATTAGATGATCGATCATGTGAGTGCATTACCTGACAGAGAGCATTATTCAAAAGGATTGATCATCACCCTTTGGATGATCGATCATGCATGCACGACAAGAATGTGACAGAGAGCAAAGTTTTAAATGATCAATCTTCCGTTATGGAATGATCGATCATCCATGGGGCGTCACCATCAGCACAAGAGGATGATCGATCATCTATTCCCTTGATGATCGATCCTTTACGGGGCGTAGCCAGCAGTTGAAGAAGAGATGATCGATCATCACTCCCTGATGATCTCGATCATCTGTTTATCCGCGAAGAAAACCAAAGGTCCAGATCAAATCCGGGAGAGGGATGTTCCTAGGCTATAAATAGGCATATTTTAGGGTTTTTTGGGGTCTTCTTCTCTCTTGGAGGGAAAGAACAGTTTCTTTTCCTCTTTTGAACTTTTCTTTAGAGATTCTTTTGGAGGAGATCCATGACAGAAGATCTTCATCAACTTTCACCTATGGATCAACCCCTAAAGATAAGTACCTAAATCCCTAACCATGGGTTTCTTATGATGTAACTAGGGTGTCTACTAGGGATTTCTGAGATCTAGGGCTTGTATACATTATTGATTGGCTTATATGGATTGATTTCTATTTCTTTTATATTTTGGTGTTGATTTCCCGCTGGATGTGTGGATTGTTCTCGTTTGCATTTGATTCTAAAGCTTGTGCATGTTAGGACTTGGATTGGATTCATCTACTAGGTGTACCATGCTAGTACCATGGTATCTCAGATGAACTCTTTTTCGTGATTAGGGATTGTATAGTGCTAGAACCACTATAGTAGTGCTAGAACCACTACGTTCTATCTCTAATCCTCCATATATCCTGTCTTTTTAGATTTGGCCAGTAAGATACTAAACCCATCTTGATTCTACACCTAAATCCATATCCTTACTACTACTTGCGATGAATTCATCATAATCAGAGGATTCATTAGCAGTGAACGTAACTAATCATTCGGTCACTGATTTTTAGGTAATTGTTCTTACCAACAAGGGATCCTAACTAAAACTTGTTGAGTGATAAGGAGAACTGGCCATTCACTTATCAACTATTAGGAAACTCATTCAACGTGACTAATGTGCCCTAATCTTAGGAAGACCTGGTAGAACCTTGGTTACTGATTAAGAATCATGTGGTCTCTTCTTTCATATTTATAAACCCTTTAGTATAAATTTAGTTTAATTTCGAGTCTCTATCTTTTCCCAACTCATTGGTAGGAGATTAAACTAGGAACTCAATCTCAATCACCCTGTTCCCAGTGGATTGACTTGAACTCTCTGCTAACTACTATTTTTAGTAGCTAAAGTAGAGCACCGGATAATATTAGTAATTTTGGTCAGACTTGTTAAGCCACGACACTTTTCAAGTTCTATCAGGAAGCATTTACGCATTTGGCATGGTTCCCACATAGGTCGCCCATGGAGAGAAACCGCAACACTCCTTCCAAGAAAACCCATCAAAAGGTTGAGCATATAGACTAGGGCGAATGAGGGGCTTTGGAGATGGTTGCGGACGAGCACTCGATGGGGATAGATAGAAGAGAGAGATAGGCGTTAGGAACGACGAGGACAACCGAGGGAGCGAAGAGGGAAGGGGCGTGGATCGGGGACTAAAAGGGGGATTTGAATTTTGGATTTGGATTTGGGTTATCTTCGCAGGTGAGAAGTTGAAATGTTTCGGTGGGTTTTTTATTGTTCTTTTGGCCGATCAACTTAGCCACATGTACACCTATTTCTCCTAATAAAAAACACATAGTTGGCCTGCCATGTCAACGCCATGTTAGGTCGGCAGATACCTGACCCATGTGGTGTCGGCATAGTATCAAGAGAAATGATACTACGTCAGAGAAATGATACTATGCCGACGCCACGTGGGTTGGCTGTTTGCCGACACCACATGGTGCCCACGTGGCACCCCAACGCGAGTTAAAAACTCATGTTTAATGTTGCTTACGTAGCTTAGTCATTCGCCTAGTTTTATAATAAACTATTCACATGAAATTTCGATCTCCGCGCGTGATATTATTCTTTCCAAATTCAAAATTCTACCATAGCTCTCTTCTTCGCCCCCGGTCTTGAGCATTCCCACTAGCCGCCCCTCCCCGCCCGCTGGCTTCCCTCGCCATCACGACGCTATCGGCCTCTCTCGCCGTCTCGAGCATCTCCGATCATTTTCTTCGCCCCCGTCCTGTAGCCATTCACTTCCTCTCCGCCGCCATCGAGCCCGTGATTTCCCTCCGAGCTTGTGGGGGCGCCCATCTCCTGCCATGGATCTCGTGCCCGACGCTAAAACCTCCTGCGTCGTTGATCTTCAGCCCTTTTCATTCTCTTCCTCTTAATTTCAGGTTTGTTTCTACATCCAAATGGATTTTTCTTGTGAGTGATATCTTCTTTCATGGAATTAGAGTTTTTTTTCATGGAAATTTGGGTGGGTGGGTGGGTGGGGGGGGGGGGGGGGGGGGGGGGTTGCTGATATTAGGGGATTTCTTGCTTGAGCTCTAGGAGTGGAAAGCAATGGGAATTTGTCTTCTTCATTTTACATACTAGACTAGTTAGATCACGAATGTCTTATGTGATTATTAGAATGTGTCTGAATTGAGGATTCTGAGTACTTGTTTAATTTGTCTTGTTTTTTCTGTTTCTTGTGTCATGCACTTTTCCATTGTAATTTTTAGAAATTTGACCTGTTCTATTGGTTTTAATTGCATTTCCTATGTCAAATGCTATGCGTAGGAACAAGCATAGTGCATATGCACTAGGCATTATCCAGCACCTTGATTGCTTGTATACCCATCATTCTTAAGGACACTGAGCTAAGATGACTTTATAGTAAAGAATAGACAATTAAATTCACCTTCCGCTTGAGCTTTTGTGGCAATTGATGATTTTATAGTAGAAGATTATCTTCGCTAAATATCTATGATAATTTACTAGTTGTTTGGAGAGATGTTAGTTGATAATTTTGCAGTCGATGAATATCTTCCCTAGGTGTCCATGATAAGTCACTAATTGGTTGAAGAGATGTTAGATTATTAAAACCAGACAACTTCCACGCAAAATGGATGTTTCTTACAATATTTTGTTTAATCTCTTAGCAGTTGTAGATTATTAGAGTGGATATTATAGTTTCTAGTGTTGCAAATGTTGTACTGTGGTAGCCATAGTAATGGATACATGGATTAATGAAAGAATTAGTGGCCTTGTACTAGTAGGTGTGTATTATGTAATTGATATGGAGCTAGGAGTTCTTGTCTCACTGGATGTTGTAGTGATGGCATTTGGTAAGGCTTGTTTTTCACTTGATGACTTATAAAATAAATATGTTATGTGTATAGATGTCACCCACGTCATCATCAAGGAACTCATGTTCACTTCAAGTCAAGTGTCATTGTGGAATGAATGCTGCACACTGAATTTCTTAGATGAGTACAAATCCTGAGCGGGCCTTTTATGGATGTGCTAATTTTTCAAATAGCACTGGGGATAAAGATACATATTGTAGCTTTTTCATATGGGAAGACATGTTCATTCAACACGATAATAGAATTCGAAGGGGGCATAGCATCACAAGCTGCAAATCCAACGGATATATCAACTATATCCCGCGATTTGCCTTGCAATACCTCAGAAGTCACGGTGGATCGCACTTGTCACACCCCGATCCAGAAAACCCATCCAGTTCGGGGCATGAGGGTTCCTAATCTATCCAATCTATCTATAGCGCATTTATATAACAATTATCTGAGGCTAAAACTGTAATATCCAATATTAAACCCAAAAGTACTTATACAATATTATCAAAACTCATCGAAGAGAGAAATTATACATTTACATAATCCTCGAATGATATCTATAAACAAAACTATCAAGCAGTACGGTAAGATCTGCAAAAACCTCAAACGCCTCCAGAAGTTGTCGCGCCATCAAAAGTTGATCCACTGGGAGCTATTCAAGCGTTGGCGTCTGCACCTGCAAACGCAGCCCGGATATGAGTGAGTGATAAGCTCAGTAGGACTTTATTCTAACAAACTCACAAGAAAGGGAACTACAACTGTGCCATCTCTCAGCCAAGTCTAAGGCGTAAAAACGTCGAGAAAACAGTGAACAATCACGACAATGATCACACTGGCTCTAGGCGCTCCTCGAAGTGTGATCAGATAAAACAACATGGGTTTCATTACATCTCCAATGTATCCCAAACCCCAAAATCGATAGCGAACCACCCAAGGCGTAACAGTAAAGTAAACCACCTTAAACCTTGGCACAAGAGAAATGTCACGACCTCTAAACCTTCAACATTACGATATGTAGCCAGCTAAGCAAGAACCTCGATAACATCATATTATTACAATAACAATCTCACCCTAACCTTGCTACCCAGCCTTGATCCTAAGATTAGATCCGAGCTGCCTGAGAACCTCGGATCGGTGATTAGCCCATCGCCCACGTCCTAACCTTTATGATACTAATGCAATCAAATACATGCAATGCTCATACACACAAGAATAGCATTTCAAGCATGCAACCAGATGTTATTACAATATACAGGGCTAGGCGCAACATAAAGCCAGCCAAAGGGTGAACATAGCAATGGTCTAATAAAAAGCGAATAATTTATTTTACACATCCCAAGGGGCGTAACCCCCTTGGTTTACCCACATGCCACACGCAGGGCCTACATAATATAATAACATATAAATGATGTAATATTGGAAAACTTGATTAATCGAATTAAAGTAAACGATCTACTACTAACTTCGGAAAATCATAACTTTCGATCATAACTTGATATGACTTGTCACACCCCGACCCAGAAAACCCATCCAGATCGAAGCGTGAGCCACCTAAACCTATTTACATCAACAATTGGCGCACAAATATATAACTGCTACGAATTTAAATAATTAAATCATCTAGTTCGTAAAAATTTCGGCTGAATCTCCTTTATAATTATAACACAAGAAACCTGTACATTTTACAATTTCAGTTTGAGAAATGGTAACAGGTTTAGGTTGCTCACGCCTTGATCCGGATGGTTTTCTGGGTCGGGGCGTGACATGACTACTCCGTGACATATCCTGAATCACATATCCAAAGATAAGATCAATCAGATAAATAAAAACCACTTAGATTCACTAATTAAACTGGCTGCCCTGTTCTGCACAGCCTGACTATTTAATTCACAATAAATCGTACATACATATGAAAAATGTGAAACCGGTTGGAATCGAAAGCTACTCAGAGATCTACAGCTTTCATGTTGAAGATAAACTGATATCATGCACATCCAAGCCGGAACACAAGCTAGCACATAGCTGTTTCTTCTAGAACAGAAATCCTGGAAATATCTTAAGGAAAACTTGCTTAAATCCTTATCAAATCCAACTGAAATCCTACCAAACATACATTAGATCTTAAGCTAGTTAAAACGCATCGTATAACATGGTTATAATGATGAAACAATCATTTAATCAACGAAGAACATCTAAAACAAGTTTAAACATAGAATCCTACCTAACTATGCAATATCCACGTTTAATCATTGATTAAACCATTTAGAGGAGATCTAGAGCAGCTCCCTTACCTCCTGGCAACCTTCCTAAGCCTCTGCAATAGCTCCACTTCACGAATCAAAGGAGAGAAGAAGGAAGAAGAAAAAAAGGAAAACAGGGGAGGGTCGTGGGTCTTTTATAGACCCGAGTCCGATCGGTCGCTCAAAGAGCGATCGATCAGTCTATGTCGGTTCGGCGTCCTTATCCGAAAACGTCAGAGGCGGTGCCAATATCGATCCAATCGGTCACTCCCAGGAGCGATCGATCGGTCTGGGCTGACAGCTGTCCTAAAGACAGCTTTCTTGCGCCCGAATTCAGATCTTTTAATCCCAAGTTCGCCTAGGGTTCTAACAAGTACAAAAATCATTCAAGGGGCTATGTGTGCATAGCGCGGGTGTGAAATTAATCGCCAAGGCGCAATTTACTAAATTACCCTTTGGGTCCCAAAAGCAACAATGCGATCTAACATATCGCGCTTGACGCTAGAACAGGGCACGAGCCCCCGACCTACGCGGTCGAGCCATGTTAGAGGAGCGGGTCCTCACAACACTAGTGCAACTCTTGAAGCCATGCGCCTGCAAATTCTTGAAGCACGCATAGTTATGTTTGTGCTTGTTGTAATTGTCATGGATATATTTGTTAAAGTTTTCATGTGATATATTGAAAGAAAATTGTTTGTAATCTTCAAACACTACCACTTGTAAGACGAGTGTTTTTGTATGGTACTGCTTAAGTTAATATTGTCGTGTTGTTTACGTAATTCACTTGTAGTTATGTGTTTATTGGTTTAATTTAAATGATGCATGCATTGTCATTCTTATTTTGGAACTTTTCATAATTATTTATAGATGGCTGCTAACTTAAAGTAGGCATTATGATGGAGATCAATTATATGAGCTAGGGGTGAGCAAAACTGAACCGAGCCTGAAAAACCGAACCGAACCGAATTAATTTGGTTCATTCGGTTCGTTTTTTTCGGTTCTTCAGTTCGGTTCGGATTTGACATGTATGAAAAGTTCGGGTTTCGGTTCTTTAAAAAAAATTCGGGTCAGAACCCAAGAACCGATTTTTTCTATGTCTATGGTCTAACCTGAAAAGGTAGTTTACTTTTTAAAGTTCGGTTCTTTAAAAATTTCGGTTTGGTTCGGTTAGTAATAGAGTTTGGTTCCAAATTATTTGGAACTAAACAATTTCGATTCGGTTCGGTTCGGTTCGTAAGTTCAGTTCGGTTCTTTAAAAACTTGACCGAAAAAAATTCGGTTCCTCAGTTCTGGACCGAAAACCGAATCGAGAACCGAATACTCATCCCTAATATGAGCAGGGAAGACACATATCATAGGCAATATGGAACGGAAAGGTATGTATATTAGTCCTACTTTTTATCAAAGTATTTAGCATATATATGTTCCCACATCACATAGTGTGTGTGCTTACGCTATAATTTTCTTTTTATACTTGTCTTTCAGGAGCTTGAAATTCTAAAATGCAATGAGCACACGAGTTTGTTGACTAAATGGAAGCTCACTATACAACAGGTTGATCTAATAGACTCTGCTGGATTTAGGGGACTCCGAGAGATAGACCATGTGCAGCTAGATCGGCATCTTCTTACAGCTTTGGTTGAGATATAGCGCTCGGAAACTAATACCTTTCGTATGAAGACTGGCGAGATGACTATTACGATTGAGGACATGGCATTTACCCTTGGCTTGGGAGTGGAAGGAAAGCCGGTAACTATTCGGAGCAATCATAGTTCCAAATGGTATTGTCGCCACTACTTGGGTAGGGTGCTCCCCCAAAGAGGATTTGAAGGCAGATAAGGTTAGTCTAAGTAGCAATGTGCTAGTTTAGTTTAGCCTATCCTTCTCGAGCATAACTCTAAACGAGAAAGTTGGATCCAGATTGGGTTTGTTTAGAAATTTGGTTTAAATTGGGTTTGTATTACACATGCGACGATCAGTAGTCAAAGTACTGATTTTTTTATTTATGCCATCGGTAGTGGGCTACCGATGGGATAGATGAAGCTATCGGTAGCCCGATGGTAGATGAAAGAATCGGTACTTGACTACCGATAGGTGGCATGTGCATTACACATGACACCTATCCATGGGCAGGAATCTTTATTCTTAAATTATTATTAGGTATTGATTTGGATTATGTTAGGCTTGTTAGATCTGATTAGGACTTTTGTTAGCATTATACCGAGCCATGTTATATGGTTAGGGTGGTTCGTCTAGGATAATTGATCAGCCTTGTAAAAAGGAAACATCAACTTTGATATTTGACTGCCAGTAGCTCAAGTGGTAGTACCCATGCCAGCTAAAAGGCTTAACTAATCAAAAAGAAAATTGATATTTGATGAATGAAAATTAGGGTTCACTTCTTCCCTTGTTGAACCCCGTTGTGGGGGATTCCTTTCAGCTGGGGAACACCCCTGTTCTGCCTCCATCCACCTATCACGCTTAGATTGTTTCTATTAAGAGTTCAAAACTCTTGATTTGTTCAGTTCATATGCTTTGACCTAGCATTGTCTTCCCAAAACCACTGATGCAGGCGAATAGTTAGTAGACGTTAGTATGAAAACATTTACTCCTGGCTTATCATTTTGTCAACCTTTCTAACAAAATGTGCAGTCACAATCCAAGATCCTCAACACATCTTCAGTCTAGGATTTCATGCGTTTTTACCACATCTGCTGGCCAAAACAGGATTAGAAACGATAGCTCTTGTTATCAGATTCTCACATCAGCCTCCTGATCTCATGAGCAAATCCTTAAATTTTACTCAAATGTCTCATATCCTGCACATCCTGAGAAAATTAAATGTTAGAATAAGGATTCCTGATATCAAACTCCAAGTTGAGACACTTGAGATCTAGAAATTAAAGATACATTGGCATTATTAATTCAAAGAAGTATTTGACCAAATGCTCCCAGTTTGCTCAGTGAAAGCAAGAACACAAAAACCATATTTATCGGAAGTCAAGCTAAAAATTAAAGGACCTACGACATGTTAACTCATAGTAGGTGTAACCAAGTCACCTAGCTTATTGAAGCACCATGACACCATTTTTAAGTGTGCTCCTGGGGCAAGACCATTCCTAGTCGCACGCTAGATACAAGAGTAACCCTCACTGTAGTTCCAGCCATGAAGAGTGACACGAGGAGTAACGCCCTCGGGAACCTCAAATGAGATCTTAATCTTCATCTCTTCACCTGGAACAAGTGAGAAATAGTTATCCGAATAATGTACTGGAAGGATTCTTGTGTCTTCTGCGACAGTAGGGTCCTTCTTCGAGGTGTGAACAGATAAGTGAAGGAAGAAAGCAACTCCTGAATCCGTCCCATTCACCTCAACCACCTTCAAAATGTTTTCTGGCCTGGATATCCCATGGCTTCTGTATAACATTCTCAATAAGCTAGTATCCTGTCTTGCGGGGATAACTTCGGTGGGCACTATATCAGTTGAGCCTATGTCATGATAGTTGCCAACGTATTCATACTCGATTTTCTGGCAACCTATGCCTCTGGATTTCGAGTTCTTTGAGGCATTTTGCACAAGCATTTCAATCTTGTATGTTGAACCTGCAACGAAGACTTGAGAAGTTATCTTTAGCGGTACTTTTTTTGACCGGTACTGTTCCAAGAGCTTGTAGTTGCTGCCAGGCAGATGCAACCAATAAAAATTACGTGACAGAATAGCATTGTCCGATAATCTGAAGAGTTTAAGAAGAAGAAAATAAACTGGCTTTGCATCCTTGGATTTTGGATACTCCATTTCAACAATTGGTACTGCTTTCTTGGGTGGTGCTAAAATTTTCTTGGTAACCATGTAGTATGGACACATTCCATCCAGATCCCACACTGACACTTCTACTGCAACGTTTGTAAGTTCATCCGCAGTGGTATTGATAACCTGACAAGGTATCAGACTTTCTATTTCATTCTGAAGGAAAAAAAGATATTAACAGGCGAAATGGAAATGGGTGTCGATATCGATATACACCTCTATAAAGTGGCTGGCTAGATTAAGCTGAACGTGAATCGGCTCAGCAGCACAGCGGCAACCATAGAAACCTGCATTCTGATCATGCAGATGATCGTAAAATTGGCCTCGAAGTCCTGTCCAGGGATTCTGCGTCTTCCAAATAAGTACACCTGTGTATTTGGTCCACATTCGAGAAGTCCAGCCCTCCAGAAGAGCTCTATACTGAACATAGTTCACAAGTTGGGCCTGAAAGAAGAGTAAACTATTCATTAGATGGTCATATAGGAAGCCTAAGAAATTGCAAACAAGCGATTCAGCTTCCAGTAAACCTTCTCACAAAAATCATCCAGGCTTTTTGACTGCCCGTACATTTCTATCTGATCATGGACCTTGCCTGGCTTGGAATATGGAATATACTTATGGTACTCCCATATTGGGTTTGGAATTTCTTCTATATACCCATCAGCTTGTTGTCTGTTGAACAATGGCACCTGCCATCCTTCTTCTGGCATCGTGGCTCTAATTGTAGCCGCAACAGGCATCCCCACGGATCCAACTTCTGGGTTAAAGCCATGGCTGTAAAATGTATCTTCAAAGAAAGCTTCTGGATTTTGGATTTCATAGGGACCATCAGTGAAGCCCCCTTGTCCATCTGCAAACCCATCCCACAAGGATCCTTGAACATAGGCACGAGTCCCATCAAGATATTGACTAGGGTCTTCAGATCCTTCGGACAACACTTTTTCTGAACTAGTCATCACACTGCGAGAACTGAAACAAGGATGAAGTTTCAGCTCGTTCTTAAGAGCTGCATTTATGTCTTTAGGCGGGATTTGTTCATTACCACCAACCCAAAGAGCAAGACTTGCGTGATTTCTTAGGAGCTTGACAGTGTCTCTTGCACAAAGCATGAAAAGTTCATGGTCCAAAGGTCCATTGGGATTTGAAACCGGTACACCTCTTCCATCAACATCTCCTGTAATCCAAAACTCTTGCCAAACCTACAAAATAGGTAGAGATCGATATAAATTTCTATTCCAGTGACTCTGCTCCATCCATGAGTAATCCATCTCAATTTGTTGAAACAATAGGAATAATCACATGCCAGATTTTAGGGGAATGAGGAGAGTCACGAAAAGTAATTACTGGGTATAAAAAGCATTTTACTACTAGAAAAAAGAATTCTAGCCATGAAAATTCAATCTCCATAAAGTTCCCTACAGTTAGCACAAACAACAAAATATGTGCTCAGTCAGGAATCAAAATAACCTATCTCAACAAATCTCTCTGTTATAAGTGATGATAGTCTAGCAAACTGCATCATCCGAGGGAATCACGCCAATCGGTTTTTGAAATTCGAATTGAAACAACTCTTTAAGAGGTATGATGGGGAAGACCCAATTGGACGAATGCATCCAGACCAGCAGCTATACAAAACTTAGTTGTCACCGGTGCCAATTGTGGTATGTAAATATGGAACTATGTAGAATAACCCAACTCATCCGAGATGAGAAGCATCCCAATCTCCAGTTCATCTGCAACAATCTCATGTGAAGCATGCGGCTCTATGCTAATGCATTAAACATACACATATACACGAAACAAAAGAAAGGGATTTTCCCATAGAACAACAAAACTTTGGATAAAGAAGGACAACAGTAGGCTGTATCCATGGATAAAAAGGTTTGTCCCTCAAATGACAAATTGACGATAAAACAGGACAACAGTTAACTGTAATCCATTGATAAAAAGGATTTTCCCATAGAACAACAAAACTTTGGATAAAGAAGGACAACAGTAGGCTGTATCCATGGATAAAAAGGTTTGTCCCTCAAATGACAAATTGACGATAAAGCAGGACAACAGTTAACTGTAATCCATTGATAAAAAGGGTTTAGCCATCAAATGACGAAACGACGCACAGCAGGCGGATCTGCATCCTTGCAAATCAAAATAGCAATAATTTCAAACAGAAAAATAAAATACAATGACCGGCAGGATAGCTAGGCAATGAGGAGTTCAGATATGCTAAAAAGGAGCCTTCTTTGCAATGGACAATTTTTCCTCTTTGTAGATTCTATGACAAATAGCTTATCAACTTAATCTTAAGAATTAAAAAAAAACTTTATCTTGAGAAAAAGATGCAGAGGAAATACAGAATTTTTGACACCATGCATGTCTACAGCAGGAAGGCCAAGCATCATCCCACAGCCAAGAAAGTATGTTTACAAGCTCTCAGAATTTTTGACACCATGCATGTTTGTGTTATTGTAACTATTCAAAACCTCACATATTTGTGGCGGATCAAGGGCTCATGCAAAAGAATGTTTGTGGTAAGTCAAATGCCTATTCTTAAATGCCGAAATTTAGACTGACGGTGTTAAAGTAAAACAGATCTAGGATCCATTTTAGGTAATCCACCTTTAAAGAAACAGGGGATGAAATGATCTCTGTAAGTCACAGGCTATGACTTAAGTTTCCCGCCCAAAATATTAATCAAGACAACAACATATAGATTACAAGATACACATCCTAAATAAGGAGATCTAAGTATCCCCCTTCACATGCTATTTGCATCAAGACATAAAGCTCAAACTGATATCTGTAAGGAAGTACAACCTCCTTTAACATCCATATTCCTTAGCTTCTTTGATGCATTATATAAGAGTTAAAAGTAATGTCGATACTAATTGTTAGTTAGTTAAATTATGACAGAATAGTGCAATTTCAATGTTTTGTGTGCGCAAGGGTTGCAATTAAAAAGTTTACAACTGTTGAGATGATAGCCATACTCCCTATGTACCCCCAAAATCTGACTTGAAATATGATTGTAGGTTGGTCATTTCCCATGTGCACTCAACAGACCTGAAAGGTAGCATAATATAATTGCATTAAATGATTAAACCATCCTATTATACTTACTGATGATGATATGGCGTGATTTTCTACAAGGAGGCGAAAACTCTATAAGTGAATAACCCGCTCCATAGTCCATTATTGCCTTGTGTATCTTCTATTAAAAATAGCTTTGACACTCAAAGCTTTTCAAGATTCATATGTGATAAAACCACATGGCAATATCTTGTACTAGGTGGGCCCCCTCGTGCCACCTGGCACGGGTAATCACCACCCCCCACTACTCCCCCCGCTCTCTCTCCTAACCACCCGGGAACCAATTAAATAAGGAGATTAATTAATCGAATTAAATAAGAGGTTTTATCCACGTAGGGCGATGATAAGATGCGACCGAGTAACAATCTGCCATGTGTGCGTAGATATTATCACTCATAACATCTACTTTATATGGTAGATTGTCTCACCTTACTTTATATAGTAGATTGTCTCGTATATGTGAATCAGACTACCAAAATAAGTTACTCCTTTTTGTTTTTTCGTCCTGCCGAATGGAGAGTAAATACTTAATCAAACAGACCATTTCATAAATTAACATTTTAATACTTCTAAATGACATGGATGAATACTTTAATAGCTCATTTAGCCATTACATAATATAGAACTGAATAGATTGTTTAACTTACCAACAAACCAAAAATATCACAGTAGTGGTAGAATTCTGGCCTCTCAGCCAAACCACCGCCCCAACAGCGCATCATGTTAAAGTTCATATCAGCGTGGAATTTGATGTCCGCCATATAACGTTTCTTCGAAAGCCGCAGTAACCCATCTGACAAAATCCAGTTGCCACCACGGATGAAAACACGTTCTCCATTCACCTTAAACAATCTGCAAGTATGAAAAGTAGCTGTGACATATTTCCATTCTGAACTTGAGAATAATAACTAACTAAAGAAGCCTATCACAAGGCATATACCTGCCACCAGTAACATCATCTATTGTGCTCTCAATCTTACGGAACCCAAACTGATGACTCCAAGAATCAGACTCCCCAAATCCTTTTACATCAATTGCTATTGCAACATCATAAAGGAACTGCTTACCCATCCCATTAGGCCACCATAAATTTGGTTTGTACAAGAAAAGCTGTCAAGTGAAAGAGAATATAATTAAAGTAGGCATAAAAAATATACCAAGTAGAAAGAAGAACTGGAAGGATTTATGGGCATCATAATAGGGTTTAGTTAGTGAAACTTGGTAAGACATCTTTACCTTTCATATAATATGCATGTCTACCAACCAATATGCGCTCAGAATCGCAGCATTGTGCTAAAGCTTCTTGACTAATCATATAGTAGCAAAGCTGATATATTGGCAAGCATTTCATGTATCCACATTTTCAATGAATTCTTCCAAGCTATTGTAGAAGAACTTTCAACATCTTTCAGAACACGTAAGATTCATTATTGCCAACTCCTTCCAATTTACTAAAGCTAGATTCTTCTAGTGAAACAGAAAGTTGGACCCATGTATTGTCATAGGTAGCTTGCTTTACACGATTTCTCGGTTGCTTCAATCTCCAGTTCAAATATTAAGTTCTTGAGAAACATGAGATCTACTTTAAAACAGGGATTAGCGTTATTTTGCTCAAGATTGTATGACTCAAAATTACTAGGTTATGTGCAAAAGATGGTTCTATCATTGTTATAGTCTGCATGATAAATGTAGCACCTCAGTAATGCAGATTGAGAGACAAACATCAATTTTTTCCCCCGATGACTAATTTTGAATCCCATTTATTCGCATAACACAGTGCAACCGCTCAGCCAGGGTACTTCACATATCATGTTAAGCTGTATTTGTGCAGAGCAGTAAAAGGCGAAGAGGGACCGGCAGATTAATCATACCGAAAACATGGACGTGTTTCCCAATTATTTTAGATAGCTCAGTAAATTCTTTTCCACCAACCATTTATTGAAAGCGGTTCCAATCAACACTTCACAAATCCTAATCATGGCAAATTGCATTGCCTCTACTTTTTCTTCCTTACAAACAAACTCAGCACCTCTCCTACTGGATCCCCCTTTCATCCTCGGTATGTGTGCCCAAACTTTCTTACTCCACTCCCCCAGGGAACATCTGTAAAAGTCCAGTCACCGAAGCTATCCAGGACCCATAGGAGAAGGTTGTTGAGAAATAAGGCTTCAGTGAAAAGAAAACTGCAGTTTGAGGAGGAATCAAAGCTAGAGGTCGGCTTGACAGTGAGGTAAAGAGAGACCACAAGAAGCTGGAGAAGGGACAGAGCAACTATTTTGTCCTTGAATGGTACAAAAACCATAAATTGTTATCTTCACACATCACCGGGACAGTTAATATCCATAACTCAGACCCTTGAAAACTCTTGGATCTAAATTCTTCCTTTAGGCCTTTAACCTTTAGTATCCCAATCATAGATTGAGCACAAGGAGAGAAACAAAGGAAGGGGAAAATGCATGTAAGCTATGTGGACCCATATTAGCTTGTAAATATTGACCCAACACTACACTCTATCCAACACAACCAAATAAACGATTTCAGCAGTTGGTGTCTCTTGAATCTTTGACATTAGGCTAATATGTCATTGTCACTATCGTCCTCATCACCAACCAGTATATTCCCAACAAACAGGTATTCTGTGAAGCAAACTACAATTGAAGACATTCCGCATGAGTACTAAAATCCCTATGACTAGTAAAAAACCTGCAATCAGCCCTCCAAACGAGTACTAAATTCCTGAGCAAGACAATTCTATGTGGAAAAGGGGCCTGTCACAGAACTTCCAAAGCATGCAACTGCACCTAGAATATAGTTTTGCAAGTTAGGACAGTAAATGCAGGACCAATCTTCTAAATTCCCCATACATAGGATCATGGATTGTCGTCCCGGTGACACTCGCCGTGCCAGCAGCCTGCGGGCATGGTACGTGCCGCCGGCACAAATGCGTGCCGGACCGGCATGCCCCCACAATGCCGGACCGGCACGGAAATCCATGCATAGGATAGGAACCTTGTGGATGCAAAATGGTGAGCTTTAATGTATCCGTAACATTTAGCATGTAGGCAAGATTTTGATGCCAAGACAAAATAGGTAAAAAATAAACTATATCATGAGGTTGGGACAAACTTAACAAAACTGAAAAATGGGAAGATACAAGCACATGGCATAATCAGAAGTCAGGGATATGCGCAAATAATTAGTTTAAAACGTACTCACTGGAGGAATTGTGTACTGAAGAACTGTTTCTGGTGGAATTGACAACTCATAAGTATGGAAATGCTCAACCAGGCAAGTTTTTTTATCCAGCTCAGCTGTCACTTGCAGTGTTAGTGAGCACTCTGTGAGCCACGAACTTTTGTTCTCCAGCTCAACAGTTGTATGCAAATATACCCTTTTAAAGTCGTCAAAGAATGACGAAACTAAGTGAGGATCAATTATCTTCACAGGCTACATTCACAGAACAGAAAGAAAAATAATATCAGCATTTTCAACCAAATCCTGTATTCCAACCAGCATCAAGCATTCTTAAGAAAATCCTTAAATGTGACTTGAAAGTGTAGACAGAAATAGATGCCTAGCACACTGTTCCAGATTATCCACAAACTTCAAGAAAAGCTCATACAAAAGGAAATCAGTTGGTAAATATATGAGCAGCTAATAAATTGGGAACAACTATAACTATGTTTTGTGAATTACATTATGTAGAGCTTAAACTAATTACTAATATCTTTCTACAATTGCAAAATTTGTACCTAACATTGATCGCGTTCAATATATGCAGCTTTGTTGAAAACAAGATGGACATACTTCTGAAATCACAAGGCAATACAAACTAACCTTAAGAAACCAGTATTTAACATCCTACTTTGAACTCAAGTTTGCTAACCTTTTTTCTGCAGAAGATGCAGCTTTACGGAACGAAGGGTAAATTTATCTAAGTGCACTGAACTTATCACCTACCAAATAACAGTCTAAACTCACCCCAGTGATGGAAATGGAGACTTCATCCCAGATCCCTGTATTCCTATCCCTGTAGCATTATAAAAGCAAATGCTTGTGAGAAAAGAAGATTTCCGCCAGAGTACAGAATAATAACAGTCAAGAGACAAAGTTAGAAAGCAGTTATTTCGAGTAAATTCTAACAAACCACTGATGCCTATAGCGTGCATCCGTCGCGACTTCGTTATGCAAATATACTAGAAAAAAGAATGAATAAGTCAGTGCTAGCATTCATCAGGAGTTTCATAAACAGGGATGTCAGAGACATGTAAAAAACAGCCACATGATCTGACAAAAGAAATAATTTGCGACACTTATTCTCAATGACAGTATTAAAGCTCTTTATTTGTGAAACTTATTCCAGAAATTTGACCCCATGAAGTAATAAAGGTGTGAGACCAAAGACAGACCAAGCAACAAGTAGTAAGAAGTCAAAAATAAAGGTGGCACGTGGAACTCTTTATTTGAGCTTTAAAGAGAGAAGGTTCACAGATGGATACAAATAGACAACAAAAAACTTTAAAAACATATTCTGTTTCTAGGGGAGCATTGAGAAATGAGCTACACAAGAAGACAATAAGAGTGACATCAACGATTGCTGTGTAGGTATATGCCATAGATAATAACAAAATTAGAAAACATATTCAGCTTCTAGGGAGCATTGAGAGATGAGTTAAACTAGGATATGAATGGTGGTCGTGCCGGTTAGCACAACGGCACTGTCCTATACATCGTGCCTATATATTATGGGCATGATGCTTGTATCGGCACAAACCCTGGGCCGAAATATCTATTGCTTCCTAAGAGCTTTTTCCCACTGGCACAAGTCCATGCCTAGTGTTGACGCATGCCAAGCTGACCGACACGTATTGTGGCAGCTAGAGACTGGTAAAACACCTGCCATCAGCATGATAATCATTGGGTGAAAGAATCAAATAAATTAAAAGCAAAGAACGAGAGGGGACCTGATAACAAGATATAATTCAGGTCGAAATTGCATGAAATGCTGGAAAATGAAATTCAAGGGGCTATAAGGATTTTCCTTACATAGAAAGGATAAAAACTAACTGCGTAGCTGAATCCTTTATATCGGCACGACCATGGGCAGAAAATTCAAACTGAGGAAGGGGAATTGGCTGAGTTGCTAAATGCTAGTTCGGAGAAATTGAAGAGAAGGAACAAGTTCAACCTAAAATGGATGCATTTAGTGCATGTAGATAATGGCAAAGATCAACAACATGGGGTAAATGATGATGCCCAATATTTCTAAGACTAGAGCGCATAAATAACAGATAGCTAAAGAAGGAAAAGACCTGAATAGAAAGCATTGGCAAGATTAAATCATAGACTTGGTGAACAACTACAGCGATTAACAAGTGACTCAAGGGAAAAGCACATTCTTTGAGAGTCAATGCTCTAACTTTTCCTTTAGTCGCCAACTATTTTGGCGAACGACCAAAAAGAGAACATCATATTCTGCAACCAAATGATAAGTGACGGTCACTTCTATTTAGGAATGAGTGGCAGGGGATTGGATGATGTTCTGTATATGCTGAGCGGAAGAAGTACCCATATTTGCGAATGGGCTAAATCCTGGTCAGGCGCATGGGCCCATGAAACTCAGGCTCGGGCCCAATATTAAAACCAGAAGGTCCAATTCAGTCTGGAAGACTAGTGCCAAAAAAATTCAGACTAGTCTCGCTACTAGAAATGTAGTATAAGACCCGAATTCAAGCCCGATTGACCGACGATTTAGCATCATTAGGGCCAAAGGCTCGGCTTAGTTATTTGTGTTGCTTCGAGCCAACGCCAAGCCCAGCCTATAATATGCAGGTCTGTCTAGGCTTGCAGAGAATTGACCAAGTGATGTAGGACGACCTCCAAGAATCACCACCTGGATGTCAAATTGATTGAATGCCTTCATAATTCTAAGACTTTTCATTATATAGTGTTCTATACAAGGAAATGTATGTTGTGATTGGCAATTTTATGCCAATAAGCATGGCTATCTATTTTAGGCAAGCATAGCTGTACCAGGATATTCTATACCTATTAGTATAGCTACTTATTTAGGAAAATATAGCTGTACAAGATTAATAATAGGCTGCCTGAGCTTTAATAGGTTTCCTGTAGAAAACCTATAACTGCTGATCCTATTAACATCCCCCCCTCAAATTGATGCTGGCTGATCGAGAAGCATCAATTTGCCAACTAGGAACCCTCACGAATGGCATGACAGTCCACCTCAATGTGCTTGGCTCGCTCATGAAAGACGGGATTAGCAACAATCTGAATAGCACTAGTGTTATCCGCATGAAGAAGAGTGGGCTCAAGTTGAGGAAATCCGAGTTCAGATAACAAACCACGGAGCCAAATAATTTCAGAACATGCAGATGACAGGGCGCGATACTCAGACTCAGCAGAAGACTTAGATACACGATCTTGTTTCTTGCTCTTTCATAAAATGAATGCATTGCCAAGAAACATGCACCAGCCTGTAATTGAGCATTGTGTATCTACGCAGCCAGCCCAATCAGCATCACCGTAAGCTCTTAGCTGAAGTGGTGAGCCACTATGAAAGAACAAACCACGATCTGGAGTGCCCTTTAGATAGCGAATAATACGATGGACAACAGCGAAATGAAGGTGCTGAGGGGTCTGCACAAACTGACTTACTTGTTGAACAGCGAAGGAAATGTCAGGTCGTGTGATGGTCAAATAGTTCAAGCTACCAACCAACTGACGGTACATTGAAGGGTCTGTAAGAATGTCACCCTCTTGACGACAATACTTCACATTCACCTCCAAAGGCGTGTGAACAGAAGACTGGCCAAAGCAATTAATTCTTGTGTATACTTATGTTGGTGCAAGAAAGTACCGATAGGTTCAGATTTCACCTCAAGACCCAAGAAATACTGAAGCGACCCCATATCCTTTATATGAAATGAGGCACAAAGATGTTGAAGTTGTTGAATCAACACAAAATCTGAATCTGTGATAACTATATCATCAACATAAACCAGAAGTAGGACAATGCCACACTCAGTCTTGCGAAGGAACAAAGAAGAGTCATACTAAATTTGAGCAAAAGAGAAGCCAAGCAATGTGGAGCGAACTTATCAAACCAAGCGCGAGGAGCTTGCTTCAAGCCATAGAGAGAGCGCTTCAGCTTGCACACATAAGAAGGTTTAGTAAATAAGCCTGGTGGAGGAGTCATAAAAATCTCTTCCCTGAGGTCACCATGGAGAAAGACATACTTTACGTTCATTTGTTGTAAAGACCAACCTTTCGAAGCTGCAATAGCAAGAACTGTCCGCACTGAGTCATCTTAGCAACTGGAGCAAAAGTCTCATCGTAATCCACACCGTATTCTTGCCTATTACCAAGAGCAACTAACCGAGCCTTATATCTGTCCCAGGGCCCATCAGAATGCAGCTTGACATAATACACCCATTTATGACAAGAAACAATATCCCAAGTATGATTCTCCTGAAGAGCCTGAAGCTCATCTTGGATGGCTTTCTCCCAGCATGCATGCTTGATTGCTTGGGATTAAGAGGTAGGAGGTAGGCGACGTCGCTTATACACAATTCCTGGTTTAAAGCGCTCAAGTGGACGAGATAGATCATCAAAGCTAGGAAGTACCACAAGATCAGAAGACGAGGCAACATGGGATGGAAAGAATGACTAATTTTCGAAGAAAACAACATTCCTAGATATACGAAGACGGTTAGCAGTAGGGGTGGCAATTCGGGTTCGCGGGTCGGGTCGTGCACTGACCCGTTTATTAAAGACCAAACCTGAACCCGACCCGTGTAATAAATGGGTCAGGTTTATAAACCCAAACCCGACCCATTTATAAACGGGTCAACCCGACCCGACCCGTCTAACCCGTTTATTAAACGGGTCGGATCGGGTTCGGGTTGATCCGCCATGGCCCAGGAGGGAGAGGCGACGCCGGCGGCCAGATCTGGCTGGGAAACAGCCGAATCTGGCCGGATCTGGCCGGGAAACGGCCGGATCTGAATCGTAGCGGCGAGGGGGTCACAGATCTGGCTAGGAAGCAGCCGGATCTGAGTTGTGGACGGTAGTGGGGCTTCGTGGTCGGTGGCGGCCACGACCACGACGACGGCGACGATTTTGCCTCGCTGGTCGCCGCGACGGAGGCCGCTGAGGCGCTGGCCGCGAAGAACAAGCGCCAGAAACTCTCCACCGAGGAGTTGAAAGAGGGCTCCTAGATGGCGGCACTCAGGGGCAACCGTAGCTCTTTATGGCAGCAGCAGCACGAGGTCAAGCAACAGGTGAAGACACCCAACGCCGGCGTTGGTGGTTATGGGGGTTTTGGCGGCGAGGCGCCGAGTGGCGGTGGTGCATGCTTCAAATGTGGGATGGACGGACACTGGGCGCGGGACTGCACTAGTGTGCGAGGAAAGGAAGGGGATGGGATGGCACAGGGGTTTGGTGGCGTTGGCGGTGGTGTGGAGCGGGAGGTGGTGGCGGAGAAGCAGTGCCCTTGCGGGGCAAGGGTTTGCTTGGTTTTAACATCCAATACGGCTAAGAATCCAGGGCACAAGTTCTACAAGTGTCCCATTACAGCGGCAAGGATCTCTGGGTTTCACTGTGTGGTTAAGCTATTTGGTATAAACGGGTTAAACGGATTGACCCGCCTAACCCGTGGGTCAACCCGACCCGACCCGTTTATAAATGGGTCATAAACGGGTCGTATGACCCGAACCCGTTTATGACCCGAACCCGTTTATACCAAACCCGAACCCGTTTATCTCGGGTCGGGTTCGCGGGTCATGACCCGGATTGCCACCCCTAGTTAGCAGCATCATCATAGCACACAAAACCTTTATGAGCAGGACTACAACCCATAAATGCACATTGAACCGACTGGGCAACAAGCTTGTGACGTTCATGAGGAGGTAGGTGAACAAAGCAAACACATCCAAAAGTATGAAACATATCATAACTAGGATGTATGCCATAGAGACGATAATAAGGAGAATCAAAGTCCAAAATTTGAGATGCCAGTCAATTAACCAAATAAACAGTCGTGGACAAGGCTTCAACCCAAAATCTAGGAGGGACAGAGGATTCAAGCAACAAGGTTCGAACAACATTCAACAAATGACGATTTTACGTTCAGCAATGCCGTTTTGTTGAGGTGTATAAGGGCAAGAGCGATGAGAAATGAACCCTTTCAGCTGCAAGAAAGTCTGAAAGTCATGGGACAAATATTCTCCACCAGAATCAGACCTCAATATAAGCCACAAAGGTCTTAAAACAAGAAAGAACATCGAATTTGGAAAAGAGAAAATACACCCAAGTGAAACGACTATAATCATCAATGAACGTCACAAAGTATTTATAATAGGCATGAGATATGACAGGAGTAACACCCCAAACATCACTATGAATAATCTCAAAGTATTTTTTAGCATGACTACCATGATTAGGAAAAGGGAGAGTTTTACTTTTCCCAAGTTTACAAGTAGTACAATCAAAGGACAAGCTTTGAGAAGAAAAATGATCTTTATTACCCAAGAAACCATGCTTTAACAAATGTCACAAAATCAAAGAGTTAGGATGGCCTAAACGTTTATGCCAAACCTCATTTTGATTTGTTACAGTAGTACAAGGAAGTGGCAAAAGGCTAGGAACATGAAAATGCAGAGGAAACAATCTACCCACTTTAGCCCCCTTCGCGATCACTTTCCCCGACACCTAATCATGTACAAGACATCTACCACGAGAAAAATGTACATCATAGTTGTTATCCACCAATTGACCAACTGAAATCAAACTAGTAGAAAGTCCAAGTGACACGAATACATTACGTGTAGAGCACTCTTTAATGATGTGTCCAGACTGCTTACAATAGATGCAAAATTTCTTATTACAGTGTCGAGCAATATGGCCGAATTCCTTGCAGCAGTTGCACTGAATCTTAGCCTTGCCGATGCCCTTCCCTTGAGCAGCATAAGCAACATTAATAACTTCTGAATGAAGTCTCTCTTGTGCTAGATTAGCCAGAGTAGCAATTCACTGCTCCTCGCGAAGCAATTCACCAAGACAAACGTCCAAAGAGGGAACAAGATGTCTATTCCATAGCACAACCCTAGTAGCTTTAAATTCTGGCCTGAGTTTCATCAAAAATTGATCACGGATGCTGTCAGTGTGAATCTCTTGAAGAGCAGGCAGCGCCGCTTTTGCCACCTTAGCATGAATAATCCCTGAATACTCTCTCCATAGATTCAGAAAAGGTCGGCGCATGTCTGACAGGCGCAAGGTTTCGAGTGTTGATGCCGTCGAGGCACATCGGCGGTATCTAGTGGCTATGTTGGAGGTTAATTTTCTCGATGATGTCGACCGTCGGGCTCAATGTTTCGAGACTTTCTTGCAATGGTGGACACCGTTTAAGACTCATCTCGAGGCGTTGATTAGTGAGCTATTGACTCATCTGGTGGCATTATATTCCTGGTTTATGTTGTTTTAAGTTATTTGCCTTAATCGTTTCGTGTTAAGATCTCGATGGAGTGGTCGTCATGACGACGACAACGATGATGAGGGTGATGAACCCCTTTTGTCTAGAGAGAAGAGAGGGAAAACACCCAAAGGTTCATTTTCATTTCTTATGTCTTGCGTGCTCGGCTTCCGAGTTCGATTGCCTCATCTCAACCTCTTGGTCTCGACCCCCGAGCCTCCTTATCTTATCTGACTCTCTTGACTTCAGCTCCAAAGCGGAAGAGGGATAACCATGATGATGATGATGACGACCATCAACCGATTCGGATTCGGCTAATGTCCCTTGCCAAATTTTCCTCGAGTAGGGCCCGACCTTAAAGTCGAGTTCCTGTTATTGTTCCCCGGCATGCTCCTGTCATTGCCTCTCGAGAGGAGGTTGGACGGCCGGTGGAAGCCTCGCGGGCCTCTGTAATCGAGCAGAGATATGATGACCAACCACTCCGGCCGCGACGAAGGCGGCTTGTTATGATTCCTTCGGATGAGAGCCAATCTCAAGAACAAGTTCCTGTTTTCGGGCCAGGACCAACGTTGGAGTCTGTCCCTCAGGAACCCTCGAAATCTCTAATGGCTGGGTGACTTCCCCCTGAGTGGCCAACATAGACTCGAACTCAACATCAGGGACCCTTGAAGCCGAGCATTCATCTGTTCCAATGCCCGTCTCTCTCTTCGAAGGGGTGTCCCGACCAATGGAGGTTCCGACGATCCCTGTTGTCGAGTCCGAGCCTGTCGCGCTAGTTCCTTTGGAGGAAGTCATCCAGCAGGTCGAGGCCTCGAGAGTTCTGGAGGTCGAGCTTCCATCTAGCTCCGCCCTTCCAGAGGAGATTGTTTTGCCCATGGAACCTTTGAAGGATTCTGCGGACCAAGGGCAGCACGGTGGAGAGGCTGTGATGCTCATTCGAGCTACTAAGCCGGATCCCAAGGCCTCTGTTGTTTCACCTCTCGAATCGATCTCATCCCCCGAGTAATCGACTGAACATGAAGCTAGGGTAGATTTGAACCTTTTACTGCAATGGAAACCTCGTCTCAGCGCTCTACTGAACCTACCTAGTGCCAGAGGTATTCTCTGTGCTTTTGATTTCCTCTTCTTTGTGTTATCCCCTCTCACTCTATCTTGTTACCTTAGATCTCCGACCCAACAAAGAACGCATCGCGCAAATTGGTTTGGATTTACAGGAGTTGATGGCTTCTTTCTTGGCGAGGGAGATGAAAGCTCCCCAGGCTGTTGAGGCGGATGATACTGACGCTGTGGTGGGACATGAGGTTATTGTCGCGGTTGGGACAGAGGAGGTAGAGGGGAACATAGAAGCTTCGTCGATGGCTGCTTCTACTGTCGCAACTGTTGACCCTTGGCCATTCTTGTTGTTTCCTCCGAGCCGGACCTTGTTCGCATCGAGGTGCTATCCGAGGTCCCGTCCTTGACTGGTCAATTGGCGTTGGAGACCCCAGCAGGTTTGGAGGTTGCCCTATCTTCTGAAGCTGCCGTCGAACCGTCGTCCATCGAATGTCCCCGACCTCTCGTTGACAAAGGGAAAGGAGTTGTTGAGATGGGGGAACTTGTTATAAGTGGGGCGGCGCTCGAGACTGGTTGGTTGAACCTTAACTATGAGGTCTCTCCCACATCTTCCCCACTGGGTTGTGACCCGAGGGTCGAGGATGATGAGCCCCATGCTGCGTTCCGCGGAGTCGTCGAGGCGAGCTCTTCTAGACCTGTGGTGGATGACTCGGAACGTCGTTCCCTCCGTGACTATATGCAAAGTTTTGCAGACTTGGAGCCTGCCTTCAACCGCTTTATAGGCGTTCCCGATCCGGCCAATCCTGCGACCATCCGGCATGCCATCGAGCCCTTTCGGGATTGCACTGTCAACGAGCTCGCTCGTGGGGGACTTCTCACTCAACTCCAATCATTGTGGGAGGTGCTTGCGGTTCCGAACACCAATTTTGATCGTTTCCGGGGCCTATTGGTCCGCTTCCACTCGCAGCTAGCATGGAGAACGGAGCAAGTGCGCATGCGAACTCTAGTCACTTCGGAGGCTTCCGCCCTCCGTGAGGACATAGCCGCTCGTTGTGAGAGTTCTAACCATAGTGAGGCGGTCATTTGCACACCGGGTTGATCGCGAAAGATCGTCGCATCCAAGCCTTGGAAATGGCCTTGACCCAAGAAATATCGGAACGGGATGAGTTATGCCGGTTGATGGATGCTGACCTCGGTAGGCTCGACGTCGACTTGCGTCGTTTTGAAGGTTTGCTCTCGTCTTTTCCATCGAGATTGACGGATTTTTGTCATCTCGGAGTGTATGTTAGCCTTATTTGAGATGATATAGGACCTTGTACGAGAGGTTCGACCTCCTCTATAAACCATTATGTAATGACTCCTCTGTTTAATGTGGATTTTAGGAAATTATCCCAAAGTTCTGGGAAATTTTGTTTTAGCACTTCCTTGTTGGTCTCCCATGTAGATGGTGTGTATTTCTTTAGGAATTTGCCGTTGATTGTGTGTCGATGGACGAGGTCATCGAGGCTTTGCAACCGATAGGCGTTCCCATGTAAGACGTCTCGGACTCGAAATGGACGTTCCCGGTTAGGACTCCATTTGCCTAGATCCGGGTCTTTAGTTTTCAACGGTAAAATTACCTTCCAGACTAAATCTCCAACGTTGAAGTTTCGCCCTCGAACTCGTTTGTTGTATGCTCGGGTAGCTTTCCTCTTTTAGGCTTTGATTTGATTTAACGCTCGGATCCGGACTCCCTCCAACGAGTCGAGCTCTTATGGCTCATCCTGGATCTGAGCGTTAAATCAAATTTACTCCCTCAAATCAAAGCCCAAAAGAGGAAAGCCGACCAAGCATACAACAAACGAGTTTGATGCCGCTAACCCCCTGACACAGTACGTACCGGCTGGCACGCACAGTGCCGGGCCTGCATGGAAATCCATGCTCCCAACATGCTCTTCTCTCCCCCGAAGCCTCACGAAGCATTCTCCTCCTTGAAAATCTCTCTAATGGCTTGTTGTCAACTCCTTGTCTTTTCATATCGTCTTCTCTGCTCCTACTTTTCTCTATAGGCACACCCGTATTGGCATGTGTCATTCGATTATACATGTGTCGTCGGATTAATGGCACTGCAATTGCAAAAGTTTTTGTTTAGATTTATGCGTTTGCAAACTCTGCTGTTGGTTTCATATATCGATCATGTAAGTTATGGAGGTTAGCACGGTAGCTAGTATGAGGTACATATTAGGAATACTTGAGGTAAGGGAATCACATGCTCCGGTCATCACTATTGACTCACTAGACAAGCTCTAATATTTTGTTTGTTGTAGATATTACCCATCCATCTTTGAACATCTTAAACCAAACCATCCCAATCCTTTATAAGAGCTTCATATTCAATTCTGTGAAGTATATATTCCATCTCTTTCATGAATATTGTTATCAAATTCTCCTGAATACATGTTATTTCCTTCTACATAAATGACTTATAGTTCATCAAAAGTTTTTTGGAGTAGTTTCCTTGAATGCTTTCAATCGGATTATATTGTTTTTCATGCCTAGCAATTTCTTTCAAGTCTTCTTACTACAAGAATTTCTCATTAAGAGAGATACCTCCTATAAATTCTTCAAATTGAGCTTGCCTATCTCCTATGTCTGAAACAAAAATTCCTTTTTAACCTCGCAAATTAGTTCCAGATGGATATCACTTTCGTGGCTGATGCCACGCCAGCTTCAAGAATCACCACCTGAAGTTGACGACGACGCCTAGGAATCACCACCTAGGGTTTTCTTTGGAATCACCACCAAAGAAGGGAAAACAAGCAAAAAACTTTTATCTCAAAATCATCATCCCCTGTAAAGATACAGGGGGCTCATATATATAGGAGATGAAAATGGACTCAGTCCAATCGGCTACTACAATCCAGACTCAGTACAATGACTCAACCAACTGAACTAAGACAACCAATTGGAATGAGATAAGCAAACAAGACTCAAATCCTAACAAATAACAAGACTCGATCAAATAACAAGACTCGACCTAACAAATAGACTCAATCCTCATCCATCCACAAGCTCACTGGTGGATCTCTCCATCAGCGGCGGAAGTAAACGCGATCGAATCGGCCTCTGGTGCCCGCACCAACTCCCCCGGGGTTGGGAAAACTCGACCCCGTCGAGTGATGATGTGGACGACAGTCATATGCATCCAACAAATCTGGATCCAACTGCTGTAACTCCTCTCTACCAATCCAGGTGCAATCGGACTCTGGACGACCTCGCCTGCGAACTAAGAATCGCTGAATACCCCCATCTCTCGTAGATACAAGTTCATCATCAATGATAGCATCAATATGTTCTTTTCGTGCTGGTGAAGGAGTGGGTGCTAAAGGCTCAGGTGAAAATATAGGCATAGGATCATTGGTAGGAGTGGCAAAAGGATCATCTGGAATAAACACGGGTGTAGTGTAGGCAACAAGATCTTCAATATTAAAAGTAGAACTGATCCCATAGTCTGAAGGTAAATCAATAACATATGCATTCGATCCAACCCTTTGCAACACTCTAAATGGTCCAGCACTACGAGATTGCAGATTCTTAATGATACCAGGCGAAAATCGTTCTGGCCTAAGACGGATCATGACCATATCCCCTACTTGGAACTCTTTAGCTCGTCTGTGTAAATCAGCTCGAGCTTTATAACGAGCATTGCTCGCCTCTATCGTTTTACTGATCTCCTGATGTAACTCATGCATGTGATGTGCAAATGCTTCTACAGACTCTGATATTCTAGTATGTGGGAAGGAGATCTAAAGGTTTCCTAGGAGAAAACCCATGCACAACTTGAAAAGAACTCATCCCTAATGTTCTATTAAAAGAATTATTAAAAGCAAATTGTGCATCAGGCAGAATGAAATCCCAATTTCGATTATGGTCGCCCACTAAACAACGCAAAAGATTACCTAGGCTTTGATTGACCACCTCTGTCTGGCCATCCGTTTGTGGATGATAAGCTATTGAAAACTTGAGTTTCGTGCCGAGCTTGTGCCATAAAGTTTTTCAAAAATAACTCGTGAATCGAACATCCCTAACGGACACTATCGACTTTGGCAGGCCGTAAAGCTTCACTATCTCAGCACAGAATTGTGTTGCAATCTGCATCAGAGGTCTTGGAGCAAGGAATGAAATGAGTCATATTCGAAAATCGATCAACCACCACTAATATGGAGTAGTGTTTACGAGCAGTGCGGCGTAGACCTAGCACGAAATCCATGCTTACATCTTGCCATGGACGATCAAGGACAGGCAGAGGAGTGTAGAGACCTGTGTTTTAGTGCCGATGTTTGGCCAATTGACAAGTGCGACACTGGCTAACTATCTTGGCAACATCACGTTGCAAGTTAGGTCAGTAAAATTGGCGTTGCACCTCTTCGATAGTCTTATCATGATGACCAAAGTGGCCGGCCAACCCCCCAACATGCGTCTCCCAGACTAAGAAATCACGAACAGACGTACGTGGGATACAGAGTTTGGTAGCTTTAAACAGAAACCCATCTTGAAGAGAAAACTCATCAATTGTGCTGGAGGGTGTGTCAGTCAAGGATTTGAATATCTCGCCAAAATTAGAACATGACTCATATTTGTCTTTTAGCTTGTCAAACCCTGTCACATGGACACTCATCGTGGAGAGAAGATGAACACGTCGGCTGAGCGCATCAGCTGCTCGATTTTCAACTCCAGAACGATGATTCATGACAAACGTGTATTCTTGAAGAAATTCGACCCATCGACCATGTCGAGCATTAAGTTTCTTTTGGGAATTGAGATAGCGCAAAGCTTCGTGATCGGAGTGAATACCACTGCGTAAAACTCTGTCATATATCGAATACTTCTGCTTAGCATCATTCAACTTTTCACTGAAATAAAAGCAATAGGGTGACGTTCCCGACTGAGGATACCACCAATGCCTATACCAGAGGTATCACACTCCACTTCAAAGGCTTTTGTGAAGTCCGGAAGGCGCATCACTGGTGCTTCAGTCATTCTCCTTTTAATGTCTTCGAAGATTTTAGCAGCTGCTTTTGTCCATCGGAACTCGCCCTTCCTGAGACAATCAGTGATTGGAGCCATAATAGTACTGAATCCTTTGATGAAACGACGATAAAAAGTCACAAGCCCGTGAAAACTACGGACCTCGTGAATGTTCTTTGGCTCAGGCCAATCGACAATCGCTTCGATTTTATTGGGGTCAGCAGAAGCACCTTGGGAAGAAACGACAAAACCTAAGAAGATAACTCTATCTGTGAAGAAAGTGCATTTCTTCTGATTGACATACAGTTTCTCTTTATTAAGGGTTTTACAAACTTAGGCTAAATGGTCATGGTGTTCTTCTTTCGCCTTGCTATAAATGAGAATATCATCAAAATAGATGACGAGAAATTTACCCATGAAAGGTCGGAAGACTTGAGTCATAATCCTCATAAAGGTGCTAGGTGCATTGGACAGGCCGAAAGGCATGACCAACCATTCATATAACCCATCTTTTGTCTTGAAGGCGGTCTTCCACTCGTCACCCGGACGGATACGAATTTGATGGTAGCCACTCTTTAAGTCGATCTTAGAGAAGATCGTGGCACCAGTCATCATATCCAGCATATCATCTAATCTGGGGATGGGAAAGCGATATTTGACTGTGATCTTATTAATCGCACGGCTGTCTACGCACATCCTCCAAGTTCCATCTTTCTTAGGGGTGAGAAGCGCATGTACCGCACAAGGACTAAGGCTCTCACGCACAAACCCTTTATTTATATGTCGTTGTAGCTCTGCATGCTCAACGGGGTTCATCCTATAATATGATAAATTGGGAAGTGAGGATCCTGGCACAAAGCCAATGGCGTGTTGAATGTCGCGCATGGGTGGAAGCTCGTCAGGGAGATCATCAGGAACACTTCCAAATAGTTCTGGATCACAGATTGAGCATCCTCAGACGGTTCTTCAGACGTGTCTACTTCAGGCTCTTTCGCTACTGCTTTTTCGAACTCCTTGGCTTTGATGATGTGCAAGCCCGTTTTTTTCGTGTCGTCCCTTTTTGACTCTTTATCATCGGTCTTCGGACGCAAAGGATTAAGCTTAATCCGCTTGCCGTCAAAGACAAAAGAACAAGAATTTGAACGACAAAAAATAGTTACATCCAAGTCAAATAGCCAAGGTCGGCCAAGAATAACATGGCCAACGTCCATAGGGATCACATCACACCAAATCTTGTCCTTATAGGCAAGGATCAAAATGGGAACAAGACATCTCTCCTTGATAGAGATTGAGGAGGTATCGACCCACGATACCTTATATGGGTTAGGATATGGAATCGATTTCAGCCCTAATCGAGAGACAGTTGTTGAGGATACTGCATTAATGCAACTTCCATTGTCAACGATGACTTTGCAATCCCTTTCACCACACTTTATGTAAGTGTAGAAAATGGCACTTCATCTCCAGTCATCACTATCATTGGGTTGTGCTAGGGCACACCTAACCACACCTAATGTGGTTGCATTCGTAGGCTCATCTAATCGTGGAGATCGACGCAAAGATCGAATGCAGGCAAGGTGAGCAGGATCATCCTCAAAACTACCATCGTTGTCTTCGATGTCATCAAGATTAGGTTCGTAGATCTCTTCTTCTACATCGTTGGAGTCTTCATCACCTTCTCATTCATTGATATAAAGTTTTTAATAGGACATTGGGCAGCAATGTGTCCAACGCCTTGACATTTGAAACACTTAACATGAGGGCTCGCAGGAACTGCCTCCTTAGCTTTGCCCTTGATGTCTCTACCAAGAGACTGTGGTGCGGGATTAGGACGATTATCAGATGGACGGCTCCATTCCTAGATCCGATGAATTGGGAGTTGGGATTGGGAGATCTTTGATCCAAACGCCTCGCATAATTAGGTCGATTGACCAACTCGCAATTTTGAATGAGGGTGTAGGCTTGATCTAGAGTTGTGACCTCTAGTAAAATAAGCTCTCTCCTAAGGTCCTCATTAAGGCCCTTTCGGAATCTACTTAAGGTCATGCGTTCATCCTCTCCAATGCCACATCGTATCCTAAGTTTATCAAAGTGTGCAATGTACTCCGTGGTTGGTCTAAACCCTTGGCGGATGTTGTTCCACTGATCCAGAAGGTCCCTTGATATGATAGGGGAAGATACTTCTCTTTGAGCTTCTCTTTCATTTCAATCCAATCAGTGATTGGAGGTTGGTTCTTTCGCTGCAGCAACTGTTCAATGCTCTGCCAAAAGAGCTTAGCCTTACCGATGAGCTTCATTTTGGCGAAGCGGACCTTCTTGTCCTGGATAAGTTGTACCACTCAAAGAAGTGGTCCATATCATGGATCCAATCAACAAAGGTCTTTGGATCGAGGCGACCATCAAAGATGGGCGCCTCTACTTTGATTCCTCTCATGAGACGCTCATTGGGATCTCGAGGTTCCCTAATGTCATGATTCTATCTAGGGGTGTGTCCTGTGTTGGTATTGTTGTTTAGGGTCTCTAAATGCTCCATTTGAGTAACGGACCTAGCCATCATAGTCTCCGCCCTCTCCATTCGCATGACTAGGTTATCTATCTTAGCAACTATCTCGCGTAGGACACGGGCAAGGTCATCAGATTGGGACCCCATTGCCTGAGGTGTGTGAGGAAACTGAAAGGTGTGTGATCAAAAGTTGTTTTAATTTTGGCGATTTTTTTTCTTCTAAATGCAACTAAATGCAAAGAAAATGCAATGATATGCAGAGATCAGCAACAGATAGAGGTGTTCAATGGGCTTATAAAACTAGAGCTAACCTTTTAAGGGGTCAGAACTCCATGTAGGATATAGGTCACTACCGCCTACAAAACTGCAAACAAGTAGTAACGGTATTCATAGCATCACATGAGTAGCCTAAGTACATGTCACAGATGTCCAACACCATAAGCAGTTCTACGGTTAATATTTCTGATCAAGCAACCTATCTACTATTTGTGGCTTTAAACACTCTCAACTCTCATAGCAATAGTTTGAGTCTCTCTCAAGGATTTATAAAATATAAAGTGGTATGTAAAAGGCTTGGTATAGCACAAGAGAGCACAAAGATGCTACAAGATTAGAACTTGACTCTACAAAAGATAAAGGGTAGAACTGGAAATGTACACCTTGTTGGAGGGACTGTTTCGCAATTCTGCACCCTTTTCTCGGCTTTTCTGCAAGTCTGCACAGCTTCAGAGGAAGCAAATACACCTTGTTGGAGGGACTGTTTCGCAATTCTGCACCCTTTTCTGGGCTTTTCTGCAAGTCTGCACAGCTTCAGAGTTGTTTTGCTTCCTCTGATTCAGCAATTTCAGCAAGTCTGGGGTGTTTTATGAAAAATGACTGAATCTGGCTGCTGTTGAGACGACTTGATCTGCTTCAAGTAGACTTGACTGGACCGGTTCGGATTAATTAGACTCCTGGCGGATGTGACTTGATCCAATCGACCAATTTGGTGCTGCTTGGACTGGATCTGACTCGAGCTGAAGTTGACCGAGCCACTTAAGTGGCTTAAGTTGGATGCGGAACAACTCAGCCAACCATGATCCCTAATCTCCTAATCTCCTAATCTCCCGATCGCCTGAGAAGCGGAGCGGAGATCGTGAAGATTGTGGGGGTCACAGCGATCATGAAGATCACGGAGATCGCGGTGACGGCGGTCGGCGACGCGGAGATCGTGGAGATCACAACGGCTGTGGACGGCTCTGGTGGAGATCGTGCGCCAAGTTATCCTCCGGAGATCACGGCGCTGATGACGGCTATTGATGACGAAGACGGTGGTGGCGATCGGCGACGTAGATGGTGGCAGCGGCGGTCAGTGATGATAGCAACCACAGCGGAAGATAGATCCAGCGGCAACGGCAGTCGGTAAAGGGGTTAAGCTTGGCGGTGATGGTCGACGGCTGGGAAGGTAAGTGAAAAGAAACTAGATAAGGTAGGGAGAGCTAGAGCAGGGCAGTAGGATGGAGGATGCCATTGGGAGGAGTAAGGGGGGGAGGAGATCAGCGATGATCTCACGGTTGCTTCTTTCTTCTTTCTTTCTCTTTTTTTTCCAGAGCTTGTTGTAGCCCTTTCTCTTTTCTCTGTTTTTTTTCACTTCTTTATGCCGATCTTTTCTCTGCTTTTGTTGCTTCTCTCCTCTCGTTAACTAACTCATCGAATGAGTCAAGATCATCGCATTCATCAAAGTCGAAATCTAACAGTGGTTGGGTTTGGGTTTGGGCTGGTGGTGGGGGAGATGTAGTTGTCGGTGAGGGAGGTGATGGGGTTTGGGCCGGTGGTGGTGGAGGTGGCAGTGTCGATGGAGGAGATTGAGTGTGAGGGAGATGACGGTACGGTGGTTGTTGAAAGAATTCGTGAGGATAGAGGGGACCAGGGAAGGAACAAGGACAGAGGGTACCAGGGAAGGAACAAGAACATGTATTGCCGTTACCCTTGGACATCGACCTGGCTCTGAATACCAAACTGATGCCGCCCCAGCTTCAAGAATCACCACTTGAAGTTGACGACGACGCCTAGGAATCACCACCTAGGGTTTTCTTTGGAATTACCACCAAAAAAGGGAAAACAAGCAAAAAGCTTTTATCTCAAAATCATCATCCCCTGTAAAGATGCAGGGGACTCATATATATAGGAGATGAAAATGAACTCAGCCCAATCGGCTACTACAATCCAGACTTAGTACAATGACTCAACCAACTGAACTAAGACAACCAACTGGAATGAGATAAGCAAACAAGACTCAAATCCTAACAAATAACAAGACTCGACCAAATAACAAGACTCGACCCAACAAATAGACTCGATTCTCATCCATCCACAAGCTCACTGGTGGACCTCTCCATCTGCGGCGGAAGTAAACGTGGTCGAATCGTCCTCTGGTGCCCGCACCAGTGGCACATGTTGTGCCAACCATCTTCTAGGTATATGGCGTGACACGGGGCATGCCAAATTCTCGACACTGGCAGCCATGGCAACAACAAGGAGGCAGCTAATCAAAGGTAACAAAGCAAGGTTTAAAGGTGTAAACAAAATTTTGTTTCATGCATGGTGGTGAAAAACACACACACAGAGCAAAGGAGGTGGTAGGATCTGGAAAGAGAGATTGCAACTAGCGGCATTAGAAGAAGAGGACGTTGGGTGGGCAAGGGCGTCAAGCCGTCAACATCATTAGAGAGGAGAGAAGGTGAAAGGCTCTAGAGAAAGGATGACAAAGATAAAATCAAATGTTAATAGGTTTAGGATGGGTTTTTGGTGAAACCGCCGAGCACCATTACTGCATTCTCAAGCTATAAAGATAAGCCTTGTCAATGAATTGTGTATTGTTAATAATCCCCAAACAACTCACCAGTCCTAAATATATCTAAAGTTATCGCAAATGGAATTCAATGTATGAAGAAATGGAAATAAAAAGGACAAAAAATGTAATTCAATGTCAGCTGTTAGAGAAAACAATTTATTCCAATACCTTATGGGTGTCATCCAATCCCATCCTTCAACATATTGAGCAGCAACATCCTTCCCAATCTAGTATGGACCAGGAATTAGAGTTCTCAACATGCAAATGAACAAGTTCATAGAACTTTCTGAATTATTGCAGCTAAAACTGTACTTACCAGATAACATATGAAACGACTAACATGTATTTACTAGGGTATATACTCTCAGCAATTATGCACAAATGGATTACTTGTGGTGGGAAGTGTAACAGCCCGGCCCCACATAGTGCGATATTGTCCTACATAACAAAAGCCTGCTAATAAGCTGGCTGTATCTCTATTGCTTTAATGGCTACATCAAGGAATATGGTCAACTATTTGAAGCTGTTGCTCTTGTCATTCAGCTATTTAGCTGTACAATAGGTCACATTGTCATGAATTGCTGTTCTGGCTCTAAGAACGCTTCTACATTTGAGATTTTGAATTGTCTGTACAGATTACTATCTGCTATTTGGGATTATTGGCAGACTTCTTACATTTTTAGTAGGTTTTATAGCAAATCCTATGGAGCTGTATATTATGTTGTTTCTGACAGATTGTATGGAAAATCTTGAATGTCAAATTGTCGATAGTCACATCAACAAGGCAGGTGGTGGTATGATAGGTGTATGCAAGACTTTTACACCCTTAGGTATTAATAGGTTGTGGCAGAATGTGATATATCAATTGCTGCTTGTGGGTTTAAGTGTAAATCAGAAATAGTGTCCTTGTACTGAAGTGTATATTGGAAGGCCTATGAAGGCAATTTATACAAGAGAAGGTGATAGCAAATTCACGTCTTGAGCCTATCTGAAATATTGCATCTACTTACGTCATAAATCAATCATGAACTTAGTTACCGATCCTCTTCTCCTCTACTCTCATCCCTGACTTTGAGCAGCTAATGTCTGATGTTATATTATATATGCAGTTATTGCAAT
>OY986966.1:22154446-22208783 GCA_963920575.1 Narthecium ossifragum
GGGAGTGCGTGCCGATAAGCACGTATCATCCATGTAAATTACTGGCAAAGTTTATCCAATGTATCAGTGCCGATAAGCACGTATCATCCAGGTAAATTACTAGCAAAGTTTACCCAATGTATTGTGGGTCATAGTAGCAAATAGATTTAAGATGAAACATATTTGAAATGCTTCGTCTTGGATTTGTTTAAGGCAGATTTCACAAGAAAATGACTATAAATCTAAGTTTGACTATTAAAAACAAACTACTTTAAGATCTAACCAGCCTCCCTTATGATGCATCTGCACAACACCTCCACCTCTGCCTCCCAGGCCGTTAGCCATCTCCTCCGCCCTCTAAAAACCCACATCTACCTTAAGATCTAACCAGACTCCCTTACGATGCATCTGCACAACACCTCCACCTCTGCCTCCCAGGCCGTTAGCCATCTCCTCCGCCCTCTAAAAACCCATGTTTTTAAGCTCCTTGAGGATCTTTCTATGACGACATTGCCAATCAACTTTAAAGGGCAGGATTTAAATCCATGAAAACAGTAGGCTGACTTCATGCACACAAATAAGGCTGATAAAGCGTACCACCAGTCTTCAACTTTGTCCAAACCATTGCACAGCAAAGTTCGCCCAAGATGCCTCCCAAAAGCACATGCAGGGGAAAAAAATCAAAAACATCACCCTTATTGCTGTACACTCACCACAATCCTACTATAACTCATTGTCCCCCTTTTGTGCCTATAGAACAAAAAGATGATGTCCAACCTGGAAATATTAAAACCATGCAACCTTTTTCCCCAATGCATTTCCTAATTCTGCTTTAGATGGAGAACAAACTCGCACCCAAATCCACATTTGAGACTTTGACAAAAAGGTCCAAGGACTTTTAGGTTCAGAGCACAGCAACCCATGTAGGTAAATGGAAACAGAATAGCATCAATTGTTAATTGTGTATACAACCTCCAAATGTTTGGTGATTTATAACCATCGCAATAACAAGCTATGATTGTAGAAAACTCACAAACTCATTGCAACAATACCCAGTCTATTGTCTTCATGTTCTAATGCTCAGATAAAGACTTTTTTTTTGAGCCGAAGCTGGGTGCGAAACAATCACATTAAGAAGCTGAACCATAGGAAGCACTAAATTTCATGCATAATCCTTCTAGTTACCTATTGTGGGCTTCTACCGGAATAGATTGGCATTTGTAGCATTTATGAAGGAGCATTCTAACGTAACAGTTCCATGTGACTTCTGCCGCTCATCCAATATGGCACTTCCATATTGGATCCTAGGAACAGTAACAATGTCATTATTAGACATTGCGTTTGTAGTGCTTATCTGTTCATATATTACCCCGACAAATGAGTGGCAGTAGCCAGTTATATGCAAACTCATGGTTGATTTGCACTTTCAACTTTTGTATGATACTAAACCTATTCTCAATCAAGGAACACTTTTCCAACAAATTCCAGACATCTTGCAGCGCCTATTGATCACTTTGAAACCAAGAAAGTAAGTAACAAGAGGTAGATGCATCAAAGCAGCTTTGTTAGTATGAAAAAGCATAGTTCAATTAAACTGTTTCTAAGATCATAGTAATCCATCCACAGGTATATATAGCAAATTGAGTTGTTAAGCACTACATTGTAATCGGCAGACAATACCTTCAAATATAGTTCATGTCTAGCAGTAATATTTATATCACGCTGAGAATAGTAGCCTAAACAAAACCCAAAGTATTATGAACTAAGCTCGTACCTCATGATCACCACCTTGACCACCCTCGGGAGGAATTGTACCAGGATGATCAGGAGGATGAACCAAGACTGCTAGAAAATTCTTTCCACTAGGATGCACAACATCTGTAACGTCAAGGGTGTGTCTCCGAAACATTCCCTTTGGTAGAATTTCCTTATGGCCATTCAAAAAAACTTCTGCTGAGTAATTGATTGCCCGGAAATTGAGATTTACATGTTGATTTGCTGACTGCACAAACAACATTGCAAACAGAATGATTACCTGGAACTATCATCCATACTAATATTTGATAAAGAACTTACAAGTATAGTATCAAAGCACAGAAAGTCAAAGACTCGAAGCATAGGTAGTTATAAAGATAATTAACACTCAGTTTAAACTTAAGAGTTGGAGTAATCAGACACATAAGAGACCTAAAAAGGCATTCTAGACCTTGTCAAATTTCTATTCTGCTCGGATCTAAAAAGAAATGTAACCAGAGAATGTGCATGGACAACCAAGCCATCAAAAAAATCTGATCAAATAGTTTCGAATTGCTAGTCTCGGTCAAATTTTCTAGATCATTTTAGGATGTCTAATTCCTTCAAGGCCAATATTTGGGAGTGGGAAAAAACCCCTGATTTAGCTAGGTGGTGACTGGAAACCAGCATTTTTATTACAGGATGAATAGTACGAGTGGTCAATCGGGCCATGTGAACCAACCAATGATGGCAATCTCTAATTGCGAGTTGAGTTGCAACACAAATGTTATGTGGTTGGCAGGTCCTTCCGAGTTGCATATTTTAACAACATGATTTACAGCAGTTCTAGGGAGGGGCATATTGCTCATTTTCATTAAGTTTATATGCCTTGCCAGAGATTTTTCCATTTTTGGACCCCCGACATTTTAGCAATTACTAGCCAAAACAAATTTGTTTTGCACCTTTAGGCATATTTGAATGTGTTGGACACAAATGCCCTATAAGAATCTCATTATTGGGTCAATGTCCACATGACACTTATGTCCCAGACAACATTTTATGCTATATTCATGAAGAATTCCTTGCCAGAGATTTTTCCATTTTTGGACCCCCGACTTTTTAGCAATTCCTAGCCAAAACAATTTTCTTTTGCACCTTTAGGCATATTTGAATGTGTTGGACACAAATGCCCTATAAGAATCTCATTATTGGGTCAATGTCCACATGACACTTATGTCCCAGACAACATTTTATGCTATATTCATAAAGAATTGACAACCCAGAAGTCAATTAAAACCATGGTTGCTCAACATTTAACATTCTTGTCATCAAGTCCTCCTTTTCTGCAGCACTATAGAATCCTCTATACATAACTTTGCCTTTTATCTTTCCTTTTTTTGCTGCAGGGAAAGAGCAGAACTGATATACCGCATTACAAGGGAGGCATATTTAAGCAGCACTTCAGCCCATTCCAAAGAAACAGATAGAGGATACAGTAAATGCAACAAACCCAGTATAGAATAGTCCAATTTTTAATATAGTTAAGCAAGTACAGCAAGTGATAATGGAAAAGTCCGAAATAAAAAAGTCATCATTAAGTAAATTTTCCAAATTGGGCATAAGAAGGTAATCGAAGGCAACTTATACTATTAGCACAGCCAGCCAATGGGAAGTAGTCTGCTTACCAATGTACACTCGAAGGTTGTAAAGAACCAAAATGTATAGTATTCCCTCCCAGAGTCAGCAATATCCATGATCAATTCATTATTGAGTCCATAAAATGGATCAGGCACCAGCTTATTCTTCAACAAGGTGGCTAAAACACTGAACCAATGAGATAGTCAATTAAGACATTGGAAATATATACACTTATCTGACAAGACAGAGGAAAAGATATGCTCAAAACAATCCTAGCTTTAGTAAACAGCAAACTTTGCACAATAAAAATCTCCAATCAAATTGTTTTGTTTGGGGGGGAAACAGGCCTAGAAAATGCCACCGTTGTTATCAATAGACTTAGAACCTATACAATCTTAACCAACATGAAGGGCATGGTGAGTCAAAAATTCCTTAGAGGGAGATTGAACTAAGTGCTTACACAGCCTTTGCATGTGATACTGCTTGAACTTGGCATCCCCAACTTCTAGTGTTGGTTGGCTACGTGTTAAAAAAGTTGACGTCTGACCCCATTACGCCCTATCACATTGTTATAGGACTAGCAGCAGAGTAATATGAATTTTTGTCTATATTATCACAGATGCAATGTACATGGAGAGTTTATGTATGCACAAACTGGTATCCTGGACGAAATATTATGTGAGTCAGAACTGAATATTTCTGTGGGGAAAATATAGATACAATATGAAAAACAAAGGTTAGCATGAATAATACTAAAATGGCAAAGGTAAAGAACTTCCAAGACAAAAGTTATGAGAGAACAAGAGGAAATAAAAAACCCATCTTGGACTTGGAGCATGCTAAAACTAGACAGTACATAACACGCCTAAAGATGCAATAAGTCCATAAAAAAATCTGAAAAAGCATGTGAACTGTAATGTCGGCATGTGAACTGTAATGTTTTCTTAGAGGACTATCTTGGACCAAAAATACATTCCGAGGTATAGATCATCCGGCCCAACCTTAAACATTCCATATCTACCTCAATCACCATAAAGACATTTCACTTCTTATGTCCTCATATGGGCTGTATTCAGTAATTTTCGATCGTCTACTGAAGCCAAGAAGGGTGAAATTTTGCTTAAAGAAGTGTAACCAAGAAAGATGCTAGTCTGACCAAGGAAATGGTCAAAGTACCTCCCATGCTTTACACTGGCATTGTCATAGTGCATATGGGTACAAGGTCATCAATTGAAGCATCTAAAAATCCATACTTGGTGCAATCCTTGTTGAAGAAGTAATCCAAGAAACTAATATCCACCATAAATTTTGTCAATTGCATGGAGTAATTCTGACTGACTCCTCGCGAAGACATAATTCCATAACTAGTGGAAAAGAAATACTCTTGAAAAGAAGAAAGTAATAAACAAATCACTAGATTCAGGGATCCCACCTTATTCTCGAACCTGGTGGTTCGGTTGATTGCACTATATGACTTTAAAATTGCCACAATAAAAAATTCAATTTGCGAATGACAGAACACTTCATGGAAATTAATTCATGATGGTAGGATGTTTCTAGTAGATCTTATTCCATACGCCACATATAAATTCTGCAAACATCTACCATTAACGTTTTACTACATACTTTTCACACAGTTCCTCCATATCTTCAGTGATGCATCATTCTTCATAAAATCCTATGAGCAGCAAGGTTTGCAATACCTAGAAAGTGCAAATACCAAATTCACCAATATTATATTGTTTGTGCATTACCTAAAAGTTTGCATAAGTATCACCATTTTTGCTCCATGATTAAAACTCCAAAGAGGCAACTTTGAACCCAAATGGCACTAATTTGGCACATAAGCTTGTCTCGTGTCTTCAGTAATCTTGTGGATTTATATGCAATACTACTATGTACTTGGTCAGTTCTAAGACCATCGACCAACGCATCCAAGATTTTATAGTACAATATAACTGTCATGGACTCTGGCGCTTGATCCTAGTCATTATCCCTAATGTTGTAGCAATCTTGGGTTCTGGCAGGATGAAGATGGCCCTCATGACCAAACTGCTAATATCGAGTTTTCAAACAGAGTCAGTATGGATAAGTCTTCTCCCCAAGCAATAATCTAGAATTTCTGAACTACAAATTTCTTTCACCCTCAATGCCTCAAACCTCCAACACTCTCCAGAATTAAACTACAGTTCAACATTCCGTTGAGGATGCTCACACAAAATAAAGATGGCAAATCCAACCTTGGCCTATAAATTACTTCCACTCTATACCTGCCAACACAAAATAGCAATTCAAACAGGTCCGGCGTCGCGCATCAGAACAGGTAACATATGCGGATGGATGAATTCCGAGACAGTTGAACAAAATCCATGGAATCAAAGTACTAGGGCAAGAAGAGCTTGCAATGCTAGCCACCACAGTCCTACAGTGTTAAAGGGTGTCAAGCGGGGAAGAAGGACCATACGTGCCGGGGACCACGGCCTCCATCCAAGGGGCGGATGCGCCGACGGGGGGATCGGTCGTGGTGAGCTGGACGCCCGTCAGAGACACCTCCGTGGATCTCGCCGCCAGCCATCCCGCCTCAAGCTTCCAGTTCCTAATGCCGGCCATCAGAGCTAACTCGCGGCGCTGCTCAATGACCGACCTCTCAGTGAGTGCCTTACCCTTCACTGAATTGCTCGGCCTTGTACACACGGCTCACCAACCGTGACACATGTGACATGCCTGGGTGGGTTTGTTTTGATTCGCACCCTGACATCCCGCAACGGATACTTTTAAATAAAAAATAATATATATATATATAAAAGACTCACTAATTTCAACTGCGTTTTGAAATAAGAATGTTAAGCAATCCCACATTAACGGATAGTTTTGCATCAAAAACATGATTATCTTTTGTGTTGTTTTATGGTTACTGATATTTTGTGTTTTTATTTTTATTTTTTCTTAAAATACCATTTTTCAATGGCAACGAAACAAAGAAGAATGATGCTTGTTGGCAAAGTGATTCGTGTACTCCACGCGGAGAAAAGGGCATTTATTCGGGAGCTTGGTTTCCGATGGCTTTTTGGTGGGGTCTAACTTCTAAGTGGGGATCTTTCTTTTTCTTTTTCTTTTCCTTTGCGTGGGTGGCCACGCAAAATAAAGAGTTGATCTCAACCGTCGAATTTCCATCCACGGTTGAGGCTAGACCGACTCCACTTGTTAGTTGTTAGTAGTCTATTTAGTTGTTAGATTTGCTTTATTTGGATTTCAACTTGTATTCGGTTTTTCTGGATTATCTTTCTTGAATTTTAGAATAGCTGTTTGAGAAATTTGCCCTTATCACGAAAGTTATGTAGTCTATTTAAAAATATCAATGGAATAAAGCAGTTTTCTAGATTAGTCTAACTATCTTTTCATATAGATAAACAATATTTTTAATTTTAGACACTTATCCGATGGGTAAAGATTTGCGTACATTGCACATGCTCCTCGATCGGTATACATCTACTGATCATATGATTCACACATTCAATTGAATGATGTCTATCGATTTGTTGATTTGGATTAGATGACTTGATCAGTAGATGTCTACCGGTCAAGGGCACGTACGATGTACATACCCCCTTACCATATACCCCAATCGAGTCCTTATCCAAAAGGTGATAATCTTTTACCAAAGATTACCTTAGGTGGTGTGTAGATCAACTCATATACATGTGAGTGTGTGTGTGAGAGAGAGAGAGTGCGCCCCCATGTGGGTGTCATATCACTACCCAAACCAAATTACATTGCCAACATTAAGTGAAAAACAAGCTTAACTGATGTACTCAGCTCAAATATTTATTGATAGATGGAAAATATAACATAGTTCTTTCACATTATTCATTGCATCAACCATTAGATAACACCAGCTTGTGTTTTTCTTGCCAAACAGGGGATGTGGGATTGTGCATTTATGCTCTCCCTTTGTTGACATGTGATTCTTTCCGTAGCTTCATGGTTTTCCTTCAAATGGAAGAGAAACCATTGGAAGATTAGTCAAAGTATTTCCCCACCAAGGCTTCCGAAATGGCAAGAGCATCCCCTTCAGCTTCCACAGAGTAAAGCTCATCACCAGCTTGCCATTTGTTAGAAGAGGAAATCCATTCCATTCTCCACTTCTCGAGTGGGAAGTCTGTATTTTCTTTCAAAGATAACAATAAGTAGCTGAAATATGTTGATGCCCTCGGCAGATAATAGCTCTTCAGCAACCCACTCCAAAACTTGTTTGCTGATCACCGAAGAAATGAAGAATGAGAATGGAAACAAGCAAATAAGTAATAAATTGTTATATATATCATAAGTTAAAAGCCAAATAAATAGCCATAATTACCATAATCATGGATTTTACTCTGATTTTTCTTGGTGTTATCATACCACATAGTCACCTGAGTTCTTGCATTCCATTCATACTGGCAACCAAAATTATAGCATTAGAACGCAAATGTCTAGTTTTTTGGAAATCAATGAGGAAATATTCAATATAAGAATGTAAATCAGTAAGTAAAATATCAAAAAAAAAAAAAGTTAACATAACTATGTCCACACCTGATTTCGTTCTGCCTCAGTCACTGCAAGTTCTTTTGCACTCTCTAACCAGGTTCCTAAAAGGAAATTGTCATCAGAACCCAAAAGAGTGTCAATATCCTCAATAAGTCCCATGAACTTTTGGCTTTGAACAGTCAATCTGCTGGCATCATTCTCCCCATATAGGGTCATAGCATCATAATAGACTTTGTTTGCTAATTTTGATAGGACTTGTCTTGTTAGATCAACAAGATCATACCTGATGCACAATATAGAGACATCATCAAGTCAAAACATCTTTTATCGCAATGATAAGTATTACACCACTTTCACAACTTTCACAATAACCAACAATAAGAAAGGAATGGAATGATTCCCTATTAACCTATCCCAATTAATTGGCAAATTCTCAGCTACACTGGGCAACAATTATGACAACACTCCTACAGCTTATCCTGAAAATCTAGAACAAGTAATGCAGAAACTGAGCAAAACAGAACTCAGAATTGGACAAGGTACACAATTTAAGCATTCATAATGATGGTATGTGTTTACCTGTATGTTAGACTTCCAGCAAGACTGCTTCCTGCATCAAGGAATAGTCTCAGAGCACCGACCACATCTTCAGTTGAATACCACAAATGGGGCTGTGGAATATCAGAGTTCATCTCCCTAAAAGAGAATCTACGATTGCTCCCCTCTGCATAAAGCTTCTGTGACTGAGCTTGTTTAGATATGTGAGACCCCTTATAAAACGGAGTGGAGTCGGGGAGTTGGACTATGAAATCTCTATTATGGTCCTGTTCCACACCAGGAAAAAGCAAAGCAAGATTGACCAACATATTGATGCATAGCATATAAGCTAAGCTTAGAGGAGTTCAACTATGAAATGGCATCCTCGAAAGCAAAATTACGCTGCTTTAACAGAAAATTACAGCTATAAAGCGCTTTTCTTGTTCATAAGGATAAACAAATGCAGAAGGAAAATCTTTCAAATCTTAACAAGCCTAATCATACTGAAAGAAATGACTCATCGGAGACATTAAGCCCTCTGGCAACCCGAGGCATATGCTGAAACCATAGCTCATAAGCAGAACTCATGTCTCAGCCAACACTTGCCCATATGGATTGCTTTAAGATTCCATCAGGAAATTTTGCTCAAAACTGACTAAAGCATCTCAAACCTGGTCTGTCAGTATCTACTTGCTGAGGTAATAAACCTCCTATCTAAGCATTGTTCTCGAGATGAGTCAGCACAATTTGAGTATTAGTTTTTGCTTGATTGTGGTTTTAGATATTAAAGCCAACATAATATGTGCAAAGTATGATCCAAAGTATGCACCCCCTAGTTAGGCGTGATTTGGAAGTCACAATCACAAAATAGTTAAAACACGACACTCATAACACCTGTGGCTGGGTTGCATATTTTCTGGACTGATGGCGATGTTGGATGTGCAAGCAAGTGGTTCATTACAAACTATACCTAAACCCAACTATATCTACAAAAAATGTAATTACCATAAATGACGGATCAATTTTTGACTTTTTGCATGCATTTTACCTTTAACTGCAAACTTAGAGGTGTCATTCCGGTATAAGAAATACTCGGTTATAAGTGAGCAATCATATACTTCCTTTATGGCTGACTTGCAGATATAGCTAAACCTACAATCAGATTTGCAAATTTAGGAGTTTTTGGAACTTAAATGTCAATATTAGGTGATGCTAGTTGTTTAGTATCTGGATATAATATGTGAATCCACCAAAGACACCAAAATTGTTGGTTATCACAGAGTTAATCTGTATAATCAGAAAGTTTGATGTGCATTATTGATAGTTTGAGGAAGTGCATGTATACCTTGTAATTAGTGATCTAATGCAGTGACTATTACAATTTTGGATTTAGTTGAAGATCCATAATTTGTAGTCCAATTGTCTAGCTTCTATCACAATTAGAGCCAAAATTAGGAATATGATGCTCATTTTTAGCAGCAGAACTTATGTATACATTATTGATAATCTTGACATATGAAAGATAAAGACACAAAAGCCTAAACAAGACAAGTAAGACCTTTTGATGGTTTCAGAAATAACCCACAAGAAATCATAAGCCATGCAACTCAAAAATAGAAGACAAAAATAATCTCATAAAGTGGTTTCTGAAGTTACAAATTTCTCTCGATCGATGCTAAGATTACAAGTATGGTTTTTTTTGAATATTTTAGAATGGAAGTATCGACAATGGCAAATCATTTCATTGAAGTATCTGAATTTGTAATAGCCTAAAAGGTAATAGTTTGTTGTTTACGGAAGCGAATTTTCTCTGTTTTCATTTTTCTAATTTTTGCACAAACCTGATGAATATGCAGAAAGGAAACAAATAAAGGTCTTACTTAACATTAAGATGAATCTTGAAGTGCAAACAAGACTGAAAAGTGTAGCCACCAAGGATTTGCTGCGCCAATGGCACATGTCATGCGAGGCTCTGGTGGGCACACGTACCTACACTAGGAAAGGGCTTCATTCTTGTGGCACAAAACTCTTCTGAGCTAATACATGTATCGGCACAGGGTTTTTGTCGGTATAGGAAATAGGATTTGTCTCAGTTCTTTAGCAGCATGATACATATAGGTCTGCAATCACTAGTAGCGAAAAATACATTTGAACTTCAGGAGTGCGAAGGAGCAGACACTTGTCTGTACGAGTAGCCACATAGTTCTCATCAAGAACTTTTGACAGTGGCCATCATAATATTTGTAGCTTTTAAGAGTGGCACATTGTTAACTCCTTGAGTTGCCCTATAGGAAGTACTTACTAATTGCTACATTTTGATATAGTTTCTTTGACTGATTCATCTGGACTGCATTCTTAATTTAGTATGGTTTTAAATCAATTAGGATCACCTATACAGTTTGTTGGGAGACAATTCTGTCAATAAATAGCTCTATTAGGGTTTCAGGTTTACCAAAATTTGTGACCTCATAGGGGAAAATCCAGATAAGTTGGACAAATACAAGCAACTAATAGCCCCTTACTATCACATAAGCTATTTTAATCTTTTGAAGGATTTTCAAGCAACAAGCACTCCAATCAAAGTATTAACTATGATGTGCTTTCCAAGCAAAATTAGTGCTCTTAATCCACAATCAAGTAGCAACCCTAATGTTCAAGAACAAACTCTCCATAGCAAACCCTTTTCTAGCTGACAACAACTAAACAGAGTATGATCATGTGTGAGAAGATTACAACTACATGGAAAATTAAAATGACAAGGACGACAAAGCAACAACCAAGAGGATAACATCTTTCAAATGTGAGAATTAAGAAGAGATTACATGTATTTGGAGATAATTAATTTTTAATGTGCATACCGCAATTCCATCTGTGCAATTGTAGATGGTGTGGTAAAGGATTTTCCACGCCACTTCCATCTTGTAATTCTCACGGCCATAACGTCTATAGGCATAACTTTTTAACCAGTGCTGATTATGAATAGAAACAAATCAGATTTTATCAATATAATAATTTTGTCAATATCGACACATAAAGTAGACATACTACACAAATAATGCAACAATGAGTATGGTTAAAGGAATGCTGACAACTTGACACAAACATTAAAACAAGCGGGCATAATATTTATGGCTAAGCAAGGATTGGGGATTTCGATTTCTACGACCAAATCATGCCTGTGTACATTTCTGTGATAGGCATTTGGTAGTCCTTGAGGTAGATAGTTAAATAAGCATGTACTTTGTAAGTTATGCCACATATAAACGAATTGGTAGCATTTACTATGGCATTAGACTGAACACAAACTCAAAACAAATAGGCTATTGACAAGAAATCAACAAATCTTTAGCTAGTAGACTGACATCAAAGCAATGAGAGACAACAACGGGATTTCGTCCACAGGAATGTCGCGGGATGTGTTCCTCTGTTGATGTAAGCTCCAATGCTTCACTTCTTCTCTATCATTTAATTTTATTCCAGGCTGATCTAGCAATGACTGTTCGCCACAAGGATCTGACTACAATACATGCAAGGTTACTACTTACTCATCGGATCTCTACAGAAGGGACCAGACCAGTACAACCTCTATTTTCGGCTTCCGTTTACCATAAACCTATGAGGCTATGACCTTCCCTCATCTTCATAGGGCCGACTACCAATGTTATATGTCAGATTAACACCTAATGGCATGTATTAGCGTTATTTTCTGAAAATTAATATCAGAAAGTCTTGGTATAAGCAAATTTATATCAAATTGACAAGATTGATAAAATTTTTATTAATGGTAAACATTAAATCCGAGAAAAAAAAGATATTTAAAAGATGCATGAAATTACAAAGAAATACTGAAAACTATGGAAAACATCGGCATACATGTAGAGTTCATATGTTTACATTTACTGCTCACGTGAAAAATACAACAAAAAAATTGACAATAATTGCACTTAATAATTTACAAAAATTTGTACACATGAACAAAAAATCACACATTTTTTAAAATTAAATCAGAAGCTAAAAGATAAAAATCAAGAAAACCTTTCAAATTTGCAAAAACCTTTGAGATTTATACCTACACACTTTAGTCAATTTACTTTTGAAATCTCATACTTGAGTTCTAGTCCTCATTGGGGATGGATTCAGAGCCCGATGATGAGGACATAGCGTGGCAACACAGGAATCTTGTTATTGGAGCATATTGTCACTTCCAAGGTAAAGAAGTAGGTTCAGCCAGCTGCAGGACCACGTAGCTGGTAGTTAATCAAATGTCACCAAGTGTGTGAAGGTAGCTCACTAGGTTAGGTGGGCCATGAAAGCTGAGCTTGCAGGAAAACAGGTTAGGCACATAGCAACCAAAGGATATAGACAGGTGGACATCCAAGTACCCCATACATGATCAGTACGGGGGACAAAAGGATGACATTGATCTAGAGTCACATGAGGGTATAGATGTCTCACTCAAGGACTAGTCACAGGGATGAAATCCTGAGGCATATGCTGCATTTTGGACCATTGGTGTTTCCTTGCGGCCAAGAAATAATTTCGACCCATGAGCATGGTCAAGAATCATGGGCCGGAATTGAGAAAAGGACATACCACAAAAAATATATATATATATCCGACAACAGACATAAGGACATACCACAAAATTTTCCGACAACAGACCACACATCAGTGGGTTCAAGAATCAGTGGGATAGATATGGTATGATCATAGTGATGTGCAACAGTTGGATATGATCGAGGAGATCATCAATCATCAACTTCTCGTCTACTGCAATAGGAACATTGTGATGACACACATTGCTATGACACCAATTTCTTTTTTTTTATTTCTAATAGCACGTATAAGTGTAATCAAGGGCTAATTACACTTGGGGCTTGTTTGGTTCAGGGATAGGGATTGCTTATCCCGGGTTAAGCCCACTTTATCCCGACATTGCATCCAAACACTCTCTAATCCCCATTTTTATCCTTACTTTTATCACCATTCCTATCCCCACTTTTCAACCAATCATTACTACTTTATCCCTGCTTTTTCACTTTTCAACTAATCGTTACTTTATCCCAACTTTGCAACCAAACATTACTACTTTATCCCTACTTTTTAACCAAACATTACTATTTTATTCCCACTTTTCAACCAAATACCACACATATCCCGCTACTTTATCCCAGCATACTAATCCCTATCCTCTCCAATCACGGAACGGTACCTTAGGGTTTAATTAGTGCAATTAGTCATAGATTTGTGCTTTGTTAAACTCAAGGCTGCTTGATGTCGTTTCAAATGGTGGCCAGTAGGTTCATGTCCTGCCATTTGAATGATTGTACAGTATATTCCTAGGTGTTCGATCTGGTGAATCCAATGTAGATATAAAGTCAATTAAAAATCCAATATTTGGAAGGCAACCAAAATCGCAAGAACTTTATGGAAGGAAAAGCAATTATTTTTGCTTTAATTTCACCTAGTATCTAGTGTCTTACCTGTTATCTTTGTTTATGTTTGGAATGAATCAAATGACGCCCAAGGTATCTGTGCATTGTAGAACTTTTGTCTATGCATTTTGCTAGTTGAGCATGGCTCATGTTGTCAGTGCCTAGTCTGCTTCACTAACGGTGCATTCTCAGAGCATTACTGATGGAAACTGTTACAACTATAACGACCTTCGTTGGCACCTTTTGGACTATGATTTTTCAAAGGAGTGATTATTTGCATGTACCTTCCACCAAGCTGTCGAAAGATTCGAACTACTTCAATACTTTATCAGTAATGTTCATAAACAAAAAACATTTGCTTAACCATCCCATTCCCAGATTGTCAAACGCCCAGAGCTCCAACTAGTGCATTCTTATGCTTTCCAACTTGTAATTGGACACAATTTACACTTTACTGTAGTACTTGGCAACATTTGATATAATTGTGTAAAATTCCTCAAAGGACATTCGGGTGTAATATTCTATGAGCAAATAAATGCCATGAGAAATATGAATATAATGCACTTTATGGTTAAGAAATCCAGATTACCGTAGACGCAAAGTTGCTAACATAGCATTCATTCAAATATAGTATTCCATATAATGTGCCGTGTAGAAACAACACTATGTTTTTAGTACTGCATAAGTCAAACAATACAATACCTCCACTTGAACCCTTTGACTACGAAATGCCATCTCAGACATCAGTTCATACACAACAGGATTTTGCTCAATTCCTTCCATACACATGCCAACACCAACCTGAAGTAAGTTATGCACACTGTTAATTTGGGAGACAATATAGTCACCCTGAAAGGTTTGGGAATTTTATTGATGATCACCCTTGAATGACTCGTACAATCGAGCAAAGGCTTCTTGACCAGCATAAACTATAACAAAACATCCTAAGAATCAATATTTGTCTCTAGATGGAATTTATAACACACATAACCAGAATCACCATTTGCCTCTAAATGGTGGCCTAGGAATTTATAACAAAACATTAAGCATGATGCTATACAAAAAAGGAGTTATTACACAGGAGGGTAAACATTAAGCATGATGTTATACAAAAAAGGAGTTATTCGACTAAAAAAAACTGATAATCGTACTCTCATGTGCATGTTTTCCTACCTCTCAGATTTATCTGCTAATAGAAGATAAATACTAAGCATGGTGCTATACAAACAAAGAAATTATTACACTAAAAAGCACTGATAATTATAGACTCTTGTGCATGTTTCCTAAGCTCTCAGATTTATGTGCTAACAACTAGGGTGCAAGTTTGAAAACAAATTTACAGGAATAGCATGACGAAGCAAGTCAATAAGAACCTTTATCCAATGGGAGTAGAAAACAATATGGCTTGATTTCTCAACATCATTTTATTTCTCCACTATAGATTCCACTGAGATATTATTTTACATGCAAAAACTGAGAAAACAAGCAGTATGGCTTTTCAGAACAACTAACACGTACCATGGTTGAATTCTTAGAGAGACGAGCATCTACAGGACCAGATGAAATTGTGTCGAGTATGCCATACATTTCAATATTCCCACCAAAATTGTGTAGCATGCACCTGAACTTGTCCAAGAAAGACAAGAGGAATGCATCTTCTATTATTAGGGACTAGACAGCCAATGTATGGTCGCCAGTAATACCAGCTGTATAAAGAGAATATACCAGACATAAGGAACACCATAAAATTGGGAAGATTTTCTCCATATGGGCTTAACATCAGCAAATAAGTCCAGAACTATCATCTTCCCTACAGGAACTGAGTGCAGAAGTGCCTGCAAATGAAAATTGCAATTTGAAGCTGTGCATGTGATTGACTTTACAGATGATCATGATAATGATTGCACATGAAGCAACACAAAAATGACATAAGTGTAAACCTTAAAGTTCTGTTCAATGCTGTAAGCAAACTGACTAAGATAACAGTCATGTCACAGACAGTCAAGGCCTCAAAAACCTCAGTCGAGTCCTCAAGCAACCTTATACTTTGTACAGAGACAGGGGGCTATTACAAGTTTCTATTGCTGAACTTCCCAATGAGGTTATTACTCACTTCTGATTTCTCACTTGATTAGAAAGCTCTAGAGCCCAATTAGGAGATTTTAAACTTTTATTAGGCCTACAAATTAATATCATGCTGCCACATAGTTTGAATCTTATTAGGATTTGCCAGTCAGGAAACTTTTTATTTCTTAGATAGTTCAAGTTCTACAAGGAACAGAGGTGCTCCACTATAAATATAGCATGCAACCCTAGTGGGAGAATTGAGACCAACCAGTATAACATAAATTTAGTCTTTCCCTTGTGGATTCAAGAGCTTCTATCTTCTTGGTGAATTCCAAGGCCCTAAACAGTGGATTCCAAGCCATCTTTCATTATTAGAAAAGTCAAAACCACCCAAAGCATGCATTAAAGATGCATTTCACTTAATTACATCTATATATCAGTGTGCCTCAGAATACTTGATCTTTTTCAAAGTAAGTTTTGAACATGTTACATTCCTCAATCGAGTAATGCAGAAAAGAGTTATAATCACAGAGAAAGGTCCATACTTTCATTTGAGGCGGCTTCCAGAATGTTGCATCTGATGAAAACAACCAACCCTACAAATAAGGCTCAGTTGCACTGTCAGCATAGGCAGAGACAATAAAATACTAAATAAATCAGATGACACATATGAAGGCCAAGAAATGAGTTCTACTGAACTTCAAAATATTCCCGATTGAACTTATACAAGATTTTGGCTTGATAAATACAACTCATATTCACATAGAAGCTTTGCTGTGATGCTTTGACAATTTAAATCTCAACCAGTTTCAATGGCTTAATTTTTTTAAAACAAAATACTGATAATCTCCTGGCAGTAGATTAAGCTCTTTAAATCTTTATAACGGGATTGTCAAGTTCAAATAGAAAAGAAACCACATATCTTCTGCCAAATCCATATCAAACTTGACAGAAACTAAGTTCCAATGATAATTCATGCATCAAAAGCTAACCCAAAATAGCCATCAAGCTATGCAATTGTGGTGCAGGAGCAAGTTCCACAATTGGAGCAAGTTCCGTAGATCGTATACGTTGCATGTCCCCAGCTATTCTAGAGTTGAGATGCTTGGTTTCAATTTCCTCTTTCACATTTTTCAAGACAATTTCTTTGAGGGCAGGTTATCAGGTCCTGGGTTTTTATTATGACTTCAATTTGGCCCTTAAGGACATTTGGCAAGTGACTGTTGGATCGATTGTGACATTATGGCGCAATACATGTATCAGCACATAACTCGTGTTTATATGTGATTGAGCTTAGAAGAGCTTCGTGCACATGTCTTGCCAATTGGCACGTATCGTGCCACCAGAGACCTGCACAACATATGTCAACGGCATGGCAATCCTTGCATTTGGGACCAATTACCGTGATTAATCATGGTTTTGGAATGTTACACCATAAAGTCAGTTTAGTTAGAAACCAATGATTGTCGTGCTAATCAGCACATGCTGACACAAACCAGAACGGATCTTGCTGGTACCGATTCTATGCATGTACAAATACAGACCCTATGCCATTATTTTCCGCTGGCAGGAGGTTCATGCCAAGTATCGGCACACACCGTGTTGTTCAGTGACTGACACATCACTTACCACCAGCACGCTAATCCCTAGTTGAAACATTTCACCATTCAAAGAGGGTGATCGTCCTTTGCCGATCGATAACCTAGTTATTGACCAGCAAAAGTCGAGCCGGTGGGAGACCGGCTCGAGCTCATAAGAAGTCGGATATTTGTTGCTCGGCACCAGCTAGAGCCGGTCGGCTCGGCTGTTTGCCAAGCAACTCATTATATTTCGATAGTAAATAATGGGTCCGTTAACGGATCCACTTATAAGTAGTGGTTCGACTTAAAATTTTAAGGGGTTTCGGGTCATCGGGTGTGAAACCCGTTATAAAATATAACCCTAAAGATCCCTGCCCCCTCTCTCACAATCCCGATCTAGATCTCACGACTCCATTTCCTCTCCAAAGCCCTAACCTAGAGATCGCAAGCCCATCTCCCTCTAATAGCGGCTGCCCTCACCGGAATCCTAATCCATGCTCATCACCATCGCCGGAATCCTCACCACTGCCCTTCAACGACACTTTCCTCGTATATATATCTCTCTCACCTCATTGTGCCGCGCGGGCACATAGGGCCGACACCAACGGTGCCGGCGGCATGTGCCACACCGGCAAGGTAATCCTTGGATCCTATTATAGTAACAACTTATAATGAAAGGCTTTTGTTCATTATTGGTGTTTCAAGAGCATTCAAACAACAGATTTTTGCTCTTTACGTTCAACTAGTGTTTATGCCGTTTGAACGGTAAGTAGTGACAGCGATAAGGCCTAATGCTAGGCTCATGGACTTCGAATTCCTTGACTTCTTCTCAAATCAAGATAGCATTGGGAGCCCTACTATTTACCTTAGTTTAAATTCATGAATTCTATCCCAGAAGTGGATGAAAGCTAGCCAAGATGGGCAAAGTGTAGATTGACGGTCCTAGAGGCCTTTGACAGCACCATTCCTAGCAATCGACAATCGAAAATAGTGTTGGGAGCAGCGTAACCTGATATCGTCTGAACGCCCCTGTTTGGCCTTCCAATCAGTTCTGTCTTGAGCTGTGTTTTCCCTTCCAAGTATTTGATTGATGTGCCGCAACATTCATGGGACTTGTGCGATGATGTACCAAGGGTTTTCCCTGCTTTATTTCAAGATTCTATGCGTTTTGATATTATGATCTGAATGCCATCCATAGATTCATCTGAACGCGTTCAGGGACACCTTGGCTATGTATAAGATGTAAAAGGAGCGAGATCTAGGATCTCAGCATCCGGACGCCTAGTAGGTGCCTTGCGGATCGCCTTGCGGATCTAAGGATTTCTAGATCCATTGGACGGGTTAGGAGGTCAAGATCAGTACTATGGGTCTAGAGCCTAAGTTGAGTCCATGGGACGCACTTGGATTAGTCACCACAAACTAGAAGTCTAGTGACAAGGGACTAGCTAGTTTTGGTTGTTCATTTCCTTGAAACATGACAAGAAAAAAGTGATAACTAGGTTGCTTGTTTTCGACTGGAGATGGCCAAGAATACAAGAAATATTTAGCACGCATAAAACATGACAAGTTTGGTCCACATGAAGCCTAGGAAAACAGGACATATCTCGTCATGGCTTTCATGACGAGATCTGCAAGCATATATACCGAATTCCCTTCGAAAAGGCCCCTTAGCCAAAGGTCCACTAGTTTTAAGTGAAATAGGGGTGCAAACTAGGGGATAGGATTCCTCATAACTCTCCAAAGTATGATGAGGCTCACTCCCCTCTAGGTTGAGTGATGCAGATATCCGCGACAATGTTAGAGTGCCGATGTAACTAAGGAGCATGGAATACGAGAACCAGCCTTTTTCATTTTCCTTTTGAGAGACATTGCAGCAATGATGATAAGTACATTTTACTTTTGGCACATATAAATAATACGCATATCTTGAGCAATGGACTGAATGTCTCAATCATGTAGTCTCTTACATAGCGGCAAGTACATGTGTCTTTGCCCCTTTTAAGGCATAGGATTTGGTTTCTATTCATTTTTTTGTTTATACAACACTAAGGTATGATACATATGATGATGTATGCCACAGGTTGGCAATAATTAGATGATTGCCACTGATGATCTGATTATTTTATTACTATTTATATCACAACCTCATTTAGCATTTCAAAAATCGAGGTACAATAAGAGAAGAGGAAAGATCAAGGAGATTAGGGTTAAGGTCGGGTAAGGGCGGAAGGAAGATTGGCATTATTGTTGTATTCGAGCCGAGCCGAGCTTTGGCTTGCTCGAGCTCAGCTCAACTCCAAATAGTATAAGCTCGAGTTCGAGCTTGAGCTCGGCTCGTAATAGAGCAAGTTAGGCCCAAGCTCGATTCACGAGTGTTTGAGACGAGCTTTCGAGCATAGTCAAGCCTAATATAATATACATCTAATTGACAAATGATATTTTAATAAAAAAAAGGGATGAAATAAGATATAATGACTCCCAATCTAGATCAAATCTAATGTCTTCAGTTAATCAAGAGCATGGTTCCAATTGTTTGGTAACACTAAACCTGCCCTCTCTATATCAATACTAGCATGTAAAATTACATTCACCCTACCAGCAATTTCTCACAGGGCAACCTTTTGCACCATGTAACAAAGAGCTTATGCAATTGAAGCCACCCAAAGCTCATCAGAAGACTGACTTTACCCAAGACATAATAGACTAAACATGGAAAGTTGGAAACAATAACGAATAGTGTATAATAATGTGTAACATTTCAGAACAAGCTTCAAAAACAACAGTCTTCACAATTCAATATACAAAAATATGGATATTGTCAAGTGAGAGAGTGGAAAAACAGCTAGCTACCTGCATTAACCATACGGCATTCTTGTCACCTTTAGACATGGCCTTGTACACAGCAGCTCCGAGTAAAGAGATATATGTTGGGTCATTTGTAGGTGGTAAATTCTCATTGAATGTGTCACTAGTTATCATCTTATCAAGTCAGTTTACATAATACATATGTCATAGCTTGGTCAAAAACAAAAGGTAGAAAAAGAGACGAGGCATGGAAAATAAATATATCAAAGCTATACGCATTCAGTGCTAATACTCAATCATAGAGTAACTCTAAAAAGCAATTGAAAGATGATGAGTTTGATGAAAATGAGGCTATTAAATCCAATTAAATGCCACTCGCAAACCACATAATAAATTTTTTTGTAAATGCACGTATGCAATCAAGTAGTTGAGATTAACAAAAAAAGTAGTTGAGAACTTGAGATTAACAGAAAAAATAAATCCAAGTTTGGATCATGGGCATGATTGAGATAGAATTTGGCTAACAATGACAAAATCCATGATATGCAGAGTTTTACTTCAAAACTAGTTTTTGAACACTCCGGCCTGATCCATCAAGTCAATAACAATTTTTTGAAATTCATAAGCAGTATGTCATGAGTTTCTTCTCACGCCCATAATAAGATTACTTGATTTGGTGATAGTAGAAGACCTTCATAAACGATACATAGACAGTGGTAGTTTGTAACGCAAGAAACTTCAGTTTCGACTATAGTTGGTTTACTTTCTCACTGCTTTAAACTTTCAAATAAATGAAAAAATAGAGCCATAACTATGGTGAAAGGCAAAAATTGTCGTGCCAGCCGAAACCGTTCCAACCAGTTTTACCAAGTCAGTCCGAAAACACACTCGAAACTGAATCAGCTACCAACCCATCAAATGGACTGGTGCCAGTCAAAACATTAAGTTGGATACCAGTCGAAGCTTAATCTTTCAAAACTAAGTTTCAATCAGCATTTACCGGTCCATACCTTTTGGTCTTTAATTGATGGGATGAGGCACTGTAGTCTAATCCCATCAGCTTGCTGGGTGGAGAAAGAGCCAAAGGAGAAGCGAAAGAAAGAAAGAAGAAAAAAGGAGAGGAAGGAGGAGAAAAAAGAAGGAAGGAGTAGAAAGCCAAGGTACTTTCTTCCTCTTATGTTCTTTGTGGCTTTTATTGCTTCTCATTTTCATCATGTATTTCATGTAATCTTTATTTAAATTATTTAAAAAGATAGATTCTTTAAAAATTGTATGCCAGAGATCCAAAGAGTGTGCTGATGCTTTTTAACAAAATATTCCACAAAAGCCAATGGGAGGGGGAAATATGAAATAGTCATCACAATATTTTTGGGGTTCTAGGTTATTTTGAAGAATCTAGGGAGAAATGTGATATTTTGCACTTTGATACTTTTATTGTTTGAATTGCATGCTGGTTAAAGTACAAGGAATTTGATTTTTTTTGTTAATACACAACAATGGAAGATATTTGAAGTGTCTTCATTAACATTAACATACAAGAAAAACAAAATATTGACTACTTCCTCAACTCGCCATAACGTTGTTTAGGGCAACTACCTAGGTAAGTATCTTATAACTTATCAAATGCTATGTCATTTCTGTTATCGCCATTCTTGGTGTCGGGGACCAAAGTAGCAGCATTAACGAGCTAGGGACCAACTTACCATGCATCTCCTTGTTACTATGGCAACCATTGTACACCAAGAAAATGTTGAGCCTCTTTAATTTCATGAAAGTACTACACTTGGGTATGACAAGAATAATAGGGACTAAACGAATTCTTTTTCCCCGGAACATGTTTCTTAATCATACGAGGAAATTAATACTTCAAATGGCACATTTCAATGTTTATCAAGCTGGTGTCACGTGCAGTGCAAATCCTTTGAAGGCACAATACATGCCGACAAAACCCCATGCCAATGGCATAGATCCTGCACTGAGCATTTCGATCATGCCAGTAATTCACCGAAGCGAATTGTATCAGTTGGCACGGACCTTGTCTATGCGTACAGGAATCCATGGTCCATTGTTATAGTTGTAAACATAGGAAATGTCTTTGCAGCAAGACATACGATATACGTAATCTCCGCCATGGATTATCGTCCCGGTGGCATGCGCCGTTCCGGCCACCTGCCGGTACGGTGAGTACCGTACCGGTACGCATCCAAACCGGTCATGAAAGGCTGGTTTGGCTTCTTTTAGGGCGTTTTCCGCTCGTTTCTTATTTGATTTGAAATATATTGAAACTAACTAATGTAACTAACAATTAAAGTTGATATTCACTTGTATTCAACCTCTCCAATTGGTCAAATATCTTTTCTTATATGAAAGCAGGGTGACAAGTTGTCAAAGAAGTATAATACATTATATGAAAAATAAGCAATAGCTTAATATATTTTCCTACATTTATAATAGTTTAACAATTATTTTCAATTTTTCTACATTTCCATTTCTTATTAAGTTTTTTTAGAAATTTTGGGTAGTATAATAGTTTTACAATTATTTTCAATTTTTCTGTATTTTTTATTAAGTTGTTTTCAGAAATTTTGGATATTATAATAGTTTTACAATTATTTTCAATTTTTCTACATTTTTTATATTTTTATTAAGTTTTTCTATATTTTTTATTAAATTGCAGATATTAATATATGATGAAAGGGTAATTAATATATTTTATATAAAAAAACTTAGGTTAGCAGCTCTCCCTCTCTCTCCAGCGGGCCACGTGGCCTCATCTCCTCCACTTCTCTTATTTCCCCCATCTTCTCCTCCCATTCTCTCTTTCTCTCCTCCCTCTTCCTCTCCTCCCGCCTTTCTTCCCTCCTCCCTTTCTCTGTTTTTTTTTCCCTTTCTTCTCCCCTCTTTCTCTCTTCGAGACGGCCTATCTTATAGCAGTGAAGGCCTCGAGCTCTCCCACACATCTCTCTCCTCCTCCGCCGTCGATCTCTCTCCGCCGCCTCCGAGTAAGGATCTCCTCCCTTCCTCTCCTCCTCTATTTTTTCTCTGCTTCCCCCTCTCCTTCACCTCTCTTCCTCAAGCCGGTACAAGCCGGTTTTTACCGACCGGTATTCATCCAAACCGGCATGTACCAGCCAAACCGGCCATTACACATCCGGTCTCCCCCTAATTCGATCCGGGGGAGAAAACCGTCCCGGTTAGCCACTGATACGGTAAATATCAGCCAGTACGCACAATACCGGCCGGTATGGAAATCCATGATCTCCGCATCTGGCTTAAGACACTTGTTATTGTGCCCACTTCACCCTAACTAGCAAATTAATGCCAACACCAACTGGCCAAACACCAACACCAATCCGGCCGCTAATTTTGTTGCACTAACTAGACCAGAAATTTGATGGACAAACTAAAGCACTTTTTCATAGGTCAAAGTAGGGGACCAAGCTTAGAAAGTTTGTGCTTATTGTAGAGTTCTTGGGTGCCTCGTGTCGAATCATTTAACAACAAGGCATACAAAACTAAAAAAACATACCAGGTGTCCTGAATGACTAGCTGCCAGCAGCATAAAATAACAATTATATCTTCCATTTGACACCAAGCCAGACATACATGTGTAATATTATCAGTAGGAAGCGACTTTGAAATGTAAAAATCGCTTACCAACTGTATATATCAGTGACGTCTCCATATTCTGCATTCAAAAAGGTCAAAGTTTAAATCAGCAGCAAGACAAATGTCAGCACGTGCTATAACATATTCTAACAAGTTAATATGATGGTATTCGGAGGTCGAATCAAGCCTCGAGGCCGAACCAGAAATATTCGTAGATGGTTTAGTATTAGTTGCTTTGTAGTTGCTCATACTACTTAGTGTAGTACTAGTAAGTCTTATGGTCGAATCCATTAGTTATGTTATGATGAAATCCACGCTAGGAGTTGTAGAAGAGTAACGGATCAAGTCACTGGGCTAGGCAACCCGATGTGAGGCGTCCTGCTTCACGTTTGGATGCACCCGGAACCGGCCCGAACCGGCAGAACCGTGATTCCAAACTTTTGGAATCGCGATGTTCGCTCAAAATGAGCGAACGCCGCGGTTCCACCGGTTCGTCGCTTCCGCCGGTTCGAGCATCCAAACGCCCCTATAAGGAGTGAGCATTGATACGGCCATCCATAAAGGTGCTAGGGTGTAGGAGGATATAAGGGGGCAGTCCAAAGGTTATTGTTATTTTTCTATGAGCAGTTCCTTTTCTTTGGTTAATAAGAAAAGTGTCAATGGGTTATCCAGCCAGAAAGTGGATTGATTTGGGGCATCCTCACCCATCAATCGAGGAAGAATCTCTTCTTCTCCTTCTCTTCTTCGCTGTTTGTCTGTGTGTTGGTGGGTTCCCGCGAGCAGTAAACTATCATAATAAAACAATAAACAGAACTGCCATAAACTAAGGAACGCTCAATAAAGAGATCACGATTACAAAAGTGACTTGTTGATCTTAATTTGTATGCAAGCATCCATCATCAAATCTTTCAATTGGTCTAATCTTAACTGTTAACATTAAACTCACAATATAATCCTTTCTCATGTTATCCGGTCCATGGATTTCCATACCGGCCGGTATTGTGCGTATCGACTGATATTTACTATACCGGCGGCTAACCGGGACGGTTTTCTCCCCCGGATCAGATTAGGGGGAGACCGGATGTATACCACGCCGGTTTGGATGAATTCGGACCAGTACAAACCGGCATGTACTGGCCTGAGGAAGAGAGGTGAAGGAGGGGGGGGGAGCAGAGAAAAAATAAGATAGCAGACGATGGGTGGAGGCGGAAGTGGGGAGGAGAGAATTGGGAAGGAGAGGGGAGGAGAAGAGAGAGGGAACTGAGAGGAGGAGAGGAAGAGAGGAAGGGAGGAGATCCTTAGTCGGAGGCGGCGGAGAGAGATCGACGACGGAGGAGGAGAGAGATCGACGGCGGAGGAGAGAGCTTGATGGAGGCTGCGGAGAGAGCTCGGCGACGTGTGGGAGAGAGTATTAGGGTAAGTTAGTGTTATGCCTTTTCAAACCCGTTATCCAAACCCATTATCCACACCCGTAACCCTTTAACGTAAGTTAGTGTTATAAAATAAGTAAGGGGGTATTTGGTTGCTTGCATCAGTTGATGCTGCATCAATTGATGCAACTGATGCATTGCATGTATGTTTGGTTGCTTGCATCAACTAATACAGTATTAGCTAGTTTTGTGTTTGGTTAGTATGTATTGCTTCAGTTGATGCATGCAACCAAACACCGCCGTTGCTGCCATCCGTTCACCTCCGACAACCTCGTTGGCAACCACCACCACAGCACCACCCTCTATCTCCCTCATCTCTCTACTTCTCCTCCACCCTCTTCCCTCATTTTCTATTCCCTCTCCCATCGGACTCTCTCACCCCCTCTCTCTCTTTCCTTCTCTCGGCCTCCTTCCTCCGGCGCCCTCTCCTCCCTAGCAGCCACCGCCAGCGCCGCCTGCCACCACTCGCCGCCACCCCTTTGGCCACCCGCGGCCTTCGTCCGCGCCACCCCGCCGCCTCCCTCCGGCCTCACTGCGGTTGTGCTACCCACGGCTTTGTGCCGCGCATCGCCTCCCTCCGGCCTCCTCTACTTCTCCCACCCGGACCCCCACCCCGTCCCACTCCCCTCCTCCCTCCTCTCCATCTCCTCGACCTCCTCTGCTTTCCTCTCCATCTCCTCCGACCTCCTCTTCTTTCCTCTCCATCTCCTCCGACCTCCTCTGCTTCTCCCACCCGGGCCCCCACTACCACACACCTCCTCTCCATCTCCTCCGGCCTCCTCTGCTTCTCCCACCCGGACCCACACCAACTCCTCTCCGTCTCCTCCAGCCTCCTCTGCTTCTCCCACCCGGACCCGCACCACCACACACCTCCTCTCCGTCTCCTTCGGCCTCCTCTGCTCCTCCCACCCGGACCCGCACCACCTCCTCTCCGTCACCTCCGGCCTCCTCTGCTTCTCCCACCCGGACCCCTTGTCCCGATGTCCCCGGCAGCCTCGCATTCGTCCGCTTGGTCAGCGATGGCGGGCGGAGGTTGTTTCTCATCGACGACGCCGGGGCCGACGACATATCGAGGAGGCGGAGGGGAAAGCCGTTGATGGTCGACTGAGAGGGATCGGGGAGGAGAGGGGAAAGGAGGGATGGGGTGCATCTCGTGATACACACGTGATGTATCAACTGATGCTGCATCAGCAGAAACAACCATTTTGGTTGCATCAGCTGATGCAGCATCTGAGCCTCTTTTTGCATCAGCTGATACATATATCAGCTAATGCATTTGCCAACCAAACACAGATTTGGACCAAAATGTTGTATCAACTGATGCATGTATCAACTGATACATGCAACCAAACAGCCCCTAAAATAATCTAACTCTAACATCGTCGATCGCCTCCTCCTGTCGCCGACGGTCTCTCCCTCTCTCCTTTTGCCAACGATCGACGACGCCGGATCGAGCGCCTCGCTATCGGATCTCCTCTCCTCCCCTCTTCTACCTCTCCTCCTCCCCTCTTCTCCTCTTCTCCTTCTCCTCCTCTTTTCTCTCACTCCTCTTTTTTTCTCTTGCTCCGACTGACGTCGTACCGGTCCCATACCGCTCCGACACAGGGCATACTGGTGGTACATACCGTCCCAGTAGGTCGCCGGTACGGCGCGTACCACTGGGACGACAATCCATGATCCGGTGTGCTTATTCTCCGATGAGATTTTCAATGTCGGTGGGCAATGTGCGCACCAATTGAAATTTACCATGCTCGTGAGTTTCTAGAACAACAATGCTTCTCTGCTTTGGTTCGTGGCACAAGTCGATGCCAATCAAAACTTAATGGCAATCTTCAGGCACAGTACTGCTTTGATTTGTGGGCAAGCTAGTGCCTGCAGATCCCCAAGCTAGAGCGGGCCAGCCTGAGCTGGTTCCAGGTCGGATCGGATCGGGTCGAGCCGACCCAGTCAGGTTTGACTTGTAACAAATCCCCTAGGTAATTGCGGTCCTAGGGTTAGCTTTAGCTATTCATGTTAAATTTAAACTTTAAACAAAAGTACAGTTAGGACTCTCGTCATTTTAAAATGTAAAGTTAGGCTTACGCAATGTTGGTGTTTTAGTCCAAATCCATGTAGATGTAGATTCACCATGAAAAATATCAAATTCAATAAAAATCCCACAACATATTAATGAAAACTACTTTAACTGGACATTAGATGATTAGATCCTGAACATCCACGACATTGGAATGACTTCCTCAAAAATTGGTGAAAATAGATCTTTCATAAATTTTAGGATAAAAAAATAATTTTCAAGAACATAACTAATAAAAAGGAAAGAATGCATACGTGACGGGGATTTTGTAGCTACATCTAATTTGATTCAATTGCAAACAAAATTATCATTCTTGACGGTTAAAGATCACAAAAGCACTTACAGCATGCAATACCTCCGAATTATTGTTTTACCGATATGAAAGGATTTAAACCAATAAAACCTAAAGAAAAATAGCAAATTAGCAAGAATATATAGAAAACTCATGCAACATAATTAGTCATGCTAAGTTGTATGTACTATTTTCTGCAATCTAACTCTCTTTCTTGATCATGAAAGCGCAATTGGGAATTGCACCAAAACCATAAGTCAAAGATGTAGGGAGCATGGGTGTACACGAGCTGAACTTGAGCAACCTCAGACATGGTTGTGCTCGGCTACAAATTAAGGTTAAGAGATCGGACCGAGCTTGAGCTCAACTTTGGCTGGGAATTCTGAGTGCGTGCTCATCTTCAATCATTTTCGATCTAGCTCCCAAGCTCAATTCAAGTTGGGAATACATAACTCGTGTTTGGCTCGACTTGTTTCAAAGTTAGGTCAAGCATGAGCTCTAATTATTTCCCTTGAGCAGCCAAACAAGCGAACAAGTTGATATGTAAATGAATCCGAACTTAGTTCAGTATGATTTTCTTGGCTCTCGTTTGGCTAAACTCAGTCATTTAACAATCAGCTCTTTTATGAGCCCAATCATTTATGAAGAATTCGTGATAAAAATCAACAAAAGGTGTTATACAAAAGGAGAGGCCTTGCATGGTGACTATTGCTAGAGGCCTTGCATGGTGACTATTGCTAGAGGCCTTGTACGGGTATGTTTTCCTATTTTTATTCCTTCTCCATTGAAATTCTCCTATTCTCTTAATCTTCTTTTTCCACCGCACACAAACCATTAGTGCTGAAAGCTTGGCGACACTCAAAACAAACCGTGCAAAACAAGAGTCGGCACGGCATGTGCTGGCGGCACTTAAATCCTTGGTAGCAAGTAGGAACTATGTGACTAGATGTGCTACCTTACAACTCGAGCAAGCAATTTGTTTCTCCATGCAAACATTAGGTTACACACAAATGAAGACAAAGTGATGTTCTTTTTAAATAGGTGAGATATGATAAGAATAAGCTTCTCTCCACAATCCAAGATATTCTGTGATCTCCAGGTTAATAAAAGGGCATTTTGCACTGAAAGTTGGGTGCAAGTTGACTAATCATAGGACATGCAACCAAGTATAGAAAACTCACCTTTTAATTGTTGCTTTATAAATGCCTCTCCTATTTGAACAAATAAGGGATCGGATGGATCAAGAAGATATGTACAACACCAATGAGGGTCACCATCAACAGTATTCCTGAAAAGAATTGCATACATAGGAACTAGTGTTTCAACAATGAAAATAACCATCAGTTGATTTTTTTTAATGGCGCTAAGAAAATACAAAGGCACTACAAAAGTAAATGTACGTGAATAAACCTCTATAATGCATGATGCAATCACAAAGGGGCTGTTTGGTTTGGCCGCATCGGATCACGTGATGCATGCAGCGGCCAATGCGAGCATTTGGTTGGCGGGTGATCACCGCCCACTTTAATTACAAGCATGCCACCACCATACCTAAAAAGAGGCCGATACTTGCATCGTGTGAAACTGCCGATTCGGCAGTTTCAGCGATGCATGCATCGTGTGGGGCCTGCATCGTCTCGATGCAGGCCAACCAAATGCATTTAACGGATGGGCATAATTCCATAGCAAAGGTTGCTTTGAACTTTCAAAAAAAGTCCTTCCAAACAGATTGCTTTTCCACATAATGTTAAATCACTGTAACCATATAGAAATAACATGTCGCACAATATTTACATGAATACAATGAAATAAACCATGAACCATCATGTGAAACAGCCGATTCGGCAGTTTCAGCGATGCATGCATCGTGTGGGGCCTGCATCGTCTCGATGCAGGCCAACCAAATGCATTTAACGGATGGGCATAATTCCATGGCAAAGGTTGCTTTGAACTTTCAAAAAAAGTCCTTCCAAACAGATTGCTTTTCCACATAATGTTAAATCACTGTAACCATATAGAAATAACATGTTGCACAACATTTACATGAATACAATGAAATAAACCATGAACCATAACCACAATAATAACGTCAAACAATACCAAAAACTACTAGTTGGGTAGAGGAATCCTTCCTAACAACTTCCAGCGATGTCATGTCTTCCTCTCATATCCTCTACCCACAGAAACAAATTTGAGCTCCTCTCACATTAGAAGCCTCTTTTATCTATACTCCAATGTCAGATGCGAACCACCTATCACATGGATCTATGTTGACGTCTACTATTACATATATAGTCTCTTTATGCTAGATTATTATAGTTGAGTAGAGTCCTTATTTTATTTTGAGATTTATGTTATTTGGATTAAGATTAAGTCATTTGTTATTTCATTTGGGCCTTTTTGTTGTTTTAGACTTGGAACTTATTGTAGCTGGTCAAATTAGATTCTCTTATCTTCTAAAGGGAAATCCAAGTTGCTGATGGATGATTGGTGATTTTATAGGATCTGCAGACAAGTTCTTCTCCCTCTTGGTCTCTTCTCTTTTCTTCACCTACTTCTCCTCCATCTCTCTCCCTCTAATCTTTCAACCTAGATAGTCCTTGCATCATCTTTGGTATCAGAACAGGCAACCTAATGTCTAGAATTGGTGGAAGACTCTTCCTTCCCCATGAAAATTTTTATACTACAGCACCTTTGCCATCCCCATCAACTCCTGCAAAAGCCTTCTCCTACCCAAACCATTGAAGCCAGTTTCTATGTACGGTTGAGGTCAGAGGCCAGCCAATTTCATTATGCTAGATGATTATAGATAAGTAGAGAGAGGAGAGGAGATCGATGCTGCCTCTTATTGCTGCGCTTGTACTCAACTCCTGGAATGGGATCACCTTCTTCTAAGCGATGTGCTAAGATTGATTTCTTGATACCCTCCATAAAAGACATCCACATATTGGCTATAATGATTATATGAACCGTATCTTATGACAGGACCGACTTGTGACCTATATAGTTAGCAGCTATATGGTACATACAGTATAGCAACTATCTCACCTAATAGTAGTACAGGAATCCTTTCCTCGTGAACATATTCGCTGTATTCCAATGCCTTTATTAGCTCTCATTTGAGGAAAAAGGATGCTTAACTTGTTTATACTTGAGGGCAACACTGCCAGATCATTAGATGATGTGTGCCAGATCATTAGATGATGTGGTTGGATCCCGCCCATGCATATTTTCAACTACAAGGGCATACAATTCCCACAATTTCTCAAGCTACTTGGTCAATGTGAAATGACATACATCAAGAATAAATCGGTAAACAAGTCATCATGTGCTACACATCTAATTCAATGACTTACCAAACTTCCCCAAAGCTCCTATAGGTTTAAAGGTCCTTTCTTCTCCCATGAGAAGACAAAGCGATTACCATTGTACTCTATGTCCATAGATATTTCAGTTATTCAGGCATTGATGTGTTATAATGGATAGTCAGTTGTTGCAGATCAGTCGCATGATAGCTATTGCCGAATAACATGGAATACCATAATATTATTACACTACAGTGAGTTTTACTGAAACTGCTAGGAAAAAAGAAGATGAGAAACATACCAATCACCAAGTCTAGTTATTTTGGCTGAGGGAAATATCTTCTTAAATACAGCCGGAACATTCCCAGAAAATGACGGCAACACTGCAACAATAATTACAAAATTATTGGTAAAGCAGAAACACCACTACAAGGCAAGACCTGGCAGTTTAAAAAAAATATGGAACTTTCAGAACATACATGCTATGAGTCTCTATGTATTAAGTTGCTTTCTAGTAAAACTTGAAAAGAGAAACTATTATAGTCTAACTTAATTAGAAGAACATACCAATAGTTGAATGAACTTGATTAATGTTTTTTACCACGTATACATGAAACTGGAGGCAATAAGCAGCTCATGAATCACAAGGCTAACTAGGAACCGCCTTATGATCGAATGTTTATCAAGCACATAATCAAGTTGCAGCCCAAAGAATAGGACTACAAATGCTCATTTGCTTAACCAACTATACAGAGACTGTCACAGAAATATGTCAAAATCCAAATCTAGCATGGTTTAGAAGCTGATTTGAGGTCAATTTTGCGCAACAACAACCAAGAAGACCCAGTAATACTTGACTAATAAGCCTAAGCAATGGAGGCAGGCAAGAGTGATGACAAGATTGACGATACTAAAAGTCACATAAGACAAGCTACCACTCTTAGGAGAGGGAAAGAAGAGAGGGAGAGGAGGGAAAGAAAAGGAGAGGGAGAGATAACAAGAAAGGGGAAAATAGAAAAGGAGAAAAGAGAGGTAAATAACTTAATGCTGGGAAGCTATGGCCTATTTCATTTACGGGACATCTGTCTCTGTCTTTCTCCTTTGATATCTGTCCGTGTGTTTACTTGTATATTCTAGTTATGAGACATGTATATAATATGTTTTCATATATTTTCTATTTGCGTCACATTTGTCTTTGTGCGCTTTATTGGTTGGATGAATTTTAATTAGATGGAGCTAAGTTTATATTTTAGATTGTTATGAAAACATAAATGTACAATCCAATGTGGACCATTGTCCCTTGGGATAGTGGCTCAAACCTAGTTGCCATGAGAAGGACAAACCTTAATGACATCATATGCTGACATTGCTCACGTCCCAAGGTGGGCATGTGACCCCTTTCTTCTTCTTTCACCTCCCCCTTTCTTCTTCTTTTCTCCTTCCCTTCTCTCCTTTTCTTTTCTGTCCCTTCTCTTTTCTGTTTTCTCTCCTCTTCTTTCGCTCTCCTTCTATTCTTTCCCTCGGCTGTGCACTACACCCAGGCCCTCCAAACCTCTTATAGCTGAAGCCGGTTGTCATGCATCGGCACCATCCAGTTGCAGACTGGAAAGCATGGGAAACAGCCCGAGCAGGAGCCGGCCCCAGCGTTGAAGCCGATCGGCCACTGGCTCGATATTTGGTGGCGGTCAGCATAGTATTCCTTAGTTCTTATCACCAAATCACAACTAATCATATATATCCAGTCTGACTGCTGGATCAAACACCAAATACCTATGGGTACACCACAAATAATGGAAAGACTAATCTGAAGTGTCGTTCTCTAGAATTATTTACAATAGCTGTTGGTCAGGCTGAATCCGTAATAGACAAATATAATGAGTCGAAAAAAGAGGTGCACGGGGAAGTTGTTTATTCCTTTCTAGAAAGACATGATGGATAATGTTAATAGAGAAGGTATTTGCCTAATTGTCTAAAACAAACTGATTATATAACCTCATTGAGAAGAATTGGAAGCATGAAATTGCCCGAGAAAAGCAAAAAATATGTCCATATACGAAACTTGGCAGCTATTGCATATAATAATCAATCATTGTGTATCTTTTAATGAGATTTTGTTGAGTCTGAGATCATAATAGGACCCACTATATGAAATGGAACAAGTACAAAATCTTGCATTTGTTGCTTCTGACAGACCATCTTGATTTCACAGATATCTCATGATCTTTACTAGGTAATCTGTTTCTCATCTGAAGAAAATAACTAGTTACTTTGGATATCAACAAAACCATTTCTCCAGATAACACATATATTTTGTCCATACCTCTTCGTTTGACACATACTGTACAATGAATACTTGCATAGTACAATGTAAGCCTTCTAGTTTTTGTGCATAAGATGATTTTATTTCTCATAGGACTTAATAAACCTCAACACTAGGTACAAATCTGTCAGCTGAACCAATCTTTGAAACTGGAAAAGGAGAAAAGTGACCCATTTCGCTCTTCTCATCCTACTGGCAAACAGTTGACTAGAAGACTTGAGTGAATCAGCATTTCACATAGCCCAGCCCCACTCAAACTAGTCTCAGCTTCGTGATACTATCCTGGTAATTAGTGACATAGACCAAACCAGGTCCAATATGATTCAGACCTTGGCTGGATTCGAAATCCCAGGCTCAAGTACTATGTACTAATTGAGAAGCTATGCCTGAGCCAAGCTTGTTCAAATGGAGCTTGGTTGTTTGAGACCAACTTGGAATCTGTATCGAGAAAGTGTTGCTGATGTATCAGTCCATTCGGGGTCCATTAATAAAAAGTTTGAGAGGCTAGTAGAAATCCACGGCACCCTTGTCAAGCATTTACCACTAAAAATAAGTAGTACTGACAAAAATGAAACCACAATATGTAAACAAGTACATATTATTCCAGCATCGTTATTATTCAATTCATGAAACTTCTAAACGGAATCAAATGGTAAATTGAAGTTGTACCAGGAGTCATTCCAAGCTCCACCATACGCGATAATATGCGTTTTTGTAGACACAATTGTTGATCTAACCAATTTTGTGAAAGTGGACCACCCCATCTACATATTTAACAAAGTAAACAAGGTAAGCAAATAGCAATGGAAGTGTCAGAGCACAAGAAGCATGAATATGAGTATTCTACCTATTTTCCACAGTTACTTTTTAGTAACACCCAATTATCACTCTTACATACAAACCTATTCCTTCAGGGTCAGCAATAGCTACAAATTCCGTTCTTTTAACAATTTTGCTCTATAGTGTGAAAACTTTACTCTTATTAGGGATAAAGAAGCACTTTAATATTGTCATATTCTGGTATTACTTCCCATGTCTTGTGACGCATTTCTATAATCATGCACCATGCTTCTTAGTAGCATTGCTGAGATCTAATTTCTTAATTTAGAAGTACCTCATGACTGTTTGGGACAACTCATTCCTTAGTTGCAATTGCAACACACATGTCTTGTTGAAATAAAAGAGGAAGCCACCTCATGTTTAGGAGGGCCACCTCACTCCCTAGATGAGCTTATATACTTAGGAGCGATGAGTCAACACCATATCTGTTATGACAGTGAGACCTCGTGATTATGAAAGACACCTCATTCTCTTGTTAGCAAGATGATGTCTTGCTAAAGTATAGAAGGACCACACTAAGAAGAAAAGGGAATAGGAGACAAGCGAAAAGAAGGAAAAGAGAAGACTCTTTCAAGTAGATTTTAAGGGGAAGAAAGGTTTAGGTGAGTAATGGGATCCTTGGAATGATTTTCCTACTTTGTTTCATTATAGATAATTTTCATTTTATATGAATGCAGTTTATGAAGTTCTGCTAGAAATGATATTCACTTGGTGTGGATTTTGATATGCATGAATCTGCTGATTACTTGAAATGGTAAGTATGTGTTGTATGCTATACTCGGGAAGCCCTCGATCGAGGGACTTAAAACATCCGATTTAGCTACAATGATCTGGGAGACGTCACTTACAGCTTTAAATTGTTTAGATTCACCACAAGGATGAATTTAGTACATAATATGTATTGTCATACTACGGATAATTCCGTTCAGCCGAGGAGTAAGCACATGTTGTTTAATTCAAAGTAGTATAATCGTTCTGTGATGTTATTAGCCATCAGCATGTATGTATAATGCAGCATAGTGGGATTTTGGTTTCAGCATCAATATTACTCATTGGGCTGGTTAGCTCATCCCATTCTCATTATATTCCAGGAGATGAAGTTTAGACTTACAGTTTCAACATCTCGGCATCTTTTATATGCAAGGAAGACTGGAGTTTTGTGCAAGAATGATGTTTTGTTGTATAGTACATACATATGTATATAGAAGTCCCAAGACTTGTAGATAGTTGTAAGATGTTTAGAGCTGTAGAAGAGAGTAAGTGTTTTATGTATCAGCTTTTGATGTAAGAATTGAAGATCTGAGATGTACTTATGTTGTTCTAATGAATGAGCTTAATGTGTTTTGAACTTCAGATATGTTATAAGGTTCCGCTGCCACAACCCAATCAAATTGTCGCATAGCATAAGTCTTTAGCAATACTACTACATGCCTAGGTCACAACCTCAAAGAAGAAGATGATGTTGGGGTCGTGACAAATATAATAATAAAAAGAAAAAGCACAATAAGCATGGCACCAATGGTTGCATGCTTGTACGTATTACATTGAGAATTCACGCACAAACTCAGAAATTAAAAATAAAATCAAAGCAAATAATATACATTCATGTGCACTAAAATCTATGAGCATTCCCATCATAATCCCTACTAGTGAGGGCTTTAACCGAAGACTCGATACGATGCATCTATCGTCAGGTGATAACCATATGCCCTGATTTTCTAAGCCCTAAACTCAGGACGTGATATAATTATAAACAAATCACATGATCACTGGGCAATTATCTGCTAATTGCCCACATAGGACCTACATCAATAATAGTCAGACATCAAACCACAAATGAATCTCAATGTACAAAACATCATCAATATATATCAAAAAGGGATAAAATCCACAAAATGTACATATCATTATATACATGACCAAATCATACTGATTTCTGGACAGCAGCCGATGACAGGTATCCTCATTGTACAAAAAAAGTAAAGGGATACATCAGATGCTCACTATAATGTTTCTAAAAAAGAAACAATATACATCGTGAGGTGATAAGCATAATGCCCTGATTTTCTAAGCCCTAAATCAGGGACGTGATATGATTATAAACAAATAATCACATGCTCACTGGGCAATTATCTACTAGTTGCCCACCTAGTGCCTACATCAATAATAATCATACATCAAACCACAAATGAATCTCAATGTACAAAACATCTTTAATATATATCAAAAAGGAATAATATCCACGAGATGTACATATCATTATATACATGACCACATCGTAGTGATATCTGGACAGCAGCCGATGACAGGTATCCTCATTGTACAATAAAAGTAAAGGGATACATTTATTGGATATCTCGAAGCTCCATCGCCTCAGATTTCCTCATGGATATCTGCATCATGCAGCCCAGAAGGGAAGCAAGCCTAATGCCCAGCAGGGAAAATAAAAATGAACCATTTGTACTTATTTGAAACTCTACATTTCCTCTACAAACTACCTGAACCTCGGGCTAGGACCTCTCAGTTCGCACGCTAATGGACCTTGTCCCAAAACCTGTACCAACCTACATTTATTGGGCATCCTCCAAAATTTCACATGAATTTAAACTTAACATGTTTCCTTAAGCACTATCCAAGGGACCGCATGCAAACCAAATATCACATGTAATCCTGGCAATTGTCAATGGGTGAAATACAATCAAGTAATCACGATTTTCTAGTCATTACCCAAGGGTTTATGTGCATGTTATTGTCGTGCCACTGGCACGTGTCTTGCAGACTTTCAGTCAAAAAGTTGTCAGTATCGGCAGGCCCGTGCCGGTACTAGATGTGTCGTGCCAAAAACATATTGACAACAAGGATTGCCATATCGGCCGGTAGTTATCCACCTAGTGAGGAGTCGAGTCGATCTCCGGCCCTGAAAGCAGTTTTAGGGTGTGTCGGGGCTGTATGGTCGAGAGATGTGGTTTCGAACAGAACATACCGGTCCGTACATGTATTAGTCTAATAGCGAGTTATCGGTGTTGATAGGATGGGCATGTGGCCATTCATGTCTCCATTTTCATTGATAAAGAGGATAAGCAGAAGAGAGGGGAAAATTGGAAAGAAGAGGAGAGAAAGAGGGAAATAAGAGGAGAAGAAGAAGAGAGAGGGAGAAGGGAGAGGGAAAAGAGAGGAGAGAAAGAGGTGGAAAGAGGGAAAGGAGGCGAGAAGGAAGAGGAGAGGACGGAAGAGAGACGAGGCCATAAGAGAAGAAAAGGGAAAAGAAATAGAAAAGGGAAGAGAGAGGAGACAAGGGAAAAGGTAAAGTACTGGCCTGCTAATGCATAAGAAAGGGAGAAAGAGGAAAGAAGAGAGAGGTATTGATTAATTTTTATATTCATTTTCATATTTCTTTTCATGTTAATTACACTTGCTGATTATTTTCATATTAATTATCCATGTTAATTTTGATAGTAATTGTAGATTACTAGATTTTATAACCAAAATATTTAAAACTAGTAAAAAAACTTAAAAATTAACATTCAATATATTATAATTAAAAAGTAAACTGGATATGCTGATTACAAGTGAATATCAATTTTAATCAATTACATTTTTCAGCTTCAATAAATTTTAATTGAAGCAATAATGGAAAAAATTGCGAAAAAAGGACACAATTAGTTGGGCCAAGGCTTTTCAACCGACACGAGTGCGTCCCAGTGGTACGTACTATTCCGATCATTTATCGGCACGGTGAGTATCACCGGTACGACAATCCTACTTCAAAATGTGTAAACTTTGTAATCCGTGGAGCAATGGACTAGTAGCATCCAGCCATCCACAATAAGAATCGAAATGAGCAAAGTTGCTAGTAATGAGGGGCTTTGATGGAACACCACAGCATGTAAAGATATCACATAACCCAAGTTACCCAGCAACTACTGAGAAAAATCAAGGGATAAACATAAGGTTGTTGACAATGAGATAGAATTATAGATTATCTTAAAACTCATAGATTTTCATAAACAAAAGGAAATAAGAAATTCACTACAGCAATTAGTGTTCAAAGCATCAAATGCAGGAAACCAAAACCATCACCATCAAACATCTATGCCAGCTATTATCCATAAACAGTCATCAGAAATGAAACCACAAAACACTTTGTTAGGTAATAATTTAGGTAAATTTAAAATCTAGAAACAATCAAGTCACTATAATTTATACTTTCCTTATTTGCTATCTGCATGCCTATGCACATAATTTATCCAGAGGTGATGCATACAAAATTAACCTACCCGTGTAAATTCCCCATCCGCGCCCATGCAAGAAATGCTGGACCACCAAAAAACTCATTTAAATCTTTTCTAGTAACATTAAAATCCTGAAATCAAAATCAGAACATTAAAACAAACCTGATGATACAGGATAGTTGTATTGATGCAAACTTTTAGGGCTTAATAGAATATAGACTGTACAACACAAAATCATGCAAATACATGGACTTTAAGTCAAATTTGAGAAACCAAGGATGTATCCAGGTAGCAAAACTCCAAATATCTCAGAACTTGAAGCATTGTAACTGTCAGTATGTGCAAAGGCTCGGTTCTTTAATGGCAAAGTAGATGTTGCTCAAATCCAAAGCAACCTTTATTCTGAACCTCTGACCATCTGGAAGTAGAGGACGGTAGAAGAAAAGGAGAACACAAAAGCTGATACACCATGGTTTATTTCCACATTTTCCCAAGGGCACTTATGTCCTCAAGACCAAGGGAGGCATTTTGGGTCAGCAACCTCTACCCACAAAGAACCTTAATAGTTTCATAGGGTGACAAGAGAACCAACCAGTACCTGCTCGACCTTCTATTATGGTATTGAGATGAAAATGCACAAAAGAAACAAGGAAACACCGCGACTATATAGTAGAAGGCAATGACAACATTCAGTTGCCTACGACATATCCTAGTAGATTTTCAATTCCTAATTGAGTTGAGTCTTAGTTTGGTTCCTAGTTTACTTGCTTAATGTTGTTCTTGTTTCTTAGGTTACTTATTTCTTATTCCAGGCCAATTCTAGTTTATTTTCAGCCGTATGTATTTGATTAGGACTCCTACTTTAGATGCTTTCCTGGTTATGATGTAATAGGGCTCTTGTGCATTTATATGCGCGTTAATAAAAGAGGAGGTATCGTCAAATACTTTTATCTTCGAACCTTAGTTGAATTAAGGTTGAGCTCTCGAGCTTTTGAACAGGCTAAGCCCTTCGGAACTCTTCAATCGCTCTTGACCGGTATGCTCTCTCCCCCCCTCTCTTACTGATTCTCTCACTCTTATCGCCCCTCTCTCTATGCATCTCTATCTCTCTAGCCCATCCACCTTGAACTCTAAAGCCCCATCCACCCTAAACCCTAAAGCCCCAACTACTCTAAAGCCCAAATTCGAGCCACCCAACCCTAAGTTCTCCCAAAATCCTAACCCTCATCCTCTCTCTCCTCACACAGAAACCCTGACCCTAACCTCAATCGCCACCTCCATGCCTCCATCCCTTTTGGAGATCCATCGTCCCTTCCATCCTCACCATAGTCGGACTCAAACTGACGGTCCAGCCTCCGTTCTAGGGCTTTGGGAAATGTCCAAGAACCTATACATACAAGATGCTCGTACCACTGAATGGATGTAGAACATGGTGTCAGCAAAGCCGAAGGGAATCCACCGAAAGGAAGCTGAACATGATGCTCGTCACACGAGGATGACACTCTAGAGGTGGATTGACAAATTCACTCCTCTCAATATCAAGAAAACTCGTCAAAGGAGATGAAAAAAAGGTAAAAGTAGATGAGGCAAAGAAAATCAACTCTAGGGTTTTATTTCTCAAAAGAAAAAACAAAAATACGGTTTTGCTAGGTGGCCAAACGCATATAAACAGGCCTGAACATCACCAAACAAAATTAAAAGAGTCCAAAGGAAACAAACTCACTAAGAAAGCATTAAAAGGACCAATTTGGCTTGGATTAGATCATGCCCGGATGGCTCATTGAATTGGCTCGAGTACGCCTTTAGTGGCACCTTGAAACTTTATGTAAAAGAGAATTCTGTTTGCTCGAGCCTAAACAATTCTCGATCAAGTTGTTATACTCGGATTGATCTCGCCCGCATGCAGGAATTGCCGCACTTGAGCGATTTCGGCTTTGGCGCCTCAATCCACCTATTTTGGAACGCTCGAAGAAATAAACGCTTGTCTCATCCTTATCCTTATTCATCTAATCTACTCCTACCTCGGTGTGTAAAAGCAAAGAACGAGTATATGAATACCAAAAAGAAAATCAATCTTGCTTCTCATAACAAGACTCCAACCATTGCTCCTCATCACACAAAGATATAATAGCAGAATCATGACAAAATATAAGTCATAGAAGACAATGAAATGTGAAGCTGAATCTAGAAAAAAAAAGGAAGAAAAGGGGGAGGGGTTTATAGACTCTTTTGTCCTATTCACCCCAAGGTTTCAGTCTCCTCTCCCTTGTTCTACTCCTCTAAGCTCTCTTTTCTAGTTAAACTGGAGATGAATTCAAGGGTCTAATAAAGACGAAGAAAACCCTAAACAACCTATGCTACATAAGGGAGAGGCTGAGTCAAAAGTAAAAGGTGTCTAAAAGAGGTCCCTTGCTTTTTTAGAAGTTGCATGATGGAGTATTGAAAGTTCAATATAGCTTTTGAAGTGAGCAGGATGGAAGCCCAAAGCTGCAGGAGAAGAGTATGTTTTAAAAAAATGCAATGGTCTGCCTATATGACCTACTTCCCGGATTTTGCATACTCTCTTATTGACTGATTTACTATTTGGTCCATGTCATCTTCTTCATACAAATTAAGGTGCTTTCATCTAGACTATTAAATAGAATATTGCACCTAAAAGACTTCTCCAAGAATACTGTCCCTTTAAGTTTGTGGAGTCTTGTGTGTGAATTCATTCTCAAATTGGATCTTTCCACCTAACTTCCATTGAGAATGTTAGCATTTGAACGATTTCCCTAAGGATGGTGTCCCTTCAATAGTCTGATTCAGAAATACTTGTGGCCCTGCACCTAGACGTTGTTAATCTGTAACTTTCTTCTTTCAAACATTGGAATCCTAAGTGATTAAAAAGCAATTCATCATTTGACACCAACTGTGACATACTAGTGTGTGATATCAGATTCCCTTTGCCATAGAACCTTTTAACCCGAATTCTCTTACAATAAAAGGATCAAGGATACATAATGAAAATAATAGCATCAATATACTAGCTCTAGCAAGGAAGATTCAGACGTTATGACATCGCTGAAACTTGAACATTATAGAACCTAAAGTAACACACCCGCCATCAAGCTGATTTAGAGTTCTTATCCTTTAGAAAGTACGATTGAGTTAATTTAGAGAATCAAGTTAGCCAGAAGCCTCAGATCTTGTCAGCATTGCTAATTACGCAACTGAAACTCCATTTAGCCAACATTTTGTCACATGGGATCATTCAGTATTGACAATTAAGACAAAAGATCAATTGGTACCATAAAATAGCAGTGTGTGGCAAGCAAATGTTTTCAGAACAACAAAAAAAGAAAGCAACACAAGCTTTTTTTATGTCACCTTAAAAACCTTTTGCCAAATGGCTTCTTGCCCAGTGAATGCCAAAGGCAAGTTTACTCCTTGCAGAGCCATCCAGTCCAACTCTTTCTCCCATCTTTTCCAATTCCACCAAACAAATGAATCTAGGAGGAAGATAATTGGTTGTCAAATCTCCCCAGAAGAAAGACGCATGCCATTGCACCAAGGCAAATACAGCGAAACTATTTAAAAGAACAACGACATTGGAAACAGAGGAAGTTAAGATACATTGAATGATGTATTTAAAAAGAGTGTAAAAGATCCCAAAAGCAGGATTGACAAGCCGGCATTTAAACTTTCTTCTATTAGATTAAACTTTTTGATCTAATAAATCTTCAGTCCATGAGTTTGCAAGCAGGTGTGTTATGGAATACACAAATTAACTTCTCAAGTTGACGACTGTAATGACCCGAATCCTAAAGAGGAAACCTCATCCTCTAACATGACACGAGACGAAACACACAGACTAATAAAGCTTAACTAAAAGAAATATCATACTAGAAAAAGAAACTCTTACTGACAATCAAACTAAGACGATGTTCTGGAAAAGAGAAAGTGATTAATAAGCAACTCGGACTTTAAACTGAAATAATGTTCCTAAAAAGTCACATAAAACATGATTAAAACTGAAAGAAGCTATAAACTAGTTCTAAACTCTTCTATTCTCTACTCCCATCCCCGCGCCTACGCAGAATCTTGGGTGTCTGAAAAAAAACCATCTATCTCATGAGCATAAAGCCTAGTAAAAAACAACACATAATAGAATGATATCCAAACAAAAGTGTTCGCAAAAAAAAAACTGAATTAAAACACATCACTTGAGAAAGAGAATGATCACACTTTATTAAACTTAAAAGCTGAACTTTTCATGCCCATAAATCACACTTAAAGCTCTTGCATGACATGAACTTTAATGCATGATATAATGAGATGCATCTCTTTGGCTCTACCGCCGAGTACTATAGCGGTGTTTGGTGATAGCACCCCACATGCACTTGGGATAACTATCATTACTCATACTAGCATAAGGTTGAGCCTCGGCTCTTTCGGACTCAAACGCCCAGGACCCACAGTTGGTCTCGACCAAACAATGGACCCTTAGAAGTACTCATCCTTAGTTGCCCAGCCATGACAACTAAGGATATCTCAGATCTCATTCCACCTTGGTGGTAACTTTTGCTTGGCAAACATGCACATCATGCATATGCAATGCTTCTGAATAATTATTTAAACATGCTGACACATGCATAGAGATGATCATGCACCATCCTACATACACATGAGATGCTATGCTCAAAAGCTTGACATTGTAAACTCATAAATCGATGCACACAACTTGACACTATAAAACCATACATTGATGTGCATTCATTGATCAGGAACAAGACCGAACATGGAACTAATATAACTTGACTAAACTATTGTATACTTAACATAAGCTAGTAAATTTGCATACTTAAGAACTGAAATCTAAAGCGTTGCAAATCCATAGTAAACTTAAGTTTAAAGATGTAGGAATCAGAAAACTGCATATACTAATTTAAAAATCTGAAGCATTACAATCTGCAACATAAGTTTCGGAAAAAAAAGATCATTGACTGAACTAACGCATAAGCTCATAACTCTAAAAGACTTAGAAGATTAAAACACCTCAGTAAAGAATCAATTCTACTGCTTGTCTTTCTACAAGTAACCGGAATCTGCAATCAACAACTCTAAAAACAATAAGACACTCTCTTAAAATCTGCTATACAAACCATGAGGGACTACTTGACTGAGAATCGCAGCAACCCTAATTCTATAAATGAAACCTAAAAAAAAGTTCATTGGTTCTCTAATTTAATTAAATAACACCTGAATAAAACCTTATGATTAAGTTTAAAATCTGAAATCTGAAAATGGGGAGAAAGAACATGAAATCTAGAAATCTGAAATCTGGAATAAGAATCTGAAATCTAAAAGCAAGGATATGAAATCTGAAAACAAAAAGGTAGAAATATGAAATCTGAAAACAAGAACCAGAAATCTGAAATCTGAACTCTAAAACCCTAAAACTAGAAAAGATCAACACTCAAGTTAGGGTAACATCTATTACATGTGTACCTACCTTACTTGTCCTTCAAAAGCCCTAGTATTGAATCCTTACAGCCAACCGAACAGCCCCCAAAGCTCTCTTGAACGAAGGACTTGAAGAAAGAGAGGAGAAAGATACGTATAAAACCCTAAAATAAGGGTTGTGGCTATTATATGTAATAGGAAATCTGGATTCTAATAATTAGAGTCCTAATGGATTCTAAACTAATCCAATTGGTTATTTATAAGAACTTAACCACAACCTTTTAATAAACTTAGTTGACTAGATCTAATTCTAATTGGATTCAAACCAACTTATAGTTGCTGGGATTTGATCTAAATAGAGTCTTAATTGACTCAAACTCTTACAATTAGGTCTCAAAAAGGTACTTTAGGATAACCTAATCAACTAGGGTTACAATTAACTGATTTACTATCCTAATTAGAGTCTTAGTCCAACGTGAACTCTAGGGCATCAATCAATTCCAGGATTTTACAATGACAACATAAATATGTAGGAAACTGCTAACAGACCTGGAGGGGATATCAAGTACTACATCAGATATAAGGAGTACCTTCCATCTAGTATTATATCCTGCAAAACGAATTTCAAAGTTTGGTTGTGTGCTTGTGCTATGTGCATCACCTTTATAAACTGGGCCACATTAGGACAAATTTGGCAGCACAGTAGATTTGGTAGCTGATAACAGGAGTTGATTCATCATAAGAGAAGTGAGTTCAACTATTGAACATAGTAGATCATTTCAACTCATAATGCATGTCATTATGCTGAAGGAACCAAATGACTAATAAATGAGAATTGTCCATGGGTTCTGTGAGGACCCGTTCCTCCAACCTGGTCCGACTGCGTTGGGTCGAGGGTCTGGTTTTGTGGTTTGGCTCGGTTGGCTTTGGTTTGTGATCGGTTGATCGCATCGCTGCTTTTGGACCCCAGCGGCAATTTGGTAAAATTGCGCCCTGATGGTCGATTTCACACCTACGTAGTGCACACAGCCTTGATTGATGTATATAATTGGATAGATCCAGTAGGAGCGTTCGTGATCGTCAGATCCGGACGAGATTACGACGAGATCGCAATTTAGAGTCAAATCGGATTCAGTCCGATCAGTTGGCTCGTCTGAACCGGCTAAGCCACTTAAGTGGCTTAACCCTCTTCTCTCTCCCTCCCTCTTCTCTCTCTCTCTCCCTCTTTCTTTATTTTCCTTTTTCTTCTCTTTCCCTCTTCCTTCCCCTGCCTTCCCCGTGCCCGATCCCTCTTCTCCTCCCTTTTCTCTCTCCCACGACAGCCCCTCTTCCTTCTCCGGCGACGGCTGCGGTTGTGGGAGGATTCCGGCGAGTTGGAGACAGCGACGGAGGACGGCGGATCACGGCGGATTAGCAAAGATTGAAGACTTGGATTTGCGTTTAAGGTAGGGTTTCTACCTAAATCTTTGGATTAAGCTAGATCTAGGGTTTGGTTTGATTGTTTGTTGATTTCTTTGTGCTAATTAGTTCCTCATAGCATGCTTAGTAACTGATTGAAGCTTCATACGATTTGATTTGGGTTTTATCCTGATTTTAGCAAGTTTTTCCCGGATTTTCGTCGATGCTGTTCTTTAATGAACAGTTGAGTTAAAGCTTGATTTCTGAGCTGTGTGAGCGTGATCTCGTGTAACTTTCAAGATGAAAGTTGTAGATCATCGAATCTACTTTCAATTGCCGCTGATTTCATAATTTTTGGATTTTTCTAAGATTTATTATGAAGTTTTCCCTGATCTGCGGCGAAACTGAATCTTTGATAAAGTTTGGGTTTTTGGCCGAATTCTGGGTTTTATCTTGGTTTCTTTGCTTGATCTTTTCGCGGTAGATTAATAAGAATGCTAGGTAACATGTATGGTAATCCCAGTAGGATTTGGATGGATCTGTGCATGCTTAGTTCAATGTCATGTTTGTGGAGGTTTTCTCCTTTATGCAAATTGATATATTCTATGTGATAAAAACTAGTATGCTAGTAGGCGGTCTTCAGATGGATTTCATGTGAATTCAACGTGGATTCCTCGAGAGAATAGGTTTGGGTTTTCTATTTACAAAAATGTTATCTTTAATGAATTTCATCGATTCCTTCTATCAATTTTATGTTAGCATTTTTCTTAGCATATTATCCATATGTATATATAGGCCCTATGTGTGGCCCAGCCCTATGTGAGGCTTGTGGTTGAACCAAGGGAGTCATGCCCCTTTGGATGTTTAGTTAATGTGTATTATAACCGTTGAGCGTTGGTTGGCCGGGGTTGTACCCCCGTTGTAGGAATTTTGGGAGACGGTTGTTTAAGCCGTCTTAATGCCAAAATTCCGATTGAATGTGTTGTTGCTTGTTTACGGCATATGGGCGCCGTTATAATATTGTAATCTTGTAATTTAGACCTTTATCTGTTTTATGCATATGTACCCCTTGGCGAGCCATAGGCTATGCCTAGACTTGTATATTGCTTGACATATTGTTGCATGTATGAATTCCTCTTGATGTGTATGTGAACATTGCATGCATTTGCTTGCATTAGAGACATTCAGGCTAGGTGGTAGGCAATGGATTCGATCATCCATCAGGGTTCTTGGGTAACCCGAATCTAGCCCTAGGACCGGGGTTTGGGTAGTCAAGGATTATGACACTATTGTCATCAATGATTATGTTTGATATCATTCGATGATTATTAAGTAGTCGGACTGAAATATTATATTGTTTGAGGTTTAGAGGTTGTGTCGCTTCTCCAAGGCCAAGTGCTAAGAATGGCCGTCGATGTCCCTAACGTGTGTCCTCACGCAGTGGTTTCCTGCTGGGTAAGGGTGCTCCTACTGGTTCTGGTTCTGGTTTCGATTTCCTCTCAACGTGTTTGGTTAATGTTCCCAGCGTGGTCAGTTGAGAATAGTAGGATCCCTTAAGGAATCGATAGGGGTTATGGGACCCCGTGGCATCTTTTAGACTTAGGCGGAGAAACAACACTGTTGTTGTTTCCCTTCCTTTCTGTGTGACGTAAAATAGCGTAAAACCCTACTGAGTTTTGTTGCTCACTCCTACCCGGGCTGCATCGGCGATGCAGGTCGATGCAGTCCTTTCTTTTCAGGTGATCTTCTAGGCGTTGGCGCACCATTCTCGAGGTAATCGCAGACTTGGAGGTTCGAGGAGTACTCGACGATCCTAGAGTTTCCCCTTTTGTTAAAAGTTGTACATTTGTATTTGTATTAAATGTATAATTTCCACCTCGAGGATTTGATCATCTGTATTAAATTATGTAATGAGGGTTGATGGAATTGTTGTATAAATAGACGTATAAGAACCTGTGCTAGTAAGTGAAATGATAATAGTAGGATTGTATTCGTGCTGAAATTAGAACTGTTACAATTATTGTTTTAAATTTATGGTGAAATAGTAATCTGTACATGGTTCAAATTGAGAACTTATAGGGGAGACTCTCGCCGTTTGATTTATTAGAGTTTATGACCCTCACGTCCTAGTCCGGATGGGTTTTCTGGGTCGGGGCATGACAGGTTCTGCCCAAGTTTGACTTGGACCATGCCTAGCCTACCGAAACCTAGCCATATAATGATGTTCCAGGCCTAGACATGAACCTGAGTCAAAATTTGCTAGCCAAACTCGGTCCTGGCCAAAATCAGGTTTGAGGTTGACTTGAGTCCATTTCAGGTCTTCAGGCCCAAAACAAGGATCCAGACAATTGGTTGACTTTGCCCACCAGTGCTCACATAGTGAAGAGAACAAGTTAGATAGAAATCACATTTACTCTGAATGCTTATTGCACAGGGTAATATTCCTTCCATAAAAATACAACTACGAGATCAAATGATTCTCTAAGAACTGACTGCTACCAGAAAATGATTTATATGCATATGCTGGTTTAAGAAAACCACAACAATCAGTCAAAGGACAGATGTTGGCTGAATTCAGGATAAATCATCTTGTGGACTCAGGCAAGCAGTTGCCCAAAGAGGAAGGAGGGTCATGCGTCTGACCACCACTACACGGCAAATGTATTTTGATGGCTCCAGACGCAAGGTGGCATGGGAGCAAGTATTGTTTTTTTTGCTCCTAATGGTCTAGTACTCTGGTTTTTCACAATTCATACCAGCTTCATTTCCCATGCATGAACAACATAGCTGAGAATGAAATCTTGGTTACGGATTACTAGCATTGGGGCTAACAACAATTCAAACATCACTTAAAGTCGACATATAAAGATACAAAGGCCTCCATATTAAACATTTTCAAAAAATATGCAATGTGGGTAAACAAGAGGTTTCAAATGTGTCAAGATTTTATTGTTGTCGCCAATATTTAATCCTCAAAGTAAAACTTTCACTTTCATTCAGCGCCACATATTCGCATTGTGTACTGTTCTCATTGCTTTTTAACTCTCATAGAATTTGATGTCGGATTTAATACAGAAAATTCTACTTCCTCTGAATCTGCCATACATATTAGGCATCACACTATTAGCTCATCTAGGGTTCATGCTTATTGAGACTGGGTGAGATCTATGTCCATGTGATAACAGTCTACCAAATTATTTGATAGTACCATTCCAAACATCAGTAAAGTAATATCATAGCCATTTCTACCGAAGGAGTCTCCATAATAGCAATATATCAATGGCATATTGTTCAAATCCAGTCAAAAGCCCTCGGATATCGGGTATTTGATTGTTTCTGGAATTGTGCTTTTCGGAGTTAATACTTTTAACCTTGCAATTTCGATGCAATGTCAACTCCATAATTAGGTACTTATTGATCTCTTAGCTCATGTAGGGTTATCAACTTCTAGGTGTCTCGGAATTTTATCTAGACGAGTTAAATATTGAAAGCATGGTTTTTTGTGTCGGTCAGCGTAGTCGGCACGAACCGATACTTATCATGCTAGTAGGATATCACATGCTTGTGATTCGCACCAGCATAGGTCGCGCCTACATTAACCATGCTTCTGATTGGCACGATATCCCATGATTGTGAGGCCTCGATCTACAGCTCATTAATCTACATTATATTCCAAAGATACGAGATGGTTTGTTCTGAAATAACTACGTCTTGAACATCTTAAGCATACATTAAATATCATATTCCTTTTGGTGGGTACGATTCATGTTTCTAGAAATGACCTTCCTATGGGTATAAATATCATTAATGTGTTTACGAAATAGAGAAATAGATAGTGAAGTTTCTAAAACTAAACTTTATACCATGATTAAATTTTCAAAATCTAGTCAGCTAAAGTAGACTAATGCAAATGTGCAATTACATAAAGTTGGCAAGAAAAGCATGATCAATTACTTCAACAGCCAATGTACGGTAGAGAAAAAAACAGCCACTGTATGGCAGATAAAAATTAAAGAACGGCATTCTGATAATAGCTCCATGGAACAGGATGCAAAATCATCACCCCTTGATCTTCTACAGGTAGCCGCGAGCCAGCGACCCAGGTGGAGGAATTGAAGCAAAAGTTAGCAAGAAAAACATGATCGAGTACTTACAACTAGAAGTAACGACATTCTGATAGTAGCTCCATGGAATAGGACGCTTAATCATCACCCCTTGATCTTCTACAGGTAGCAGCGACCCAGGTGGAGGAATTGAAGCCACCTGAATGCCACCAGTCTGGTCCCATGATATGTGAGCACCACACCAGTACTTCAAGTACCAATGCAGTCCAGATGCAATCTCAATAGCTGTTGTGCCTTCAACCCTAAAATGCAATTTAAATTAATGGAAAGGATTAGTTACTGGACCGTATACAGAGACTAAATAAAATACAAATGAAAATCAGGTCACTAGATTTCAATTACACGACATTAAACCCCATCTAGCTATAACACCTTCAAATTCGTTAAAACTCACAGGAAGACGAAAAGAAGAAATGCGCACAGTGAAATGGATAAATAACACCTACAGCTTTGTCGCCTTCTCTAGCCGCAGCAGTTTTGACTGCAACGTTGACAAGACTAACCAGCATATTAATAGACCGACGAGATCCAGGTTCCTTTCTCTCTGTCCCGTCTTTTCCTCCATTGAAAAGCTCTAGTAGAATATCCTTTCTTCCCCCTCTATCATACCCCTTCCAACCTAACCTCCTGTCATGCCACCCGCTAGCTGCTAGCAGCTCGACCTTCTCTCTTCTAGTTCCTTTGAACTCCACGTCTCCTTTCCATCCTTATCCTATCAATGCTCCCAGGAAAGCGCACCTTCACCTAAATCCAAGCAACCATCACCATCTCCATACCACTCACCTCGTCTATGTCAACACCCCTGCCTCTTGTCCCGTGCCTAGTGTCATAAGGGTGGTTTCACAAGGAATTTTTCACCACCTGTAATGCCACCAAGTGATCTCATCATTGATCAGCTTAATCGAAGCCAAAGCAAAATAACACCAACATGAGGCTAAGTAGACATTGGCCTCGACTTTGTTGCTACTGAGTCTGCTATAAAGAATGATCGAATCCCTTGCGATCCCCCACCCCCAGAGACAGGGTCTTCGATGATGTTCCAACTGCTCTTGACTTACACTCTTCACCCTTATCTCTCTCAAGTAAAAGGCCCTCAAAGCTTAGCCACTTAGTCTTTCTTTTCTCTTTAAGAGTTAGCAAAATTCAACTCTATGTTCTCGTCTCAGTCCTTTTTCATCAGCTGGCCTCTTGTAGAATTCAGTTAAAGAAGATGAAAATATATGCTACAATTTAGCACAAGAAAATTCGTAGTTGCATGATGCCCGAGCAAGATCGCCCCACTTGGCCTAGCAAATTCGCAATTGCCAAGCAAGATCGTGCCATTTGGCCTAGCAAATTCGCAACTGCTTGCGAGTTGGGCCATGGCTAGGTCAACCTACACGCCACCTAGGCCACGATCCCACCATCCACACACCACCTCCAAATCGACTACATGCACAACCAATCAGCCCTCTGCGCATCTTGAAATTGCATGCACCACCCTACACACCCGCACGTCTGAGCGCCAACTATGCCCACGTGCCCACTATGTACGACATGTCTGAATTCTCGTCCAATCGTAGGTATGCTCGCCCAAGTGCTCCACGCATAGCCTGCATGTGATCTACACACACAACACACCAGCAGCTGTCTACCATGCTCCAGCTCATAAGTGTGCGCTCATGCGTACACTAGCTTGCATGCCTATGCGCCCAAGCGCTCGGCATGCCCACTGTGACATGAGCGGGTGTTCTTTTAAGCAGATCCCTCAAAGACAAAACTTGACTCAGTGTATTCAAATCATGTCCACTGAGACACCAACCAAAAGTCCATTCTCTAGAGTCCTCAAATTAATCATGGCAGTTATAGTTTCAAATATCTAGAATGCAATTGTTGCGTTTTCGATGGGAAGGACAGACGCAATCAAGATATTAGGCCTTTTTATGGATGAATTAAGCCTTTTACCATGGCTTAGGGGGCAAATGCCCTACATTTCCAACAATTTGGGGGCTTGGGGATTTGACCCCAAGACCAAGTGACCAACCCATTGCCACCACCAGGTAATAAACACTTGAACCACTCAAGGGATGTATCAAGATATTTGGCGGGTGATCCTCCAAGTGTCAAAAAAGCTAGAAGAAATCACCAGTTTATTTGATGAGTCCTTGAAAGCAAAGTCCTTTAATAGTGTTGGAGGATTGACCATGTGCCTTGATGGAAACCTTTTTGCCTTGTGCCTTTATGCACCTAGCTATCTATTTCGGTTTTTGTGCTTTTGCGATAGCAATGGCCTTTGTATAGCTTCCTCTCATAAAATTTTGCCTTGGTACCACAGCTTACTATGGAAGTGAAGTATGTGTATATATTCTGAGCAAAAAAATCTGAGGCATAACTTCCTAAATTTCTCAAAGGAAAAGAACATATAAAGGAAAAAATTGCAATTGCACATTATCTAAGAGCAAGTGGTGGAAGAAGATAAATGTAAGCTTCAGTCACTACAAAAATGCTAAGATGTATCGAGCCAAGAAGTTGGATGTGCTATTAGACTATGAGATTAGATTATTCACATCGCAGAATCAATGATGCATACAAAATCTCTGGTGCGTCGCTGCTGGAGTTGTCAATGTTGCTTATCCGAAAGCAGCTGGATCCTCGACAAACACCCTAGACAGAAATATCCAGGACAATCAGCGCAAATAAAAAGAATTCAACTTCGACCAAAGAGCAGAGTCCACCTTGGGAGCAATCTTGAGTTGGAAGCTGGAGAGGTGGGAAGGTAGCAGCCGCTCCAGGACCCCTCTAGCGGCGGCCTCCTGGACGGAGGAAGAGGCTCTCTGGCCCTCCAACCTTCGCAGCAGCTCTTCCATGGTTCTTCCCACCGGTCCCCCATACCTAGTAGGTGCCGAAGATGTTTCCACCACCACAACTAGCAACAACAACAGAGGAAAAAGACCACGCTGCAGAGACGACGTCGTCGTCGTCGCCATCATCAACCTCGAGCAGCTTTAACCCTCACCGTTTTCCAATCTCCGGCTTCAGAGCTAATCCTTTCCATCAATTTAATGAAGGTATAGTTAGTTGGTACCAAGAGAAGTCGGGCTGTGTTCGAGACGAGCTGATTAATGGCTCCGCTCGAGCTCGATTAACCTCGGCGGCTTGAATTCAATTAAGCTCGAGCTCAAGTCGAGCCCAAACTAGAAATAAGGCTCGATTGTTTTATGGAGCTCAAACTCGATCACTCTTGCGCTTGACTGCTCGCCAGCCGGACACGATTAATATTCTGTATATAATTATTTATCAATTATATATATACACATCAGATATTATAGGCTCGGGCCGCTCGGTTTAGCTCGAATGCTAGAGTTCGAGGCTCATGAATTGAACTCGAGTCTCCTCTAGTCAATTATAAATGAGCCGAACTAAAGCTCGATTTTGAAGCACGAATCAAACTCCAGCTTGAACCTGCTTGTATTGTGTCAAGCGAGCCCAAAACCGAGATGAGCCAAAGCTCCCTCCCGCCGTTACCCGTAGTGGCATCCGTGGCGAATGAGCTCCGGTAAGATCTGAATCGTTGTATGATTGGATGCTGCAGCGAAACCGGATAAGAAAATGGAGGGAGGAGAGGGAAGTGATCACATGGGGAAGTTCTAGGAGTCTGGATGCCCTTGAGGTACTAGTCTGGTAAGATCTCAACCGTTGAATTCGAGATTGGAGCACCTGCGCAGCTGGATCATATCCTGGAGCCATTGGATGGCTGAGAACGTGTCCATGACGGATCGACGGCGAAACCTCATCGCTGGAGGTCGGGGAAGGTGGAGAAGGGTCCATCGGAGGACGAGGAATCCTCCTATGGGGTCTCATCATTGAATCGGGCCTCGTAGGTAGCATATCAGACTTGGAGCCGGCCTAGGAAGATACGGGAGGCCATGACTACGTGATCAGGTGGCTGAAGGTCCTTCGCAGGGATGTGGATCGGTGGGGTTTGGTCAGAACGGCTCTACCAAGAAGAGAACAATGGTGGATGGCCTTACCAAGGTCGAAGAAGCCTGTTGGGGACTCAGTGCAGGTCGGACGAGATAAGGGTAGCCTCCAGTGAAGGTTTCTCATCGATTTGATGGTGCGGCGATGGCACCTCGAGGTTGAGCCGCTCCGAGCCGGGACGATGAAGTCCGGCTCGAGATCGAGGCTTGTGCGGTTAGGCCGAGCCGCGAATAAGACGGGTGCAGGTTTGGGTGAGCCGACGGGTGAAGAGAGAAAACAAAGAGGAAAGGATGTAAATAAAAAAAAGAGGGGGGTCGGGGGGTGAAAGATTTTAAATGTCGGTATGGTTTCATTAGGAGTAACTCTTTAAATAGAGCAGAGCACATGTTTACATGAAAGAAGAATCTAAATCCTTAATCAAAGGAGAGCCAATTACATTTAGTAAATATGGATCCTTAATCAAGAACAGGTAGATATATATAATTCCAAAGTTATATTGCTAGCTATATCAAGTAACATCTGATTATGTTCTATAACCTGATCTGTTCTATAAACTGATTCTGTTCTATTTGGTATAGACTAGCTATTACTCCCCCTTAAGTTAACAGGGTAAGAACACATAACTAACTTGTTGCGTAAGAAATCCAAGCGATCGAGACTTAATCCCTTGGTGAAAACATCGACGGTTTGCTCATGAGACGAAACATATGAAACAGAGAGATTCTTTTGAGCACTGCGTTCACTAATGAAGTGAAAATCTACTTCAATATGCTTAGTAAGCTCCTGAAAAACTACATTTGGTGATAAGTATATGGCCAAGACATTATCACAATAGAGCATTGGAGCTTTTTGAAGGAAAATATGAAGATCCCGGAGCAATGTTTGCGGCCAAAGAACTTCTGCACAATCATTGTCTAGACCCTTGTATTCGGCCTTGGAACTTGATGTTGGATTTAAAGCCCAAAGAGTTGGGCTATACATGGGTTGAATCAAATGGGCTTTGGAG
>OY986966.1:22208983-22459782 GCA_963920575.1 Narthecium ossifragum
AGGAAAATAATGATCCTATGATGATCACAAAACCAGTTTATGAGCTGATGGTTTATATTGAACCAGAGGATATGTGCTACTTTGACAATCCTGAAAAATTGCGGCAAAAATATCTTGACAATTGTCAATATCCTACTTCGGTATATAAACTGTGGAAGTGGATGGAGTCTCTTTTATCACAAAGAGAAGTTCATTTTGAACATTTTTACAAGAATTCTGATGATCGGAAGCCACCTACTTATAATAAGTGCACAATCAAAAATATTATGACTCCAAAAGAATGGGGTTTTAGCACCCATAAACCATTCCCCTTCAAGATTGAGAAAGAAACTTATAGTTTCAATTATTGGGATTACAAAGATGCATTTTATCTTTCATTCCTATGTGAGAATGAGAATTTGAAATATACATGGTTTATTAAACTATATCCTGAAATCCTTTATAAGGATATTCCAGCATGGATTTATGACTGGTGGTACAAATATGGTGCCGAGCTGGATATATTGCCAGAACCAATTGCAACTCTGTATGAGAAATGGGTTTCTACCCATTCTATTCTTCATACCAAGAAAGATGATGAAATCTTAGAGGGAATGTGCCCTCTATACTTCTTTGCTGAAGTAGAGATTCCATGGATTCGGAAATGGTTTTGCGTTTCTGGAACGGATGAATTATACATCCCCCTGTCTCAAAAGACGTTATCAAGTCAAATGGTGGAAAGGCTTGGATGTGACAACAAAGGTCTCTGAATTACTTGAGATCCTTAGCAGAAATGAAAATGCTTTAAACCAGAATATGGTTCGTGAAGTCCCCGAGGACAATCACATGGCTCGTATAAAAAGTGCCTTTGAACGGAGATTTCCTAAAGCTTCTGATGAAAAATTGCCCATAAGTGTCATGATTATATGAAGAATCAATTTAACGTCACATTTGCTGGATCGGATAAAATATCTATAGGATCCGATGATCCTATGCAAGATGTTGAGAATCCTTATGAGGAGGATGATCACGAATCCCTATGGGACCAGTTGGTGGCAGGAAAAGCAAAAGGAAAGAAGCCATCATCAAAAGATGCACCAACTACTAGTGGAGCATCCACTAGCTAAAGGAGACAAAAAGAATCTCCTTTATAGGCCATAAGCAAGGAATAAAGGCCAATCAACCGACTGCACCTTATCCAGCACACATAGTGGCGGGCCCTACTACCAATGGCCGACAAAGAAAGTGGTCATCCACTGGCCGATATGATGTAAAGGGAAATATTCCCTCTCAATTATTGTACTATGCCACCCGGCATCCTTAGCCTCTAAGGGAGCTCAAGTCTCTATATAAGGGACAGAACTCTTCTAAGTTCGACACACTGGAATTCACCCCTTCTTTTCTCTTGTAATCTTCCTTCCTCCATTGTAACCTCTTCCGGTGGAATAAAACTTGCAGTTTTGCTACTTCTCCTTTGTAAGTTTTCTTTAACTTTGCATTTTACTTCTGAAGAGATATTTTTTAGAAGTAATATCTAAAGGCTGAAACGTTAAACGTTCAGTTCTACCTTCCGATCTTGTCAAACAGATCGGTTGAATCGAGCGTCACGCTCTTTAGATATTGATTTCTAATCAATACCTCCCCCTTCCGCCTTCCTGGTATCATAGCCATGTTGTGTGAGTAGTGGATCATGTAGATATAATCTTTAACAAGATGTAGTGAGTTTGAATTTGTTCTAAATACGTTCTTTCCTATTATAATCTTTGAATGTTTGAATCATAGTCGTGTTTCTCTGATTCTAGTTTTTGATCCTATTATTATTGAATCTATTCTGTGGATCGTCACCCAAGCCGTGTTTGGCACCATTAGCCGATGGATAGGCGTTTAGGGTAAGTCCTTTAAGTCGTTGGCAGACGAGCAGAAGAAACTTCAAGAAGTAATTAAGATCGAGAACTAGAATTTAGATTGAATTAAATCACTGACTGATTCGTGTTCATAGAACTTTATAAGAAAGAAAAATTTAAAACTTATTCTCTTTTACTGGCATCTTACTAAAAGATTCTATCTGCATACCACTAAAATTATGGCCATATCTACTGCCTTAAGGAAAATTAATTCAAAAAAGGATAAGAAATTGAAAAATGCCCAATTGGCAGAATTCCCTTCTGAACTAGAAGCCCTTAATAACTGGGCAATCCCAGATGTTCCTAATAGGGATATCTATAAAATTGGATTTTTAGATCTAAAGTCGCTTATAGCGATTAAAACTGTTGAAAAGACAGTGACTGTCGATCAAGAAGATCAGACCATTAAGCTTCTCTCTGAAGAAGACCTAGATCCTTATATGGATAAATACAATTACATCCACATAGGATTAATTCAAGTGGCATATAAACCACTTACTTTACAAGGTTTAAATACCTCTATTCTCTCTTGTTTAAGAGATGCCCGTTGTCTTAATTGGCCTCAATCCCTAATGGGAATAATGGAAACTAGTCTTAGTCATGGACCAGTTTATTTTAATGTTTATCCAAACCTCAGTTTGTCCTTGACTGATCCTACTATTATGGAAGCCACTAGTCTTAACATTAAGACTCATGGTTATCAATTCCTACCTCAATCTGAGACTATAGCTATCGTCTATAGAATTCATTATAAGGTCCTCAGTACTTAGCTCCTAGAGCTAAACAGTTTACTCCTCCAGGAAAAACAGTTTTAATTGAAACTAATCTTCTGTCTTCTAGAATTGCTACTAACAGACAGATTAAATGGGAAGAAGTCAATTTTCCGGACAGTTGGGTTATAGCTAATGCTGTCCCTCCTAGAGCTATTGTAAATCAACAAATGGATCAGATATCTCAAACTGATGATGGAGAAGTTACTATAACTTTTGATCCTAATAGGATTATTAAATTTACTGATGTTACTACTTCTTCTAGAAAATCTATGTCTAGAGCATGAACTCCGGTTCAAGCTATTCGAATTTCTGAATCTCAAATTCCTCATGGAATATATGAAAAGGAGTCTAATACTGGTTCCGAAATGAGTGTCCATTTATAAATGGATTTTAGGCCTCATAGCAATGTTTGGAAATACCTTAATAAGGAATTTCAAGAACTGTATAATAAACAATTTCGTGATTGGTTCTTTTCAACCTTTAATAAGGATCAACAGAATCATCATAAAAAATTATATTACCATGAATTAGAATCTAAAAATCAGATTCAATTCTTTGTTCCATGGTTCTTAAATCATTATGTTGATGAAAAAGAATCAGAAATCAATGATATAATTAATAATACGATTGATTCCTAGAATACCGCAAATATTAATGTGCTAGAAGAACATTTCAAGTTCTAGAAAACTAGCATAGGTACTCAAAAGAGGTTACAATGGAGGAAGGAAGGTTAAAAGAGAAGAGAAGGGGTGAATTCCAGTGTGTCGAACTCAGAAGAGTTCTGTCCCTTATATAGAGACTTGAGCTCCCTTAGAGGCTAAGGATGCCGGGTGGCATAGTACAATAATTGAGAGGGAATATTTCATTCATAATATTTTGAAATTCCGAAGGAGCATTTTTTAATCCAAATGGCATTACATTCCATTCGTAAGGAACAACTCCATAAAATGTGTTGTGAATGAATTGTGAATGATGTGTGCTGGATAAGGTACAACTCCATTCATATAATGTCCCAGAACCAACTCCAAAAAAATCCGAAGGAGCATTTTTTTTAATTCATTTTTAATCAAAATTCATTCATAAAATGTTGTACAACTCCATTTTCCCGACTGTACCTTATCCAGCACACGTAGTAGCGGGCCCTACTAGCAATGGCCGACAAAGAAAGTGGTCATCCACTGGCCGATATGATGTAAAGGGAAATATTCCCTCTCAATTATTGTACTATGCCACCCGGCATCCTTAGCCTCTAAGGGAGCTCAAGTCTCTATATAAGGGACAGAATTCTTCTGAGTTCGACACACTGGAATTCACCCCTTCTCTTCTCTTGTAACCTTCCTTTCTCCATTGTAACCTCTTCCGGTGGAATAAAACTTGCAATTTTGCTACTACTCATTTGTAAGTTTTCCTTAACTTTGCATTTTAGTTCTAAAGAGATATTTTTTAGAAGTAATATCTAAAGGCTGGAACGTTAAACGTCCAGTTCTACCTTCCGATCTCGTTAAACAGATCAGTTGAATCGAGCGCCACACTCTTTAGATATTGATTTCTAATCAATACCTTCCCCTTCCGCCTTCCTGGTATCATATATATATATATATATATATATTAAAATTTAACTTTATTGCATCATTATGTGAACATTTTATGATTATATATATATTATTGAGATTAAAATAATATAATGACTTTATTGAGATTAAAATAATGTTCACATAATTTTAATTTTTATATAACTTTATTGAATATATTTTATTTTATATAATATATATTATTCATATAATGTTATATATATTATTCATATAATGTTCATATAATGATGCAATAAAGTTAAATTTGAATATATATATATATATATATATATATATACACACACTAGTTGTGCCCCCTGCCACACATGGCAGGGTAACCACCAACCCCACCCCGATAACCACCCAATAACTCCCTCCTACTAAATCCCATCATGCCACATAGACTCCACCTAGGACATTCTCCCGCCATGTAGGACAACAAAAAATTTAATTTATAACCATAGCCTCATATAAGGATGATATATATATATATATATATATATTCAGAGTGCATCGACTGATCCAAAGGACAACCAAATAAATGTATCTACTGCCCGATGCATGCACCACCTGATGCATGCATCCTACGATCCCATGCATCAGGCGATTCCAGCAACCAAACATCCCCTTAGCTGCTTATGATGGAATGACTACCTGCTGGATCCTCATGGAAGTACGTGTATTCACAATGTCATCTTTGGTTCACTTTGGGTTATCAATTTTATTTCTTGAACTTAGCTGCTAATCCCCGTTTGGTTTGGGGATAGGGTGGTATATGCCATCGGGAAAGTACTGTGAAAAATTTTTCTTGAGTTCTTCTCAATGATGAATACAAGACCCTTCTTGACAATCCCTCTTTCGTCTTCTTCACTTGCAAACACACAAGAAGACACACTAGGCAAATGGCGGATGCGCCGTTTCCTTTATTGAAGCAATTGTACAAGAGAATATCAAGCGCTCTCTCTCCCAAACCCTTGTTTACACAATACTCAATTACAAAGGAAACTCCAACCCTAAGCCACCGTCCAGATGATCCACATCATGGCCGGGTGCTCCTTTATATAGAGGTTGGCTCATAGCTTTCCTCTATTAGGGAGAATCATTGCTCAACTCCAACTATGGGTACTTGATTAGTTCCAACTTGATATGGACTCTAACTTGGCCAATCATGAAGCCTCCCACTTCATCTGGACTCCTAGTTGTCTTGAAAGTTGCCTTGGATAGCTCTTGCCAAAACCCGCCCGCACTTTGACTTGGAATATGACTCCTTCCTATTCCCACGCGTCAAGTATGGAATCTCCCGTGCCATCTTCCATCTTTGCCGTGTCATGTCTTGCCAAAGACTTAAGCCAAGTGGAATTCGGTTGATTGCACACTCGGATTGGCTCCCATGGCCAATCGCCTTCCTCCAGGCGCGCTAAGTCCTAGTCCCACTACGACTCCCACACAACTTAGACTTTCCCCTCGCCAAATCTTTCCTTTGACGCGTCAAGTCCTTCAAGGCACCCAGTCCAATCGGAATTTGGACAAACGTGTGGTTGGTTTGACCCCAACATCCAACGACATCATGCCATGCACGCCAAGTCCTAGTCGAACTCAGACTCGGCTGCCTGACTGCGTCTCCCACGCGCTTCGCGCGTCATCTCACGTGCCGCGTGCGCGACCCGCACACCCTCCTGGGTTGCTTTAATGCTCGTCCCACTCGATGGAATCGCATCATGGCGCGTCAAACTTTGCCTTGATCCGAACCGCCGCGCCATCTTCAAAATTCCTCGTGCCATTGCTGGGGAAGTTGCTCGTACACTTGTTAGGGACGTTTTGCTTGCTATCTTGATGCCACCTAGCCTCTCATGTCCCATGGCGCTGACCACGCGTCATGACTTGGGCCTTTGGCCGCGCCACCTCTAGATGTCGCGCGCCAAGTCTCGTATCAGAGGCTCAAAGCCCTTATTGGATAACCCCCGCCTTTATCCCCAAATATAAAGGGTTAGCAGTTTGGGGATAAGATGGGTTATCCCCTATTTTGAGGTTAATGTTTATTCTATTCCAACCCTATTTCTATCCCTACGAAGTAAAAAAAAATAAAATATATTGTCGTTTTAAGTATGGCAAGATATAAAAATATTTATTTCAGAATTACCCTCGGGTGGAGCATGTCATGAGCCATGCCACATGGTATGACATGGCATGGTGACGTAGCATGGTTATGCGCATCAATGCAACCCCATGTGGGCCCACTTATATTAATATAATATTATTATTTTCATATATATTCTGAAAAATAATATAAAATAATACTTTTTACAAGATATGGGTCAATCATGGTATGACACGTGGCATGTGGGACCCACTGACGTTAATATTTTATGATCATAACATATTATTGATATTATTTAATACACAATGCGTAGGAAAATGTTTCTACGTGTGCAGAGTTTTTTATGTGCTTCTAAACACGCACGCAAGTATTTTTGTGAGCGTATAAAATTTTTTGCTTGCATGGTAACATTCTTTGTGCGTGTCTGTTTTTTTTACTTGCAAACATTTTTGTGAGCGCATAAATATTTTAGTATACGTTTTTATGAGCATGTAAAAACTTTTACGCACGCAGAAACATTTTTTTGTGCATAGTGTTTTAAATAATATTATTAATATGTTATTATTGAAAGTCCAAGAGGAGGGGGGGGGGGTGAATTGGACATTTTTTCGATAAATCGATCAATGGAAAACCTAGTTAGGAGGAGTCTAACATTCTAAAATGCTTTTAAATGAAATGAGAAGCAAGTTAACCAAACAAATAAAGAATGAGAGAAGAGTTAGAGAGAGTGTAAGTTTATAGTGGTTCGACCTTACTCTTGGTTTACTTCCACTTAACTCAAGGTCATGCTTGAGGTTCCACTAGTTGCAAGAACTGTTATAACATTTTTCTCCAACCATGCAGGTGCTTGGCAACTTTACAATCCTCACCCAAGACCTCTCGGGTATCTTCCAAATCTCTCTTGGATTCTCTCAAAGTTTATTTCATAATTTGAAGTAGTTTTACAAAGGTCAAAACTGTTAAAGATGAGGAAAATGAAAAATAAACTTGCTCAAATATACATAAATAATCTCCTTAGTTGTTACATATGTTTACAACATCTTCCTTCTTATCCTTGAGCTTCAAAGCCTCAAAAAATAAATAACTTCAACCGCTATTTTACTTTTCCGCAATGGTTACACACACACACACACACACACACACACACACACATATATCGGACTCTGCGCAGGGCTGACGGTTGATCCACAGATAGACCATCGCATCATCTATCATGCTCAAAAATAGTCTGGATTATCCATTACATCAACTATCCAATATTCACGATCGATCCATTCATCGACCGTAACATCATCGATCACGCTCAAAAATAGCTCGGATCATCCATTACATCAACCGTCCAGTATTCACGGTCGACCTTTTCATCGACCATCAGCTTCTGTGAGGAAATGATACATTCAGGGTCGGTGCTCGAATAGACTGCCATGATCACTCCAAAATGGCCATGTCTTGACCATCGACCGTGCCATTTCATGGTCGATCCTGACATCGACCGTCAGTACAAAAATATCTAAAAATTTGAATTTAAAGAGTTCCAAATTAAGGGTTATAGATGTCAAATCATTGTTTTATCATCATACATATATTGATATCATCAAAACAAAATTAGAATTAATAATCTCCCCCTTTTTTATGATGGCAACCCTTTCAATTGTGATGATAGACATCAAATGCCCCCCCTTAATTTATGCATCCATTTTCATATGAAATGTGCTTTAAAATGAAATCTTCTGATGCATATAGATCATATATCTCTAAGAAGGAATGATAAGCTTCAAGTGAAACCTAAAAACATGAAGCCTTAAGATTTGACATATGCACATTTTTGAATAAAAAAGATACATCACATTTGAGCATTGAATCAATTTTCATACAACCATCAATCATATTGATACATATCAATTCATAAAAGAAGCTTTTGAACCATGAGAAATATAAGCCATTTGAAACCAAAAGTAAGTATTTTTCATTAAACATCCAAAGGTTTCAAGTACATGCTAATTACAAAGCTTCAAAACGATCAAAAACAAAACAATGTAGGTAAAGCTCGATCTTTCGCAAGAAAAAATTTCTCCCCATTTGACATCATTAAAAAACAATACATGAAGGGGTAAAAAAGGTTAGAATCACGGTAATCCATCAAATTTCAAAAGGACTTTTAGAAATCAAATTAAAAATATTTTAAAACCAAAAAGCCATCAAACTTCACAGGCACTTTAATATTATGCACAAAAACAAGTCATCATACAAGTATGAGCTAAGTCAATCAAAATTTATGTGTTAGTGGTATGATACTTATTTAGGAGACTTTGATAGTAAACATACCATTTCCTCTTGGCATTTTTAATTTAAGCATTCATTTAATGTACCAAGCTCTCTTCTAAGAATACTTCGACATTTCTTTCATCTACCAGCTTACCATATCTCATCCCAAATCACTTAAGTAGTTGCTTGGAGTATATGAAGATGCCATCATTGATTGCTTGATATGAAGTTCGAGAAAATGGTTTTCTTCTCCAATCATGCGCAACTCGAATTCACTTTGCATCCACTTAGCAAATTCCTTACATGTATTCTTATTAGTAGCACAACAAAATGATATGATGATATAGATTTTAAAAAGAAAGAATATCTTGAAGACAAGTGTTAACAAAAGATTCAAGTCTATGACCCCCATACACCAGCAATTTGATATATATGACATTTAAGCTTGATTCAACAATCACATAACTTGATTCATATAGATATATAAACTCAAATCATTGAAATCAAGTTCTCAAGCTTATACAACATTCAACTATAAGATTTGAAAATTAGGTCCATAGTGAGTATAGCATATAATCACATAGCAATGAGTTGGGGATGCTAGATTTTATATGAAGTGATTCAAGGTTTAAATGGTTCATATCTTATCAACTATATAACTTATTTAAACAACATCTCAATTTGACAAATATGTCAAACTATCCAACATAAAGATATGCATTTAATCCATACATTCCATTTATATTGATATTTTATTCAAAACATCCACACATACAATCCATATAATGTAGTAGTTGCAATCAAACCAATCGACCATAAACTAATCAATTACATTCTATTTTAGCCAAACGCATATGAAATTCAATCATGACTATGAAATACACGTATACATCCATATAAATTAGATATAAGCATTTGAGCAACCCCATCATAAGAATAATACTTTTGACAACATTTGGAATAACGTGAAGCTCTTCATGCATAGCCAAAAAGTAATAACATCCATCATATTAGGCTTCCTTAAAAATAATTAGATCTCAGGTTGAAAAAAAAGACTAAAAAAAATCACAAATATTGTAAAGGGGGTAATAAGTTTGAATACCAATAAAGGGATCATGTATCATTTGATAACTATTAGCATACCTCCATTTACTTGAAAGATTGAAAACATATTCTTGTTCCACATCATATGCCTTGATCGCATCCACCATCAAGCTACCCCCATTTTTCCTTTCAGTTGGTATTGACCTTGAATCTCAAGTATTCCTCCAAAAATGAATCAATGCTTGATTTTTGTTACCCAAATATTCTTGGATCCATTAGCATTAGTTCTAGACACATACATAAATGAAGTATGCTTTGGTATCCAAAAGGTGTTAGCACTAGCATGCTTCATAAGATGGCAATTAGGAGCAATATGATCTAATTTACAACAATAATGACAGGTGGGTGCATTTGTTATTCTAGGAGGATGAGTAGATGCTTTTACAAAGCTCGCTCTCTTAAGTTTGTTCATCTTCCTTGGGTCATAGCCAATATATACCTTCTTTGTTCAAAGAGCTATGTTGGCTATTTAGGATCTCATCAAGCTTGTTTTTACTCTTCATAAACTTTAAAAGAGTAATTTTCAAGTCATCATTCTCAAGAGAAGGTCCTTTGTGGATTTTCTCAACTTGATGAGTTCCTTTTGCATATCCAATGTAGTGTTTCTCAATATACTGCATTCATATTGAGAATACTTAAGTTCTTTTCTAAGTGAGATATGATCATTACTAGATGCGCATTTAGTTTTTCCTCTTCTAGCTTTTTTAAGTCATTTCCCCTAACATAATACCTTTTCTTAAGAAACTTGAAGTCACTCTCTAAGGAATGATAAGCTTCAAATAATTCATCAAAGACAAGCTCATCATTTACCTCATCATCTTCTTTTTCTTCCTCTCCAAGTGCTATCAAGCAAAAGTTGGCAACCTCTTGGTTCATTCTCATCGGAGGATGAGCCCAAGTTACTTTCTCCCCAAGTTGCCACCATGGCTTTCTTGTTTTTAAAATCCTTCTTTGAAGGTTTCTTGAGTTATAGGCAATCAGACTTATAGTGTCCAGGTTTCCTACACTCATGAAAAATAATTTCATTGGAGTTAGAAGAAGTGTTTCCTTTTTCACCTTTGGGGGTGCTCTTCTTGAAGAATTTTCTTCCTTGGCGGTTGATGATTCTTTGGATTCTTCTTGTGATCTTTTCCATCTCCTCATCGTCGTCTTCATCGCTTGAATCTGATGATTCCTTTTGTGTCGACTTGAAAGCAACGGTTTTCTTTTTCTTCTTTCTTTCATCATTATTTCTCTCCAAGTTCATTTCATAAATCATGAGGGAACCCATGAGTTCATCAAGAGATAGCTTAGATCGGTCTTTGGCTTCTTCAATTACCGTCACCTTAGGATCCCATGATTTTGGTAGGCATTTAAGAATCCTTCTCACAACATTTTCATTAGCATACACTCTACCAAGAAATTCAAATATATTAAGAATATTTGTAAAGCGAGTAAACATTTCACTAATTTTCTCATCATTCTTCATGCAAAGCAATTCATAATCATGAACAAGCATGCTAATTCTAAACTCCTTAACTCGGTTGGTTCCTTCATATGTGACCTTAAGTTTATCCCAAATCTCTTTTGCCAATTTGCAAGCCAAAATTCTATTGAATTCACTTGGACTTATGGCACAAAAAAGAAAGCTTTTGGCTTTCGCATTGACTTGCAAATTCTGCAAATCGATTGGGGTGAATTCACTCTAAACTTTGGAAACTTGCTTAACCTTTTGTGTCTTCATAGGGATAAAGGGACCATTCTCAATAACTATCCATGTTTTATAATCAATGGATTAAATAAATATCTCCATCTTCGTCTTCCAATACGTATAATTTGATCCATTGTAGGGTGGCTTATTGGTGGCTTGACCTTCTATGTTTTTCATATTGAATTAGGATCCTCTAGGGTTGTTAAACCTCAAATTAGAGACAGGGCTTTTATACCAATTGAAAGTCCAAGAGGGGGGTGAATTGGATGTTTTTCCGATAAATCGATAAATATAAAAGGGTAAAAATCATTTTGGTCCCCTCTAGTTTCAGGGTTTTTCATTTTAAACCCTATGTTTCAAAACGTAACAAAACAGACTCTTTAGTTACAATAATTTCACTTTAAACCCAAATTTAGTAACGGCCGTTTGTTGAAACACATGGTTTAAAATGAAAGGGAAAATATCATTTTAGTCCCCTCTAGTTTCAGGGTTTTTCATTTTAAACCCTATGGCTATAATAATTTCATTTTAAACCCAACTTTAGTTACGGAGTTAACGCCAAACGGTTGTCTCATCGTCAGCCTCGCCGCCAACTCATTCGCCGCCCCATTATAATCATAGTTGTCAAAGCAAGCATCCCATGCATGGACCAGCTGGGTGAAGAGCATGTTGACCACAGAGAGGGCCAGCGGGTACTGGAGGATGCATTGGAGGCGGAGCAGCGTCTTGGTTTGCAACGGAGAGAGCTGGGAAGAGCTTGCATGGGTGGCGGCAGCAATCTGCAGGAGTAGAAGGCCACCAATGTGAAGGGAGAGATTAGAGTAATGGCCTCTTGGGTCGCTAAAAATCCTATCCTGAGTCGCCTAAGATTGCAGCATGTCGAGAGAGATCTGGTGGTGGGGTGCCCGGGCGGTCTGGTTGCGGGAAGCCGTAAGCGACTAGAGGAAGATAAGTGAGGGAAGAGAGAGAACAGAATAAACCAGTCAACATTGGGTCAAAGTCAATTTGGCGTTAAATCTGTAACGACTGTTACTAAATTTGGGTTTAAAGTGAAATTATTGTAACCAAAGGGCATGTTTTGTTACATTTTGAAACACAGAGTTTAAAATGAAATTATTGTAACCATAGGGTTTAAAATGAAAAACACTGAAACTAGAGGGGTCCAAAATGATATTTTCCCAAAATGAATTACTAACGGTCGTTAAGTCAGGAAACGACCGTCAAAAATTTGGATTTAAAGTGAAATTATTGTAACTACATGGTCTATTTTGTTACGTTTTGAAACACATGGTTTAAAATGAAAAATCTTGAAACTAGAGGGGACCAAAATGATTTTTACCCAATATAAAACCTAGGTAGGATGGGCCTAAATTCTTGAATGCTTGTAAATGAAACGAGAAGCAAATTAATCAAGCAAATAAAAGATGAGAGGAGAGTTAGAGAGACTGCACCAACTTTATAATGGTTCAACCCTACTCTTGGTCTACGTCAACTTCATTCATTTACAAGCATTCAACGGCTACTTGCAAGAACTCTTACAACATTTTCCATTAAGCTTTCAGGTGCTTAGCAACTTTACAATTCTCTCCCAATACCTCTTGGGTATCTTCCAAGTCTCTCTTGGATTCTCTCAAAATCTACTTCATAACTTGAAGTAGTTTTACACTCTTAAGGATGAGCAAAATGAAAAAAAAATTGGTCAAATGTACACAAATAATCCCCTTAGTTGTTACACAACTTTACAACATCTCCATTCTTATACTTGAGCTTCAAAGCCTTCAAAAATAGCTCCCAACGGCTATTTTACTTTTCTCCAATACCTATATTTTTGACTCTATGCAGGCTGACGGTTGATCCATGGATAGGCCATTGCATCATCTGTCACGCTAAAAAATAAACTGAATCATCCATTGTGTCAATCATGCAGTATTCCCAATCGACCTTTGCCTCGACCGTCAATCTGTGTGAGGAAATGATGCATCCAGGGTCGATAATTGGATCGACCGTCAAGATCTTTCAAAACGGCCATGTCTTGACCATCGATCGTGCCATATCACTGTCGATCCTGACATCGACCATCTGGACAATAAAATCTAAAAAGTTGAATTTAAAGAGTTCCAAATTAAGGGAAATAGATGTCAAATCATTGTTTTATCGTCACACATATTGACATCACCAAAACAAAGTTATGATTAATAATTATAATAAAATATTAATATAAGTGGGTCTTACATGCCATGTCACCATATCATGCCATGTGACGGTGTGATCTTTCTTCGCGTCCGCCGTTAGTGGAGGCTGAGCGTACGTTGCCGGCGGCCACGACACTTGCAAGAATGCCCTCAACACCGTCAAGCCATATGACTCGGTGAAGGACGGACGGGCATCGCTGCCGGCGATGGCAGAGGACTGGGTGTTGATAAGAGAGGAATTCGCCGGTGGAGGCGTCGAACATGGCAGGTTGGTGTGCTAATATATACTTAATTATAATATATTTACTCTATTTTATGTAATAATAAAATAAAATAATATTGTATGGTTTACGCACGAATATTGAAAACTTAACTTAATGATTTATAATACTATTATAATCTTGGACGCGAAGTGTGAGGACCTGTCCCTCTATTCCTGTAGCTCGTTGTTGACTACAAGGGCAATTTGGTAAATTGCGCCTTGTCGGTTTGTTTCACACCCGCGTGTGCACACACAGGCTCTGGTTGATAATTGTGTTTGACTAAATCCGTTTAGGAGGTTTTTGACCTCGATCCAAACTAGTCTTGGATCGATCCCGCTAGGCCTTGGATCGATCCCTCTTGGCCTTGGATCGATCCGAGTACTGTAGCAGGTCGGTGTTCCTCGCGAGGACGGCCGCCGTGGCCGTCGCTCTCCGCTGTTAGAGAGAGAGAGGACTTTTTCTCCTCTCCTCCCCCTTTTCCCCTCCTTCCCCGGCTTTCCCCTTCCCTTTTCTTCTTCTTCTTCCTCTTCTCCTTCTCTTCTTCTTCCTTCTTCTTTCTTCTTCTTCCGCGGTTCTGCTTCCCCTGTTTCCGGCTGAACCTTCTTCTTCTCCGTTCTTCCTCCTCCGGCCACCGTTTTGGGCGTTCCAAGGCTCGTTGGAATTGTGGCGACGTGAGGAAGATCCCTAGTGTGGTTTGGAGCTAGGTTGGTGACTGGTTTGCGGGGAATCAACCAAGGATTGCGTTTTCGGTAGGTTTTCTACCTATGAGAGTTGTTTAATGGGTTTCTCTTAATCTAGCTGTTAGATCTTGATGTTCTTTGTGTTGTTGGATGCATCTTGCCAAGTAGAATTTTTGTTATAAGTTTCATAAGGTTTGGTTGAGATTTTAGTAGGATTTAAGCATGTTTAATCTCGGATTTTCCGGTTTCTGCTGTTCTTGAAGAACAACAGGTTTGCAGCGCGTGTTCCGACCAGTACGTGCAGGTTATTGGGTTGTGATGAACATACGAGTTGTAGATCTTTGAATCTACTCTCAAACCCAACTGATTTCATAATTTTCTGATTTTTCTACGATTGTTTATGAATTTATTACTGGAGGGCTGCGTTGGAGCAAGTAATTGGTAAGTTAGTATGATTAGCGGTTTTGATTAATGTTTTCCCGTTAATCTAGCCGTTGGATGTTTCTTGATTTTGAATATGTTGATCCCGGCATACCGATCTACTGGACTCTAATTTGGATCTCGAATCCGACGTCGTTTGGATATCGGATCAAAGGGGTCAATTCGCTCAAGGTAGAGAATGTTTTGGTGTTTTAAATATAATATTATATGTTCGGATTATAATATTATATTTTGCTGTTCATCAGCGGTTTTCGGGGTTGCTTCCCGTTGCAGGAGTCCGTGGTTGACGGTCGTGGTACCGTCGTAATGCCGGGACCCGCTGCGAATTGGTTGGCAGCGGTTAGTAGCACCGCTGCAGCGATCCGGTTGACTTGTATGCTACCTATATCAAACTGTTGCATGCCTATTTTCTTGTATGTGTATGTTCATAGCATGCATTGTTGATTGGGGTTTGTCCCTAGTACTCTAGTATCATTTGGTAAGAGGTGGATGTCGTTACCCCGACATGTGTCGTTATGCTTGGTGTCTAGCATGGGAAAGGGTGTTCTACATGTGTTGAGGTTCTCCTTGTTGTGGCGGGAGAGGGTTACATGGATAGGAACCCTGAGGGGTATCGATGGGATTTATGGGCTCCCTGGCAGGATTTAGCTTTTGATTTGAAGTCTAGAGGTCGTGTTAGCTCTGTTGCTTTGAGTGCTGAGAGTTGGTTGTCATAACCTCGGTTGTTCCGCCAAGTGTGGAGGTCCCACTTGGATAGGGGTGTCATGCTGGTATTGTCATGTCCACCCTGTGTTAGGGATTGTCGGAGGTGGTTCATCCTTGAACAGTGGTTGTCGGAGGGACGTACTTTGGACAGGTACCCTTCGGGTTATTGACGGGATTTATGGGGTCCTTGGCAGGCCTCAGTACTTGGCACAGAGTTAGTTCAGTTGTTGTTGCCTTCCTTGTGTGTGTCGTAGAGTAGAACCCTGTTGAGCTTTTGCTCATTCCTACCTGGGCTGCGGTATTTGCAGGTGCAGGTACCAGCTCTTCTGTAGTGGCCCCCAGTTGTTCGTCCTGTGGCGGCGCGACGACATCAGATCATGCTTGAGGGTCAAGAGGGCTTCTGATGTGCTTTTCTGGAGACTTCTGATGACATAACTTTTTGAGGACTGATATATGTAAATTTTGTTATAACTCTGATGCATGTACAGTTTTTGGATTAGCATATGTTAGATTTACTTCTGCCCTCTGATTGTTTATTATAACTGTTTCCGCCAGTTTGCTGTTAGTAGATGTAGGAGCCCCCCTCGTGTCCCGGTCCGGATGGGCTTTCGCGGGTCGGGGCGCGACACGAAGCATGTCAAGATTTCCTTTATTCTTGATCAAATTCTCAATATATCATATTTAAATGCATTTTCAGTATTTACTAATAATAAAATACAATTCATACCATTATCCCACATTTTATAACCAAACACAATTTTCTTATTACAAACAATCATTACTGATTTATCCATGTTTTTTCAATCAAACACCAAAAATGGAATAGGCTGTTGTGAAATCGGCAGCGAGGAAAGCAGGATGGGAAAACAAGAAAATAGAACAAGAAGGAGACACCGGAATTTAACGTGGAAAACCTTCCGACAAATTACCGCAAAGGAAAAACCATGGGAAGAAGGGCTTCACTATGTGAGGAGATTACATAGCACTCTCTAACTCTCACACCAATCCTCTCTTCCCTCCCAGTACGTTCTCACGTACTTACAGATCTCTCGATGTCTTTACTTTCTCTCAAGCCCTAAGACCTCTCTCTAGATCTCCCATATGAGAATCCACATTCTACAAACCCTAACATATATCCCGACCTTAAATAGCCTCAATCGAAGTGATTTAAGCCGTTAGATCAAAGCCAATTTTGCATCTCGCCGGTTTTGGATCGATCCAAGAGAGGTCTGGATCGATCCAACTGTGCGTTGGCCAAACCAGTTCTATGTCAACTAGTCTGGGATCGATCCAGATCCACAGTGGATCGATCCACTCTACTGACGCCTCTCTGGATGGCAGGGCTGTATCGATCCAGAGCCTTTCTGGATCGATCCAGGAACGGCTCTCTGCACGCCAGCCTTCTCCTACGTGTTCTCGCAGCTTCTCGTCGACGTCTCTCATGGAGAGGGATTTCCCAACATAGACTATCCCCACTTATTATCCTCACTTTCCTAACCCCAAAACCCCTTAACTCAGAATAGGCTATCCCCATGCCAAATGGCCCAGTCTCGTTTGGTTTGAGAATAGAAAAGGTGAGAATAAATGAGGATAAGAGATTTTGGGGATAAATAGAAAAAGTGGGGATAAGAGATTTTGGGGTCAGACAAAAATGGGGATAATGAGTAATGATTGAAAAGTGAGGATAGACAGTAATGATCATCTTGGATAAATGAAGATAATGAATTTTTGGTTTAGAAAAGGTGATGATAATGACATAAAGTGGTAATAATAAGTGTAGATAAAGTTATTGTTTAAAAAATAGGAATAAATAAGTAGCGATTAAGTAAAATAAGAAAATAATATTTGAGGATAAAACACGGGACACGAGGGTTATCCTCTCCTTATCCCAAAACCAAAGGGGGGTAAAGGATAAGCACGGTTATACCTCATACCTCGGTTGGAATGACATAGGTATCATAGGTAATCTTTTGTACAAAGGCATGGGGCATCAAACAAAAATGATTTGTGTACATGGGATGTACCCATGTACACATCATTACCGTTGGATTGAATCGGGCACACATCCCGATTCAATCCAACGGTTGGGGTACATGCCACATGTACCCCAATCAGGGGTCGGCATCAAATTATTTCAAAACTTGATCGAAGTACAAGGATTCAAATCTAAGCAGTTCAACGTTGGTGACACTGTCTGACAGCTGGCTGGTTGGGAGGCATATAAGTATCTTCAATTGGATTCTACACTTGCTTAATATTCTTTTTCCTTCTTCTTTTTCTTTTTCTTTGAGTTAGTTAATCCCAAGGGCTGTGCGATAGGGGATGCTTAATATTCTATTGGATGTATCTATGTTCTCTTTCCGGACCTTGATATAGAGTAGATGTGTGAAATGGACGTGCCATGCACGCGCGCAGGCTTTGGCGGCCTCGTACAGTACCTGGCCCGGGCTGCCAGTTTGACGGGCTCCTGTGGTGCTCGGCCGACGTAACCATAGTCAAACCCAGCCCAGCATGACAGAGGGCCCAAGTACGTTCGAACATAGGTCACGGTTGACACAGCCCGTGAACCCGGTGTAAATATGTGGTTTTACCTACTTGATTTTCCATTTTATGATTAGTTTACATAAAAGTGCAAGCGTTGACATTAATTCATTTTATGGATTGTGGTTAAATTTTTTTTTCTCTATGAGAGATTAGAAACCCTGTGCCCGAAAGACATCATAACTTGTTTTGTTTTCTTTCATATGTGCCAAAATGGAATTCTGTGTTGTACGACCAATCAGTATTTATTGTCTAATTTATGCAGGACTAATTTATTAATTAGCTGATATGGGCTCACAATTCATTCACAGACTTTGCAATAATCCTTGTGCAACAACCATGATAATTCCCAGAGGCCGCCCAAAAAAGCGAAAAGCTCAGATTGCTCCACCACGGCGAAGCCCCATAAATATCGTCGTCGTCATGCCACGGCAGTCACAACCAATAAATGGTAAAGAGATCGGAGATCCATCCATCATCTTTCTTCCATCCCCATCACCCTCTCTCGAGGAGCTTTGGAAATCCAAAACAGCCAATGGGAAGCAAGACACGTCATTCTCAAAATCCAGCAGGCAGCCCCCTCCCCACTCGTTCACGGGCTCAGATAAGCGAAGGCTCTCGGATTAAAGCCATGGCTGTAACCTCTCATTTCTGTTGGCGTCACTGCCAACGTGTACTGCCTCCAGCCACCAGCAGCTGCACGTACACCAATGGCCTCCTCTTCTCTCTCTCAACCACGCGGAGCTATATACACTGGGCATTGCTTCAGCTTCCTAGTTTTTAGGCCGGCCTCTCAGGTCGATCACTCTTTTAACACATAGCAAGGGAGTAGATATATAATTCCAGTATCGAACAGACTTAGTTTAGCATGGCCTCTCTAACATCCACTGCATTCGCCATGCGTGCTTCCTCGCCGTCTCAGAAGCAACTATTCCTCCACTCTTATCTACCAAGAAAACTCGTGAAGGGTTCGGCCAGACACGGCTTCCAAGTCAGATGCGCTACCATTGGCGGCAATGGGCTATTCACTCAGACGAAGCCGGAGGTTCGTCGGATAATCCCGGATAGTACTACACAGGGACTCCCCAGAGTCAAGATTGTCTATGTGGTGCTCGAGGCTCAGTACCAGTCGTCCCTCTCCGCCGCCGTAAGATCGCTCAACCGGGAGCGCCGGCACGCCGCCTTCGAGGTGGTGGGGTACCTCGTGGAGGAGCTCCGCGACGAGGACACCTACCGCACCTTCTGCGAGGATCTCGAGGACGCCAACGTTTTTATTGGCTCCCTCATCTTCGTGGAGGAGCTGGCCTTGAAGGTGAAGGCGGCGGTCGAGAAGGAGCGGGACCGGATGGACGCAGTCCTCGTCTTCCCGTCGATGCCGGAGGTGATGCGGCTCAACAAGCTGGGATCATTCAGCATGTCCCAGCTCGGGCAGTCCAAGAGCCCCTTCTTCCAGCTCTTCAAGAAGAGGAAGCAGTCTGCCGGATTCGCCGACAGCATGCTGAAGCTGGTCCGGACGCTGCCTAAGGTCCTCAAGTACCTCCCCAGCGACAAGGCCCAGGACGCGCGCCTCTACATTCTTAGCCTCCAGTTCTGGCTCGGGGGATCGCCTGAGAACCTCCAGAACTTCGTCAAGATGATCTCCGGCTCCTACGTGCCGGCGCTCAAGGGTGTCAAGATAGAGTACGACGACCCGGTCCTCTTCTTGGACAGTGGCATTTGGCACCCCTTGGCACCCTCCATGTATGAGGATGCCAAGGAGTACATGAATTGGTACGGGACGAGGAGGGACGCCACTGCCAAGCTTAAGAACCCCGATGCTCCCATCATCGGATTGATCCTGCAGAGGAGTCACATTGTCACCGGTGACGACGGCCATTACATCGCCGTCATCACGGAGTTGGAGGCCAGAGGGGCGAAAGTGATACCCATCTTTGCCGGCGGGCTCGACTTCTCTGGCCCCGTTGAGAGGTACTTGATCGATCCAATCACCGGAAAGCCATTTGTTCACGCCGTCATTTCTTTGACGGGCTTCGCTCTCGTCGGCGGCCCGGCACGCCAGGACCATCCGAGGGCCATCGAGGCGTTGAAAAAGCTTAACGTGCCTTACCTTGTGGCCTTGCCATTGGTGTTCCAGACGACAGAGGAGTGGCTCATGAGTACTTTGGGATTACATCCCATTCAGGTGGCTTTGCAAGTAGCACTTCCAGAGCTTGATGGTGGGATGGAGCCCATAGTCTTCTCAGGCCGTGATCCTAGAACAGGCAAGTGATCAGTTCCTATTTCTTCTCCATTAATGCAATCTTTATTGCTTCTCTAGTATTAGCCTCTGCTAGAGCGCAAGATGCTCTGTAGTTTGTTGTACTTTGTGCTGCTCTGTTATCTTATTCAGTGAGGTTTTCTTCTTTTTGGCTCCAGGGAAGTCACATGCGCTGCATAAAAGGGTGGAGCAGCTTTGCACAAGAGCAATCAGATGGGCTGAACTGAGAAGGAAGACAAAGGTATGCTAGCTTTCCCAGCTTCGCCTTAACCTGTTGCACCTTCCATAGTCATTGCAGAGGCTTTTCCTATATCTATAAGCAATTAGACTTGTAGCAAGTAAGGATTCCTGACTGTCTTGCAATGAAAATACAAACTAATTATAAATTATAGAGCGCTGATTTATGCATATGCTGACGTGGCATGTGTATTATACATGTCACGATCGGTAGTTAAAGTATCGACTTTTTCTCATGTATTCCATCGGTAGGATAGATGAAGCTATCGGTAGTGGGCTACCAATACATTCAATCGATAGCCAAGTATCGATTCTTTCATCTATCCTATCGGTATATACCGATAGGATAGATGAAAGAATCGGTACTTGATAGATTATACCGATAGGATAGATGAAAGAATCGGTACTTGATAGATGGCACATGCCACTTGTACTTGTGCACGAATTTTTATTCTAAATTATAAGCAAAATCCTCTCGTGAATGTTTTTCTATGCTAATAAATGTAGGAGGAGAAGAGAGTGGCAATCACTGTATTCAGCTTCCCACCGGACAAGGGCAACGTAGGGACAGCAGCCTACCTCAATGTGTTCTCCTCCATCTACTCTGTGCTCAAGGACCTCCAGAGTGATGGATACGATGTGGGCGGCCTCCCTGAAACCGCTGAAGCACTCATGGAAGACGTCATCCACGACAAAGAAGCCAAGTTCAGCAGCCCCAACCTGAACGTGGCCTACCGGATGAACGTGCGCGAGTACCAGAACCTCACCCCCTACGCCGCCGCGTTGGAAGAGAGCTGGGGCAAACCACCCGGCAACCTTAATTCCGATGGTGAGAACCTCCTGGTCTATGGAAAGCAGTATGGCAATGTCTTCATCGGAGTGCAGCCCACCTTCGGCTACGAGGGCGATCCGATGCGCCTTCTCTTCTCCAAGTCGGCCAGCCCTCACCATGGCTTTGCCGCCTATTACTCCTTCGTCGAAAAGATCTTCCAGGCCGACGCCGTGCTCCATTTCGGCACTCATGGGTCGCTGGAGTTCATGCCTGGGAAGCAGGTCGGGATGAGCGACGTCTGCTACCCAGACAGCCTCATTGGTAACATCCCCAACATCTACTATTATGCAGCAAACAATCCGTCGGAAGCCACCATCGCCAAGCGCCGGAGCTACGCAAACACCATCAGCTACCTGACGCCGCCTGCAGAGAATGCAGGGCTCTACAAGGGTCTCAAGCAACTCTCCGAGCTGATATCTTCGTACCAGTCCCTCAAGGATACGGGACGTGGCCCCCAGATCGTCAACTCGATCATCAGCACGGCGAAACAGTGCAATCTCGACAAAGATGTAAGCCTCCCTGAGGAGGGGGTGGAGCTCTCAGCGCCAGAGAGGGACCTCGTCGTCGGGAAGGTGTACTCCAAGATCATGGAGATCGAGTCTCGGCTGCTGCCGTGCGGGCTTCATGTGATCGGCGAGCCCCCCTCGGCGATGGAAGCGGTGGCCACATTGGTGAACATAGCCGCGCTCGACCGGCCGGAGGAGGGGATCAACTCCCTCCCGGGGATTCTAGCAGCGACGGTGGGCAGGGACATTGAGAATGTGTACAGGGGGAGTGACAAAGGTGTTCTTGCCGATGTCCAGCTCCTCCGGGTGATAACGGAGGCATCTCGCGGCGCCATCACCGCCTTCGTCGACCGGACCACCAACAAGAAGGGGCAAGTTGTTGATGTGGCGGAGAAACTAACCACCATTCTTGGGTTTGGCCTGAGCGAACCATGGGTGCAGTACCTGTCAAAGACCCAGTTCCTGAGAGCTGATAGGGAGAAGCTCAGGATACTGTTTGAATTCCTAGGGACTTGTTTGAAGCTGGTGGTAGCCGACAACGAGCTCGGGAGCTTGAAACAAGCTCTCGAAGGAAAGTACGTCGAGCCAGGACCCGGCGGTGACCCCATTCGGAATCCGAAGGTGCTGCCGACTGGGAAGAACATTCACGCATTGGATCCACAGGCCATACCGACAGTGGCGGCGATGCAGAGCGCCAAGGTGGTGGTTGATCGGCTGCTTGAGAGGCAAAAGGCTGACAATGGTGGGCAGTACCCGGAGACGGTTGCGCTAGTGCTATGGGGCACAGATAACATTAAGACCTATGGTGAATCCCTGGGTCAGGTGCTCTGGATGATCGGGGTGAGGCCGGTGGCCGACACATTTGGCCGCGTCAACCGGGTTGAACCTGTCAGCCTCGAAGAGCTCGGCCGGCCTAGGATAGACGTTGTCGTCAATTGCTCCGGCGTCTTCAGAGATCTCTTCATTAACCAGGTAACTAACTGTTTTGTGCCAGAAGATAGTTTAATTTTCAGGTTTCAATTCCTTGATAACTTCGATAGAGAATCGAGAATTTAAAATATCTCCAATTGTCACAGATGAATCTACTTGACCGGGCGGTGAAGATGGTGGCTGAGCTTGATGAGCCAGACGAGCAAAATTACGTCAGGAAACACGCAATGCAGCAAGCTCAAGACCTGGGCTTGTCGGTGCGGGAGGCGGCGACTCGGGTGTTCTCCAATGCATCCGGCTCCTACTCCTCCAACGTCAACTTGGCCGTCGAGAACTCGTCGTGGAACGACGAGAAGCAGCTCCAAGACATGTACCTGAGCCGCAAGTCGTTCGCCTTCGACTGCGACGCGCCTGGTGTCGGCATGACTGAGAAGAGAAAGGTGTTCGAGATGGCACTGAGCACCGCCGACGCGACATTCCAGAACCTCGACTCATCTGAGATCTCCCTCACCGATGTCAGCCACTACTTTGACTCCGACCCGACTAACCTCGTGGGGGCCCTGCGCAAGGACGGGAGGAAGCCGGCGGCGTACATAGCCGATACCACGACTGCCAATGCGCAGGTGCGGACATTGTCGGAGACGGTTCGCCTGGACGCTCGAACAAAGCTGCTCAACCCCAAGTGGTACGAGGGGATGCTGTCCAGTGGCTACGAAGGCGTGAGGGAGATCGAGAAGCGACTGACCAACACTGTCGGATGGAGCGCCACCTCCGGGCAAGTCGACAACTGGGTCTACGAGGAGGCCAACACTACATTCATCAAGGATGAGGAGATGCTGAAGAGGCTCATGGACAGCAATCCCAACTCTTTCAGGAAGCTAGTGCAGACATTCCTGGAGGCCAGTGGGCGTGGGTACTGGGAGACGTCGGAGGAGAACCTGGATAGGCTGCGGCAGCTGTACTCCGAGGTGGAAGACAAGATTGAAGGGATCGACCGGTGAATTAATTGATGAAATCAATTGCATTCTACCACCATCTGATTTATAAAATTACGGGATATTTCGATCAACATTTCATTTGTAAAATCTGGATGACTGAAGAAACTCTCTGATTTGATTTGAGAAATAAACAGGCACACTTTCCATTTTTGGATCCAACGACAAATGCATCTCTTTACCACATACAACAATCCTAATATTATTACCCTTGAAGCTATTTTCACACTAACAAATGTACTTTCTCATTAACACTTACCACAGACCATCACCAATTCAATCTATATATGAATTGGACTGAGTTTTTCTATTTAAGGACACAATTAATATACTCCTTTGCAATCACTAGTACTTCAGCATGTTTATTTGGATGAGCAGTGATTGGTGCACACGCCTCACATTATTGAATTGAATCGGTATACCGATTCATATACATGCCTATCGGTAGTGGTCTACCGATAGGCATGTACAACCTATCGGTACCCCATTACCGATAGATTCGTTGTCGATTCATATACATGTCTATCGGTACCGATACATATCTATACATGTGAAATGCACATGCCACGTGGACATGTGCACTAATCATTTCTGTATTTGGATACCAAGAACATACATACCAACTTCAAGAACAGACGATATATTAGGAACATATCCGGTTCAATAATTGGCACCTATATAGACAGACAAAGGAACATTGAAGCTACATTTGATCACTTCTTTCTCACAGTTGCAGCTGCACAAGTCCCCCTCATCGGCACAATGAGGTTGTGTTATGTATGCCTTATGAATTAATCTGAATCAATGGAGAATGTGACTCAATCTTGCTCTTCTTTCACATGCTTAGGCGAATGTGACTACTGGAAGTCATGAGATCCTTCTTCTGGTTGATGGGAGGGAGCCTCACAGGGGTGCCAAAATTAGGCCGCTGTTTCAAACCGCTGATCAATCCGGTGGCATGACTGCTCCTCTGAGCTGAACTCCTAATCTTCAATGGAGATATCAACCTGTTGGCCAACTTGGCTGGTGAGAATGAGCACCGACGAGGCCTCGACGCCGATGAGGCCACTTTCTCCACGGGGGAAGATAGAATGGTCGCCGGGACCGCCTTATTGCTATCGAATTGGGATTTCAAGGACGTCGGCGGTGACTTGATGCGAAACTTATGAGGCGTCTGCTGCCTCGACCTCGCGATGATCGGAGACCTGGTCTTGTAGAACCTTTGCTGCTGGTGAGATGATGAAGGGGAGGAAGAGTGGAACAGAGGGTTGGGGAAGAGCACTGTCTTCTTGGCCCATGGTTTGTTCTTGGGGGATATTCTACTTGCTGCCACTGATGGCCTTGCAGAATTCTTGCTATCTTTTCGATTAAGAGGTGAGTTTGCTTTAAAGCTGATGCGAGATCGAGCTCTTGGAAGTGCCGGAGAACCGGATCCCGACCGTATGCTTCGCCGCTGCTGCTGTTTCTCCTTAGTCCGCCTCGACCGCAGCTCAGCGGAGCCTTCGCAGCGCGGCTTGTTGTTTCTCCGGACAGTAACCGGAGTTCTGGGATCGTCGGAGGTCTTTGTTCTGTGCAGCTTGGCGGCAGCAACTGCCACTTCCTTGGCAAACTGGCTTGCCTGGAGAATCTCTATCACTGTTTCTCCCAGCAGCATCGCCGGCAATGACATCCGCCGCCACTCCCCTGTAATTGAATTGGATAAGCGAGGTGAGTTAACTGAAATCGAAGAATAATACATGCGATTCCGATTGCATTTTAAGACAGGTCCCAAGATTTTAACAAGAATAATACAGCTGACACACATTTAAACAGCAACTGCGCGCCATCGATCAGATAGAAACATAGAAATGATGACCATCATTAGGAAAGTAGATAAGGGTAACCACCAAATCAAGAACAGAGGTGTTGATTACCATTTGTGCTGCCTTGAAACTTCCCGGGAGGAGATTTCCGAGCCACAGCATTCTTGATCCTTCATCATGTGCAGAAATAAAAAAACCAGTGAATCAAAAGCTCTTTACTTGCATACAAGAAAGGAAGAGAGATCGAGTAAAAGGATTGCCGGAGGCACAGAGTACCTTAGAGATTCCTGCTTGCATCTGAGGCTGGTCCTTAAATACCCTTTGGTGCTGCGGGGGCTGAGGCTGACGCCGGAGACCACCTTCGCCCCTCCAGCCACCGTGTACTGGAGCTCCTGCAGACGAGCCATGCACCTGTCCACCTTCCCAAAAGGAATGTAGAATCAAAATGGCAAGTGTATATTACAGGATCAAGATGCCCAAGATGAACTGGGATGGATCTCCATTTCCCTACCTTCTTCACCGTTTCCCTGACGAGGTTGGGATTCAGGGCGGCGGCCATTCTCCTCGCCTTCGTCGGAGTCTTCGCCACCATCTTGGATCTTCCTCTCTCCGGTCAGTGGGGGTTTGAACTGGGGACTGGGAAACGTTACTGGGCTTATTACAACGGTCATATATGGTATGGGGATACAACGGCTACTTTGCTCCACTTTAATACCCTTCCCAAAGTTCACTTTTGTTGTCGGCATCAGCGGCGCATCATCACCGCTACATTCCATTTATGAGAAGGCAAAAGGCCAGCTGGACGGCTCATAATTTTTCAGCCGGCTAATTGATTCTAGCATTATTGGCTACTTGAATTCTCAGATGACGTCGTGAGTTATTGAATAACGGACCACCTAATATCATTATCAATTTTGCTACAGGTACCTATCTGGGCCTTGCAAGGGTCCTGCCAGGTGTCAGCCACCTCTCGTCCCTCCCTTTCCCGCGCCGATCTTTCCCTCTCTCCCCCCTCTAAAAGTTTTAATACACGGATGCAACAAGATTCGTGATGATAAATAAATCAATGAGAACTTCTAAAGTTTAAAAAGACCTTTCTAAGGTCATTCCATCTTTGAGATTCTTATAGGTGATCACTTTTGTTTCTATGGCTATAACTACATGCAAGAGAAGTTTTACATGAAAAACTTCTTAAGAGGGAGAGAGGTCCTTGACCACGTATAGGAAGCTTAATTGGAGACAGAAATTTAGAAGAATTAAAACTATGACTTCACTAAATCTACATGAAAAGAAATCTTAAGTTGTTGTTTCCCTGGGTTATGAAAAATCTTTGCATTGTTTCTTTAGCTTGTTTGCTTATGGGCGTGTTTGCTTCCTATGAAATGGCTCGGAAGTCACTTTTTGATGTGACTTCCGAGCCACTTCAGGTGTTTGGTTGTTCGGAAGTGGGGATGAAGTCACTTCAGCCCCACTTCCAAGTCACTGTAGCCAAAGATGTCACTTTCCATTTCGACTTCGGGTCTTTTTGGCGTGAAGTCATTTGAAGTGGCATTTGAAATGGGAAATAATATTAATAATATTATACTGTAATAAAATATTAATATAAGTAGGTCTCACATATCATGTGTCACCTCGTGATTGGTCCATGTCATCCAAAATAATATTATTTCTAATAATTTAATTTAAAGTTATTAAATTATTAATATTTTAATCTTAAAATATTGTTTTAATGTTTTAATTTTAATATTTTAAGTGGTAAATAATGTTAATAATATCATACTGTAATAAAATATTAATATAAATGGATCCCACATGTCACGTGGCACCTCGTGATTGGTCCACGTCATCTAAAATAGTATTATTTTTAATATTTTAATATAGGGAAATTATTGAAATATTAAATAATTGGGGGTGACCATATCCCACTTCAAACACCAACCAAACACCAGAACTCATAAACCCCCAGAAGTCACTTCACTTCTGATCACTTCACTTCACTCCCCAGAAATCACTTCACTTCAACTCACTTCTCAGCAACCAAACATGCCCTACGTAGAAAACAATTTAACAATCATAGAAATTTGGGGCTTTTACATTTCCTCATTCACTAATTGAATAGTATACATAAGTAAAAGATCAAACATATTAGTAAAGTTAAGTAAAAAGGATGAGCTTTTCCACATTCAAGTTACTCATCTTTGGGGCCTAGCTATATATAAGATAGCATTAAAATCTTTCATTAATTTCGTATAGGTGTTCTTTTAATTTCTTTAAGTATATATGTCCTAAGAGCTCCTTTCATTTCTTCTTGATTCGATCACTTCATTTGAGCTCAAATTTATTGTTATGCTGAAACTAAACTTTAGCTTGTTATTTGATTTCATGTTAGGGTTTTGAATCAATTTTCCCACTTGGAATTTCTTTCGAACTAATCCTCACACACATGGCTTCAGTCATAAAGTTTTATTGGTATTTGTTCAATTATGCATTCTTTTGATTCTCATTTTTCAACTTTAAGAGTCCTTGATATTTGACATTTCATTTGTGCTACTTGTATGGTCAATTTTTCATGTTGGTTCATTTTTTTCTGATGAGACCCTTAAAAAGTTCAAGTCTTAGTTTCCTCTTTTGTAATTCACTCCTCCCTATTGACTTTTGTTGCATATTTGTTATTTGTAGGATGATTGAACCGGATTTGAAACCGAAAGTTGGGGAAAAGTTCAAATCAAAAGAAGTTCTGCAATATTACAAGAAATATGTGGCATTAAAAGGCTTTTGTGTGGTGACACTATGGTCCAAAAAAAATGGACATATAGAAAATGTAACGTACAGTTGCCATAGAAGTGGAAAGCATAGGAATATTGGTTCGAATCCCGTTAAACCACTTCCAACAACAAAAATAGACTGTAAAGCACGCTTATGTGCCTCTGTGCAAGCTGACATGAACTGGTTGGTCAATTCAATTATCCTTGACCATAACCATGACATGGATCCTGAAAAGCCAAATATCTAAGGTGCAATCGAGAACTCCCATCACATGTTAAAAAGAAAAATTTAATTGGATGTGGCAACTGGAATTAGGATGAATAAGACTGTGACCTCATGTATCATTGAGGTAGGGGGGCATGATAATTTGGCATGGACAGAGAAAGATGCACGAAACCATCTTGATAAAATCATGCATCTAGATCTAAAGAAAGGGGATGACGAGGCAATGCAACAACATTTTGCGAGAATGCAGAACAATAATGGGGATTTTTTTTTATCTCATCGATGTTGATGAAGAAAATCGACTTATTAATGTTTTTTTGTGCCGATACAAGGAATAGAGAGTGCTACAAAGAATTTTGTTTACTCATCCTTGATGTTGTACTCAATTGCAGGTCATTAATTTGTTTACTGCTTGGAGGCGAGTTTTTGAGTTGGAACACAATGGTTCTACTTTGATGAGCAAAGCAATGTGAATTTTGATGTCATATTCTATAACAAGGATATGCATCTATCTGCGCGATTGTGAGGTGGATCTTGCTGGTTGTTAATTTAAAATCTTGCTTGAAACCCATTTTAAAGTTGTACTGCAGTCAAATCATCTTAAGCAGTGTAACATTTTTGCTATTATAATCAAAATTTGTACTTCTTTCCTCAGCTTCTTCTTGTAATTGGACCCAATAATCCAGCAGGAGCAAAGTGCAGGTGCCATGATCATATACATGAAACTCATCAAAGCACAACCTACATGGAAGAGATCAAGTCTTTGCAATGTAGCTTGGAAAGAGATTTGTACTCCTAAAGAGGTGGGAGGGCTAGGGCTGAGAGATCTAGGCCTTTGGCAAAAAACGTTGAAAATGAACAGAATAGCTTTGTTCCTTGATAAGAGTCAAAGTATTTGGAAGCAGTTAAGTAGAGTCAAGTACAAATGGAAAGAGATTCTCCATCTAAGAGGACTCTTCGGGGTAGATCATCGCATTGGAAAGCTTTATGCGAGGCTGCAGACGTGATCAGGAAAGGATTAATTTGTAAACCATGCAAGAATAGTGCAATCAGTCTGATTCATGATAACTGGCTAGGCTTTGGTGCTCTGGCAGATTCTCCCCTTCTCTTCAATAGTGATGAACGTTTTCATTCTGTGGTGGTGGGGGATTTGCGAAATGAGTCTGAATGGAACTATGATTGTGTGGTAGAGTTTGGTCATGAAGCCTTGGCAGAAGAGATCTTCAAAGTTCCAATTAGAGTAGAGGAAACTTGGGATTGTTGCCGATGGTTCCTAAATAAGAATGGTCTCATCACTACAACATCTTCTTATGATTTTTTAGTGAAGGAGAAAGTTAATCCCAAACGTTATGATGAGATGGAGGTTTGGAGAAACCTTTGGAGTTTGCCTATTGGGCCAAGAGTCAAGCAGTTTCTTTGGCATGTCCTTCATGGTAAACTGGCTGTGAAAGAAGCATTGTGGAGGTGCATGCTGGTCTCAGACAAGTTATGCCCGAGGTGTGGAAGTGATACTAAAAGTATTCCTCATGCGTTGTTGGAGTGTGGATTCGCCAAAGAAGTCCTAGAGGCTATCATGCGTGAACAAAATTGGGATGGAGAAGAATGGGGAGCAGAAGATTATTTGAATTTATTACTCAGATCCTCGAACGGACAGGGCAGAAGAAACATCAAGGTTCATGTTGCCTATGCCATATGGTTAATATGGAAGGATCAAAATCGAGTGGTTTTCGATGGGGGTGAGGATTCAACAAGAAGCCCCGTGTTCAAAGCATGTCGTGCAGCCAAGGAGTGCCTACAGACGCGAGGGATCTGGTCAGACGCGAGGAGATGAGAGGGGATGGTTTTGAAGGTAGATACTTCATGGGTGCCTGACACAAATCAAGCAGCGGCGATTGGCGTGGTGGAGATCAAAGACACAGAGGCGGTCTGGGCTATGGGAAGACCCGTTGATGTTGGATCGTGTATTGAGGCGGAACTACGAGCAATCTTTTATGGGATTACCTGGGCTAGGGAGAAGGGCTATGTGGAGTTGGTGGTGGAGTCTGATTCAAAACGGCAATTGACATGTTGCAGAGCAGGATGCTTTGGACTCATCAGGTTGAGTCGGTTTTGAAGGATATTTGGGAGGTGGGGATGCTCTTCCAAGCTATGGTTTTTACTCATAACCCCAGAGAGCAAAATTGTATAGCAGATGGGATAGCGCGGTGGTGTCGTCGAGCTCAAGTGCCTCTTTATTGGGCCTTGGCGAATGGCATTACATCGATAGACAGGTTCTTGTAGTTCCTGTTAGTCAGTAGGCTCATCTAATCAAACAAAAAAAAAAGCACAACCTACATCAATTCATCAAAGAACAGCATGCAACACATGCTGATTGAGGTACATAAATATACTTCATGGGAGATATAAATAATTTTGCTTAGAGCTATTGCCGTTTCTTATACAAAAAACAACCACTACAACAAAGAACAAAAACAAGAAAAACATTTTTCTCAATCAGCTGCAAGTTCTTAGCAAGGTTAGTGCTCACATGGTTTGTATTGACTGACCAGCTATCAGAATTACAAGGTTGCTACCAAAAAAGGTACAAAATTAAGTTTCCATTTAGAAGGTACAACACATATGATCAATTGTTCTGAATCACACTTACATACAAGCAGAAATCGCACTTCAAATGGGGCCAAGCTTACTATTACATGAGTGAGTACTACAATAACAAAACAACTGTTAGCCACAAGAACATCTCCCTCCCTTTTCTCCTCTTCAACATAACATCCAGTTTCTTCACCTCCATCTTACAAGCTTCAAGTTCAGTTGGAGCTTTGGCCTCTTTTGCTTTGCATTTTTCCATTTCAACCTCCATTCTCTGAATCTCTACTCTTGGATCATTGATCAATCTCTCCATTCTTTGATTATTTGTCATGAAATCCTCAATCACGGTCTCTATTTTCAAATTACTTGAGTATTGATCACCTTTTTTCCACATTCACAAATCGCAGGATCATACCAATCGAAGAAATCTGACCTTACGTAACCATTAACCATGAACCAGTGCTCCAAAAACAAAAGCATAAAAAAAACAAAAAAAAAACTCAATACTAATTTACTTCTAAACAACTTACACCATAGTTGACACAACCATAAAACCTTCTTTCATGATTTTTTGTTGTCCAAGAAGGTTGCAAAATAGCTTTCATGCCGCAGTAGCAGGTACGAGAATCAGAGAAGGTACGAGAGTTGCAGGATGTGGAAGAACCACTTGATGCCATTCTATGGCAAATAAACAAAGACGATAGAATCATATAAGCAAAGGTTTTTACTCAAAGTTTATTAAAAATTTCAGGAGTAAATGCACGAACCAGAGCAGCGGCACATGTCACTGTAGAAGAGGGAAGCCTCTGGTCAGAAGAAACATATTTTCTGTATGGAAATAGCCCACGTGGCACGCAAGGTGTTGCGAAAACTGTCTTGGTCAACCTTCCACTCTCCCAGATTTTATGTATTGCCAACATTAGGAGCAGTTTCACATTAGGAGAGCGGCTTTCATATAGATACTAAAGAGTAAAGACGTGTACAGACTTTACTTGAACATTCACCAGATTTCAAAAGGAGCATAAAACCATAAGAAATTGAGTCTTAAATTGCAAACCTCGCTACACAAGATCCTATTGTCCTAGGAAAGAGTAAAATATACAAACATAGAGGAAGCCTAGTGAAGTATACTATTCTGCAATGAGATTCAAGCAATAATATTATCTCAGACTCAATCTTCTCATCAAAATTGCAGTTAAATTACAAGTCGTTCACTTCTTCAGTCAACTGACAAGAACTATTAATCACTTCTTCAATCCATTTTCTCCCTCAATTATCTGTTGTATGGTATGTTTTAAGAATAGCACAAAATGGATGACGAGAAGAATAAATGATTCATATCTACCACAAAATCTTGATTAAGCCTATACATATCTTTTCAAATTCATTTCAATCTTTTTAATTACATTTTCATCTTTTTAAATGTATTTTCATCTTTTTAAATACATTTTCATCTTTTTACATGCATTTTTATCCTTTTAAATTCATTTTCATCTTTACTGCATTATGATCTTTTTAAATTCATTTTAATCTTTCTAAAATCATTTTCATAGTTTTAGCTGCATTTTTCATCTTTTTAAATTTATTTTAATCTTTTTAAATTCATTTTCATCTTTCTCAATTCATTTTCATCTTTTTAAATTCATTTTCATGTTTTTAAATTCAATTTCATCTTTCTCAATTCATTTTCATCTTTCTCAATTCATTTTCATCTTTTTAAATTCATTTTCATCTTTTTAAATTCAATTTCATCTTTTTAACTTTATTTCTATCTTTTTACCTCTATCTTCATCTTTTTAAATGTATTTTCATCTTTTCAAATGCATTTTCATTGTTATAAATACATTTCTGATTGGGTCGGCTCGCTAAGGTGGATCACCTTTAATTTTTTCATTGTCCCATTTTTTTTCCATTTTTCCCCACGTTTTCCATTAATTTTCTCTCTCTTTCTGAAATCGGCTCCCCATCGTATCACTTTGGAGCAACGAACTGAGTCAAGATCTCAGATTAATGAATTCACTTCTCATATTTTATTCCCATATTTTTTCCTCACTTTTTTTTTCTAATTTTCTCAACAAAAAAAAAATATTTTGTTCAGATTTTTTTTCCGAATATTCCCGATTTTTTCCTTGATTTATCTCTCTTCCTAGGCTGGCTCGGCTCGGCTCACCCGCAAGCCGGACCCCGAGCCGCTTTGGCCATCTTGTCATCCGTCGCTCTCCCGCCACCGAAAAACCCTAAATCGCCCGAAAACTTGTCCTATCATCTCCTCTACTCCATTCTCGAACTCGACCACCTCTATTGCCCTCCTCTCCGACGCCGGCATCAACCCACCGTTGACCACCATCCATCACCGCCACTCCGACCACATGAACTCCTCCAAACAATTTCTAAACTCACCTAAATCTTCTCGTCTGCACACTTCCGACTTTCTCCACCCTCGCAGATGCCTCCTCCTGTGCCAATCAAGTCCACCCAAAAACCACAGCGCGGCCTCCTTCGGATCCGGCCATCTCAGAGCTTTATTTCACGATCGGACCCTGTGGAACAACTTCGGAGACCTCCGCGAACGCAAATGAATCGGTCCCCCGCTCCGAAGAGCTTTCCTCGTTGGCGAACAAGCTCCGGCGAACCTCAACCGCCGGATCTAATCAATCAATCTTTTGATAGATCATATAAGGGTATTTTTGTCATCTAAAATTAATAATTAATTAGGATGATCAACAAATGGGGTTTTCACCTTAAAAACTAAGCTAGTGGGGTTTTTTTATGATAATTTTCATTAAATTGGTGTTATTGATAATTCTCTATATTTGGGAGAATTACCAATAATTCTTTTATAAGATGCCAACTTATCATTAGGTCTCTAAACTTTTATTGGACTGAAATACCCTTATTATATTTATATGTATCCATACCCTTACCCCCGGTACCCATACTTATTAGCCAACCCTACCGGAAGAAGATACGCGCTTGTTTTATTCATATGCTTTGGCACTGTTACAAACTTTGTCGCGTTAGTAATCCTAAGCTGTTATTCACTGGGAAGAAAAGAGCAACAGTTAATTCTCAATGGTTCAGCGCAAGTCAACAAACTTTATCAATAGCATTAATATTCACATCAGTAGCAAATGGACAACATCCAAAAATAAGTCACTTACCCCTCAAAAGTATGTGTCCTTTCCATAAACATCTAAAACCTCCATATAAAGTAAGTGCATAAAAAGTTCAATGAGGCTATTTCTTCAACGTTGTGCCAACAGGCAATATCATACAGTATTGTACAAACTACAACAGGACTTCGGTTTCTTTCTAACTGCATTCCTCTGTTATAATGGTGATTCCAACAATGGCAACCAAGGCATCTCAATGATGTTATCCTCATCTCATCCTCAAGTCAAAGCAAAATTGCGCAATTGCTTTCACAGCGAAGCTGGATTAAGCTGCTCTAAGTGGATCTAAGTGCGTAGTCAATTTATAGAAAGACCCCACTTGATCCTTAAGCAAGACACAACTTGCCAGATGGATGTCTTGGTGAGCTTAAGCAGCCATCCTAATTAAGCCCAACACATATTACTAATGGAAAGTAACTACCAACTGAAAAGTAATTACCAATGGAAAGTAAGTATCAACTGGAAAGTAACTACAAACTGGAAAGTAATTACTAATGGAAAGTAAGTACCAACTGGAAAGTAACTACCAATGGAAAGTAACTACCAATGGAAAATAAGTACCAACTGGAAAGTAATTACCAATGGAAAGTAAGTACCAACTGGAAAATAACTACCAACTGGGAAGTAAGTACCAACTGGAAAGTAACTACCAACTGGAAAGTAACTACCAACGGAAAGTAAGTACCAACTGGAAAGTAACTATCAGTTGGTACTTACTTTCCAGTTGGTAGTTACTTTTTAAAATTCTGGTAGTTACTTTCCACAATACTGATGGCAGTTACTTTCCACAATGCTGGTACAAGTTACTTTCTAAAATGCCGGTAGAAGTTACTTTCCACAATGATGGTAGAAGTTACTTTCCACAATGCTGGTAGAAGTTACTTTCCACAATGCTTGTGGTAGTTACTTTCCACAATGCTTGTGATAGTTACTTTTCACCATGTTGGTGGTAGTTACTTTCCATAATTTTGGTAGTTACTTTCCACAATACTTGTGGTAGTAACTTTCCACAATACTAGCAGTTACTTTCCATAATTTTGTGGTAGTTATTTTCCACAATTTTTAGTGGTAGTTACATTTCATATGTTTGGTGATAGATACTTCCCACAATTGTGGTAGTTAGTTTCCACATTATAGTAGTTACTTTTAAAAATCAAATATGTCAAAAATAGATACTTTTCAACAATTATGATGGTAATTATTTTACACAATTTTTTGTGGTAGTTACTTTACACTATTTTTTGTGGTAGTTACTTTCCACAATCATGGTAGTTACTTTTCATATTTTCCGTGGCAGTTACTTTTCACAAATAACGTCAAAAATAGTTACTTTTCCACAATTGTGGTAGTTAGTTTCCACAATTTTTTATGGCAGTTACTTTCCATAATTTTTTGTGGTAGTTACTTTCCACATTTTTTTTGGTAGTTACTTTTCACAAAAAATATGTCAAAAATAGTTACTTTTCAACAATTCTGGTAGTTACTTTCCACGATTGTGGTAGTTACTTTACACAATTTTTTGTGGTAGTTACTTTCCACAATTGTTGTAGTTACTTTTCACAAACAATATGTAAAAAATAGTTACTTTTTCACAATTGTGGTGTTACTTTCCACAATGCTAGTGGTGGTAGTTACTTTTCACAATGTTGGTGGTACTTACTTTCCACAATGCTGGTGGTACTTACTTTCCACAATGATACTGGTGGTAGTTACTTTCCACAATTTTGGTAGTTACTTTTCACAATGTTTGTGGTAGTTACTTTCCACAATGCTGGTGGTAGTTACTTTCCACAATGACACTGGTGGTAGTTATTTTCCACAACTATGGTAGTTACTTTTCACAATGCTTGTGGTAGTTACTTTCCACAATTTTGGTAGTTACTTTCCACAATGATGCTGATGGTAGTTACTTTCCATAATTTTGGTAGTTACTTCCACAATGCTGGTGGTAGTTACTTTCCACAATCATGCTGGTGGTAGTTACTTTCCGCAATGATGCTGGTGGTAATTACTTTCCATAATCTTGGTGGTAGTTACTTCTCACAATTTTGGTAGTTACTTTTCCACAATGATGTTAGTGGTAAATACTTTTCACAATGATGCTGGTGGTAGTTGCTTTTCACAATACGGGTGATAGTTACTTTTCACAATACTTGTCGAGATCACCGATCACCGACAGCATCATGACGTGGTCCGAATCCCCATCACCGACGGACGCCGACGATCTCCCGATCGACGGCGGAATCGAAAGGGGAGATCGGCGACGGAATCGGACGGCGTCGGATCCCGTCGGATCGATGTCACCGCACCGTCCGTCGTCAATCCCCGGCACCCTCGTCGTCACCTTCTTCCCCGACGCCATCCCCGCTGTCACCTGATAAGACGTGAAAAGTGCACAAATCACCCTTAGAATTCTAGGAATTCATGTTTATTTAGTTATTTTATGATAACCAATTATTATACATCCCTTAGATTATGTCATAAGAATGAAATTATGATACTCATTGATAAAGATGCTTGATTTAGAAATTTGTCTTATGAATTGTTCGAAAATTTATATGTCATATAAGATTTAGTAAATTTAGCTATGCATGGCATTATCTCTGTACTTTAACACTTTTACCATGGTTTAGGGATAACTTGACAAATCTTATTTCACTTGAGCACTTTCACATGTTTAGGAGTTGAAGTTAGATTCTGAGCATGAGACTAGGATAAATTTAGAGTTCTCTGTCATGTCACAGAAGATACATGAACACATGCAATTTTCTGTTCGCAACAAGTATATGTGTTGGCAAGTGTAAGGCTTTCAACTTAGTAACCGGGCAGGGTGTCTTATCAGCATAGTGTTCGCGTAAAACGGTTGAAAGTCCTTATTAATGAAAAGAAAAAAAAACAGAATTTCATACTTAGTAACCAGGCAATGTGCCTAACAAGGTGTGTTGTTCACGTAAAACAGTTGAATTTCTTGAAAAAGAAAAGAAAAGAAAAGAAAAAAACAGAGATTGTATGTGATAAGTGGAAAATATGTGCTTACTTAGAATTGTGATCTTGACTTGTTGAATGCTTCGATATAATGGATATTCTGATACATGTGAAACCAATTTCACACACGAGAGAGTCAAAGTTATTTTTGAATCATGATTAAATATGTTGAAGTATTGGAAGTGTGTTATGACATGTTTTGATTTGCTTTACTTTTATGTGAATATGAATTAAAGAATATATTCATGGATATTATTTCTAGTTGATATATTGGAATTAATGAGTATTATAATGGAGTGCTGATGATATGTTCAAGGGGATGTATAGATGTTTGTGGGTATTATCACTGAAAACCCTTAGAAGACTATAACTCCTCCACTGGGATAACCCAGGGGTTTAAAGGCTTGTTGCACATGTTAAGTGTAATCGTGAGATCTACGAAAGTGGCTAGTTAGGTTTACCGCTTTATTTGTACTTTTATCTTGTTTTGCTCGAGGACCAGCAAAGATCAAGTTGGGGGGTGTGATAAGACATAAAAAGTGCACAAATCACCCTTTTAACGAGGTCTTATTAGTCTCCGAGTAATGCTATTTTGATAGTTTATGATGTATTTCAGGTATAAGAGCCTTCATTGAAGATTAGATCATGTTTGGTGCTAAAACGAACAAATAAAGAACCTGTGAAGTTAAAGGAGCAAAGGTGGGTCATCTTGACATCAAAACTGTACCTGCTCAGGAAGAACCAGATGATGTGCCATATATGGTTGGAAAGCTCTGGAAGTCTAGTTTCTGGAAAATTTTACGGTTCGTGATTCCGAGTTTTTTAGAAGAAGTTACGATATTTTTAATACCAATGACGCAGTCGGAAAGGCAAAAAAGTAAATACGCAGGAAAGATGATCGATCTTCCTCCACTAAAGGATCGATCCTTGCACTGTAGCATAGACGACAGAGAGCCATATTTTCACATGATCGATCATTCCCTTGTGAGTGATCGATCCTACTCGGGCGCAGCCAATGTTTTGGATTCAAATGATCGATCTTTATCAATAAAAGATCGATCCTTTGATATCTATTAAGCAAAATCAAAGGCCCAGATCTAATCCGAGTTAAGGAGGATACCTAGGCTATAAATAGGTATCTTTTAGGGTTTTTGAGGGTCTTCTTCTCTCTTGGAGGGGAAGAACAATTTCTTTCCTCTTTTTAACTTTTCTTTAGAGATTCTTTTGGAGGAAATCCATGGTGGAAGAGTAGTTAAACTTTTTACCATGTGATTCTTATGATATAACTAGGGTTTTTATTAGGGATTTCTTAGATCTAGGGCTTGTATACATTATTGATTGACTTATATGGATTGATCTCTATTTCTTTTCTTTTTTGGTGTTGATTTCCTGCTGGATGTGTGGATTGTTCTTGTTTGCACTTGATTCTGGAGCTTGTGCATGTTAGGGCTTGGATTGGATTCATTTATTAGGAGTACCATGCTAGTACCATGATATTTCAGATGAAATCTTCTTTGTGATTAGGGATTATATAGTGCTAGAACCACTACGTTCTATCCCTAATCCTCCATATATCCTGTCTTTTTAGATTTGACCATCAAGATACTAAACCCATCTTGATCTTACACATAGATCCATATCATTACTATTACTTGCGATGAATTCATTCTAATCAGAGAATTCATTAGCAGTGAACGTAACTAATCATTCGGTCACTGATTTTTAGATAATTATTCTTGCCAACAAGGAATCCTAACTAGAACTTGTTGAGTGATAAGGAGAACTAGCCATTCACTTATCAACTATTAGGAAAGTCATTCAATGTGATTAATGTGCCCTAATCTTAGGAAGACCTGGTAGAACCTTGGTTACTGATTAAGAATCTTGTGGTCTTTTCTTTCATATTTATAAACCCTTTAGTATAAATTTAGTTTAATTTCAATTCTGAATCTTTTCTCAACTTATCGGTAGGAATACTTAGATTGAGTTTAGTAGCTTAATTATTTTCCTACGCATTCCATGTGGATTCGACTCGGATTCATTGCTATCTACCCCCAAAGTAGTTAGTTTGAAGTTTGATTATAAATTTGTAATTTTGAGTAGACTTATTAAGTCGCGACATTTTTCAAGTTCTATCACCACCTCCCTCTTCAGCGCCCAATTTCTTTTCTTTTTTTTTTAATTTTGAAGGGGGAGGGGTATTTTCGTCATGATATTGATGGTTAGGGGATTAAATGGGTTAAAAACTTCTATCCGGACTATAGAGGAAGAAAAGTCTCTAAATGAGACTAATTGATAATTATCCGAAAATAGTATTTATTAATATATTATTATAATAAAAAATATTAATATAAATCATGCTTAGTCAAATAATGTAAAAAAAAATATTTTATATTATCATTATATATATATACTACTAGTGGGGTCCCCTGCCACTTGCCCAGGTAACCACCATCTCCCCTCATAACTCCCCACTAACCCCTCCTAACTCCCCCCTCCCCCACTATTACCCCTCCACATCAGCAGCCACATAGGATATATCTGCCACGTAGGACGCCAGCTAGGAAAAAAAAATGCACTTCTTAACCATCCTGCTATATAAGGATGACTAGTGGGGCCCCAGCCACTTGGCAGGGCAACAATCATCAACTTTCCCATTAACCATTAACCACCCACAACCCTCTCCTCCTCATTAACCACCTCCCCCACTAAAGGCTCCATATAAGGATGATAAGGGTTATAATCTACCTTAGGAACTTAGGAACATGATAAAAATATACAAATCTAACTTAGGGGATATGAAATAATGGCAGACTTATAAGGAGGAAACAGTTGTAACCGTTTTTGCTCCTTATAAGGTTGATATATATAGATAGACTAGGTGGTGGGCTCGTGCCACCTGGCACGGCTAACTACCCGCCCCACTATCTTTATAATAACTTACGCCACGTCAGTCCACTATCTCTATAATAAATTATGCCACGTGTATGCCACGTGTGTATAATGTTATGACTCAGATGATGAGTCATAAAAATATAAAACTAACTTAGGAAAAATGAACATGTTATAAGGTAGATTAGGGAATATCTATATGTAAATCTAGAAATATATATAAAACTAACTTAGGAAAAATAAATATGTAAACAAACTAATAAGGGAAACGGTTATAACCATTTTTACTCCTTATAAGATTGATATTAAAATAATAATAATTAATTAATATAAATGAGCTCTTAGGGACGTATTGATTTCTCGACTCACCTGGGATGATCCGAGAAAATAAAAGCGTGAAGGGTGGTGGTCGATCGGTATGTGCAAGAAAATCGTGGTGGGGGAGTCCGGAACGTTAAAACTGGTCTTTTGTGGTCCCAAACAGCGAAAAAAAAGAAAAAGCTCGAATGAGAGAGAGAGAGAGAGCCATAGTCATCAGAGTGGTGTAAATTTTAAAAAATATGGTGTAGTTAAAAGAATATTTGTGGTGTATTTAGAATTTCCGATTTCCCAAAGGCCGGACGGACTCTCGTGCTCATTTCCAGAGTCCAGACACGTTCAGAAAAGAGTTCTATCCAAAACCCGCGTACCAAAGCTCACAAAGTAGTTTATGGAAGATAAGCACTCGCCGCGGATAAGGTTCCTCTCCTTCCTCTTCCTCCCCACATTCCAACTCTTCTCTCACTCTCTCCTCCCACTTCATCTCTCCCGCTCTCCCGCTCTCCCGCTCTACTCCTCCCATGGTCTCCGTTCCCTGCAACTATACTCTGGCAGCTCGCCTCTCCAAGCTCCCCTTCTCCAGCAAACCCTACTTCTCTCTTTCCCTTCGCCCTGCTCTGACCCCTAAACGACGTCGAGCCTTTTCCGGTGCGATCAGAGCCGTGGGGCCGACCCCCATTGATTCCAGGCCTGAGGAGCCGCAGTGGGGGCAGCAGCCTAGAACCTTGTTTCCTGGGGGCTTCAAGCGCCGGGAGATAAAGGTGCCGACTTTGGCACTTCGCTTGAGTAGCGAGGAGGTCCTTGGGAGGGAGGACTCCAGGGATGGGATTAGTGTGGCTTTGTCCAAGGGAGTTGGGATTGTTGTGCTTGATGGGGGAGATGACAACGGTGGCGGCCGGCTTTACGAGGCGGCTTGTGTGCTGAAGTCGGTGATTGGAGATAGGGCGTTTCTTCTGATCGCTGAGCGTGTCGATATCGCTACTGCTGTGAGTGCTAATGGGGTCGTGCTCTCCGATAAGGGTTAGTTGGCTTTATGCTTAATGCTTTTAGTATGCTTGTGCTCCTGTCTGGGAATACAGATTACTACATGTACCTTTATGTTACACTTCATTGTCATATGTATTTTGAGCTGAGAGTTGGAAAGCTAGGAGAACAGGACTTGAGTGAACCAAATTTAGTCTAGATAGTTAAGCCCTGTGTTAATATCCTGTGTTCCGAGAATGAACTATTAAAAGTTGTGGCATTATACTCTTTATCAAGGCAGCAAATGGTAAAAAGGAAAAAGCATGTATTGAAATGCATTCACTTTGACATTCATGTCCAGTTCTACTAATGAATCCAATAAGATTATGTACTGGAAGAAGAATCAACCAATTTCTACACGTATGTGTTTACAGTGTGGCGTTGTCCTTGACATGTCTATGAACTTAGTTTAAGTTGCCATGTTTTTATGGTGCACAAATGGTTTTAAAGATTGCACTTTTATATATTACTTGATTGAACAACAATATGGGAGAAAGTATTATGTCTGATGACGGAAAGAGGCAATATTAGTTTTAAAAACGTGGAACACTAGCTACCGGGTGAAAATGCAGTTTCTTAGGATGATACAGCCAAGAGGATTATATACGCATATCAATGAAAGATAGACCACCAGGACAATATTAAAGAGAATTATGGTCTTTAAGGCTGTGTCCTTTAGGTATGCCTAAAACAATTGGTTGCTATGCTGAAAAAAGATTTAAAGAAAGATCATTGCCGTACATCATCAACTGAGAGCTTTACTGAACATAGCCCAAGACCATATGATGCTAAAGTTATATACAAATCCATAAAAATGAGAATAGAAAATCACATTAAAAAGCCCAATAGATGCTTCAATACAGCAATACAACACAATGAGAATAAGATCCCTAACTTGTTTCTGATTGGAATTTGGAGAATGATTATTGCACATAATAGATTATCAGATGACTACCGAGTAGCCCAAGGTTCCATGCCTTTGGATGTACTTTGAAAATAGAACTTTAGTCCAAATATACCGTCATCAACGAAGTTGAATAAGGCAAATAAATATACCATCAAGGCCCAAGCTTATTTTCGTGATAAGTAGTTGAGATCTTTAGATGTTGAAAATCTCACGTCACTGTGGATAAGGGTGTCAACAAAGGTCTATATCGATGATTTCCAGCTGAAACAACTCCTCGTAACTCTCCACAGCATCTGGAATCGAATCCAGGTGAAGAAACCATCTTAGAACTCTTAAATTCTCAGAAGCAGCTGAATAACAAGGCTGGTTGTGCAAAATAAAGCGGGCCTGAGGAAGAACAATCGTTGGATTCAACTGAACTATCACAAATGAGTGATCGCTGGCTCAACAAAAGCTTATGGTCAGCATTGCCCAGACAGAACTATTAGAATTCGATCAATCAGGTGATTGATCCTGATGAAATTTCTGGAATCAATCGACCAAAATACAATTGATGGCCTCAGAAGAGCACGAATAGTACCGATCAGCTGGCTTAGTGTGCAAAGCAGAGCTAAGAGCTGTTTCACAATCCAACTTCATAATTAGACTTCCTGATCACAGTTAACCTTTTATACAATGTTAAACAAGGTCAATTACACGTGCAGGACCTTACTCTAGGTTAAACAGATGCCTGAGTTCTCACAACTCTGTCCTTTTGCACTTTAATGTTTATTTTTTTATTTTTGGTATTACTACTGTTTAAAAAAGATGCTAACCGCTGCAATAAAAGCAAAGTTTTCGTGTTTTCATATAGTGAAAAGCTTAACTAAATAGACTATACATGCTCTTCTAAATTCTGTACTGATCTGCATATGGTTTGCAGAGAAGAGAAGAAGCTGGTAAATATGTCTGTTGTGTGCTTGCTAATATTATCTTCTTTTCCTTGCGACAGGAGTTCCGACCATTGTTGCTAGGAGTATGATGATGAAATCCAGCTCTGATTCTGTGTATCTCCCAATAGTAGCAAGAAAAGTGCAAACTGGAAGCTCTGCAGCAAATGCATCTAGCTCCGAAGGTGCTGATTTTCTTATAATTAACGAGAGTGGAAAATATGTCAGGACGCTGGAAGACTTTGTAGCAGAGCAAGTTAAGGTGCCAATTTTTTTTACCATAAGTGACTCACCCGGTGAACATGCATCATTCAGCATGGCATCACAATTAATTCGATCAGGTGCATGTGGGTTGATCATATCTTTCAATGATATGAAGCTTTTGAATGATGGCTTTCTAAATGAGCTATTTTCTCAAGCACGTGTATCGAATAAACTCCTGCCTGATGGATACCAAAATTCCAGCAGCTTGGAAGTACATGCTGTCAGACATGTGCTAGATGACAAAAAGGGTTTTGCCGGGTTTACGAAAATTGATGAAAAAGAGATGCGATTGATAGAAGCAGAAAGAATTTTGTTAGATGAAGCAGTTACTGTCATCCACAAAGCTGCACCAATGGTGATCTCCTAGTGTTAAACATTTGGTAGCTGAAGATGCCCTTCAAAAGTTCAAATGAATTTTTTTAAAACTTTTATGTACATGTCAGCGTATTTGATATAGAACATAATTGTTTATAGTTGTTGGCAGATGGAGGAGGTCTCACTTCTTGCAGATGCTGCTTCTCGACTCAATGAGCCATTTTTACTGGTTATTGTGGTAATTTCCAAATGTCACATACTTTAAACACAAGAAAATTGCAATAATATAGCATTGATGTATATGTCTCATACATTAGCCATAACAAAAGTTACTCATTACTAAACATGGTCTCATATTTCAGATAAGCTCTACTAATTTATTTTCTTGTTTTTAAATTCTTCTCGTTTCTTATATGAGTCTATCTGTTGACCTTGAGGCTTGAGCTGCTGCATTACAATATAATGTATATTTTTCTGCCTGACGGTAAAAGATTAGGTTTCCTGCATTGCTGTACTTTATCCAGTGATGTCCTTTTCTCCATGTACAATGCATTCTGTTGTTTGGGTGACTGAATTGGGTTTTTAGAAAATACTGACGCTGCCCTTTGTACTTCTTGTGCATCCCCAATGCATATTCAACTAGCCATTTCATACTGCTATTCACTTTATAAAGGCTAATCAAAGTTCGTTGCCTATTCAGTTTTATTGATTAACAACTTAACAAAGAATCATCATGTCAATTCTTACCTACCAATATGGGCTCATTACATAGCACGGCTCTAAGAATAAAATGCTCTACAAAGATGATCAGTGAATTTTCTATGGGACAGATGACGACCCTTGTAGTGTTACCAAATCCTGCGAACATACATTGTATTTGATTATATGTATGAAGGATATTGTTTGTTCCTTTGAAGCCTCAAGCCCCTAATGCTGAAGGATATTGTTTGTTCCTTTGAAGCCTCAAGCCCCTAATGCCCAATAATTCTTGACGAGGACCTTGACATATAAACAATTCGAGTTTTGAGTATGACTTATTTCAATTTTCTTTTTCTGTATATATGTAGATTAATTGCATTAGATGGAGGATCAATGGTTTGTTTATTTTTTATTTTCCTTTTGGAATGAAAGCCTCATAAGTTTTGGGTCAATGACAGGTTTTTCTTATGGCTTTTCATTAATTTGGCTGGCATTTGCAACAGTGATAAATTAGAACTCATAGGCAATTTACATGTACGAGTTGGATGCTTGTTTGGAAAAAATTAAGGAAATATCTTATACCAGTGATTTTCATTGTGCCAATTTTGAACTTCTTTGACTGTGTCTACTGTCTAGGGTGAGTTTAATTCTGGAAAATCTTCTGTAATAAATGCTCTCCTGGGAAGAAAGTATCTAAAGGAAGGAGTAGTTCCTACCACAAATGAGATCACTCTTTTATGTTATTCCGAGGTGATGTCCAATCAACAAGAGCGATGTGAAAGACATCCAGATGGTCAATTTATATGCTACTTGTCTGCGCCTATACTAAAAGAAGTTAGTTCCTTGAACTTCTTGATTTATGCTTGCAACTAAGTTATAATTTCCTAGTCAATTTTGACACTAGGATATTGTACCATATAATTCCTAGACGTCTGCATTCTGCATTGCTTTATGTTTCTGTTACTAAAACTCTTTTTGTAAATACTCTCGAGTCTCGAATAATGATTGATCGCTTTAGATTCCTTATTTGTAAGAAGCAGTTGAATTGAAACGTAGATGGAACGTTTATTTTTCAAGCAATATATCGGGGCATAACTCACCATAATCTGTGCTACTATTGCTAGTGCTCCACTAGAACGATATAATGGGCTGGACATCAATACTATTCCTTTAGGCCTCGTTTGGTTGTGGGATAGTCTATCTCGGGATTAGATGGGATAGGGATTAGTAACCCGGGATAAGTTGTGGAATAAATTTTATCCCACCTTGGTGTTTGGTTGAAAAAGTGGGGGATAAGGAGGTAACGATTACTTGGGATTGGTGAGGTGTAAAGTAAATGAATAATATTGAATGAAAAAAGTGGAATAGGAATAGGGATTAGTGAGGTGGAAAGTAAATTAATAATATTAGTACTTTAATTAATAATGTGATAATACATAAATATTCACCTTGGTTTTAATAAATTATTTTATAATATGATAATACATATTATATTGATTAAAGTATAATATTACCACCCCACCCGTCCTTTTCGACGCCTCCTCCTGCTAATCCCTCTCATATCAATGCCCATTTATTTGCCATATCCTGCAGACGCCCGCTCCTCCGCCATCGTCAGCATTGATGCCCTCCTGTCCTCCAGCGGGTCGTATGGCTCGACGGTGTTGGGGGCATTCTTGTCAGCACCGTGGCCTTCGGTGACGAATACGTGACCTACACTTACAGCGAACGCGAAAAAGGATCGCATTGCCACATGACATAGCATGATAACATGACATGGTTATACACATCATTGCAACCTCATGCTGACTCATTTATATTAATAAAATAATTTTTTTATTTTTTTTATTATAAATATAATAATTAATTTATTATATTAATTTATACACATCAATGAGCTACCTTTTCTATTATTAATTTATACACATCAATGAGCTACCTTTTCTATTAGTAATTTATATCATTAATTTATACACATCAATGAGCTACCTTTTCTATTATTAATTTAATTTTGGATTGGTGAGGTGTAAAGTAAATTAATAATATTGGATGAAAAAGGTAGGATATGAATAGGGATTGGTGAGGTGGAAAGTAGATGGGGTAGGTGGGGTTTGGGGGGTTTTTGCATAAAACCCCCTCTAATCCTGGGATTCCTAATCCCAGGATAAACCTTGCCCTGTTTGGGTGCCATCCCGGGATAGGGGTAACCTTATCCCAGTACCAAACAGGGCCTTAAGGTGCATGTCTTAGTTCTATGGTAATTGGAACTTTGCAAGTAAGTTATTGAGATACAAAGTCCAAAGAGAACTTGGTCTATAGTACATAAAACTGAACACCCATTATGGTACTGTCCTGGTATTCTGCAACATAAAGCTTTATCAAGCACTTATAAGTATTCCTGCTAAAGCTTTCTGCAAAGTGGAAAATCAAAAGCTACTCTTACGTATAATATTCCAGTATGGTGTAAGATTTTGTTGTTGACGTTATCAATAATTTTGTTCACATGTTCTCTGTTGCAGTTTTTTTAGTGTATATACTTTTGGTGTGACAGATGAACCTTGTTGATACACCGGGAACAAATGTGATTCTCCAAAGGCAACAACGCCTTACCGAAGAGTTTGTTCCCCGTGCTGACCTAATTCTTTTTGTTATATCAGCAGATCGGCCATTGACTGAAAGTGAGGTATGACTTGTCTTTCTGTTAGTGTACGTGTCAATTCCATGTGACATACTGATTGGATTGTTCCAGGGCAAGCGAGAGAGAAAAAATCGAGGGTGTTAGGGGCCAGGGTGGTTGTATCGTTGAGGGGTCTCAGTAATGGGTGATTGGATTTGAACTCATGTTGATAATGCAGATGATGCCTCAACAAATTCATAAATCTATGCCATTTTGGCTATAATTCTGTTGCCTAGGGCATCTTGGTATGTATGAACTAGATAAAAAGTGTACTGTTTAACCAATCTGAATATTTTACTTTTTAGAAGGTAGAACTTATGAGCTTGCGATATATCAGGAACATCAGAACTTTATGATGCCTCCAAATAATTATGCCCAATTCTATTTCTCTTCAGCAACTAATTCGATTAAAATGCTAAAATTAAGTGACATGTGTGTTGGTCCTCAGTAGAATCTAAGATGTGTGCTGATGCAATTGTTATCTAGCCATCACTTAGCATATGCCTTGGACATGTTGCAAATAATTGAAATTGTTATTTAAAGTGCCACATCTACCTTCCTTGTCTTTTCACTGTTCTTTCAACATAACGATGGTGCACTTAAATGTTGAGATTTAGTTCCCCATGTTTTTTACAAAAACTTACCCAAGAGTGGGAGATGAGAAGTCTTAAGCATCTAGGATCTTGATGCTGCCTTGCCCTGTTTGGAGATGCTTGTTTGCACCAGTAATTCCACTGGCTTGGATAGCATTGATGTTCATTCCGCCATGCGGCAAAAGTTGGAGTAAAGTTGGCCATGGGTTTATTCAGATATCTGGCACTACAGGGGTATTTGAATGGCAAAATAATGGGCTAATTTAAAAATCGACTGATAAATGTACTAGTGTAGCTGGACAGGAGGAGCTTGATTTCTGTAGTTTCAACTTTGACACAATGCTCTAAACCTCACCATAAAGTTTTCTGAACATATAAATAAAAGCAGTCGGAAGATCAATCCATTTCAGCTCGCCACTAACTATCAATTCCGTGCTTAATAGTCTGAAAAATAAAATTCAATTATAAATAATTCCATCGACCGTTGGGATAGGTTTACTTGGTCTAGGTGTATATGATTGGTCTATAAGAGAAAGCTTACAATAGCCATTGCAAGTGAAAAAGCAGCTTCACGTCCTTATAGTATCTTCTCTGAGACCCGAGAACCGGGCCTAACATCATCATCGGGACAACAATCTAAAATTGTTTCTAGAGCACAAGCATCTCATAATTTGATCGAAAGAACAGATATTCCTCATGATGTGTGGAAAGAGAATGAAGATGTGGATCAAAATAGCATTGATGGTGTTCCTGGAGTCACCCCAAGAACGACGCCATCATCAGCAGCTAACTCCAATGATGGTTGTGCTTCCGGAGGAGAGATCATGGTGGTTGGGATTGCAGAGAAAAGGATGTTAAGCCATGAGAAATTTGGAATCCTACACTAAGCCCAAGGTGATGACTAACAAGGGTTTTACCATAATAGTGAGAGGAGGAATATTGAAAGGGACAAGAGGTTGTTGGCTGATTGCAATCAGCCACCCAGGAAAAGGCATGGCTGAACAGGTGGCAAACCTGATGCTGGTCAAATTAGTGAGTTTCCATGAGTTCTTTGGTGGCCGATGTACACCTGCTCGATTTGGAGCTGGAAAATCGTAATGTAAACAGTACCTCTTGACTAAAAACTAGTGGGGAGGAAGAAGATAAGAGCTTCAACACTACCTCCAGAGGGAAAGGCCTGAGATGGGCTGTGAGTGGCAGACAAAACTCCTTTTCCTGAGGATAAGTAATGTACACATTTAATTCTTTAAGTTCGTATAGTTTCCAAAACAAATACAATCCACCCTTATATATTACCTTGTTTGCGCTTCTTTAATAGATGTTCAGATCGAGATAGAAACTCATTTATTATGACTCAATACTATGTTTATGTTGTAGTGTTTCCCTCCTAATTTGAGTTACCTCACATTACATCTGTATTTTCAGGTAGCATTTCTTCTTTATGTACAACAGTGGAAGAAGAAAGTTGTGTTTGTCTTAAATAAAGCGGATCTCTACAGAACTAGCAGTGAGGTTTAAGTTGTAAATGTCTCTGCTGTTCTTTCTTTCATTCATGTTATTCACTTTTCTTTGTTGCTGGCATTTGATTTCCCTTCCCTTTTTATCTAAATGCCATTTAATTTTTTGGATGTAGCTTGAGGAAGCCACTGCATTTATTAGGGAAAATGCAAGAAAGCTGCTTAACACAGAGGATATCAGACTTTATCCTGTATCTGCACGATTTGCATTGGAAGCAAAGCTATATGCCGCCAGATATAATGGAGCAAAGTATGAGGAAATTTTGGTCAATGATCCTCGTTGGATAACTAGTAGATTCAATGAGATGGAGAACTTCCTTTTTAGTTTATTGGATGGTTCGACTGCTGCCGGAATAGAAAGGATGAGCCTTAAACTTGGAACACCAATCGGGATTGCTGACCGTCTTGTTGCTTCTTGTGAAAGACTTGTGAAGAATGATTACGAGAAAGCTAGTCAGCATTTGACCTCTATTAAGAATCTTGTTAGCAGCGTGAAAGATTACTCTGTGAAGATGGAAAGTGAGAGCAGTTTGCGTAGGAGACAGACTTTGTCTCTGGTAGGTTTTTTACATAATCTAAAACAGTAATATCTTATTACTGCTTAAAATTCACAGGGTTTGCATTTTTGCTGCTTAATACTATTTGGCATTATATAAACTGATACGACCAATGTATTTGTGAATTTGCAGATTGAAAAGGCAATGACAGGTGCTGTTAAACTTCTAGAGTCTACTCTTCAGCTGTCAAATATTGATCTTATCGCCACATATGCTTTTAAAGGCGATAAATCTACCTCAGTTCCTGCCATTTCAGCTGTTCAGAATGAAATACTAAGTCCTGCACTTTCTGATGCACAAGTAACTTTTCTTCCTAAGTTAGCATTTTCATTTTTTCTGCTGTCATGTTAATGTTGCAAACAGTTTTCATGTACGATTTTTATGAGTGGTCATATGATAAGCTCATACATTGTCTGTGTCTTGAGAGATTTGTATACCATTTTCTTTCAAAGATATCAAAGAGCTCCAAAAATGGTTGTTTATTAGTCTAGTTGCACTACAGCCTTTTGACTCTTCATCTCAATATTTTACTTTCACTGAATGGTGGTCTCTAGACCTAATCTATTTTTTCTCATGTTAAGACAGTTTTAGAACTGCTAATTGATTCTTATTTGGTTTATTTATTCAGGTAATGCTTGTTGATTACTCAACATGGTTGCAGTCCAGTGCTGCTAGTGAAGGAGAATCTTATGTAGCGTGTTTCAAAAGATGGCATGACTTTGTCAATGTGGAAAATCAGGTAGCACCAGATACTTACGGTCTCCTGGGTAAACGAGAAGAACTTAGTGTGAAAGTGATACAGAATTTCAATCCTAGAGCTGCTGCAAGACTCTTTGAGCAGGAAATTCGTGAAGTGGTGAGTAATCTTTTGTTTTCCTCTTGACAAGTGGTGATCTCATATCTCTTTCCGCTGACTACCTCCTCTCTTTTTTTTCTTTTTTGCCTTTCTTCCTAGTTTAAGGTATGTGTGTGTTTGTGGGGTGAGAGGGGTGGCAAGTGTAGGCTGGTATAGGTTGTCCTCGTAAACTATTCATGATGGTAATATAGTGATTATCATAGATAGGGGTGAGCATTCTGTTTAAACTAAGCCGAACCGAACCGAACCGAATTATATGTGTGGTTCATTAGTCTACAAAATATATATATGCTTATTTAAATGAATATTTTGGTTTTTCAGTCATTTGAATTTTGGAGGAAAGGTCTCGTGTGTCTTAGCAACATAAGGATGAAGGAGAGGAAACAATGGAGAGAGTGGTAGCATTAGCTCGAGATTCAGGAAGAGGGACAATCTGCCAGATGAAGGGTGGCAAGGGCGGGGATCTACTTAAAGTCTGATGGTTGATTTATAGTTTCCAAGTTGTGGAGCATGCTGGCATTCTTTTTCCTTGTTCTTTATCGACAATTAAGAATCGGAAAGGTAGATAATATCTCCAATCGAAATATGACAATTATTTCCACATTCCCAAGAAATTTCAGTGTGCTTAGCTATGCACTAACATTTAGTGATTACAAGTACAATTTTAGTTTTATGTTGTACCAGAATTGGACTGCATGATGTATACAGTGTTTCAATTGTAATTAGATAATAAAGGGGCTTAATGCTTGTCACAGGTCATCGGAACGTTTGGTGGGCTTGGGGCTGCGGGTCTATCTGCATCTCTTTTGACATCTGTGCTACCAACAACATTAGAAGATCTTCTCGCTCTTGCCTTCTGTTCTACCGGCGGGTATATATTTCCGAATTCTATGTTTCCATGGAGTCCATGTTTAATTAAATTAGCAGCAAAATCAAGTTTGAAATTGCTCTTTAGCTTGCTCCTCATTCGCATAGGATGTTACTCCTAGTATAGCCTCATATATAGTAACCTACTCATCCTTGTGAAAAGAAATTTAAATGGTTCCAGGAGATAAATCTCTCATAAGGTAATCATCCCAACCATGGCCATATGCTAACCTGGGCAATGTTTGAAAATATTTGGAAGTTCTAGTTCTAGCTTAATTAGAGAACTTGCTAGACATTCAAGTAATGTTCATAATCCTTCATCTCTGTTGTTGGCCTTTATTTTATTTAAAACTTGTTTTTTTTTTGTAATTACTGATTGAGGGATCTGCAGTAAGGTACTCCCCACTGGAATGATCCCCCCCCTTAATTTTTGATAATGACCTGGTAGTGTAACAGAATATCTTCCTAGTTTGATGGTCACAGATCAAGTTTCTTATAGATTCTGTCTCCTAATTGTCACTGAACTGTATTTGTTCCTGTACATAAATTTATTATAAACTTGACTGAAACATCATTTGTTGATGATCTTAGCTTCTTTGCTATATCAAACTTTCCCGCTCGTCGAGAGGCGGCAATTAAAAAGGTGCAGAAGGTAGCTGATGGCTTAGCAAGTGAAATTGAAGAAGCCATGCAGAAGGATTTTCTACAGACTATTGAAAAACTAAGTGAATTTGTTGATATAATCAGCAAACCTTATGTCAATGCTGTACAGTGTAGGATAAATGAACTGCTAGAAGTAGAAAAAGAATTAGTTAGCGTCGAGCAAAAGCTCCAAAGTATGAAAGTAGAGATTCAAAATCTTCATGTTTCATGATATACCTTTCTGACAGAGTTGATTATTTGATTGCAAGATTATTGCCTTCTTTAATGTTTATCACCCTCATTCTCTGCTTAAACTGATTGAATGAGAGCGAATACTCCATGTTAATGTCAGGGCAAATGTTTCAAGCTGTCCATGACGTTTCTTTGTATTCAATTTATAATTTTACCAGAGATAGCCAGCCATTCTTCTCTCTTGCGCCCCGAGCACGATGAGGCTGGGTTAGGTACAATGGCCCATTTTCCTTGGCCCATAAAAGGCCTACATTTCATTGGCCCATATAAAACGCCTACACTATATGTTCCCAAGTCCAAGAAAGATGAACTTAAAAAATAAAAATAAAAAACTGCATGCTTGCGTTCATCTGAGGTTACCAAGATTCCCCAAAACCCTGTAGTTTAGAGGTTAGTGGAGATCTTTGACATGCTTTGCATGCATTATAAAAACCCAGCTGAGTTATTCTTCTAGGTCCTACAAATTAATATATATATATATATATATATATATATATATATATATATATATGAGTTTGTTCAACTTTCTCAAAAAACAAAAAGGAAAAACTTTATCAAAGAAAGAAGTCTCAGTGGAAACGTCATCCTTGTTAAGTAAGTACCTTGATATGAGTTTGTTCCAGAAATTTTTTTGGCATTTGGGATCCTTACAACAATGCTAGAACAAAGCGATTCCTCCCAGTTGGCCATCCTTACGTATTAATTGTCTAGTTTATTCACACTAATTTAGGTTAGATGCTAATGAACAGCAAACGACAGTATAGAGTTGCTTTAGTTGGCTTTTTAATTAGTTTAGTTTTGTGTGCGGGATCACTGGGTTTCAGCTTTGAAGTAGTGAGAACATCAGACAATAAGATTGCAGCTATACTTTGGTACTAATTTTTTTTTCTAGTTGAAGCCATGCAGTAGGGAGACGGTGTTCTCTTCTTTTACTGGTTCAGAGGTAACAAAAAAGAGAGATTGGTGCTCATGGTGATGTCTACCGGAGATATTGTTTGTCCTCGATCTGGATAGTGGAAACGAGTGAGTGTAAATTGTAAAAGAAGAGAAGGCTGAGGTAAACTTCAGCTAAATAAAAGGGCTATTGCTTCTTTAGAGCACCTCCAAAGAAAGATAGAGCAGAGTTGTACTGTCAGTGGTGCCTTTATATTCCGTGGAATTAATATTCATCAAGAATCAATCCAGGTTGTTTGATGCTTTTATGCAATCCATACCATATGCTGCTCTAATATATTCAACCGAAAGCTTAAGCTGTTCTCTCAGTTTGGCGTATTGCCTCTCTCAGTTTGAGAGCATCATCTTTGTTCATATCCCACACTCCGTGACTGATAGTTTTGCTTCCTCGGCGTGGGCTTACTTTTTTTTATGGCCATGCCTGAGAGCCAATGTATGCAATTAGCCTTACGGCTTAACTAATAATAATAAAAAAAAGAAAAAAGAAAAAGAAAGCTTAAGCTGTTGTTGGGAGATGGTTGAGTTAAAATGTTTAAAGTATGTATTGTCTAAAAGACTAAAACTATATATTCCTCTTCTCATATCAAAATTTATACCTGAAGACGTGGGCACGTAAAAAAGGGAACCTATGGCTGAAAGCATATAGGTCCTTCTCCTTATCAATATTCAATCCAACTCCATTCCTTCTTGTATCATTGTTTTTGGGAATAAAGGCATCCTCAGCATGGAAATGTGCTTTGTTGTTTTCTCCCTGCAGCCTCTCTATATAATAAACATGCAGCAGCCCATTGCTATTGCCATATGGAGCTCTACACTATGCCAAGTCCCCTGCATAGCTATAGCTCATCGCTCTCCTTCTTCGTCTCTCTTTCACCTATGTATGATCTGTATGGTGCTCTACTTCGCTTTCCAGTGACCACTCTTCTCTATTCTCTGATCTATACGTTGTTCTACTTGGCTTCCTAGCTAGTAACCATTCTTCCTCTTGCATCCACTTCCCCTGTTTTCTTCCTCTCCTCTGTTTTCCCCTGTATCTCTCTCTACCTTAGACATAGATAAGCTTTTTCCACAGAGAGTAGGATCATTGCCATGTCGTCAACATCCATTTGTCAGCCGCTATGGTCTTCCCTGGAGCCTCAGCGAGCCCATTGTCCCCTTGAATTCGAAGTGAAGCAGCCCTATGCATCCAGATGGGTGTGCTCGTCACCTTCTTCTTGGGACACCCAGTCCAACTCTCTCGGAAGGAGACATCACCTTGAGAATGTGAATGGCATGCAAGCTGTTCCGACTGAAGAGAAGGCGACGGCGGCCACCACTGCTACTGGTGGTGGCGAAGGATGGACTTCTCTCATCGACTCCCTCTGCAACCCATCATCCCTCAATAGTAGCTTTGATGCTGCTATCTCAAAGCCTTACATTCCCTCTCCTCTCCCTCCTCTCCGACGCTTCTCGTTCAACTGCACATCGTGCAGACATGAGAAGAGCTTGGAGCTCTGCACTGAGACTCTCGGGTGCGAGACGGGGGCTACGTACTCTGGCAGCGAGTTTATGGATGAGCTATCCTCCTCCTCCCCCTCCCCCTCCCCCTCCTCTGGGCGGAATCACGCAAGAAAACAAGCAGGAGTGATGGTGGAGATGAAGATGGTGACTAGCAAGAAGAGGAGCTCCTTGCCTGCGGAGTTCCCTCCGCCGCTGACCACCTTATGCGGAGATGGGAGGCTTGGAATGGTTAGCACAAGGGAAGGAGGGAGGCTCCTCCTCACGCCCACGATGCCATCTCGTCTCTTGAAAGTCCACAGAGCTGACGGCCGTCTTCGCCTTCTCCTCATCATCTACCCCAAGCATTTCCAAGAACAAGCCGATCATCATATAGAAACACAGGAAGAAGATGGAACCAAAGTAGAAGAGAAGACACTAGGAAATGAGTTAGCTGAGGATAAGGGAGAGCTTCTTCATATTGATCAAGAAAGGAACAAGGACGAGCAAGATGAAGATCACGAGTTCGAGGGTACCGGATCAGTTTACTCGAACATCGTTGGTATGGAGAGCAACGTTGATGGAGGTGGTGGGGATGATGAGATGGGGATAGGAGGAGGAGGCAGCAGCAGCAGCAGCAACAACAACAAGTACGCGAGGCCAGGCCGATGCAAGGAGGAAGAAGGTGGTGGTGGTCATGGGCATGGTCATCAAGGTGCTACCAGCAACCCCTTGATGGTCAACTGGGAGGCCTTTTGGGTGGCCAGTTCCTAGTTAGTGACCATATATTAATCTAATTAATCACTGAAACTTAGGAGTTAAAATTAAATTCTTGGCAAGGAAAGGTGTATGATTAATTGAAGCTGCTTGTGCTTGTCAGTGTGATCATTTGAGGGCACCTTCTGATCGAAGTCATGTAAATGTTTTGGCTTACTTATGACATTACTTAATTATATATAAGCAAGCACAGGAACATCTTTTACTCCGACAAGCTCAACGCATGAAATGAGGTGTTAGTAATCAGAAGACCTTATCAACCTCTCCTGGCTTGTCTGGTATGACAGCTTAGGTGTCCTGTGAAGGACCCGGGTTCGAAGGTTAGTATCCTCTCTCACCCCTGGCATGTACTCTCTCCCACTACCGTACTCAACTAACAAAAAAAAAAAAAAAAAAAAAAAGTAATCAGAAGACCTTCGGTCGGTCAACCGCAAGTTAAATTTAGATTGCATATTGTAGGATGAGGTAATGCTGTTATTAAAAACGACCCCGATTGGGGTACATGATAATGCCCCAGAATTGGTAGATTAAAAAGGACCCCCCATTGGGGTACATGATAATGCCCTTAAATCGGTAGATGATAATGCCCTTAAACCGATTGAGTCATTTAATTCATCGATAGATTAAATTTACCGATCGATAGACATGTACCGATTAAATATGTCAATCATCTAATCAATAGATGTCTACCGATTGAGTCAACTAATCCATCGGTAGATCGATAGACCTGGGCCGGCCCTAAGGCAAGGCCCCATGATGCTGAGGGGCCTAGAATTTTTTTGAAGTTAATGGAGCCTTTTGATTGCCCAATAGAATTCGAGATTAGAAGAGAGACGACATTACTCACGATGAGGTTTTCCATGACTCGGTTTGATCATTCTTTTGCATATAATAATATCAGTGAAAGTATGAGACTAATCATACTTAAGCACACCCACGTTTCGCTATATCACATGCCAAGGACCAACTAGATCCAAGTTGATGAATAATAATTAATGATTAAGCTGGTGAACTCTTGACACTAAACCATATCATTATGTCATTAATCAACAAGCACGATAAGCTCACGCGGAATCTCACGTTCGGTTTTTATTAGGATTAATATTACATTTAGTCATAATTTATAAACTACTATGTAACTTAAATATCTTCGCCATTGAGATGGTTATGGTGTTTATGTCATTCAATTGGCTTTTTATAATCATGATTAAAACTATTAACCGCAACGACCCTTATGTTTTCATGAAGAAAAATAATAACGTTTGGATTTTAAATCGAGAGAAATATCATATTAATTTTTTTTTAATAGTTGAGCTTTTAATCTTAACTTATTATAATTTTCTGATCCTTACGATCACATGGATCAACTACATAAAATTTTAAAATTAAGAGATCTCCAATGATTCGTGAGTCATCTATCATATATATATACTAGGTGGGCCCCCTGCCACCTGGCAGGGTAACTATCAGGCTAATGGGTGATTCGTTTATAAAAATCGAATTTGATTAATGAATTAGTATAGATACTATATAAAGTTGATTGTATTAGATTAGTATACTATGACTATAGAATAGATACAATTGTATGAATTAAATCAACTTTATAGAGGGTGGTTATACATAACCGTTATTGCTGCTTATAAGATTGATATATATATATATATATAGCAAAACAAGCAAAACAAACCATCGTTCATCTCCCACGTCCCACGGCTATCACATACTCGCTCTTGCTCCTCGGCGACCCTCGTCGAGGTACTCATTCCATTAGCTCATCTTGTTCTTTGATTGTGCTTTAAAATTGAGTTATTGGCATCTAGATTTCTTTGCACTGTATTGTTTCTAGTTACAACTCGAATTTATTTTAGAATTTCCTACTCTGGCGTGCGATGAAGTACTCCATATGTTGTGACATCTTTTGTTTTTTTTTATTCAATTTCTTTTTGTCTTTATCATTGACATAAATTGAGTTTGTTTGCACAATGATGCGATGTTGAGAGAAGGGTTTATTTAGCACCCATTGCATGTACTCTTTTGTTTCACTTTTTAGTTCTTCATATAAACGAGGAGAATTGGAGTGTTAAAAAAAATGGTTTATGCAAGTTTTTAGTATCCACAGATTTGATTTTTGTAAGTTTTCTATTTTCATTTGAATCTAATATATTATTTTGTTAAATTGTATTGAGATCGCTAGATTATATTTGACGTGACAAAGTGGTTTTTCTATTTGATGAATTACAATGTTATGCTTCTTTTTTCAATAATGTATGTTTCTCTTAAAGTTTGTTTTCGAAATGAAAAAAATTTATGTATTTTAGAAAATGTTGGGCTCTGTTTTTATCTACCGCCTTGAGCCCAGAAAAACTCAGGGCCGGCCCTGCGATAGACATCTACCAATTGAGGAGCATGTACAACGTACGTTGCTGCGTTACAAGTTGTGTCAGCTATTTTGAGACAATGATAATGTAGCTCCTTTCAGTATACGTCTAGACTTTTAGATGAGATAATTATTTGTTGGGGATTCCGTGGTGGCCCCAATGATGTCGGAGATGCGTCAGATAATGACGGGATGTCGATGTCACATCGGAAGAAATAACAACAAGAACCAAACCACAAACAAAGGAAAAAATAGTGGAGACATGGATTTACGTGGAAAACCTACCAACAACAACTAGAAGGAAAAAACCACGGGCAGCAGAGAAAATCTTCACTATGAGGGAGAGATTACAAAGGCCAAACCCTAGCAGAGACAAAGACAAGGAGATCTCTCTCTAGGGTTGCCTACTCTCACACCTCTCAAATAACAAAGAAAACCCTAGAAGCACAAGAAGCCCCCAAAGAAGACCTAGAAAACCCCTATTTATAGGCCCAAAGATAATTAGGATCGGAATTAATCCTAACCATCCAGTTTTCCCGTCTACAGTGTCTTTGATCAATCTAGAGTGGGGTTGGATCGATCCACTGTGCAAAACAGAAAAACACGCCTCTGGAAAAGTTGGATTGATCCACTGTAAAGTTGGATCGATCCAAGTTGGGAAAAAACAAAACCCTTGCTGCCGTCATCTCATGAGAGAAAAAATCCCAACAAACTCCCCCTTCCGACACATGAGGATAAGCCGTCGAACTCGGATACTCCATCAAACTCGGAAACTCTATCAAACTCGGATACGCCATCGAATTCGGATTGCGCCACCGTCATGCCACCTCCAGTGCTTCCAGCTATCCGCTTTTATGTTGCTATCGAAGTTGGATAACACCATCAATCTCGTATCTTCCGTCGAACTCCGGATCACCCATCGAATTCAGATCACCATCATCGAGAACTGTCCACCAAACTTGGATGCAGCCGTCAAGTCTTGATCTTCTCGGTTGCTCTCTTGCCTTCAAGTCAAAGTACATCTCGGGCTTGTGATTCAGATATCCTCAGTCGCTTCGATCGACCGGATACACCTCCTCATGCTCCTAGCATGGATGCTCCCCCGTCACCAGACATACATCGTTGTCTAGCGTGACGATTGCAGTGCTCTCATCTTCACCATCATCAACCTTGCCATCTATGACATCCTTCATGTACTTTCTGTACTGCTTCTTTACATGGCCTACTTTGCCACAGTAATAGCAGGTGACGTTTTTTCTTCTGCCTTGGTTCATTACCATTACAGACTCTGAATCTATCTACCTTGCTCTAGCTGCCTTCCGTCTGGTCTCTTCGTTCAGCAAACAACCTGTAACTTGGTTCAGGGATACTGCTCCATCAGGCGCTGAGTTGCTGAGCAAGACTACCATACTCTCCCAAGAATCTGGCAAAGAACTAAGCAAGAGAGATGCCTTCATGTCGTCATCCAACACCATCTTCATGGTAGCAAGTTGATTTGGCTATGCTCTGGAACTCATTCAGATGCTCACCTATCAACCCTCCATCTTGGTAGTTCAGATTCACGACCTATCAGATCAAGAAAGTTCTGTTTCCAACATACTTCCTCTCGTAAAGCTCATGAAGCTTCTCCCAAAGGTCTTTGGCAGTCGTCGTCATCGACACGTGGTGGTAGACACAGTCTTCCAAACACTGTCGGATAGTTGCCAAGGTCTTCCTGTCAAGCTTGTTCCATTCTCCTTCCTCCATCTCTTTAGGCTTCTTTTCTATTCCATACAGAGGATCGTAGAGATCTCTACAAAATAAAAGATCCTCCATCTTTGTCTTCCATAGGTTCCAGTTGTTCACGTTCAGTAGAATCATCCGTCCAACGTTGACGTCCATCTCGCTTCTGTCAGAGTCCATCCCAGATGCTTCAGATCTTGATCAGGGCCTTAGAATCTTGATCAGAGATTCGAATCCCCTAAGCTCAAAACCTGGCTCTGGTATCACTTGTTGGGGATTCCGCGGTGGTCCCGACGATGTCGGACATGCGCTAAATAATGACGGGATGTCGATGTCGCAACGGAAGAAATAACAATAAGAACCAAACCACAAACAAAAGGAAAAATAGTCGAGACAAGGATTTACGTGAAAAACCTACCAACAACAACTGGAAGGAAAAAACCACGGGCAGCAGAGGAAATCTTCACTATAAGGGAGAGATTATAAAGCCCAAACCATAGCAGAGACAAAGAAATCTCTCTCTAGGATTGTCTACTCCCACACCTCTCAAAGAACAAAGAAAACCCTAGAAGCACAAGAAGCCTCCCAAAGAAGACCTAGAAAACCTCTATTTATAGGCCCCAAGATAATTAGGATCGGAATTAATCATAACCATCCAATTTTCTCGTCTACAGTGTCTTGGATCGATCCAGAGTGGGGTTGGATCGATCCACTATGCAAAACAAAAAAACACGCCTCTGGAAATAGAGTTCGGATCGATCCACTGTAAATTTGGATCGATCCAAGTTGGGAAAAAAACAAAACCCTTGCTGCAGTCATCTAATGGGAGGAAAAATCATTTTTGTAGGTCCTAACACGCCTGGGTCTGGAGACTACACATGGGGTTTGAGTCTGTTTGTATGATGCATATCAGTAGAAATGACAATGTTAGGGCCGATAGGGTCGCCAAATGGTGTCGAGCTGCGGACACCGGCTTTGCCAGGCAGAGGAGGGGTTAGATTCCCTCCCTCTAACCTTGTAAATAATCTTTAGTTTTCGAGCTCAACTCATTAGAAAAAAAAACACGCCTGGAGGATTGGGATGATGGAACAGATGGAGCTCAAAACCAGACGGATAATATCATACCACATCTTGAGATTTTGAACACTAATGACGATTGATTACAGACTTACAGTACACAGGAGAGCCTAATATCATACATGACCCAAGCACTAGTAGGCATGTGCCAACAACGGACCATGCATCCCGGGTCTGCCAAAAGTATCATATATAGATTTTGTAATAACTAAGTCGAACCCACTGTAAAATCCAAAGTAGATCTAGCCAGTTTGACATCATAAACGCTGTTCGTCTCCTCTCAGGAGAGCTACACTTGTCACTATCGTTCCCTCTTGGTAGGAGGTGAGGTTGATTTATGATCACAAATGAACGCTGCAAACATCCTCCCAATGGTCCATCCATGAATACTCAAACATTGGAAAACGATAAGAGAGGAAGAAGGAAAAGGTTCCTCTAGCTAGCAGCAAGACAGATCAGTATGCCATGCTAGCTGCGTGGCCTCAATCCCTTCACCTAAAGTGTGGCCCTCCTTGACGCGCAACGGACCATATATCTGCCCACTGGCTGAGCCGAGCAGGATGGCATCCTGCCGACACCACACAGCTCAAAACTCTCACACGTAAGGCCTGACCAAGGAAGAGACTAGACTCGAGTCCTTTCTCTGGCCACGTTTTTATCCACATCTAAAAAGAGAAGGAACAAAATCCCCTTGTCTTGAAGTTGCCGGGGGCCCTCGGGGAATGATTGACGTGGACTCCCCCCGATGACTCAGGGAATCTCTATGGCTATCTTCAAGTGCCCCCCCCCCCCCCGCCCCCCCCCCCCCCCCCTGCTCTGGTGTTGTGCTTCCCAGCATGCAAAAACTCTTGGATCCCAACCAAGGAGCTGCGTCTCTAGTGGGTGCGTCCTAGTCACTATGCTGAGTAGTTGGATTGGATCCATAAGTGATGATTCACTGTCTTATTTTGTCCTGGGAGTGTGGATGGAGTAGAATGCTGGTGTAAGCCTTTCACCAATTTTAGGAGCTCCCACAGCCAACAAAACCCTTTTCACTTTTATTTGGCCAATTAATGAGAGCCTTGCTGCATTTTTAGATACAGTAGAGCCATGGCTTTTTATGTGTTGTGGGGCTGTTGAAGCAGACAATAACAGCCCATATATGAGCTACATGGCTACAATTCCCTCGAAGACGAGTCGCCCAATAGGGGCCGATAACTCATTGTTATCAGCAGACTTTTGAGGTTCCTGATTTCTAGGAGTCGCCATCTCCAGGCCGTCAGACTTGGCCTGTATCCATTTTTTTTCCCTGGACCATGACAATGACGATTTATTAGAAGACAGGCATCAAGAAATTAGTGGATGGATTTATTTGGAGTAGTCAAGTTCGAGATATGCTATAGTACAAAAGCCTATTCCAGAAACTCTCATCGAGGTTACCACACGGTTCTAACATTTGGTGCTTGAGGATTGGACTTCAGACTAACAACCCATTACAACCACAGGGTGCTAACCACTTAAGCTACTCAAGGGCTGAGGGCCATGCGAGCAGCCCATTAAGATATCCATATCACCTTGGAATCACAATCCAACAATCTCTCACATACTGCACGTTTTCATGTTCCCAACCTATAATAGCTTAGACTCGTCACAAAACAAAACAAAACATAATTTAAAAAAAAAAACAACCTTAACAGTCAAACTCCCATCTCTGCCACTAGTGATAGTATTCACCAGCAATCGTTTGCCTACCAAAGCAAAACAATCTACGTAGAAAGAAACATCCCCGCTGATTTGGTTGCCGGGTTCCATAAACAAGTGATTTCCCAAATTCCAGGCTTGTAGAGAGAAGCGGATCCGGGGGGTCTGCCATTCGTCTGCCTATGGCAGACCCTGTCATTGGGATTTGCCCAATAAGGTGGGGACACATGGATCCCACCATCCACTCTAAATCTCTTCTCTCCTTTTTTTTTATATATATTTATTTATATAATAGATTATATATGTGTATACATATTATGTATATAAAATAAATATACATACTCATAACATACATATAATATATAATAAAGATATAGATTATATATATATATATCATATGTATGTTATGAATATATAATTAATAAATTTATTATGTTTGTTCTTGTATGTATATATGTTTATGTATATGATATGTATGTTATTATATATATCTATTATATATATAATATAATATATATATAATGTATAATAGACATTTATAAAGCACAGATATATATTCATAGAACACATAAAAAAGAAAGAGTGTATATATATATATATGTATATATATATAAGAAAGAGAGTAAAAATATATACATAAAACACATAAAAAATTTATTAAATATATACTCATAATATACATATCATGTATTATAGATATGTTATGAATATATATATATATATATATATATATATATATAAAAGGAAAGAAGACGAAGTGATGATAACATGAAAGTGATGGATAGTGGGTCTCACCTCATTGGTCAAATCCCAATGGCAGGGTCTGCCATAGGTAACCGAATGGCAGAACCCCCGGATCCGAGAGAAGCATGCTTTCAGAAACTGTACTAAGCACTACACCTTACTTTACTACAACACCAAACCTTGCTACATAAAGAGGGGCGCATTAGTTTTGTAGTACTCGTTTTATCTAAAAAGTTTCGCCATACCCAATTAAAGAAGGTTCAGTCCCCTTGATAGCTGACACTGCACAAACAGATAAAAATCAACTACAAGATGTCCAACATTGAACAAAGGGGAATTTTAGCTTCTCGCAAACAAAAATTTGAAATAAGCTTATTGCTAGCAACATACAGATTAATATGGCAAAGAATTTCCTAGTGACAACCAAAACTTCACACAACAAATAGTAATTTCCACATTCTTATCTGCACAAAAGCATGGATGAAGGCTTATCAACAAAGGCAAATCATGTGAGTACCTCTACTGCCCTTTCAATGCTTTACTACGGTGGCGCCTACAGCATAGTTCATGTTCAAAACCCAGGTTATAACATAGCAATGCATCATAGCCTCGGAAGGACAGTAAGCTCAGAAGTACAATTATAGTATAAGACCACTAAAATGTCTCTGGAGGACTAAAACTAAACTTTAGAGTGCTATCACATGCAAGAAGCCCTAAATACAACCAACTCCCGAATAAAACAGGATAGCGATGAATGATGTCAAGATTGTCCATTATAAAGAGTTTACACAAAATACAAAACGACACCCAAAAATGAGATTTAGCAGTACGCAAAAGATAGGACCAAAAAAAGGAGATTCAAGCATCTTTGGGAACACCTTACTTGTCCTCAAGCTTATAAAAAAAACTGGAAAATGATCTGTACATAGTCAAGATTCAAAGGATGAAAACATAGCTATCAAGAGCGATGGAAAAAAGCTACAACTGCTTTCTTGCTAGCTGCAAAAGAGGCACCACTAATCACCAAATTAAGATGCTGAACAATGATGCTGAACAATCCTCACGACGAATTTTTCCTTGATGCATAAACCCTGTATGCAGCCAATCCAACAAGTGCAACAGCAGCTCCCACTGTTAAGTGAACCACATGTATCCAGAGTTAAATAATAATGAGATAAATTGAATAAACATGGAACAGCATACTGCTCAACTTTGATACATAAGTTGACCTCAGTACTCTTTAAATAACGTAAGAAATATCATACCCTAATGTAGCCAATGCAAGAAATAAGATTGATTCGAGTACTGGTTTAAGGTGCATGTAGAGGAGAACACTAATCTACATTTCAAACAAAGTCCCAGGGTGGGTAAACATGAAAAGTTATGCAAGCAAATCTCAAACCACTTTGTAGCACCATAAAAACATTTACATACGAGACCTATCCATGGTGGGGGTACACCCTAAACAAACTGCATGTAGAGGGCAGCGCATAAAGAATAGATGAATAAGAGGCACCACCCAAAGGAAGATAACCTAGTCATCAGCACATTGAACCTTGTAACTCTGTATGCAAAAGGCTCAACAAATTTCAGCGACTTTCCTGATGCTCAAATTATTTTAGCAGTTCAAAGTCATATATATATATATATATCATCTAGGACAAAATGTCATTGGCCTAATGGTTCCTACTGCTTCAGGATATTATTCCACAACATCGAATCATATCTCCTTAAATCCTTACTTTATTCCACCAGGAAGGTACTACCATAAAAGTAACAGGATAAGCCACAACAGAAGCAACAACTAGTTAAACGTACAGACAATGGTTCAGTTTTGCAAGTCAGTAACCAACTTAGTTAAAATCCAGGAAAGCTGAGTCATAGCACATTTGAACCAATAGAATTCGAATAATAAATGCCCTAAAGTCTCAAAATTCTGAATATTTGAAATAAAGGTGCTTTTATTACTGTTAACTAATTCCTAAACTAAAATGGTGCAGATACTGTTTCTTTGGCAAATAGTCAATTCATATACCTGAAACGAACATAAGCGAACGATTTACAAGCCTATGATATTGCTTGCGATTTTTGCTAGCTTCAGTTTCAGGGATGCTAAGATGTGGATGCTGAGCAGCAGTGACAATCTTGCGGAACACACCATTCAGATCATTCAACTTCATGCTAATCAGTACAGGTGTTTCTATTCCCATATCTTGACACACCTGCAATGACAAAGCATTCAATTGTATGAAGTAGATACAAGACCACGACTTACATCTATGACAAAAATCAGTCAATTCCTGCTGAAAGCAGTACTGCTAAGATATTAGACTCCCTAAAGAAAGGACTGCAGGTATATGGAAGTCTAAAAATCTAGAGCTATTACTTATGAACTAACATATGGAACACAGAAATATTTGCATGTAAAGCACTACACGAATCTCATCTTCCATGTGTTTGCAGGAAAAAAGACATGTCCAAGATGAGAAATATGAGTTCTTCAGTTCGATTTCCAAGATGATATAAAAGAGCTCATAACTATATGAAATACGGTAGTATTTGCACATAAAGCACTTTTTTTTTTCATATTCCATGTGTATGCAGAAAAAAGCATATCCAAGATGAGAAATAAGCGTACTTCAGTCCAATTATAAAGATAATATATGATAGCTCACATCTATACATGCACATTACAGACAAGAAAAAATAATGAAAATAGTGTATACCCTCGTAGAGTCTTGGACTGCCAATGGATACAAATTAAGATCATCCTTAGCAGAGACAATAAGGCAAGGCACCTCATACCCACTATTTTCTCCATGAGTAGCAACTTGAACTAGCAACTCCATTGCCTTCTTCCAGGAATTTTCGTTGGAACTGCACAAATAGAAAGTATGCATTCATACCCATGGTGGATCATCAAAACCAGATCCTACTCACAGCTAACAGGAAGCTAGAAATTGAAGCCTTGTTGGATAAATATCCATTCATAATAGAAAGCTTGCATGCATGAGAAGACATCAAAACAGCTTCTAGATGTACAAGATGAGTACAAACGGCAAGTGTGCAAGATAGGCCTGAACTCGATGAAAACCAATCAGTATGGCTCCCATTATTCCAAGATTGCCAGTTGAACTTCGCATGGAGTAGTTTGGGTTCGCAAGTGAAATAAGTTGAACTCATGAATAGTGAGCAACGTCATTAGGTTATAATACAATATGCAAGCATTATGACTTTGGTACCATCGGCACGTACAGTCAGGGCTACGAGCCCCTGACACGGCCTTGGCTCTAGTCATCCGGAGATGACACGGTCAAGGGCCAACACCATGGCATGGGGTCGGCGCCCCAAGTCATGGAAGAAGATAGTAGCCAACCAAGGCACGAGCTAGCAGGCATCATCCTCAAGATGGCACGGCAAGATCAGCAAGTGGCACAGTGGCCCGCGTCAGCAGGAGAACTTGGTGCGCCATGGCGTGCAGGCGGCGCGTCGCGAAGAGCGCTAGGCGTGGGCGCGGCATGATGGCGGCCAGAGTCCGAGTGGCACTAGGACTCCAAGTCTCACTATGACTCAAACTCCTAGTCCTAGCTCTAATAGGACTCTACACGACGAGATAAGGATGATGGCAAGAGATGGCACGGGCAAAGTCTGAGTTTCACTATAAGTCATAGTGGGACTAGGACTTGGCGCGCCAGCCTGATGCGCTAGGTGGTATTGGATAAGTCCGACCATGTGGACTTGGAGATCCACTAGGACTCTATCCTAGGAAGCTTTTGATGCGGCAAAGTGGAGTTTTGGCACGAAAGGAAAGGATCGGAGTCCTAATCCGGGTCAGGTACTTGCGGCTTGGAAAAAAGCTATGTTTGGCGAGTCCTAGCTCGAGTAGAAGTCCGGCAAGGCAAGTAGCTTTGTTGATTGGCTGATTGGCACTTGGATAAGCATGAAACCATCTGACTTTGGCTTGAACCAGGAGACTTCCTGAAAGACTCGAACTTCTCCTCTATATAAGGAGGAGGCCGGCCAAATGTTGGATCATATGGGAGAGATCCAGAGATCCAAATCTTGCGGACTCACGGATTGAAGCTCCAAGGGGGATTGAGAGATCGTGAGGGAGATCTAGAGAGAGAGCTGGGATCCGGGGGGGATCACGGGATCTAGAAGTATATCATAAGAGAGAGTCGTTGTCTACATCAGCATTGTGAGGCGAGATTCTAGAGTTTTAGGTTGAAAGCTTCTTGTATTGAGAGTGATTGTACTCCAAGAGTTGGAGACGAGAGAGAAGTGCTCTTGTAATCATTGGTCAATAAAGAAATTGGGATCTCATCCATTTACCCATATTCGAGTGTGCTTGTGTTTGTGCAATAAAGGAGGGCAAGTCAAGGGGCGGATCGGTGCGCGGGCAAGACACAGGTGACGGGCGGGCGCGTGTGGGCACGGCGTGGTGTGCAGACATGGTGATCGGGGTCTCTTGGTGTCATCACGGGGCAAAACAATTTGGGGCTTATATTGACCCCGTGACAATTAGTATCAGAGCTTAGGTTTGATCAATACATGACAACTAGTGGGAGCGGCAGCGACTCGGCAACGAACGAAGGGGCCGATCAATTGCCGTCGCTGATAGCATTGGTAGGCAGACCAGCGGACGACGCGCCAACATCAGTCTTTTCTAGATTGGCGTGCTACTCTTGCAACTCGAGAGGAAGAGCTGCGAGAGTTGAAAAGGCTGATTGAGGAGCGCGACACGGAGACTGATCGGAAGATCCACGAGGCCTTGGAGTCTTCAAAGACGATGGGAGTCCTGGTCGAGTAAATCACGGATCGCCTTGAGGACGATCTTACAGTCCTCAAGCGGTCCGCAGCGGAGGGGCCATTGATCAACCAAAACGCCGGAGGGTTCCAGATCCGAAATCCTTCGACGGGTTTCAAAGTGCCAAGGAGTTAGAGTACTTCTTGTGGGACATGGAACAGTACTTCAAAGCTGCCCAGGTAACTTCAGAAGAGAAGTTGATGGTTGTTGTGATGTACTTGGTGAGAGATGCCGATTTATGGTGGTGGTTCAGGCTTGAGGATGACAGAACTGCGGGGTCGCCTGGCATTCAGTTTTTGCCTTGCAACACGACCTGGGTTGCAAGAGAAGCTCTCCGTTCCTTGAAACAAACAGGGTCAGTTCGAGATTATGTAAAGGAGTTCAGTTTGTTGATGTTGAGCATCAAGAACATGTCGGAGGACATGCTCTTCAACTTTATGGCAGGGCTTTAAGGGTGGGCGCAAGTAGAGTTGCGGCAACAGGGAGTGACGGACCTCTCTGCAGCAATGGCGGCTGCAGAGTCCTTAGTGGACTTATGCTAGAGTCAGTCTGCTAAAGGGAGTAGCCGGCAGCCCAAGTCAAGTGACAAGGGAAAATCGAGGGGATATGAGCAGGCCAAAGATGGAGAGGAGCGGGCGACGGCAAAGCCCAAAGGCAAGAGTGCCAAGTCATTGGGTTGCTTCATATGCGACGGACTGCATCGAGCAAGGGTTTGCCCAAAGAAAGAGAAGTTGAACGCGATGATGGCTAAGAAGGAAGAGGGAGGCCAAGACGGAGGTCCGACCTACATGAATCCACTTCAGCTCCAGGAGTAGCTCCGCCCGGCAGCAGGGCGCTTGGCTGCAAGGAGTGCGGCCAAGTGTGGGACCTTTTCGGAGGAGCTCCTACCGTCCAACAAGGACGTCGGATTCTTTCAATGGGGGAGATTTGTCAGGGCTGCGAGCCCCTGACACGGCCTTGGCTCTAGTCATCCGAAGATGACACGGTCAAGGGCCAACACCATGGCATGGGGTCGACGCCCCAAGTCATGGAAGAAGATAGCAACCAACCAAGGCACGAGCTAGCATGCATCATTCTCAAGATGGCACGGCAAGATCAACAAGTGGCACTGTGACCCGCGTCAACAGGAGAACTTGATGCGCCATGGCGTGCAGGCGGCTCGTCAAGGCGCGCTGCGAAAAGCGCCAGGCGTGGGCGCGGTGCGATGGCGGCCAGAGTCCTAGTGGCACTAGGACTCCAAGTCCCACTATGACTCAAACTCCTAGCTCCAATAGGCCTCTGCACGACGAGATAAGGATGATGGCAAGAGATGGCACGAGCAAAGTTTGAGTTTCACTGGAGTCCTAGTCGAACTAGAGATTGGCGCGCCAGCCTGACAAGCTCGGTGGTTTTGGATAAGTCCGACCATGTTGACTTGGAGATCCACTAGGACTCTATCCTAGGAAACTTTTGACGCGACAAAGTGAAGTTTTGGCGCGGAAGAAAATGACCAAGTTCTAGTGCAGGTCAGGTGCTTGGCGACTTGGTAAGACACTATCTTTGGCGAGTTCTACCTCAAGTAGAAGTCCGGCAAGGCAAGCAACTTTGTTAATTGGCTGATTGCCACTTGGATAAGCATGAAGCAATCGGACTTTGACTTGAATTAGGAGACTTCCCTATGAAGGAAAGACTCGGACTTCTCCTCTATATAAGGAGGAGACCGGCCAGATGTTGGATCATCAAGGAAAAGAGATTTAGAGATCCAACTCTTAGGGACTCACGGATTGAAGATCCAAGAGGGATTGAGAGATCGTGAGGGAGATCTAGAGAGAGCCGGGATCTAGAGGGACTCAAAAACGAACGAAGGGGAGATCTACATCGGCATTTGAGGAGAAATTCTAAAATTTTGGGTTAAGAGCTTCTTGTATTGTGAGTGATTGTACTCCAAGGGTTGGGGGCGAAAGAAAAGTGCTCTTGTAATCATTGGTCAATAAAGGAGTTGAAATCTCATCCCTTTACCCATATTCAAGTGTGCTTGTATTTATGCAAGGAAAGAGGACTGGTCAAGGAGCGGATGTGCGTGGGCAAGACAAGGGCGACGCGCGGATGCACGGGCGCGTATGGGCGCAGCGTGGTGTGCAGACCTAGCGATCAGGGTCTCTTGGCGCCATCAAGGGGCAAAGAATTTTGGGGCTGATATTGACCCCGTGACACGTACCATGTGTCACCGGGAAAGTGCAGCGAAAAATTTTCTTCGAGTTCTCCCCAATGATGTCATCAAGACCCTTCTTAACCATCCTCCTACGTCTTCTTCACAATGTAAACACACACAAGAAGACACACATGATGTAGGCAAAAGATTCGCCCACTCTATTAATGAAATTGTACAGAGAAGCTCTCAACTCTCTTACCCAAACCCTTGGATACAATCACTCAATTACAAAGAGAACCCAACCCTAAGCCACCGTCTAGATCAATCCCCTTGATCATGGTCGGCTCATCCTTATATAGAGGAAGGCTCCAGGCTTTCCTTTCTAAGGACTCCTTGTCCAGCACCAACTCTTAGTCTTTTGATTGGCTTCAAGCTGATCTGGACTCTTGCTTGTCCAAACATGAACTCTCCTACTTCATCTGGACTTCCATTGGTAGTGCAACTTGCCTTAGATAGCATCTGCCAAGATCCATCGCATATTGACTCGAAATAGGACACCTTCCTATTTCATATTGACCGTGTCATCCTATATAGGAGTCTTAGGTCAAGTGAAATTACCTCAATGACACGCATGGTTTGACCTCCATGGCTAACCACCTTCCGCCGGAGCGAGTCACGTCCTAGTCCGACTAGAACTTTCGAGCAAATAGGACTTTGCCCGCGCCAAAGTTTGCCTTTGTCGCGTCATGTCCACCCAAGATTCCAGTCCAACTAAAACTGAGTCTTTTGCACGGCTGGATTACTCTCGATGGTGTCGTGCGTTCTCCTGGCCGCATCATGGCATACCGAGTCCTAGTCCGACTAGGACTCGCGTCATCTTTGACTTCGCCTGCGTCAACCCTCACCAAGACCCTTGCCAAGAGTGCCAAGTTCTAGTGGCACTAGGACTTTGAAGTCCTAGTCCAACTCAGACTTTGAGTCCCACTTGGACTTGATGAGCGTCACCATGCCGCGCGTGCGTCGTACCGTGCCACGTTGTGCCGCGCCGCGTTGCGTCATGTCACGCGCCAAGCTTCTTTGGCGCGCGCATATTGCTCGCCGCCTTGCTGATTTTGCTAGCCCAAGTCCCGCACGTAGGAATCCGCCAATGACGCGATAGGCTTTGTTCATGGCCCGGACCGCCGCGCTATCTTCAAACTTGCTCATGCCATCTTCAAGATTCCTCGTGTCATTGCTGGGGATGATGCGCGTGGACATCTGAAGAACATGTCAGAGATGTCCCACGTGAACCTCCAAGCTCTCGCTATAAATGACAATGTCATCCAAGTAGACCATCACGAACTTGTCGAGAAAGTCATGGAGGACGTCATTCATCAAGTGACAGAAGGTTGTTGGTGCGTTGGTGAGGCCGAACAGCATGACACGGAACTCGAACACGCCATACCGCGTCACGCAGGTAGTCTTGGTTGCATCCTCTTCCCCGATTTGCACCTGCCAATAACTAGATCGTAGATCCAGTTTAGAGAATACCTGAGCCTTGGACAGCCGATCAAAGAGGTCATGTGCCAAAGGGACCGGATACATATCTCGGACCGTCAACTTGTTCAATGCCCGATAGTCGATACACATCCTGAGAAAGCCATCCTTCTTCCTCTGGAATAATACTGGTGCGCCGAAGGGTCATCGTGAGGACCTGATGAGCCCCGAAGTCAAGCAGCTCCTCGAGTGCTTCTTGAGCTCCACAAGCTCTGTAGGTGCCATGCCATAGGGAGCTTGGGCTGGTGCGCGCGCGTCGGGCAGCAGCTCGATGTGGTGATCCATCACGCGTCGAGGAGGAAGTTGCCTGGGCAACTGCAGCAGCATGACGTCCTGGAACTCCTCCAAGAGGTCTAGGACTAGCGCTGGTATGATGGCCGTGGGATCCGCCTAGACCGCGGTCAGTGGGCCAGGGTGCGGCTGCGATGTGCAGCCCGCACCAGTCTGCTGTCGTGGCGTGCCATCCAGCGCGCCAGGCAGCCCGCAAGGCTGCCCCCACACCAAGCCGTGCGCTGCTGGTGTCGACGATGTTGCCGATGTTGCATGGGCCGCGCCAATTCCAAGTTGCCGCGTGCCATCTCCTCCATGGCGCGTGTCAATTGTTGTGTACCGCGCGCCAACTCCGTCGCTCAAGCCAAGTTGCTCGAGCAATGTCACCAAGAAAGTGGCCTCTCCCTTTCGCACGCCGTCCTTCAATTGTAACGCCGAGAGTAGCCCCGTCTTGGACTTGGCTCGGCCATGTCCAACAGCTTGCACAAAATGGGGATTCTCCGCGTCAGGAAGCAGCATGTCGTTGATGTAGGGCATGATTAGTGCCTTACTGCTTCTGAAGAACTCACTGCCCAAGATGACATTGAAATCATCGAGGGGCAGCACCAAAAAGTCCATGGACGCCTTCCATGGTTCGATCTCCACCAGGGTACCTGCAGCACTACCAATAACAGGTCTCGCATCAGAGTTAACTGCTTTGATGCGGTTCGTACTTGTGGTGATCTTCGCTTTGAGATGCTCTACCGCATGTTGTGCTAAAAAGTTGTGAGTGGTCCATGTGTCTAGCATCACCATCATCTTCACGCCTTGAATAGTGACTGGAACATGCATCAATCCGGAAATAGGGTTAGCCCTTAACGCATTGAAAGGTTGGATAGGGTTTACCCGTGTTGGCGAGTCCTGCTCCTCGCCTTCCTGAGTGATCAGTGTGTTGAGCTTCTCACGCTTCGGACATTTTCTTGCCCGATGGGGTCCTCCGCATATGAAGCACCCAGAAGGATTCTTGGCCGGTTCATGTGGCTTGGCCTGGTCCTTCTCCTTTGGCCGCATCTTTCCCTTGCCTTTATCTGCCTTCGACTTCGGCTTATGCTTAGGCTTGGGAGTCCGGTTGCTTTGCTCCACCGGCTTAGTCTGACGAAAGTCCACCAAGACATCCGCCGCAGCTATGGCTGAGGGGAGATCTTTCACCCCGTCTCCTCAGCTCGACCTGCGCCCATGTCTAAAGCCCTGACAAGAAATTGAATAACTTCTCACACTCGGACATGTCTTTAATATCCAGCATGACACTACTGAATGCCTTCACGTAATCTCTGACAAGTCCGGTCTGCCTCAGATTCTTGAGCGCCTCCCTAGCAATCCACGTCGTGTTGTTAGGGAGGAATTGATCCTTCAACTCCTTGATGAAGGTGTCCCAAGTTGCAATCTTGGGACGTCCGACCGTGGCGTCGTCGTCGAGCCTCGTGCGCCACCACAGCTTGGCGTCGCCGGACAGGTACATAGCAGCAACGGAAACTTTATCGGCCGCCTGGATGTGAGCAACTTCGAAGTACTGCTCCATATCCCATATAAAGTTCTCCAATGCTTTGGCGTTCCTCATCCCGCCAAAGGACTTAGGCTCAGGCACTCAGAATTTGCCTAAAGCCTCCCGCGGTTAAATTTGAGCCACCGCTCGCTTGAGCACTGTAAGCTCGCTATCGATCCGATCGATAAACTGGTCAAGGAGTGCAGAGATACTTGACACGTTCTCTGCTGAGGCCATCACTCTGTCCTTAATCTCCTCCTTGAGTGTCGCGGATGCGTCGTTCAAGGCCATGATGCCTTGCACCGCCGTTGCCAACCTTATTGCAAAAGGGTTGACCTCTTGCGTCGGATCACCCCCGATCCGTTCCTCTAGGTTTTGAATCCGTTGACGAAGCTCCACAAAGTTCGCCATTGATCGCAAAACCGAGCTCTGATGCCAATTGTCACCGGAAAAGTGCAGCGGAAAATTTTCTTCGAATTCTCCCCAATGATGGCGTCAAGACCCTTCTTGACCAGCTTCTTGCGTCTTCTTCACAATGTAAACACACACAAGAAGACACGATGTAGGCAAAGGATTCACCCGCTCTCTTTATTGATGCAATTGTACATAAAAGCTCTCAACTCTCTTGCCCAAACCCTTGGTTACAATCACTCAATTACAAAGAGAACCCAACCCTAAGCCACTGTCCAGATCAATCCCCTTGATCATGGTCGGCTCCTCCTTATATAGAGGAAGGCTCCAAGCTTTCCTTTCTAAGGACTCCTTGTCCAACACCAACTCTTAGTCTTTGATTGGCTTCAAGCTGATCTGGACTCTTGCTTGTCTAATCATGAAGTCTCCTTCATCTGGACTTCCACCGGTGCTGCAACTTGCCTTGGATAGCATCTACCAAGATCCATCGCATATTGACTCGAAATAGGACACATTCTTATTTCCGCGACTCACAACCAACGTCCACCATGCCATATTCCATATTGACCGTGTCATCCTATATGGGAGTCCTACGCCAAGTGGAATTACCTCAATGACACGAACAGTTTAGCCTCCATGGCTAACCGCCTTCCGCCGGAGCGAGTCGCGCCCTAATCCGACTAGAACTTTGCCCGCGCCAAAGCTTACCTTTGTCGCATCATGTCCTCCCAAGATTCCAGTCCAACTAAAACTGGGTCTTTTGCACGACTAGATTGCTCTCGATGGTGTCGTGCGTTCTGCTAGCCGCACGAGTTCTAGTTCGACTAGAACTCGTGCGTCATCTTTGACTTTGCCCGCGCCAAGCCTCACCATGACCCTTGCCAAAAGTGCCAAGTCCTAGTGGCACTAGGACTTTGAAGTCCTAGTCCAACTCAGACTTTGAGTCCCGCTCGGACTTGAGCGTCACCATGCCGCACGTGCGTCGTGCCGTGCCGCCTTGCGACATGCCGCGTTGCATCATGCCGCGTGCCAAGCTTCTTTGACGCGCGCATATTGCTCGCCGCCTTGCTGGTTTTGCTCGCCCGCGTCCCGCACATAGGAATCCGCCCATGGCGCGATAGGTTTTGTTCATGGCCCGGACCGCCGCGCCATCTTCAAACTTGCTCATGCCATCTTCAAGATTCCTCGCGTCATTCCTGGGGATGATGCGCGTGGACATTTTGCATGTTATCCTGAGGCCGCCTAGCCTCATATGACTCATGGCGCTGACCACGAGTCATGGTCGGGCACTTGGCCACGTCAACTTTCGATGTCGCGGGCGCCAAGGCCCGTGTCAAGGGCTCAAGGCCCTAACACCATGCTCATATATGTTCAGCGCGGTACGTGCTGCCAGCATGCAATGTATTGATACTTTGCACAGAAGCTGAATAAGAAGATAACATATTCAGCATAGACTCTGTGCCGAGTTTATGCATCGTGCTAGTTAATTATCTTCTGAGCACGCTATAACAGCTCTCCCTGACCACATGTGCATGCTCCTATTCGAATGTACACCCCAGTCCTCCTTTTCCAAAACCTAAGTTTGATCTCAAGTGGCATGTATAGAGAAGTGCTTGGAGTGTTCAAATGGACAAGGGGCGCATTAGAATGAGGATGAACAATAGTTTGAACACAAATTATTAAAATAGAGCACCGTCGTGCAAAATTTCACCTGTCTTTGTCCTCAAAAATGGCTGAGATCTAGCAGCAAAATTTCAGCCTCCACTCCCATGGAGTCACCATTGATCTGATCAAGCTCCACATCCTCAGAAATGTGGTATTCAGATGATGGATGGTAAGCTCAAGGTCCATCAAAAAACTTGTAGGTGAAATGACAACTAAGGTAAGGAATAGATAGCGATAGTGATGCCACACAGAAGTGGAGGCAAAGGGTAACTATAACTCGTTGAAAAACTCACAGAACACAAAACCCCAATAACCATTAAAAAAAAAGGGCTGTGGAAACAACACAAATCAAAATCTTAAGTGATTTTGAAGCCAAATTGACTGTGTGAAACTATTGATGACATGTATGCTTGATTTTGAGCCAAATCAAGAGCAGGAAAATTATCATGGACATACATTTGATGTTAAACACCAAGAATTAATACACCATTGTTATGCAATCAAGTAGACCAGGACATTCCTATTGATAAGCACAAGTGTCAAACATGGTTATTTTAGCCTTAAATGGCCAATGTTGCTTCAATACTACCAAGAGATACCCATGGTTTTAAGTTTCAGCCCAAAGCAAAATGTCTCAGCAGATGATATTCGGTTGCAGAGTGTACCAATCCAAAACAGAGCTGGCACGGAGCATGATGCTCGACACGTTCCATGCCATTGGAAGGCCGGCACAAAACAAGATATACACGTGACACAAAAATATAATACAAATAGTAGAAGTCCGTCGGCGCACCAGCTTCACCTAAACATTCTCCAAATAAACATTTTTGGGTCCGTAACTAGGCTTATGAGTCTAAAACATGCCTTTCAGGCCTGCATCACTTTAAATGAAACTTTGAATGTTTAAGTAAAGCTGATAAGCCACATGGAGTTCTACTTTGTGTGCTTTAAACAAAAGACATATTCAGTTTATTTACTTCTGCACTTCTTAACCCGTTTATTAACCTCCTGCCCCAACATTCAACCATTAACCTCCTTCCCAAACCATTAACCTTAAAGTTTTCCCCGTGATCAACGTAAACCATTTGAGGATGGAGATGAATCACTTGCAACAATGATCCAAAGAGATTAGCAGCACGGACTACTAAGGACACAAAGGATCCTGACAAACTAATGCCAATAACAAATCAGCTATCTTCCACTAGTCTCTCTTCCACCTATGCTTCTTTCCTTCTTTTCCCTTTTTTCTTGCTTTCAGTTTTGACACGCCTAAAACCATACCTTCGTGCTAAGCAGCATGCTCAGCCGTACCAAGTGTCAGCACAAACAATCCATCACGTACAATGCCAGATATTTGCCAACTCGAAAGTTGAAATGTGCCCAAGGCACAGCAATTCTTGCATACAACCAGTAATCAGTTGAAAATTTAAGCTATCTAGATGTCTGAAGAAGTACCAAGCCATAAACTCTGGCTTGTGGATGCAAAGTGGCACACCACAAAGAGGGTCCAAAGAGTAGTTCCGCTGGGAAGTACCAAAAAATGACTGACAAATTTGGAATCCTAGGCGGTAAGATTCTATTGACCAATTATAAGTGCTCCCAAGCCTTGGAGGTATCATAATTTTGGTAAGGAATTATTCTATCTATAACCAAGGAAAAAGCCCATCTAACAAGCTCTTCTCATTTAGTGAATAGAGACATGAATAACACACTTGTTCAACCCGACCATGGTTTATTGTTAAACCACGAAGCTCTCAGTCAATTTGGCTTGCATTGACTGTTCTATATCGAAAAATATTTCATTTTTAAAGACTTGATGCGTAGATTTATCTTATAAATTTGTTGCAAGAAGTGAATTACATCTCACAATGTGGTTCGGCCATTTGAAATTTTCTCACAAAACTAGTTTGGATTTGCCTGAGGATATCAAAACTTTTAACCCCCATTGTTTGCCATTGCACCCAAATGAGAAGTCAAATTCAGCTATCCATAATACCTGTCATGAACAAATACCGCTATGTCACAAGAGGCCAAGGACTCTTTATTAGAGTGTAGTGCTTTTACACCATCTTCTGGTACCTCTCGCATTATAAGTGTCTTCTTGCCATCCTTCAAAACAAACAAACATGACTCAATTAGATGGCAACAGTATTCAAAAAGAGAGATTACAGAATCTGAAAGTTGAATCTCTTTATAATAGGGAACCACTGAAATAAAAAATGGACTGCAAACCATACCCCACTTAGATAGAGCTCAGAACGCTAACAAATGAACGGACAAGAAAATAGAAGCGCTAATAATTGATCATATGGGAAGCTTATCCAGGAGACGTTTTTTATTTGCATTCACGCCTTTTGGAAAGAACCGCTAAATCAAGTTCTAATTTAGGTGAAGGTGGAAAACACAAGCATAGCATAGTGGTCTAATGACAAGGGCCGACGACGGAAGCTCACAGAATCATATGACGCGGAAGTCTTACTTATGAGAAGGGAGTGGCGACTGAAATTCAATATAGCACAATGAAAAGGGGCAAAAGTCATGAAAATACGATAGACTAATATGTCTATGGGCCAGCTCAATGCATAGGCAAAATATTACCACTATGCTAGCTAGCACAAAACCAATTTTAGTCTCAACCTGAATCAATTTCACAAAGTCCCAAATTTTTTAATACAATTGAGGAAGCGTAAACTGTCTGGAGTTGGAGGGATCAACATCTAAAAGACTATTTTGCACGTGCCGCATCAAATGAAGGAAAAAACAAAGCTGATTGGTATAAAGGAGTAATCTATATTTAAAATTATGTTTCCTTTCCTTATTTATTATACCTTCCCTCCTACCAAATATGCCAAGAAAAAGAAAAGAAGAATGGCACATCCAGGCTTCAGATTTCCAAATAAGTGCAGAAGTAACCATGCTGAACCATATGCTCTACCAAACACGAGCATCCATATACATGCATACTTTTTATCAACAACATCAAGCTAGACAGCATCTATTTAAGCGCATACATATGGTGTTCATTTTCAGCCGGCGTGAAACATTATCAGGAGGGGATTTTACTTGGCATGAAAGTTACCAGCCTGATGGACAACTTTTTTGTGTGAATCTATCAACTTCGGAAAAAAGGGAGTACAACGTGAAGATGTACTTACTCCAGGTATCTCTACGACATTTGCTGCAAAGCGTTCTGTCGTTGTTGGCGTATATTTTTCTGTAAATTCTCTGAAAGCATACAAAGCAATGAGAAGCCAAGCATAATGCTTTAAATATAACTCCAGAGCATCTATGAAACACAAGTCCATTGGAGTTTGGGAATACAAGATACAATTATGTATCTAGTAATTCCTTAAGTTCCATACCTCTTTAATAATGCATTCAACAGTGCTGATTTCCCAGAATCTTTAGGTCCAAAGACCAAACAATGGAATACATTTCGCTGAGACTGTTGTCGCTTGCGATCTAACCTCCTCCTTCTGGTTATAGTCAATGCTGAAGCAGGATCACCAGGGTATCCAATGTATATCAGGTTGGCCAAACTACTTGCTGGGTCTAGCAGGGTCATAAGGGCCCACTGCAGTCATGAAACATTTTTCATTGAGAAAAGCTCATAGATAGTAAGAAGCATATATTTAAAAACAAAGAAGATTGTGAAAATATTCAAGAGTAAGTTGAAATATCTTCATACAATCGAGAAATCATAGCACCATAACACTTATGCTGAACACTTGACTCTGAATGGCCATGAAGACTCACTATAAAATATGGCTTTTCACATGATTAAGCTGAAGTGTAAAAGTACTGAAGCCCTTCAAATGTCTTTAAACTAACAAACAGGGAAGAAAACTAAGGAAAGCATTTGTTCTCTGGTGTAGAGAATACACATCATGATGCTGGACTATCAAGATTGAAGGGGTAGAAGGAGAGGAGGAAGAAGTTGGAGAAGAAGATGGAAAGAGAGGAGACCAGGAGGGAAGAGCTGTTTGTAAGTTTCATGTATCAATGATCCAAAAAAAAACTAGGGTATCCCTTCTATAAGATGAGAGAACCTAACTCAACCAGCTACAATAAGAACCAAATCCAAAATAATCAATGGATCCAAATAAAATAAGACACGACTCAACGCAACCAACAAGCGACTCAAAATAAAAGAAAGACTTAACTCAACTACAATCATTCAGCCATAACGCTACTGGCCAAATCAATCCCTTACAGCAACTGTAGACCTAAGTGATGGGCAGGTCTGAACCTCATGTCCACAATCCGCACCCACATCATAGGTTAAGCTCTTTGGAGCTTTATTTTCACCTGGTAGGCTCAGAAGTCTCCCCTCCACAAAGTTGCATGGACCTCTGTGCTGCACTGGTTAATGCGGGAGAGGTTGGAATTGAGCAACCACTCATAAACACATGACCATTACGGTACCCACATTATGCTTCATAAATAAACCAATCTGCTAGAGAAAAACTGCTAGGATGAAAAAGCATGCCAGTGGGGGGCGCAATCATGCCACTAGACATGTTCACAGTCACCCAAAAATATAATAACTACAGTATGAGAACATACTGATGGGGAATGTATGTACAGGTGACTTCGAATCAGAACGCACAATACAAACTAGATACCCATGTCAGTTACATCAATGAGAAAAAATTCGATGGACTTGACTTCATAAAAGCCCAATTTGATTCTTAATCTTTCATATTGTACCAAAGGGAAAACAGCAATAAAGACAATACCATTTGAAAACAGATCAACAAGAAATAACAAAGCAATGGCAAAAGAAGCTATGCTTTTCGCACTAGCTTTCTACTTTCTAGACAAGAATACGTTGCACTTCCTAATTAATACGATATATGGCCACTGGCCTCTTCAGGAATCTAAAGCAAGCACTGTCGTTTCAGTGGCATGTGACGTGCTAGTCTTTGGCTAGTGCAGTATGTGCCAACAGCACATATCACTCCGATACATTGGCATGGACCTCAAGCCCCAAATTTGTCATGTCCGTAAATTACAAGCACGATGCGTATTGGTTAGCACGGACCCTGGAGATCGCAATTCATGATCTAAGTAATGAATTTTGGAATAGAATTGTAAGAAAGGAAGCTTCATATTAACAATTTGTCATGATTAGTTTAAGTGCTATATTGTCCCCAAATAAGTATGACTATAATTTTATGGCAGAAAGTCATCAAGAATGAGTGATAACATCAAAACATGGCCTAGTTAAGATGAACAATCGCTCTCTAAGATAAACCACTCGTTTAACTACACTCGCAATGTTTCTCGAATAACAGAGAAAGCAAGGATGCCGGCAAGGCTGAATTAAGTGGTTCATAGAACTTAAAATAGTAAATGTTTATGAAAACCCTACTTTAGACATATATCACAAACCAAGATGGACAAGTCAGAACAATGCTACAAAGATGCCAATGGAAAGTGAATATGAAAAACAAATCACAGACTTCAGTCAAGACCTCAAAGTTAAACTAGCACTATATAAACTGCACAAAGATACCTTGTAAAAATAGGGCACATACAAACAAAAATAATCACAGCAACAAACCTCAGAAAGAAAGCCTTCAAGGGTTAGACCTCCGCGCACATTCTTTTCCGCAGCTTCTTTATATGGGCCATCAGCCCAAGGGCTGTAGCAGAAAGAAAACAGAGAACAAGAAAAATAAAGACGACATTCTAGCAGGATAAAAAGCAACATAACAATGAACATTGATCTTTTCTGAACTTCCTGCACAGCAATTATGTATTCTGAGAACTAATCCATGGAATTTGCTTTTTTGTAAACAGGATCAGATGATCATATTTGAAGCCCTCAACTGCTTCAACCCTTGGACATTAATAGGGGACAAGGAAAACATAATTTTTCTCTTCATTCAAAAACAATGAAAAGGGACAAGAATGAGAGAGTATAAAAGCAAGGCCAAGGCCAAGGCAGTCATATGCTAAATGGTCAAGGAATAGATGGATATCAGAGTTTAATGAAAACCCATTCCCATTGGTGAACTCAAAAGAGAATTTGGAATCGCAGAAGACTCAAATTTAGGAGAACAGCTATGTAAAGAAGTTGCAAAATAATTTATGTCACAAGAAAAGTATAATGACCAGTCCAAAACATCAGCCTGATGCAGGCTTCTCTATCATCACAGCATTATAATAACTAGGCATATCACTGGCACAAATCTTCATATAGATGGCCAAAACTTTGGCACATTTGGCAAGAATTCTTGCACACACCACTCTATGAATGGTAAAAAAGATCATGGACAAAAATTGCCACAGAGCTCCCCATGAATGCAGATATGTAAACCTCACAGTTCCACGTCTGTCCTTACAGTTCGGGATGTCTATGAAATATATTTTTACATCAAATCAATTCAACATACAATATAGCTTCTTAGATCACGTCGCTAACTCGGTTCTCCACAACTCCTCTCCTAAGCTTCAGGATTTTATCAGGTCATCTGCATCAGATATCTTGCAAGGATATTCCTCCATGTTTCACGCTGGATTGACCATGTAGCAATCCTAACACTAATAAGGAAGGATTCCTTTGCGGAGCGATAACCTAGTAATATCGAGCCAATGGGAGACCGGCTTGGCTTTTAAGTCCAATTCGGGCTCATGAGAAGTTGAGTATTTGCGCTCAGCAACGGCTAGAACCGGCAGGCTCAGCTGGTTGCCAAGCACCTCATTATATTTCGGTGGATAGTAATGGGACAACTTACAAGCAATGGTTTGAACTCAAGTATTTAATGGGTTTCGGGGTCATCGGGTGTGAAACTCGTTATAAAATATAAACCTAACGATCCCCAGCCCTCTTTCTCACCATCAAGATCAAGATCTCGATCTCATGCCCCCATCTCCTCTCTAAAACCTTAATCTATAGATAGATAGATCGCATGCCCCATCTACCTCTAATGGCTGCTGCCCTCGCCGGAATCCTAATCCGTGCTCATCACCATTATATATATATATATATATATGACCTCACTATGCCGGCGGCCCCGCACATGCCCATGGCACAGCAATCCTTGCTAATAAGAACATTCATAGGACAACGTTGCTGTCAATATTTTTTGCCCCAAGAATGTCAATGTAGTCATTTACTAAGTCGTGTAACTGCACTTGTTTACCCATCTGTCAAATCTTACAAATAACAAAACCATCTCGAGCACCATTGATTCAAAAAAAACGCCAAAGGGTAAAAGCACAAAAAAGTTATGTAGTCCTTTGTAAAGCTTCGAGTTAGCCTTCCCAGTGAGGAGTGCATTATCTAGACGATTGCACGAATCTAGCGATGTCAATGATCAATCTAACAATCATGAACAAATCAAGCTACTTGATTGAGCTCTAGATTCTTAGTGTTGCCCTCAGATGGAGATGTAAGGAGGCCTACAGAGATAACTAATCACTAATTGTCCTCCAAGTCTAGCACTGAGTTCATCACCTGGCAATCCTAATAAGAAATAAGCACTTATTAGTAGTGCACAGATTTTTAAGGACAACATTGCTGTCCATTTTTTATGCCCCAAGAATGTCAATGTAACTTCTGCTAAAAATTGCAAACAAAGTGAAAGTGAACATCAAAATACTAAATCCTCTGATTGAGATTGCTCTTGTTGACACATCTGTCAAAACTTATGACTAACAACACAATCTCAAACACCATTGATTCAGAAAAAGATTAAAATGGTAAGAGCACAAAAATGTTATGTAGTCCATTCACTCATTTGTCAAGCTTCGAGTTAGCCTTCTCAGTGAATAATTGCATTATGTAGACAAAATCACGATTCCAGAGCTGTCAATCTTCATACTAAGTTACTAACATTCATGAAAAAATCAGGCTACCTGATTGAGCGCTTAAGTAATCAGTGTCGCAATGTGCCTCCCAATCAATAAATTATAAAGGACTCCTATTCTTTGCAAGTCATGGGGTCAACTTTTCACACGAACTTTACATATGTCAATGATTAAAACTTGTAAACTTAATTACAAAAAGGCTAAGCTGAACAAATCATGAAATACAAGTAGGCTTAGCATTTTAGAGTGTTAAGGCTGTTCTAAGCACGTATGCACATATCAAAGAATACAATGTTAGCCTCCACGGAGAATTTGTGTTAGACAACCATAATCTCTTATAATCTCTATCTACACTCACAAAAACTAGATTTACCTTTCAGGTGCAGTGGAGAAAAGGTCATCAAGCTCAGCCGGCTTCAAATCCGCTTCCTGGTATAATTACAACACAAAAACAATAAGAAAAGACTATGAAATTACATCAGTCCACTTATTATGCTATTAAGAGGCTCCATTATGGCTAAATACCATATGAATAGAAACAATTTTAAAAACCTAGCCCCATGGTGCATGAACCCAACACTAAGTGCCTTAATTTCATACTTTATAGTTCCATTGTAAGTGTTCTATAGAAAGACTTTTTACGGACACTTCATACCAGTGAGAAGTTGACATCTGCTTATCCAAGCTTACAAACTTGCATTCGTCTCATGCGTAAGGATCCTAAGTCAATATTTCAAGCTCCATAACATTCATAATGCAAATGACAGGGTGGAAGTTAACTGCAAGATACATTCAAGAATGTGGAGAAACCACAGTTTTATGCACCGTCGGCATGTGAAATGGTTGACACGAGCCGGCCCCTGGGGGGGGGGGGGGGTCCTTCGGGGGCGATCGCGAGAGAGAAGAGGGGCGGATCGCGAGATGAGATATAAAGGGTGTAAGTAACGGGTTTGGACCCGAAACCCGTTACGTTTAATATATAAGACCTGTAACCCTAAGTCTCCTAAGTCCCGCTGCTCCTTTCGCCGCTGCCGCCTACGCCTCCGACAATCGACCCCGACTCCGGCCTTCTTCCTTCCTCTTTTCTCCCTTTTTCTCTCCATTCTTTTTCCTCTCTTCTTTCTCTCCTTCCCCTCCTCTTCTTTAACCCTCATCCTCCTCTCCTTTCTCCTTTCTCCCCTCTTCTCTTCTCTCTTCCCCTCTTCTTTCCAATCGGCACTAACCCGTTGCCGGCCGGCAATACCATGCATCGACCAGCACCAACCGATGCCGATCGGCTCACCTAAGAAATCCATTGAGACAGAGCCGGAGCCGCTAAGCCACCGGCTCGAGATTTGCCGGCCAACACCAAGGTTGCCGGTCGGCAGAGGAATCCTTGATACATGCCAACCAGAATGCTCAGAATCCTTGCCTGAAGCTGAAGCATCAAAAATATCTTACCCCAAAAAAAAAACAACAAAACCAGTGCAGAAAGTGCAATACAAAGTTTATAATAACAGAAACTAGGAGGAGAGCTCACAAACAGCTTGGAGTGGAACAAAGGACTTGTCTTTTGAAAAAGGAAAAATAAGCCAAAAGCATATGGCAACAACTTATACTAGCACTTGTCCTGTAAATGTAAAATAGATTCCTCACCAAACTTTCCGGATTCTCAACTATTTTATTTGACATAGTTTCTTATTTTTTAGGCGACAGTTTTCCCACTTCTGCACAAGGAATAACCATGAGTTCAAAAGTCGAGATGATGAGTGCTGCATTGTGCTTATGCTAACTCTATGACGTCCTTGCTATTATTTTGGCTAAAGAAGATAGACCAGAGAAATATTATTTTCTCCTAATTTCCAAGGACCCAAATTTTGTAAATGTTGCAGAAGGTAGTTGCGATAGATGGTCTACAAGAAATAGACTTTCTAATAGCAAGAAAATAGGCTGGAACACAAATTGTATGTAAATATGTTAAGGCAGACTTCCATTCCTATAGAAAGCATTTCTTTTACAAAGCAAAATTTCATTGAATCTTGTTTCCATGATCTGCCTTAAATTCTTTCAACTTCACGACAATTTCCGTCAACCAAAAGTCAAGCATCAATCCACAAAAATACCCACGTATCTTCCAGGAGCACCAAAAGAATTGCCAAAATGATCTGTGACACAAATGGCCTTACAAAAAATCAAAGGTATGACCTTCAATACCAAAAGCCTATTTAGAAAGACTTTCATCGCTGATCCAATAGCAAAACTCCCTTCTTTGAGATTATACCACCATACAGTTTTTAACTATAATGCATGCGGAATTGCACTATAACATATTCGTTAAACATATATAGATGTTGAAGCATGAGAATACCAAGCACCAACTCAACACAAAACTGCAGGCATAATAGAAGTTCAACATCTTTAGTTTAGTACAAAAAGGTCCTTACAGCAGGTCAGAGAGATGGCACGGAATAATAGCCTTCCAACATTGGATATGAGAAAACTACCATACTAAGAATGAAGAAAAGGCTACTTACATTGTCAATGTCAAACATGAAGAAGATCCCTTTTAAGAACTCGACAGCTTCAGAAGTCAGCTCCACACTCTTCATGCAAAAAATAGTGTCACAAGAAAGTTATCCAATTACAAAAAGAGAAAATCAAGAACAAGACAAGCCTTACTGAAAACAATACCAGATCAATTACAAGTTCTAGTGCATTACAGCTAGTTGTGGTTATCTATTTCTATAGATGAAAGCATTCGACTCTTTATCAGTTACTTTTAAAAATCTAACAAAAACTAAAAATGGCCTGCCTTTGCAGAAGAAGAAACCATCAGATATGATTTAGGACAGAAACCTCATCAATGACTTAGTCGCAACTTCTTGAAAGCCAGTGATTGAAGTAAACTTATATTGAATCCACTAAAAAGAAATAATCTTGAGAACAGCAAATGGCAGCAAATAACCTAACTCTTTACATCACATGAAAATTTAGAATGTTTAATTGAACTCTTTGCTTCATTAAAAACACAAAATGACCACAAGCATGAATTCATTCTTCCTTCCTCAAATGTCTTCTATTAAGGAAGCCAAGATCTGATTTTCCAGAGGTGTAAAAATGAATATTTAAGCTCAGAAAAGAGAACTGTGGACACAAAGATAAAAAATTAATAGTGAAAGGGAAATCTAGCACATATGACCAATAAAAGCCTGCAGCCTATGATTCTACAAGAGTAGTGTTAATGCTGAAACACTCAAAGGTCTGATCTCAGGTGTAGAAGATGACTCCTACATATGCTTTTTCCTTGCTTTAGGCATCCAATGTAGCTGTTGCCTAAATTTCTGTTCTTTTTCCTATGCATTAAGTTCAAACTAATAACCCATAATTCCATTGCCACCATTTCCAGTTAGCAAGATTTGGTGATGACAACAACAGAAGCATATCAGTTTCCATATCGTATTCCTGCATGCATTTTATAAAAGGTTTGGTATATATTAAAGCTTGTCGCCAAGGTGAAGGCATAATCTAAAGGGAAAAGGGCAAATAGGATAGAGCTAAGCACAAACTCAATAAAATCAAGAAGCTGTGAAGTGTTTTGTCAGTTGACCTGATCAATTGAGTTGGATTAAATTGGAGCTTTTATTTATTCGATTTGCTTAGATTGGGTTATTGGGTTATCTGGAATATGATTCAATCGTTTGGACATGATTTGAGTCAACTTGCTTCATATGAGTTGGATCACTTTTGTTTGGATTTAACCCCTGGCTTTGGCTTTTCATGTGGCTGGTTACTTGGTTAGCCAGCTAAGCCATGTTTCTTTCCCTTACACCCCCACCCCCCCACCCCTTTCCTCCCTCTCTCCCTCTCCCACCTCTTTCTGGGGATGACGCTTGCTAGCAAGGAAGCTGGACCTCCAACATGGCCAAGGAGCCGAAGAGCGAAAGAGGACTTGTTGGCTTTGGAAGCTTGGGTTAGCTCTTCTCTTGAATGGTGTTCATGTTGTCTATTGGACCCAGGCGAGAGGATCCACATGTAGCTGAGGAGTCCCAGAACGATGTCAACTGACATGTTGCCAGTGCCACGCCAGTTCTTATTCCTTGTACAGAGAGTTGTAGGGGCTGCCGACTCTCATCATCACCGAGCAGCCCTCTTTTCTTCCCTGCATGTCGCTGCCATTGTTGGACCAAGCTCATTGTCTCCTCTAACGCCAAATCACCGATGGTTTTAAGCTTATTGTGTCAAGGTAAGCCCATGCTTCTTTTCTCTATTCTTGCCCTCTTTTTCTCTTTTGCACCCAAAAAAAAAACTATCAAGCACCCAAAACCCCTGCTTCTGCGCCATCAACACATTGCATGCCACTGATCGTGCCAGAAAAATGCCAACTCAAAACATACCCCACAGCAACCAATCCCTATGCTAGAATATTCCTTTCAATTTTTTTACTCATCATTGTGATTTCATTACAAAATAATGACTTCTTTCTTCAACAAATTCATGCAAACTTTCTGTTAGAATGTCATGGCCTAATAATGGTTGAGCTTCAAACGCCATTCTAGGAAATAACAAGGCGCTGTGCAAAGTCAATTTGACAAATCTTTGGAGGCCTTGGGCCTTTTTAAATCAATCCAAGGAATTTTACACTACAAGTGAAGAAGATGTACCGAAATAAGAACAATACCTGATCGGGAGCCCTTTTAAATGTTGATGGAAGAAGATCGTCAGGAAGTTTGATATCATTATTGTATCCAAATTTTCTCAACACCGTCCATGTTGTTTCAAGACGGCCCTTTTCTATGAACAAGGCGTGAAGAAAAAGAAATCCAGTCAATGTAAGACCACGACCATTGACACCTTCGGGCATCTTGTCTTGCACAACCTTCTTGACACCTACGATTTCAGTAGGCTGAAGTGGAGCATTGAAACATCTAACCTGAAAAATATTACTGCCAAATGAGCATCTACCAATCATGAACAATGACCGCATCAATTATCATGAATCTGCCAAGTGGCTGAGCAAAAAGTGGAACAAAGTGTAGAAAGGAGGCCAAAAACTGGGGAAATATGTGTATGCATAGGCTCATTGGAAGAATAAGGAAAACAAAATTATGAAAACCTGAAAGTCATTTAATTCTGCATCGCTCAAAGCTCCATCTTTGTCATGATCACAAAGAATGAATATCCGTTTCAATGCTCTAATGCATCGAGGTTTCAATGACTGTGTCTCTTGATCAAAGAGTGGAGCAGTAGGATGGAGCACTGCCTTTTGAGCATAATAAAAGACCTCCGGAACCTGCAGAAAAGGAATTTACACAATTGAATTTTCAAACATGGTACCTAATCCAAGAACCAAATAAAGCCCCTAAGATAATCCAATAAGTAGAAAACTTCAATCTGACAATTATTTAGAAATGGCATATTTAAAAGGCCCAAATGTCATATAAATAATAAACGAAAAATACCAAAAGAACATGCATATTAGATTATTCAAATGGAAAGGTCAAATCATGCTATCCTGGAATTAAATAAAGTCCCTACAAGCATCAGCCTCATGCTTCCAAAATTGGCAATCCACAAAACTGTTTCAAATCTCAAACATGAAAGGACCAGTAATCAAGTGTAGTGAAAAAAAGACAATCATAAGACAACAATGGCATCCTGTGTTAGAGCAAAGCAAAACCACGCAGCCAATGTCCCGGTGTGGATATCATACTGCTAGTATATCTTCACAAGCCATAAGCATAATGAGCTAGATGTGGCAACTGAAGCATTCTATTCAGCTTATAATCTATAACAGACGCATGTAAGGTTCCTCAATGAAAAAACCAAACTGCACACCACTAATAGAAGTACCAATGCTTATAACACCATTACATGCTGGAAGTGCTACATTTTGTACAGAAACAAAAAAGGCATCTTGGGAATGGCAACGCCCCAGATTCTAATGAAAGGCAAACCTGAATTTGCCTTAGAGCTGAGCACTCGATGCAGGTTTCAATCTCCCGAAACTGCTGCATGATTGGGGACATGACCTGCTCCAGGCTCACCTGCTGCTCGTCCCTCAAATCCAATTTGCAACCAACCACAATGACCGGCACTTTCACCTTCACATCACGAGTCAGCAAGGACAAAAATCAGTGAAGTAATCACTTGAGATTCCAGAAAGGAGACAAGCCCATGAACGAGAATGTACCTCAAGTCGTCGCAGCTCCGGGAGCCAGTAAGTGCTCAGGCGGTCAAGGGTGGGGGGTCGATCGCAGGCGTACGTCAACACGATGGCATCGGCCATCTGGCACTCGGCGACGAGCTTGGCCTTGTTCTCCGGGCTGGAAAGAGATCGAAATCAATCATCCGATACATACAAAAGCAGAGAGAGAGTGAGAGAGAGAGAGAGAGAGAGAGAGAGAGAGAGAGAGAGACGATAAGATGAATGAGAGGACCTGGAAGAAGTGTCGATGATCGTGAGGGGGACGCGATCAGGGTAGTAGTCTGCGGGGAGGCGGGTTGGGGGCAGGACGTGGGGGACGTTCTCCGGAAAGGACTCGGTTGCGGCGGACACGATGAGGCTGGACTTTCCAGTTCCTGGGTCCCCGACCACCGCGATCCGCACGCTGCTCCGGCCGCCGGTGTTCGATCCCACGGCAGCCGCCGACGCCATCCCGAGACGAGACCGAGGACAGCGCAAGAAGAACAAGAAGAAAGAAGGGTTTTGTTCTTGCTGAAGAAAAAGAAAGGGTTTTGTTCTTGTTTGGAGATAGATGAGAAATTATGGTGAGCGGTGGTGGGTGCCCTAACTCGTGGCGATGTTTTGCGTCGCAGTGGCTGCTTGGGGAAGAAGCCAAGAAGAGGGAAGAACCCGGAGAAATGGCCCAACGGGGGTCGTCACCGAGAGCGGGCCTCGTTGGCTGGGTTCTCTTTGGACGCATCAACGGTCCCGGTTGGGTTGCATCCTGTGTGGGTCGGACCATAACACGTACAGGTTTGCTATGCGTCTAATTGGGTCTTGTTGAGATATATGGATTCAATGAAGGTGCATCTTAATACACGTTGTTCTTTTACCGGGTGACTAGACCCAGCGGGCCTCACAAATACATATATTATGCAATGCATTTTTTAGGCTAGATCGTGTATCGTATGAAAATGATTGTTTTACGCTATGTACCCACATGCGGTGCATCTCCTATACACCCTGCAAACATATTAAAATAGGGTTTTTTACATATATATCCTCAAAAAACTTTCAAATTACATATTTACCCCTACATTCTTCATATTTTCATATATACCCCTGAAAAGTCCAAATAATCTCAAAAATACCCTTCTGTGTACTTCCGTCGGGTTAAGTAACCTAACCATGGGGTAAATTCTAACCGGACTGGGTAACTTTTACTTAAATACCCATCCATCACCATCTCTTTGATCACCTATCTCCACTACTATAAACCCATCTCTCTCTCTTTCTCTGCTCCAGCACCGACCCCATCGACTCCTGCCTGTCCGCCATCGTGCTGAACCTCGCTCTCTTCCCTTCCTCCATGCTCCTCATCTCCGCCAGCTCATGAAACAGCTTCGTCTTGTGGAACTTCGACTCCCCACCGCCGTTCGAGGTCACCGTCTCCATCTGCAGCGGCGCCTCTAGTTCTACGATCACGCGGCCTATGACGGCGTGCTCTCTCTCGATCCTTATGTTGGTGCGCGACTTGCTCTCCATCTCGACTTGTTTGATGGCGCCCTTGCCTTCCACCTCGACGTGGCTCTTGAACTTGATCTTGTGACTGGAAACGGCACAGCCGAGCCAACGTATCGTCCGTCGATCGTCGCCACAATCTGGCGGAATCCACCGTTTGCTTTAGTGGCGAATAGACCGTTGCCGACTCCTTCGAAGCCAGGGCCTGCCGCGCAGAGGAGGTTGGCGTACCAGTACTCGTCGTCATGGTGATGAGAAACGTAGACCTCGAGCACGGCGCGATAGGTGTTGTTGGGGACGACGACCGGCGTGACCTGCACGTCGGTCTCGTTCATGACTTGGAACCAGAACCCGGAGCCACAGTCGGCGGCGGGGTTCGATATGAGAGCTCCAATGGACGCCGGGGGACATGGAGAAGGGAGTGGATGTGCGGAGGAGCTCGGCGCGATAGGTGTTGTTGGGGACGACGACCGGCATGACCTGCACGTCGGTCTCGTTCATGACTTGGAACCAGAACCCGGAGCCACACTCGCCGGCGGGGTTCGATATGAGAGCTTCAGTGGATGCCAGGGGACATGGAGAAGGGAGTGGAGGTGCGGAGGAGCTCGGTGCCGTCAACCCAGATGGCAGCGATGCGGTCCTTCTGCATGCCGGACGCATAGGCGGAGAGCTCGAGCACCACACGGGACCATGGCGCTGGACGCATAAGCCACCACCGTCTGTATCGTCGTGCGCAGTACGCGACGCAGCCGGCCGACACTCCGGAGCTTGTCTCGATCCCCTGGGTGAAGCAGAGCTCATCCGAGGGCGACCACCTCCGTTCGCGCGATGAGAGCGTCTCGACATCGTAGACCCCCTCGAGATCATCGGCGATGGGGAACACGCATACCAAGAACCAATCAGCGGCGAAGTTATACGCGATAGGCTCCGCCATGACAATGGTGACTGCGGGACGGGGCCCATGGCACCTGGATGGCTCCGGCAGCCGGCTCCACGGCATAGTCAAAGGGTTGACTATGTAGTAAGCTGAAGTCCGGCGGCCACAGCATCCGAGGAGGCCATAGGCGGAGGCGAGGACGAAGACAAGCTCAGGGAGGAACTTAAGGGAGGGGTCCGGCATGCCATCGAAGGCGGCGGAGAAGGGAGCGTAGCAAGGAGCGTCCACGACGGGGTCTTCGAAGAAGACCCCGGAGAGGGACCTCGCGTGTTGCGCGTGCGCGTGGGCGAAGAATGGGTTGGAGATCCAATGGTTCCAGCGAGTCAACACCGCCCGGAGGCAGAGCAGAGACTTCGCCGGCACGCTCTGGAGCGCGCGAGCCCGCACTATCTCAGATAGGATGGTGTCTTGCTCTCCGGTGAACAATGGATCATCCTTCTTCTCCTTCCTCACCGTCGTAACCTCTACGCTGTCGTCGTCGCTGGATTCGTGGATCTCTTCAGCTTCATGGAGTTGGAGATCATCGAGGTCTCGGATCATCTGGTGGGCATCAGGGTATCCATCCATGGGTGGGAGGATATCTCAAAGGAAGTGGTGTCGTTATGGAGAAGGATAGGGTTTAGGGTAAAAATGTCTTTTCCCCTGCTAACGGTAACGGCGTTGGGAATATTCCCACTGGATTCCACGGCAACTAACCCGAAGGGTATTTTTGAGATTATTTAGACTTTTCAGGGGTATATATGAAAATATGAAGAATGTAGGGGTAAATACGTAATTTGAAAGTTTTTTGAGTATATATATGTAAAAAACCCATTAAAATATAGGCTAAACTTCATATTTGGTACTTGTAAAATATGTGAATTACCACTTTAGTATTTTAGCTTTTCGATTTACAAAATTAGTACTTCAAGTACCTTAACTTACAAATATCGTACCTACTGTCAGCTGCCGTTATCCTCGGTTAACGGTATTCCGCTCACGTGATATATGTGAGCGGTTTTGCTGGGTTACCACTTGAGTACCTACCGGTTAAATTACATATTTGGTACCTGTAAAATATGTGAGTTACCACTTGAGTACTTGAGCTTTTCTAACACTGGTTACGTGCAAGTAACGTGACTAGTTTCCCGTTAGGATTTTGACGCCGTTCGAGCTTCCCATCAAATTGTTACGGTATTGATACTTGAGGTGCCAATTTTGTAAATAGAAAAGCTCATGTACTCAAGTGGTAACTTACATATTTTACGTGTTCCAAATATGAAATTTAGCATAAAATATAGTGTTAATTGGCGTTTAGGCTTCCGAGAAGGAAACATTTGGCCAGAATACCGGATACCTTTTTTCTTAAGGCATTTAGGGGCTAACATATTTTTTAAAACTAAAATGTCCTTCCAAGATTCCCAATATATCCTCCCTTCCTATTGACTGTTCATATTCCCAGTGACTGTTCGTATCCCCAGTGAAAAGTAAGTTACTTTCCACGATTACGGAAAGTAAGTTACTTTCCACGATTTTACGGAAAATAACTTGAGCTTTTGGCGATAAAATCGTTGAAAATAACTTGAGTTACTTTCTAGATTAAACCAATGAAAAATAACTATTGGAAAGTAACTTGAGCCTCGATGATGAAATTATGAAAAGTTTATGAGTTACTTTCCAAATTAAATTAATGGAAAGTAACTTGAGTTACTTTCTGCAATTATTACATTACTATTCATAATTATTACAAGTTATTTTCCAAAATATATTATAAAGTACCGTGGAAAGTAACTTACCCCAATTACGGAATGTAACTTGAGCTCTCGATAATGAAATCATGGAAAATAACTTGAGTTACTTTTCAGATTAAACCAATGGAAAGTAACTAGCGGAAAGTAACTTAAGTCTCGATGATGAAATCAGGGAAAGTTTATGAATTACTTTCCAAATTTAAGTAATAGAAATTAACTTGAGTTACTCCACAATTATTGCATTACTCTCCACAAGTATTATAAGTTACTTTCCATAATCTAGATGTTAGTACTGTGAAAAGTAACTCAAGTTTATGAGTTACTTTCCAAATTTAATTAATGGAAAGTAACTTGAGTTACTCCACAATTATTACATTATTTTCCACATGTATTATAAGTTACTTTCCATAATCTAGATGTTAGTATTGTGGAAAGTAACTTACAACATTGTGGAAAGTAATTTGAGTCAAAATTGACTCAACAAATTGTGAAACATTTTTGTGAAAAATTTGATTGCACATTGCAAAAAAGTGACTAGCATGGAAGAGGGATATATTATTTACTTTTTAAAAATAAAAAAAGGAAAAAAGGAAGGCAAAAAAAAGGTCGTCGCGACCATCGGCAGCGTCGTCGCAATGGGATCTGGAGGGTTCGACGGCAAGCTGGGCGGCGACGGGATCCGGAGGGTGAGGAGTTGGGGCTGGGCGACGACGGGATCCGGAGGGTGAGGAGCTGGGCGGCGGAGACGGGATCCAGAGGGTGAGGAGCTGGGCGGCGGCGACGGGATCCGAAAGGTGAGGAAGGAGGTGGCGACGGGAGCGCCGGGGATCGATGACGGACGGCGACGAGCTGGAGGACTGGATCGGCGACGATGGGATTCGGAGGGTGAGGAGCTGGGCTACGGTGACGGGATCCGAAGGGTGAGGAGGGCCGGCGACGAGATCCGGAGGGTGAGGAGCTGGGCGGCGGTGACGAGATCCGAAGGGTGAGGAAGGAGGTGGCGACGGGAGCGTCGGGGATCGATGACAGACGGCGACGAGCTGGAGGTCTGGATCGGCGACGAGGTGGATTGACAGCGAGCTGGATCGGTGACGACGGGATACGGAGGGTGAGGAGCTAGGCGCGGGGGGTGCTGGGGGTGGCCGCCACCGGCGGGGGTGGGCTGGGTGGCTCACCGGCCGGAGAGGGCTGGGGGGGGGCATGGCGTCCACCCGTCCTACTTCGCCGCCACCCTCCACGTCCTCACCGCCCTCTACCACCCTCTCCTTGCCTAGGCTAGAGCCAACACCACCAACCCCCTCCACGCCATAATCTCCGATTTCTTTCTCGCCTGGACCCACCGCCTCGCCGTCGACCTCGGCATCCCTCGTCTCGTCTTTAGCCCACACCGTCGCCAAATCATGAATTGATACCTCCTCAGTCACCATCGCCGGTGAGCCCCACACTCCGAAGGCACCCCTCAACTCTAGGGATCCTCCATTCCTCCGGGCGAAGCTCTCCGCCCCCTTTACTTCTTCTCCGGTGAAGCCACGCCCATCCCCCAACACATCTGCCTTCCCCCACGACCACCGACTACTCTGCGCGCACCACCCGCAGCCCCCTCCCTCTCCTCTTCCTCGCCGCCTTGACCTTCCCCAAGGCCCCTCTACGTCGGTGACTACCTTCTTCGCCACCCACGGCGCCGACCTCAAGCTCGACTACCGCCGAGCCCCCCTCCGTCTCCTCCGGATCCAGCATCTCGGTGTCTCCGTCCTCTCCTTGTCACACCTCGACCCAGTAAACCCATCCAAGCCGAGGCGTGAGAGTTCTTACTACTATTCACATCCAATCTGGCGTGATACAAAGCGAAAAACAAAGATAAATTGAACAATTTGACTTCCAAGGATAAAACTGTAATTCAAAAACTTCGCAACTCAAGACTTGCAGAAACAAAATTCTATTAAATTAACACCAAGTTGTACTATTTAGACATCCGGTACAAATTGTTATCAAAACTCTTCCAAGAGGAAAGATTATACATTTCACTCAAAAATCCTCGAATGATGCCTATATATATAAGCTATCAAAAGTACAACTGATCTCCCACAGCAACCTCAAGCACCTCTGAAAGTCGTCACGGCGCCAAAGGCTGATCCAGCTGGTTCTACTGAAGAAGAACTGACGCTTGCACCTGCAAAACACAGCCCGGGTAGGAGTGAGCGACAAGCTCAATAGGGTTCTACTCTACGGCACACTGAAGGGAGGAAAATAACAACTGTGATGTCTCTCCGCCTAAGTTTAAGGAATGCCAAGGGTCCCATTACCCTATCGATGTCTCAAGGGCTTTTATCATGAAACCTCTCTCCTGAACATGTTACAGTAGGCCACGGAACAGTAACATGCAGGATCACTCATACCCAAGCAAGATTCTCATGCCTTGGGGACCCACGTCGGGAACGCATCGACATCCATCCTTAGCACTTGGCATTGGGGAAACAATATGACCCCTAAACCTCAATAACAATATGATTGTAACCAACTAAACCATATCCTCGATCAAATGAAGATTCCAATAGTACAATCACGTCCTAAACCTTGCTACCCAGCAACGGTCCTATGGCTAGATCCGAGCTACCCGAGAGCCTCGGATTAGCTCGGATCGGCGATCAACCCATCGCCCCGCCTAACCTGAAATACCTCTAATGCATACAATGCATACGCCTATCCAAGCATCAAACCTAGGTATCACTATATGCCACAACAATAATTATGAGTTCAACAGTTATACCATGCCCTTGGCACACACCGGCAACGGGCTATGGTTCCACAATACAACGTAAGCTAGCACTCATAACTAGCAAACAGCTAAGCAAGCAAGAAGCATTTAAGTTTACCATCCAACTAGGTATTTAGATGCAAAACTAACAATAGATTCGCCAAAAAGGGTAAACCCACAATCGAATTCCCAATATCAATCAAAATCCGTCAACAACCATGTGATAACAGTATGCATGCTTCGTAACATGATTGGGTATCTATCATGAACGAAAACCAATCAAAGGAAGCCAAAAAAACATTGTTCGAGGGCTCACGGTTGATGCGACGGTCGACTGTGAGACCAGTTTGGGAAAAACACAAGGGGGTCACTGATAAGTCACAAAATATACATAATTCACCCATTCAACTGGGCTTTGTTAGCTCTCAAGCAATGTATTTTTAATATATTTTCATATGATTTCAGGTACAAGAGCTTACAAAGAGAGTTGCATCGATTTCGAGCCAAAAAGACATCAATTATACAGATTCAGCCTTATTTGGATCGATCCAGAACATTTGGATCGATCCAGGAATTTTTGGATCGATCCCAAAGCGGTTTGGATCGATCCAGACCCTTTTCCAGAGAGCCAGACTTTCTGTCAAATATTGGATCGATCCGAATCCTTAATGGATCGATCCAAATATCTTTCTCTAGAAAGCTTGGTAAAAATTGGATCGATCCAGATCTGTAATGGATCGATCCATATTCCTTTTCCAGAGAGCCATGATTCTCTGGTACATATCGGATCGATCCAAATCTGTAATGGATCGATTCATATTTCTTTTCCAGAGAGCCATGATTCTCTGGTACACATTGGATCGATCCAAATTGTTATTGGATCGATCCAAATTGTTATTGGAACGATCCATAAGCCCTTTCCAGAGAACTATGATTCTCTGCTACATCTTGGATCGATCCAGACCCATTTTGGATCGATCCAAGTTGTTAGAAACCCATATTTTGACATCTTGGATCGATCCAAACCTATTTCGGATCGATCTAAGGTCGCATGACGGGTAAAAATGGACGGTTCTGATCTGATCCGTGAGCCCACGACTTAGAGCCTATAAATAGAGGCTTTGGCTCTGATTTGAGGATCTTATTCTCCACTCTTTTTCCCTCCTTGTTCCAGCTTTCTCTCCTCCTTTAGTTTTTGGAGATTTCTCCTCTAATCCTTGAAGATTTAGGGCTTTGAGGGTGGATTATGATGGAGAAGATGGGTGAAGCCTCCTCTTCCATGGCTATCCTACCCAAGATGACTAGTTAAATCTCTTCTCCTTGGGAATTTCATAATGTATTAGGGTTTTTCCTTAGAATTCTCTTTTGATTCTTGATGTAATGACTCTTATCAGATGGTTTTTATATGAATTCTCATGTAATTCTATATTTCTTCAATGAATTCCATTATTGAATGGTTTGATTACCTTATTTTGCATGGAATTGCTTGAGAATATGATGATGCCTACTAGATGTTTGATTCAATTACTCAAAGAAGAGACTGTGCTAGAACCATAGCCATTCTAGGGGATGAATCCTTGATCTAGGGATAGGATCTTGAGGTGCTAGAACCTCCCCAAGCCAAAGCTATCCTATCCACTATTCTCGACTTAGATGAGGGATGGGATTGAGGTATTAAACCCATCTCAATCCAAGACCTTATCCATACAAAGCCTTGATCTTTTGCCAACGAAATGACCTTAGTTCGGCAATTGTTGAGCTATGATCGAATTAGAGCCTCGATCATGGATCTTTACCTTGTTATGCACGCGATGAGATGATCATAACCCGACATCTCATTAGCGGTGAGCGATATTAAGTCTACGCTGATCGATATCCAATTTAGATGATCTCGTGAGTGTCATGCATCTTGATTCATAGAGATAATATTTAGACCCTAATTCGGATTGGAATTCCCTAGGAATTCTTCCTTGATAAATTTCCTCTTTAGTTATTTTAGAATACTATAGTTAGGAAACTCCAATAATCAACTCAATTACTTCCAATTATTCTAGAGATTATATCGCATTTGCTAGTTCGACCATCTAATTCCTTGAGGATTCGACCCGTGCTCCCATTAACTACGTTGTAGTTAATTAGTAGTTCGGAAATTTGTTTTGTCCGCCTTTGATTTAATTAACGACATATTTCAAGGCGAGTCAGTCACGGTCGATCTGAACATCGACCCCAGGAAGCCAAAGAAGAGATATAGCCTCACGGTCGATGCGACGATCAACCGTGAGGCCATGTGAGAAAAATGTAAGGAATCACGGTCGATCGGAACATCGATCCTAGGGAGCCAAAAAAGAGACAGAGCCTCACGGTCGATCCGACGGTCGACCGTCAAGCCTAGTGAATGGTTCCTAAGAACAGTACCAGAAATCCAATTTCTTAGATTTGATCTATCAAAGCTCATTAGAACTCGATGAAACTTTGCATGCACGTACAATAGATGGCGAGGAAACTCTTGGCATGAAGAAAACAAGATTTTGACGGTTAAAACCTAAATCTAGGTCTAAACGGGCAAAACCGACAAAACCAGCGATAAATCGAGAATCGCCCGATAAAAATTACGAAACCATTCGGTAGGAACACACTACGCAAGCCATTTCACTAACTTATTAAGTTACACAATATTCTATCATGCACAACTATATTAAAAGCACAATAAACCTATCCTAGGTAACCCGACCACATGATCGGGGTAGAAACACCTACTTGAGCAAGCAGGGCAACTCCTCCACGTATTCCCCACGCTTGATCGCCAAGATCCGCTCCTCGAAGGTCGCGACCTTAAAGCCTAGCACAGCCGGCAGGGGAGAGAGAGACAACGACAGGAGAAGAAGGAAAGAGAAAGCAAAGAGAGGGAAAGTCAGGGTATTTATAGAGATCAGGATCTAATCTCTGCCGTCTGATTCGATCTTTCTCGATCAAGCTCTAATCTTCCGATCAGAGGCACCCTTAAGGTCCTAATCATTCACATACATCAATCCAAGACCGTGTGTGCGCTACGCGGGTGTGAAATCGACAATCATGCATAATTTACCAAATTGCCCATGGGGTCACAAGAGCAACACGATCAACCTGATCGCACCCGACGCGAAACCAAATCAACGGGGAATGACCCTCGACCCACGCGATCGAGCCAGGTTATTGGAACGGGTCCTCACACTCCTCCCCTCTCACCACGGCGCCGTCCACCCCTTCACGGCTTCTCCTTGTCGACGAAACCCCAACCCGAGCTTCCCCTCTCGCGGATCCCCATGTCGCGCCCCGACCCGCGAAAGCCCAACCGGGCCGAGCGACGCAAACCGGAACCTACAAAACGCGGAAAACAAAGCTGGCAAGGGTTCCCTCTAACCTATTGGTCTCTCTAACAGTTCACCAAAAGCACCACCCAAATTAAAGACATTAATTTAACAACATCGAACCACAGATTTAAAACTCAAAGTGAATTTAATATACATATCCACGGAGAGGGGAAGATCCAAATACAACATTACTCCCGTAGGAGACTATCTAAGATAAGGTATAAAAGCAGTAAAGATCGCCCCCTCTCAAAGTCCACCAGGCGCCGCCGCACCGTCGACCAACTACCCGGTAGGGGCCACAGAAGAAGTACTGACGACTGCACCTGTAAAACGCAGCCCGGGTAGGAGTGAGCACTAAGCTCAGTAGGGATCTACACTATGACACAGAAGGAAGAGGAAAACGCAACAGTGTCGCCCTCAAGTAGAACCTGGGTGTATACATGGGTCCCATAACCCCACCGCGTGTCCCTGAGGCCCACGATCATGGTCTTCCAGCCGGGCTGGTCACATGTCAGGTCACACTCAGTAGCAGGAAACGACACTGCTGACTCTCAACAGGACACAGAACACTGTTTGGTGGGAAGAGACACCACTGAGTAGGCAACTCCTCTACTCAAGAGTTTAAGAACACCGGACACCGGCTACACCTCAGATCCGACTCGAGGCCGACACGACCTCTACAATCATCAAGCAACAAGTGCACTAGTCATCTAAGCCTATCATCAAGTTTGACGGGACACTAAAATTCAAACCGGGTCCAAACTACCCAACCCCGGTCCTAGGGCTAAGTCCGAGCTTCCAGCCTCGGGACGGCGACCCACAGATCACCCACGCCCTAACCAATGCAACTAATGCACAACAGGAAAATGCATGCTATGAACATACACAGATAAGAAGCAAAGCATGCAACATTATGTCAAGCATCATATAAGTCAACCGGATCGCTCCAGCGGTACTACCAACCGCTGCCAGCCGATCCGCAGCGGGTCCCGACATTACGACGGTACCACGACCGTCAATCGCGAACTCCTTCAATGGAAAGCAACCCCGAAAACCTCTGATGAACAGTAAACAATATAATATTATATTCCGAAATATAATATTATATTCAAAACACCCAAAAGATTTCTACTAGGGGCTATTTGATCCCGTCGATCCGACATCCAAACGACGTCGGATTCAAGATCCAATTTAGCCATCAGTAGGTGTATATATCAGGATCAACATATTCAAAATCCATAATCATCCAACGGTTGGATTAACGGGAAAACACTAATCAAAACCGCTAATCAAACTAACTTACCAATCTAATTGCTGCAACGCAGCCCTCCAGCAAACAATTCATAACAAATCGTAGAAAAATCGGAAAATTATGAAATTAGTTGGGTTAGAGAGTAGATTCAAAGATCTACAACTCTTTTGTTCATTATAACTGAAGATCATGTACGTACCGCCCGGAAAACATGCCGCAAGCCGGCTGTTCTTCAAGAACAGCAGAAAACCGAAAAATCTGAGATAAATCATGCATAAAACCTACTCAAATCTCAACCAAATATCATGAAACGCATATCAGAAATTCTAATAGGCATGAGGAAATCAACAAGACAAAGATCAACAAGATCCAACGGCTAGATCTAGAGAAAACCAAAGAATAACACAGTTGGTAGAAGATCCTACCGAAGAACGCTAACCCGGCTGATTCCCCGCGAGTTGATCACCAACAAGGTTCCAAACCATTTCAGGGATCTTCCTCTCGTTGTCACGGATCCAACGAGCCTTAGAACACCCAAAACGATGGCCGGAGGAGGGAGAACGGAGGAGAAGAAGCTCGCTGCCAGAAACAGGGGAAGGAAACCGAGCCGCGGGAGAGAAGAAAAGAAGGAAGAAGAAAGGAGGAGAAGGAGGAGGAGAAGAGGAAGAAAAGAAGGGAAAAGGGGAAGGGGAAAGCTGGGGGAAGGGGGGAAAAGAGAAAGGAGGGGAGGGAAAGTCCTCCCCCTCTGACAGGAGAGAGCGACGGCCAACGGCGACCGTCCTTGCGAAGCAGAAAAAGCCACCGACGCGAGTCCGATCGGTCGCTCCAAGGAGCAATCGATCGCTCGCGCCCCGGATCGATCCGAACACCAAGTCGGATCGATTCAAGCGGGTCAAAACCCACCGACTCACTCACGAGTCCGATCAATCGTTCCAAGGAGCGATCGATCGCTCAAGGGTCGTCAGTTGCCCAAAGGCAAGCTTCCGCGCGCCCAAGCTGGGATCTCCCGATCCCGGGTCCACCTAGCCATTCTAAACAAGTACTAACACAAACAAGGCCAGTGTGTGCACACGCAGGTGTGAAACAAACCAACAAGGCGCAATTTACCAAATTGCCCTTGCGGTCTACATCGAGCCACAGGGGTAGAAGGACAGGTCCTCACACCCCATCTCCTCCTCGTCCGACGACAAGGATGCTGACGAAGAGCGTGTAGAGGGCGACGGTGGCGGAATGGTCACAGTGGGCAAGGGTGGCGGGTTCGTGGGTTGACTAACTAGCCATGTGGTGGTTTCCGTTAGCCTACACATAAGGCGTCTGTGATTTGGCATTAAATCACGCAATTTCAATACTTTATGGTATCAATTCGAGAACCAAATTTTACGATGCACCAAATCGCCTATTTTTGTAAGTTGAATGTACCAAAATGCTTTTTACCCTCATATATATACATCACGTCTCAATCTGTTGCACCAATAGTCCCCTATAACATACCTAGGGCATGGCATGACCATTCTACATAGGTTTCCAATTCTTTTCCACAATGTTGCAGATGATCATATAAAGACTATACTAAGCGAACATGAATCAAAGCTACATATTTAAACAGACAAACTGGAACATCAAACTATAATAAGGATGAAGATTTCCATGCGTTATAACCTGATGTCGACAACCTTTTGCCGTAAGATTGTTAGTGATCTGTCGGCATAGGAATTCCAGTCCCCAAATCTTGCCAAAAAGATCATCAGAACCTTTTGCCTTAGGATCATGAGAGTCATTTCGACATAGTATTTCATCACCAATCTTGCCAAAATAAACTTCGATCTTTAAGGAAAAAAGATCAAAGTTATCTCAAAATATCCAAGAAATATGGCAAGATACCTAGATTCTACTAGAGATTCTTCTTCTATCTTTCCTTCCAATTTTTTCTTTTCCTCCTGAGCTTTCCTTCCCTCCAGAGCTTTCCTTTCCTTTCCTCATGAGCTTTCCTTTCTTCCTGAGCTTTCCTTTCCTCAGCTTTCCTTTTCCACTCTTGTATCTTTTTGTATCGAGAGAGCGAGAGAGCGACGGAATTGAGAGGGAGACCTGCGAGGCAAGGGTTTCAAAAAGAGGCGGCACAATTTTGTAGGGCCGTATGGTTATTAGTAAACCGGTTCGACCAGTCTCGGTTGAACCCGAAGGGTGGGTCTAAATATTTGCATTAAACTAACCCCATGGGGGTTTTTTAAAATGAGTCTGTGATTTCGAATGTCTTCAGGGGATTTATGATATTAATTCTAGTTTTATGATGTTAAATCTATAGATACCCTGTAGTTTCTAACACGTTATCCATTCTTCTTTTTACTAGATTAGATTGGAAATAAAATCATAAAATCCACCTAAGATGTGGAATGCATAGAAACCATTGTTGGCTTTATTCGTATACCCTGACATTTTATATAGATTGCAGCATTTGAGATGAGCCTATGCTTTCTGAGATTTTGTCAGAAACTACAAGGTATTTATGGATTTACTCTCTTTCAATCGGTTCTATATCCTTTTAGGGGTTGTTTGGCTCCGGCGAATCCGCGCCGCGGATCCCGCGGATCCGCCGGAGCCAATTCCGAAATCGACATTCCGTAAAAAAATCGGGACGCCGAAATCGGAATCCTCCTCACCGCGGATTCCGATTTGGGGGATCCGAATGGGATCCGCGCCGGCGCCAGACGCGCGGATCCCGCAATTGGGAATCCGCGCGTCCCCGGATCCCGCGGATTCGCGGGATCCGGGGCGCGCCAAACACCCCCTTAGAGCATCTACATCATCTCTTGTAAAATAGCCAAATACTCTAAAGTAGGAGAGCTACGGTGCAAGTTTGGTCAAAAAATGGATTGCATCAGCTCTTGTAAGGAATACTCTAAACTAGAAATTGCTACAGTGATTATCAACTGTATCTACTATTTAATCATATAATATGAACTTTTTGCATTTTCTAATCCTTTACCCAAATCTATTTTATCCAAACCCATATTGTCTAATGAATAAGAAATAATAAGATATTATGATTTTCATATTCTAATAATTTCAAGTAATAACAAATTACTATTTTATAATTATTTAATAATAAAATGTTACTTCTTTACTTTTCAAAAAAGATTCTCAAAACACATTTATCCTTTTATCTCTTCTCCAAACCCATCTTCTCCAATGAATAAGAAATAATAATACATAATGATTTCCAAATTTTTAATATTTTTATTTAATATATATTACTATTATATAGTTATTTGAATATAGGACTATTCTCAAATATATTTATGAATATAATATGACCAATAAATAATAAATATAATATATAAAGAAATATGAAAGTATGAATATTTAAGTGGTATAGAGAATGGTTTATAGTATCTGATGGGAAGTGTTGTTGGATGAAGAATCAGTAAGCTAGAAAAGTGACTCTTTTTACTGTAGTCTAGAGAAATAATGAAAGTATGAATATATTACTATTATATAATTAATGCAATATGTTAATGTTGTTGTCAAATATATTTATCAACGTACAATATGACAAATAGATAAGAAATAGAAAATATAAAAAAAGAATGAAGATATTAATATTTAAGTCTGATAGAGAATGATTTAGAGTATCTGATGCAGAATGTTGTTGGATAGAGAATATGTAAACTAAAAAAATGACTCTTTTCACTGTATTTTAAAGAATCTGTTAAGAAGAACTGATGTGGATGCTGTTAGCATGGAGACCATTATTGGCTGATCTTACTCGCATCATTACACCATCAGTGTCATTCCCAACATACAGTCTATATTAAGCACAATCGCTTTCTACCTGACAGCAATATGCTGCTACTAAAAATGAATAACCAATATCTAACAATCAGTTTATCTACATTGAAAGCTGTGTCAAAATCTACATTACAAATTGTCGAATGGGGAATGCCTCAATTGTTAAAAGTCCCCCTCATTTGATTGGATAGGCATCTGACTGGGAATTGCATATGGGCTTTTCAAAATCAAGATGAATTGTGAGGACATGTTCCTTTAACCTGCCTCGATCGCGTAGGTCAAGAGCCGTTTTCCTATTGGTCTGTTTCCACGTCGAGCGCATTGTTGATTTTGGACCCCAATGACGATTTGGTAAAATTACACATTGTCGGTCGGTTTCCGATCAGAAGCACCCTTAAGGTTCGAATCAAGCTAGGGGTATGTATGTGATTGATTCAAACCTTAGAGGTGATTCTGATCGGAAGATTGGAGCTCGATCGAGAAAGATCAAATCGGACGGTTGAGATTGTTTCAGATTTTTATAAATACCCCTTGCTTTTTCTCTCTTCCCTTTTCTTTCTCTTTCTCTTTCTCTCCTCCTCTCTCCCCTTTGGCCGCCAGTTGGAGCTTGGGCTGCAACTTTTCGGCGACGATCCACGACGATTGGAATTGAGGATTTGGTAGATCGCCTGCTCGTCTATACATGTAGGAGTTTTTACCCAATTCTAGTGAATTGGTAATTGTAGGATTGAATTATTGTGTTTTCTAGTGGTTTTGTTCTTTGGAACGTTTCCAAACCTCATATTCTAGTTCTTTGGCATGTGTAGGAGATTGCTATTGGATCGATTTTCGTATTCTTTCAGATAAATCTCGTATTTTGTTGATTTTTCGACTAGATTGGGCTAGATTTGATATTTCATGATATGAGTTCGGAGTTTATTACATGAGTGTATCCCCTACTCTTTAACCTACATTCCCCCAAAGTTTGAGTGGATTCCATCGTTGTTTGATAGATCAAATCCAACAAATTGAGTTTTATTGGTTTTGTCGGTTTTTCAGTTGAAACAAGCAAGATATGATATTTTACCATTGAAACATTGATTTCTTGGTACCAATAGATCCCTCACCTTCAATCCCACCTCCCTACAAAGTTTCATCATTTTTCTGATGGATTCTTATAGATCAAATCCAAGAAATTGAATTTCTGCCACTGTTCGTGAGAACTGTTCACCCAGGCTCCACGGTCGACCGTCGGATCAACCGTTGCATAAACCGTGAGCCTTAGATCCCCAAATCACACTTTAGGGTTGACCATTGGATCGACCGTCATTCATGACCCTTTTTCCCTGGGGTTCACAGTCGACCGTCACATCAACCGTGAGCCTCTATTGCCATTTTGGCTCTCCATGGTCGATGTACCGATCGACCGCCGGTCTCTTCACCTCTTCTCATGGTCGACCATGAGATCGACCACCGCATCGCCTGCCAGCCCTTGAATAGTGATTTTTTTGGTTCTTTGATTGAATTTCTTTCATAATAGATACCCAATGATGTTAAGAAGCATGTATGCTATTATTAGTGTATTTTTCGAGGGATTTGACGGGTGTTTTTCATGTGATTTAAATCGTAGGTATAGTTTGTGCAATGTTGGATCTATATCAATGTTAGCATGCTATATATGTACATATATACAACTATGAACATATGTATGCTTATTGTGTGTTTCTAAGCCCTACGTGAGGTTCGTGGTTGAAGCAAGGAAGTCATGCACATTGGGATGTGTAGATTGGTTGCTGGCGTTGCGCCAATGATAGTATAATCTATATACACTTCATGCTAAACTTTAAATTATTGATTTGACATATAGTGACACCTAGGCTAGATGCTTGTATAGGTGAATGCTCTGTGGGTGCGTTTGGCAAACCTGAATCTGATGAATTAGCAGAATGAGGAATCTGTGGAATTAACTGAATGGGGAAAGAGCTGAATCTGGTGATTCTGTGGATTTTGGTTCTCTTGTTTGGTTGGTCTGTATGGGATGAGCTGAATCTGTTGATTCTGGTGTTTGCCTTGTCTATTATGGATAAGCTGAATCTGCTAATTTTGTGGATTCTGGTGTTTGGTTCATAAATCTATGAATTAGAACCGAGTGAATTTTGACAGCATATTAATAATAAAACTTTAAGTTTTCTTCAAATTAAGACATGTTTTTCATTATAATAATAACAATACCCATGAGATATGATTGATCGAAATTATTGAAAATTTAGGTCAAATTAATTCTTTGAATGCATCTAATCATGTAAAATGATTGATCGAAATTATTGAAAATTTAGATATAATTTAAGTTATAATATATTAAATGATTTTATAAATTACATTACATCTAATATTTGCTTTAAAAAATAATCAATATTGGTCTCATAACAAAGATATCGATGATATCTTTCCAATGAGACTAATTTCATAAAGTTTCAACATGTATATTTAAAGTTATAATAAATATAGTCATAGAATGATATCAAGGGTAAAACTGTAATTCTAGAGAACCTATAATGACTGGGATCCGCTTGGGCTGGATAGCGGCGTCCGCGATTCCAAAATTTTGGAATCCGACGCGGGTCGGATTCCGCCGATTCCAATTGATAAAACCAGCCAAACATCCGAATGAGTTGAATATGGAATCAACTCATTCCTTAATTCATCTAATTCATCTCATACCAGTGCATCCAAACAGGCCCTGTATGCATTAGAGACATTCCAAGCTAGATGTGGACGATGGGTTGATCGCTGATCCGAGGGCTCGGACAACTCGGATCTAGCAAGGTTTAGGGTGTGATTGTATTGTTGGAATCTTTATGTTATCGAGGTTAATGTCTAGTTGGCTATAATGATAATGTTATTGAGGTTTAGAAGTCGTGTCGTTTCTCCAAGGCCAAGTACTAAAGATGGTTGTCGATGTATTCCCAACGTGGGTCCCCAAGCATGAAAATCTTGCTTGGATAAGGGTGATCCTGCATGTTACTGTTTCGTTGCCTCTTGGTAACATGTTCAAGAGAGAGGTTTCATAATAGAAGCCCTTGGAACATCGATAGGGTTATAGGACCCTTGGCATACCATAGACTTAGGCGGAGAAACAACATCGTTGTTTCTCCGTTGCCTCTTGATAACATGTTCAAGAGAGAGGTTTCATAACAGAAGCCCTTGGGACATCGATAGGGTTATAGAACCCTTGGCATATCTTAGACTTAGGCAGAGAAACAACATCGTCGTTGTTTTCCTCCCTTTTAATGCGACGTTGTGTAGAACCCTATTGAGCTTGTTGCTCACTCCTATCCGGCTGCTTTTTGCAAGTGCATGCGCCAATTCATCCTCAGTAGCTCCAGTTGGACTAGCTCTTGACGGCGCATCGACTTCCGGAGGCTTCTAAGGTCTCTGAGGGACAGATCCTACTTTTTGACAGTTTCGTTGTAAATATCTTTCAAAGATTTGATTAAATGTATAATTTCCCTTTTTGATGATTTTTTATATAATTATGTATTTGATATCGATATATAGAATCTTGTTCCCTCTACTGTTAAATCATGTTTCCACAATGTTAGATTTACATTTATGCCATTGGAAGTTAAATTGTTCAAATTAACTGTGGAATTTGTAGTGTATCGCGCTGATTGAAGTGAACAAGTTTAGGTCCCTCACACCCCGGTCCGGATAGGTTTTCTGGGTCGGGGTCTGACATGAACTCCTTATGACGTCAAAGTCCTAGTAGGTTTGATATTGGCTGTCATCCCAAGAGCCACAGTTTCCTGCTTGCCGGCAGTGCAAAGTTCAGCTCAAACATTTCCTTTGTGATGTTGCCACCTTCGCAGAAGCCTACCGCCATGGCAACTATATCAGCACTATCTTCTATGTGCACCTTGTCATTTCGATCCGTCCACAACTTGTTTACCAGCTGAAGCCTCCTGTGTTTCCCATCGAGTGGCACATGCCATTTCATGTATATTCGCTCCCGATCCTCTTCCGTCAGCCGGGAGTTTAGTCTTCTTGCAAGAAACTCCCTTTCATGCTTCAATGCTTTAATAGTTATCTGTGTTTCTGGATCTTTTCTACTTGTCTCTCTGTGGGTTCGACCTCTCTTATGTTGTACTGCACCGCGACCGCTGTGCGAGACACATTTGAGTGATATCAAAAATTTGGCACCGTTGTCGGGGAGACGGTTCAGAAAAGCGCCAGAATCATCAGTAGCACTGTCGCGCCAGAATCATCAGTAGCACTGTCGCCCAACCGGGCTGGGCGACGCGAACCAGAACCTAACTAAAATCTCAATCAAATCATATGAAACTTAAAACAGAAATTAAGCTAACCAAGAGGCACACAACAACAACAAGAACATCCAGATCCACCGACTAAATTAAGAGAAAAACCCATATTAACCCACGTAGGAAGAAACATATCGGACTAAGCCAACCTCAGCCGAATCTTCACTGTACGAGTACCAAACCGGCTTCAAACCAAGCCAAGGATCTTCCTCTCGCAGCCACAAATCCAACGAGCCCTCAAGCACTCAAAATGATGGCCTGAGGAGGTAGAACGGAGAGGAAGAAGATGGCAGATGGAAACAGGGGAAACAGAACCGCGGGAAAGAAGAAGGAAGAAGAAGAAGAAAGAAGAAGACGGAAGGAGGAAGGAGAAGCCAGGGAAGAGAGGAAGATGAAGAGTATAAGGGAGAGGAGAAAAGATTTTTCTTCTCACCCTCTGACAGCGGAGAGCGACGGCCAACGGCGGCTGTCCACTCAGAAACCCACCGCCTCAACTTCCTGACAGAAGGAGATCGATCTCCTTAGCATTGGAAGATCGATCTCTTTCGCCCAGAAAGTCAAACTTGGGGTAAAACACAAACCCAAGCTCAGATCTTCCGATCCATGATCCACCTAACCATTCTAGGGTCCGTTTGGATACACGGGATCCGCCGGGATCCCGTGTATCCGGTGAACGCGCGGTTCCCGCACCGCGGGATCCAGCGTTTGGGTGCACACGCGGCCCTAATCAAACACTATCACAAACATGATCAGTGTGTGCACACGCGGGTGTGAAACAAACCGACAATGCACAATTTACCAAATTACCCTTGTGGTCTACAACGAGCCACGGGCTCAACCCAAACTTTAAGACCCGGGGTACCTGGGTATCGGTGTTCGCCTGGAGGGCATGTGGCTGAACCAGGTAACCGGATAAGCAACTACTCGTAGATAATAAGTATATTAGTAACCCTTATAAGACAACGTGTTTTAAAGCCGTGATGGCAGTGATCCGTCAGAAAACTCCATGGTTAAGCGTGCTTGCCTAGGAGCGGTCTCAGGATGGTTGACCCATGTGATGTTTTCTCAGATTTCTACGGTGAGCTAAAAGCGAATAATATTGTGTCAGATGGGATTCTCGGGTGGATCTTGTACATAGCCCGCAAGCCCTGGGCGCCAAAAGCGAATAATATTGTGTCGGATGGGATCCTCGGGTGGATCTTGGACGGCGGGAGCCGTTACACAGACGATTGGCCCAGTAGTTGATAAGTGCATGAAAGTGCACTCTGAACAGTATTATAACCATCTCAATTGCTAGATTATTATCATTAATCAGCATCTTTATTACTATTTTTATATCTATATGTTGCTTCACATGGTTGTTTGGAAAATACAGGAAATTGGAGCTAAAAGAAGTTAAAAAGAGTATATGGAGCAACTTCACAAATTAATCTGTACCTGCTCGTGAAGAACCAGATGATGTACCATATATGGTTGGAAAGCTCTTGAAGTCTAGATTCTGGGGAATTTTACGGTTCGTGATTCCGAGTTTCCTAGAGGAAGTTACAGCAATTTTAGTACCGATGGCGCAGTCTGGATGGCAGAAAGGAAAATAAGCTGGAAGTCTGAGCGATCCGCCGATCGATCGGACCTCGCAGAATCGTGACAGAACATGTGTTTTTTGGCTGAACATGGTCCGATCGATCCCTCCATCGCTCCTATAGGGTCTGATCGATCCGACACCAATGGTCCGATCGATCGGACTCGGAAAAAGCCAAAAACAGCGGATTTTTACTCAACCGATCGATCCAACACTCATAATTCGATCGATCGGACTTGGGAATTAAAGGGTGACAGAACGTATGCTTTTTAGAGGAGCAGAGTTCGATCGATCCGTCCATCGATCGAACTCGGGAAGAGCCAGAGACGAAGGATTTTTACGAAATCGATCGATCCGACTCCCTTAGTCCGATCGATCGGACTCGGGCGTAAATAGAAGATTGGAGATTTCAAGAGACCGATCGATCCAACATCCCGAGAAGGATCGATCGGACTTGCCCAGTGACGAAAATCAACGGTTTTGATTAATCCGAGTTTACTAATTCTTGGACCCTATAAATAGGAAACTTAGGGCTAATCAAAGGGGACTTCTTGGACGTTTTTGGAGGCTCTTTCTGGACGTTTTCCAAGGGAAGAAGATGAAGACATCTCCATCCATGGCCGAGTAATCCGCGGGTATGGCGGACGGATGATCTAGCGAGGATTAGGGTTTCTTCTCCAACAATGGTTCATAGTTTTTAATCTTAATTGTTAAACTCTTTTCTATGTATTGGATCTTCAAATATTATTTTCAGATTATGGATTTCTATGTGGTTAAACATTATTATAAATCCAGTCATGCTTCTTTTATGATATTGTGATCCCATAGTTATCTCCTTTGATTCTCTTGCCGAGTCTCGTGAGACCTTTGCTATGCATTGCCCGTAGTGACAGCTGGTATTGTGTATTCTTAGGGATCTGGTTAGATAAGGTTGGGGCTCTATACCGTGAGATTTTTGCTATGCATTGCCGATTGTGAGAGTTGGTATTGTGTATTCTTAGAGATCCGGTTAGAGTTAGGGCTTTGTCCCGATGAACTTTTGCTGCGCGTTGCCTGTAGTTACAGCCGGTATCGTGTATTCTTAGGTTTGGTTGGATGAAGTTAGGACTATAAAAAGGAAGAACCAATCATAGTAAGAGACATTTATATTTTATCAGATTCATAATTCTATATCTTCCGGTTAAGGTGATTGGGATGTGAATCCCTTAACTGAGTATTATATGGACCATTGAGAAGAGAAGAGCCTAAATCTGAGTGACGTGATTCCTGAAGCCTAGCCTCATTCAAATCCTGATTTCTTTCGTTAACTGTATCTTACCATTACATTTTCGATCTATTTTCTTAACTTTCATCGCTCTTGATTGTTTTCAATTCATTGTTATCTGTGTTTCTGGATCTTTCCTGCTTGTCTCTCTGTGGGATTCGACCTCTCTTATGCTGTACTGCACCGCGACCGCTGTGCGTGACACATTTGAGCGACATCAGGAGTAGAGTGACATGTCCTCACAAGCACGATTGACAACATCAAGGCGGTAACTTCGTTCCCTTCTTTACTCTTTATTTCCTTTTTCTTATTTCTATTTTGATTGTGTGATTGTTGGTGTATGCCTCGGTATAGAGACGAATTAGGCAGATTTGCTAGACATCCCGAGAGTGATTCTGATACCTCTGATAGTGACGCATACATTGTTGATCTTTTTGACGCACAGTCTCAAACTTCACGACATTCTTTGATTTTGGTTGAACACGAAGAACAGCAGGCTCCTCGGAGTTTGCAAGAGTATATGCATCCCACACGCACTGCTACACCTTCATGCATCATGTTTCCACTTAATGCACCACATGTGGACTTTAAGCCTGACATGATTCAACTGCTTCCTACCTTTCACGGGTTGGAAAATTAAAATCCATATATGCATATTAGGGAGTTTGAGGAGATAGTAGCGACCTTCCATGGCCAACCAGGTGCACTAGATATGATCCGACTTAAGTTCTTCCCCTTCTCACTGAAGGATAAAGCGAAGAGTTGGTTATATTCTTTGAGACCATGATCGTATGATCTTGGGCTGTAAAGACACAGATGTTTCTCAACAAGTATTTCCCACAACACAAAACCAATACACTTAAGAAACAAATTTCAACCTTCACACAGAAGGATAGTGAAACCTTGTATTACCCGTGGGAACGATTTCAAGACATGTTGAATTTATGTCCTTATCATGGATATGAAAGTTGGTGTCTTGTTAGTTATTTTTTTGATGGTTTAACTGTTAGAAAACGCCAATTTGTTGAGATAATGTGTAATGGTGAATTTTTGCAAAAAGATCCTGATGCAGCGATTGAATATTTGACTGAGCTTGTTAAGAAAGCTCATACATGGACTGCACCGAGTGCAACATAAAGTACAAACAAGCCCAGACCACCACCGCAACAACAAGATGGAGGAATTTATTAGCTGCGGGAGGAGGATGCACTCAAGGCTAAAGTAGAGAGCATGACAAGAGAGCTGGAGCTATTAAAGACCAAAGACATTATGGCTGCCCGGACCTCTCCATACAGTGAACCTCCAAGGGCGGCTGGGCGTTGTGTGATCTGTCAGGACGTGGGACCACCAGATTGATGATTGCCCCACTTATGCTGAGATGAGGGGTGTGTACGATCAGCATTGCAACGTTGTAGGTGGATTCAGGAGACCGTACACTCCTTACTCGGAAACGTATAATCCAGGATGACGAGAGCATCCAAATTTCAGCTGGAAGTCGAATGCTTCACAAAGCAACGTGCATCATCAACCGCCACCTAATAAGCCTTTTTCTAACCCTCCCTATAATGCATATGTTTTTCCTAGGCCTACATTTTCTGATAATTTGCAGGAGCTGAAATCTATGATTGTGGAGGAATCTAAAGAAAGAAAGGAGGATGTTCGAGAGATCAAGAGCGGAATCATGAAGCTGATCAACGCATTGAGCGTGCACGAACAAGGGAAGTTCCCAGCTCAACCCCAATAGATGCGGGTATCCAGTGTTGAGCAAACCAACGTGAAAGAGATGAACACCGTAACTACAAGAAGCAGAAAAACAACAATAAGTCCTTCAGGGGAGCCAGCCGAACCTCCTATTGTTGTTGAAGAAGAGGACCGGATTGAGGAGAACCATGCAGAGACCGATCATTCAAATGGCCCTACGCCATGTGACTTTAAGGTACATGTCCCTTTCCCTCAGGCATTGAAATCTACTAAATTGACTATGGAGCCCAACAGTGAGGTTTTGGAGCATCTTCGGCATGTTAAGGTAAACCTTCCTCTTTTGGATGTTACTAAGCAAATTCCTACATATGCTAAAGTGATTAAAGACTTATGCAATATGAAGAGACGACATCATGTTAAGAAAACTATACTTTTAACTGAGCAGGTTAGTGCACTGCTTCAGCATAGGATTTCTCCAAAATACAAAGATCCTGGTTGTCCTACTGTGTCTTGTTTAATTGAAAATCATCAAGTAGGACAAGCCTTATTAGATCTTGGTGCAAGTGTTAATTTAATGCAATATTCTATGTACTTCCAATTAGGTTAGGACAGATTAAGTCGACATCTGTAGTTCTGCAACTGGCAGATAAATTCACGAAAACTCCACGGGGAGTAGTGGAGGATGTGCTTGTGCAAATAGATAAATTTTATTATCATGTTGATTTCTTAGTCTTGGATACACATGCTGTAGTAACTTTTGAATCTAGAATTCTAATTATCTTAGGTAGACCGTTTCTTGCTACTGTTAACGCTATAATTAATTGCAGTAATAGTCTAATGAAATTGACTTTTGGAAATATGACTCTGGAAATTAATGTTTTTAATATTGCTAAGCAGCCTACTGAGGATGATGAATGCCAACAGATTTACAATATTGATTCGCTCACTGAAGAGGAGTTTGCTGCAACTGAAATTAATTCTCTTGAATTAGATTTGGATGAAAATGTTGATGTTGATGGTATGTGCAAAAATTTGGAACATTGCTCTTTTGCAGGTCCATGGCATTCAAGGTTTGAGGATGTGAGGACCTGCCCCTGTACCCCTGTGGCTCGTTGTAAACCGCAAGGGCAATTTGGTAAATGTCGGGGTTGCTTCCCATTGCAGTAGTCCGCGGTTGAAGGTCGGGGTACCGTCGTAATGCCGGGACCCGCTGTGGAGCAGCTGGCAGCGGTTGGTAGTACCGCTGCAGCGATCCGGTTGGACTTGTATGCTATCCTTAACATATTGTTGCTTGCTTACCTCTAATCTGTGTATGTTCATAGCATGCATTCCTTGTTGTGCATTAGTTACATGGTTAGGGCGTGGGTGATATATGGGTCGCCGTCCCGAGGCTTGAAGCTCGGATTTAGCCCTAGGACTGGGGTTGGGTCGTTTAGACCCGGTTCAAATTATGGTGTCCAGTCAAACTTGATGATATGCTTAGATAACTGGTACACCTGTTGCTTGATGATTATAGAGGTCGTGTCGGATGCTGAGGTGTAGCCAGTGTTCCACGGTGGTTGACTTTTGAGTAGAGTAGTTGCCTACTCAGCGGTGTCATTTCCCGCATGCAGTGTTGGGTTACTGCTTGTGAGTCAGCAATGTTGTTTCCTGCTACTGAGTGTGACATGACATGTGACCAGCTAGGCTGAAAGACCATGATCGTGGGCCTCAGGGGCACGTGGTGGGGTTATGGGACCCATGTATACACCCAGGTCTTACTTGAGGGCGACACTGTTGCGTTTCCCTCTTCCTTCTTTGTGTCGTTAGGTTCAACCCTACTGAGCTTCATGGTCACTCCTACTCGGGCTGCGTTTTGTAGGTGCATGCGTCAGTTCTTCTTCTGTGGCCCCTACCGGGCAGTTGGTCGGCGGCGCTAGGCGGAGTCTGAGAGCTAGTGATCTTTTACTGCTTTTAACCTATGTTAGATAACCTCCTATGGGAGTAATGTTGTATTTGAATCTTCCTATGAGGAACTGCCCCTCTATTCCTGTAGCTCGTCGTTGACCATAAGGGCAATTTGGTAAATTACGCATTGTCGGCTTGTTTCACACCTGCGTGTGCACACATTGTCCTCTGATTGATGATTGTGTTTAACTAGATCCGTTTAGGAGGTTCTTGACATGTGGATCGATCCAAGCTAGTGTTGGATCGATCCAGCTAGGTCTTGTGTGAGGACCTGCCCCTCTTTTTCCTTGGGCTTGTTGTTGACCCAAGGGCAAATTGGGAAATTACGCATTGGCGGTCGTTTCGCACTGGGTGTGCACACACAGACCTTGTTTGGTGCTTGTGTTTGTTTAGAAAGTTTAGGTGGATCCGAGTTTGGGGGTTCTAGACTTGGGCTTGTGTCCCAGCCCATGTTTGCCTTTCAGGGCACAGAAGATCGATCCCCTTAGGGGTGGAGATCGATCCTGTTGGCTAGCAGGATCGATCCCGCATGCAAGGAAGATCGATCCTCCTGTGCCTGGAAGTCGTTGGCGGTGGCTTTCGAAAGACGGCCACGGCGATGGCCGTCGCTTCCCCTGTCAGGGGAGGGGAGACTTTTGCTCCCCTCCTTCGCCTTTTCCCCGCCTTCGCCGGCTTTCCCCGGCCTTATCCCTTCCCCTCCTCCTTTCTTTCTTCCTCCTCTTCCCTCTTCTTCTCCCAGCCCTGTTTTTCTTCCCCTGTTGCGGCAGCCCCCTTTTCCTCCTCCGTTCTCCCTCCTCCGGCCACCATTCTTGGAGCTTGAAGGCTCGTTGGAACGGAACCGTGACGGCGTGGAGAAGATCCTTGGCTAGGCTTCGTGGAACGAAGTAGCTCTGAGGAGGTTGGGTTCTCACTCAAAGACTCCGGCTATTTTTTGAAGGGTTTTGATATCCGGGTTTTGTTTTGCTTAGATCTCCTTGTGGAGTTGAGGTTTTCCGGTTTTGAAGCCATGAGTAGCTTCGGGGTTCTTAGATCTACCAGCCCACCAGGTTTGGTGAGGTTTGGTTGTATCTTCCGGCGGTTTTCCCAGCCGGAAGTACGCCGGAACCCATCAGGATCGATCCTCCTGGGAGGAAGGATCGGTCCCTCTGTGTTGGCTTGTTGCGCCCGGCAAAGGATCGATCTTCTTATGTGAGAAGCTCGATCTTGGGTCCTGGGGTTAGTATGGTCACCCTTCGTCCCGAATAAGATCGATCTTCCTGGGAGGAAGGATCGATCTTCCTTAGTGCGACTTGAAGGGCGCCCTCTGTCTCGAGAAAGATCGATCTTCCTAGGAGGAAGGATCGATCTCCTTTGTCTCGACAGTGAGGGAAGCTCACTGTTACTTAAGAGATCGATCCTTCCTTCGAAAAGGATCGATCCTTCAGTAGCAGAGAGGGTTTTCAAGGGTTTTGCCCGCGGGGCTTCGCATGTAAGTGGTTTTGACGGTTCTGCCCTTGGAGCTTACTACGTTGTTCATCATGCTTGAATGTTTTACTGCTTTGTGGTTAACCGAGGGAGTAATGAACCCTCGGGAATGCTTAGTGTAGATGGGCCATGGGTTATGCCTTTTACTGCTTTGTGGTGAACCGGAGGAGTCATGACCCTCGGGAGTGGTTAGTTTAAATGGGCCGAGGGTGTGCCCCTGTTGTGCTGTTTGTTACTGCTTTCTCTACTCATATCCTGCCCTGCTTCCTGTGCATTAGGCATGCTAGGTTAGACTGGGTGGGGTTGACCCGTGAACTTCGGTGATCAAAGGCTAAGTGGTGGATGCCTTTACCCAACTCGTGTCCCCATGCTGTTGTCCAGCATGGGCAAGGGTGTCCTACAGTTATCGTCTGGCCCACCCTGTGTCAGGGACCGTCGGAGGTAGCCCAGCCCTTGAGCAGTGGCTATCGGAGGGACGTACGTTGGACAGGAAACCTTGGGGAGGGAAACATTGATGGGATCGATGGACTCCCTGGCTAGACTTAGTCTTTGATCAGGAGTTGGGGGTCATGGTGGCTCTGTGGCTTGGAGTACTGAGAGATGGTAGTATTAACCTCGGTCGTTCCGCCAAGTATGGAGATCCCGCTTGGAGAAGGGTGTCCTACCAGTAGCACCATGCCCACCCTGCGGCAGGGATTGTCGGAGTTGTCCACCCCTGAGCAGTGGTTGTCGGAGGGGCGTACTTGGGACATGAGTCCTTCGGGTTATTGACGGAATTTATGGGATCCTTGGCAAGTCTCAGTACTTGGCTTCAAGGTTGGTTCGTTCGGGTTTGCCTTCTTAGCAAGAGTGGTAGAGTAGGACCCTGCTGAGCTGTTGCTCATTCCTACCTGGACTGTGTTGTTTGCAGGTGCGGGTCCCAGCTCCTCTCCGGTGCTTCCCCGTCGATTGCCTCGTGGTGGTGCGCCAGCTCCTGACCATGTCTGATGGTCAGGATGGTTTTGTTTGTGCATTTGCGGAGACCCCGGTGGGTGCGGTCGCTTTTTGGAGACTGTTGATCCCTTGTAGATCCTGTTGTACTAAACTCTGTTGTATTAGAACTCTATTATATCTGTTTTGTGATAGATGTTGTTTATTTCGCTTTCGCCTGCTGCTTGTTGGCAGCTGTTTCCGCCAGCTGTCTTTTAGTCTCAACTGTTTCCGCCAGTTGGGGCTAGTAGTTGTAGGTTCTTCCCCCTCGTGTCTCGGCCCGGTCTGGGGTCTGCGGGTTGGGGCGCGACATCTTGGATCGATCTGACTTAGTCTTGGATCGATCCGGATACTGTAGCATGTCGGCGTCTTTCTTCCTTGAGAGGACGACCGTCGTGGCCGTCGCTCTCCGCTGTCAGGGGAGAGGAGACTTTCTCTCCTCTGCTCCCACTTTTCCCCTCCTTCCCCGGCTTTCCCCCTTCCCTTTTCCTTCCTCTTCCTCCTCTTCTCCTTCTATGCTGTTTCTTTCTTCTCTTCTTCTTCTTCCGCGAGCTCTGCTTCCCATGTTTCCGGCTTAGCCTTCTTCTCCACTGTTCTCCCTCCTCCGGCCACCGTTTTGAGTGTTTGAAGGCTCGTTGGAACCGTGGCGGCGTGACGAAGATCTCTAGTGTGGTTTGAAGCTCCGTTCATGACCGGTTTGCAGGGAATCAGCCGAGGATTGCGTTTCCGGTAGGTGTTCTACCTGCGTGAGTTGTTTAATGGGGTTCTCTAGATCTAGCCGTTTGATCTTGTTGTTCTTTATGTGGTTCTCTTCCTCTTGTTTAGTATAATTTCTGCTTTAAGTTTCATAAACTTTGGTTGAGATTAGTAGGATTTAAGCATGTTAAAGCTCGGATTTTTCCGATTTTGCTGTTCTTGAAGAACATCAAACTTACGGCGCGTTTTTCGGTCAATACAAGCATGATATTGACCTATGATGAACATAAGAGTTGTAGATCTCTGAGTTATATTTCCATTCCAGCTTATTTCATAGTTTTACGATTTTTCTACAAATTGTGGTGATTTTTCTCGTGGCATGCGACGAGACTGATCTGAAGCTAGTATGAAGCTGTTTGGATTGATCCAAATATTCCGGATCGATCCAATATTTTCTGGATCGAGCCAAATGTTCCGGATCGATCCCAAAGCTGACTGATGGTGTTTTATGGATTATTTTTAGTGCTTTTGATTAGCGTTTTTCCGGTAATCGAGCCGTTGGATGCTTTTGGATCTTGGATCGATTCTGGTTGCACCCAAGATGTTCTGTTCACTGAGGGCAAGTCAGATCGATCCATGGGTATGTTTGGATCAATCCAGTGTTTTATAAGAACAGTGTCTGAGGGTAGCAGAGAATGGCTTTCTTGGTTTTTCCAAGTGTGTCGAATCGATCCGAGTGTGTTGGATCGATCCAACGTACACCAGAATGCGGTTTTGGTGGTTTTGCCCGCGGGGCTTGCCATGATAGTTTGTCAACCTTAGGGGCGACCAGCGTTTTGGCAACAGATGGATAGATTATTTTGGTTTTACCTTTCGGATCTTCGGCACATGGTGTGGAGATCGTCTGGATTGCAGATGTTTTCTTGGCCACCATGGGTCTTCTCTTGGAAGTAACGAGAGTAAAGTCGTCTTCATCAGTCAGAACGGGTTCGACGCGAATGACTGCCCCCGGATCCTCCTTTCGGATCTTCGGCACATGGTGCAGAGATCGTCTGGATTGCAGAAGTTTTCTTGGCCACCATGCGTCTTCTCTTGGAAGTAACGAGAGTAAAGCCGCCGTCTTCTCTTGGATTTTGTTCGTGGATAAAACGTCGATCTCGTAGGGACGAGATCTCTATTTTATTTCCGAGCAAATCATTTTTTAATTTCATTTCAAGAAATTGCAGGCACCACACCCCTGGATCGTCAAATCGGCAAATCCATCATTTACATCCCCGTAGGGAATACCTCCGATTCTAGATCCAATCAAAATAAATGTTTTCCTATAATAATAATAATAAAAGGAAAATGAAATGACGTGAGGTCTTGGACCGCCACGTTCATTGCCATGCAGGATGTCTTTGTCGCTGGGGCTTCAAGTCCGCCGGAGTTTGGGAAGAGTCGTCCAAGGTCCAATTGTTGTCGTGAAGATGTAGCAGCTGGAACAGGGAAGGCATCGTGTGAGCGTCGAAGTTGGTGGAGTCAAGGAGTGTCGCCCGAGCGTCGAAGCTGATATTGTTCACGCGTCGAAGCTGGCGGCGTCGAAGGAGTGCTGTCCGAGTCTTGTTCCGAAGATGACAAGTTTGGAGAAGACGTTGAATAAAGTTACGGAAGCCGCGAATATAGTTGCGGAAGCCGCGAATGTAGTTGGCGAAGCTGCTGAATATAGTTGAGGGAGCCGCCGAATATATTTGGGGACGGGCCGCGAATATAGTCACGGACGAGCCTGGCCGATATAGTTGAAGACGCGTCTAGCCGACGGAGTTATGGACGAATCCTCTGGCCGATAGAGTTGATGAAGCTTCTCAGTCGATGACGTCCAAGCTTCAAGGTTTCACCGATGGGTTCAGAGGAGACACCGTCAGCCCAAATCTGGTGAAGATGGTCTTGCTCGTCGCGGTAAAGTGGCCGCTGGAACGCTGGCTGGAAACTGGGGTCCTGCGGCTGGAACAGAGGATCGCAGCAACCGGAACAGGGGACGCAGCGGCTGGAGCTCGAGGACGTCGGCTGGAAGCTTGAGGACGTCTGCTAGAAGCTTGAGAGCGCCTGGGTTTGGACCTCGCCACCGCGGGGATGTAGCCGGAGTAGAGGAAGTCAGCGGCTGGAACTTAGGATTCGTTGCCATGGAAAAGAAGCTGCTGGAGTTGAGGGTGTCAGTTGGAAACAGAGGAGGCAGCAGCTGGAGTTCAAGGACGTCGGCTGGAAACAGAGCTGCGGCAGGAACAGATGAATGGCCGGAGCTCCTTGGACTGGACCAGAGGATTGTCTGGAAGCAGGGGAGTCGCGGCTGGAACTTGAGGGCGCTTGGATCTGGGCTTCGCTGTCGCGAGAAGATGGTCGGAGCAGAGAAATCAGCGGCTGGAACTTGCTGGAGGTCTGGGCCGTGCGGCGAGAGGAGCGGTAGAGCTTGAGCCGCGGGATCGACGGAGCTTCTTGCAACGGCAACCCAACGACGGGAGCGTCTCGATGGGTTTCGGATGTGTTGGCGGGATCGGCGTCGTTTGGTGGTGCGCAGCGTTGGAGTGTCAACAGGGCCTCTTCGTCTTCAAGCCTCCGAGCTCTCTTTCTCCGACGTGAATGTCTTGGCAGGAACTCGCCGTCTTCCTCCGGGCTTCCACCGTCTTCTTCAACCAGCTTTCACGTCTTCTTCAACCAGCTTTTCACGTCCTCCTCCGGGTGTCTTGCGCAGCTTCACCGCGTTCTTCTACCGGCCTTCAACCTCCGATGAGCTTGTGGGTTGGATGAAGAATGGCGATGGGTTTCTCTGGTTGGGCAGCGGTGACGGAGACGCCTTTGGGTTTGGAGCGGAGAACAGCGATGGAGCTTTTGGGCTGGTTGAAAGATGGCGATGGGTGTCCTCGGGCTGGAGCAGAGTGGGCGATGGCGACGGCGACGGAGCTTCCTGGATGAGGGTGCGCCAGATCTTCTCTTTGCTTGAGCGTCCGCGGTCGATCTCCTTCTCCTTCTCCTCCTACTTCTTCCTCTCTGTCAGCCTTCTCTCCTCCTTATCAGCCTTTTCTCCTCTGCTTTCTTTCTTCAATCTTTCAGCCTTTTCCCTCTCAATTTGCCGACCGATCTGCCAGCCTTCACCCTCCTCCTTTTATAGGCACGAGAGGTGATCTCTTAATATGGGATGGAATATCCTGATTAAGGGATACTAATTGATGATGATCCTTTTATATAAGGATAGCTCTTATAATCCCAAGATATTTAGAGATGCTGATTTTAATTTTATTTTTTATATGGTATGGTAATGCAATCCAACCATAATTGAAGATGCTGATTTCTCATATGGTATGATATATATTTGATTTGACTGATTTTATATGGGTAGATATTTTGTTTTGAAATTCGAATTTGAAATTCAAATGTTCAGATTTGAATTATCTGAATATTTGTCGAATTATTCGGATATTTGAAATGTCTTATTTAAATTTTAATTTCGATATTTCATATAATATTTTGGAAAATTTACTGAAATATCCCCGGACAAGCCGGCTGTAAATTACCAAAATATCCTTTTTATCGGCCATATATTTTGGACCGAAATGTCCCCGGCGCAGATGAAATATCTCTGTTCCGGATTTTCGAAATAACTAAAATGCCCCTTGGGGTTAAATGACCAAAATACCCTTTCGGTTTGGTTATTTAAGCGCGACGCATGGCGACGCGATTTCTGTGCGTATCGTGGACACGGGCGCGCATTACGTGGTGCGCGTATATTTTTGTCGGGACTTAGGCGAATTTGAAGTCGGGTATTTGTTTGGGTTTATTTGAATTTTCAGATTTTTCCCTTATTTATTTCAGGGAATTTTCTATAATTTCTCAGGTGTGGTGGAAAATTACCAAAACACCCATATATTTACACAGCTTATTTAGGATGGCATCAAAGCTATGTAAGGGCTATTTTGGAGTGTAGTGGGAAATTTAGACATGCATTTTGGTCTAAATTCCCAAAATACCCTTGGATAGGTAAAATTACCAAAATACCCTTATTCCTTCAGTTTGTATAGGATGCCGTCAAAACCGGGGATATGTAGGTGATTTGGATGGACTCAACTGTGTATGAGCCAATTTGGGTTTGGTGCGTGCTGTCACACCCCAACCCAGAAAACCCATCCGAGCCGAGGCGTGAGGGGAAGCCAACACTATTCATCTCTAGCTGGCGCAATACAAAGCGGAATTATAAATAAACTTAAACAATTTTATATTTCAGAGGTGAAACAACAATTCAATTCATAAATATACATCATGTTGTACTGATACAAGATTTGATACAAGATCTTCCAAGAAAAGATATGATACATCAATCCCAAAAGTCCTCGAAATGTTTATAATATACAAGCTATCAAAATGTACAACAAATTATCCTCCAGCAACCTCAAGCACCTCTGGACGTAGTCGCGCCTCCAAAACCTGATCCCGCTGGCTCTACTGAAGAAGAACTGGCGCCTGCACATGCAAACGCAGCCCGGATAGGAGTGAGCGATAAGCTCAGTAGGGTTCTACTCTACAGCACACTGAAAGGAGGAAAACAATAACAGTGTTGTCTCCCAGCCTAAGTCTAACGGATGCCACGGGTCCCATAACCCAGTTGATGTCCCAAGGGCTCCTGTCATGAAACCTCTCTCCTGAACATGTTAACAGGAGGCCAAGGAACAGTAACATGCAGGATCACCCTTACCCAAGCTGGAATACCAAGCCCTGGGGAAACACATCAGGAACACATCAACATCCATCCTTAGCACTTGGCTTTGGAAAACAACACGACCTCTAAACCTCAAACAATGATCAGAGCCAACTATCGCCAATCCTCAATAACAAGAGATTCAGATTATACAATCACACCCTAATCCTGACTACCCAGCCACGGTCCTAATGGCTAGATCCGAGCTACCCGAGAGCCTTGGATCGGCGATCAACCCATCGCCCGCCTAACCTCAGATGCCTCTAATGCAATCAAGATGCATGCAATGCTCAGACACAGATAAAGAGATATAAGCATGCAACACGATGTCATTAATCATACAGGGCTAGGCATAGCTTACAGCTAGCCAAAGGGTAAGCATAGCAAAGGCCTCAGATATAGAATATCTATGCTAACCAAACAAACATCTGAGCAAAGCATTACATACAAATATACAATAGTCTTCAGTGCTCTCTTGCACCTGACAGACTAAGGTTCCACGGTTACCTCGCGGGTAACTGGCCACATTTATACAATAGCCCTCGGCACTCGCCGGCAAGAGGCTAAGGTTCCACAACTCCACATTAACTAGCACTCATAGTTAGCTAATGGTTAAGCAACCCAATAAAGCATTTAACTACTTATCAAATACGTATTAAATGTGATCAAAACCATAGAATCGTCCAAAAAGAAAAATACTCGAATCGATCCTCAAACCCGATGGAAATCCTTTTGAAAACTCCATAAAATCCACCTTTAAACTTCCCAACATGTTTAAAGATCAATCACAATTGAAAGCCATCCAAGAAAAGCCAGAAAACCAAGTTCAAGTGCCCACGGACGATGTGACGGTCGATCCGACGGTCGGTCGACCGTGAGGCCACGGTCGATGTCACGGTCGATGTCCTTTTGAAAACTCCAATTTCTTTGATTTCAAAGATCAATTCAAGTTGGAATTCGATGAAACTTTGCAAGCATGCATAAAAGATGATGGGGAATCCAATGGTATGGTCAACACATGATTTTGGAGGTTAAATCTCCAATTTAGGTCAAAACGGCCGAAAACCGATAAACGGCGATAATACGAAAACAAGCCGTTAAAATACCGAAATCGCGAGGTAGGAATACAGGAAATCATCCACAGCACACATGCTACAAGTTACATAGCATTCTAATAAGTACACCTACAGCGAAAGTACATTAAACCTATCCTAGGAGAACCCGATCCTAAGATCGAGGTAGAAACACCTACTTGATGAGATAGGGCAGCTCCTCCACGCATCCCCCAACTCCGATCGCCGGAAGCCGCTCCTCGAAAAACACACTCCGATGCTCTAGCACCCAGCCACAGGAGAGAGAGAAGAAAGAGAACGACATGAGAAGGAAAGAAGGAAAGAAAGAGAAAGGAGCTTAAATAGAAAGCTGGAATCCATCACAGCCGTCCAATTCGATCTCTCCCGATCGAGCTCCGATCTTTCGATCGGACACACCCTAAAGGTTCTAATCAAACACATACATCAATCAAAGGCCATGTGTGCAACGCGGGTGTGAAACTGACCACCAGTGAGCATATTTATCAAAATGCCACTGGGGTCAAAAACAACGATGCGATCAACCGATCGCATCCCAAGGCCAACCGAGCTAAACCACAAACCCAGACCCTCGACCTAACGTGGTCAGACCAGGTTGGAGGTACGGGTCCTCACACGTGCGGATTCAGCCCGGGGATTTTTGCAAATGTTGTCGACTTAGCCTTAGCTAAAATTGATGTCAACATCGATAAAAAATCGATCTCATTTCAAAGCTACATGTGCCTAAGACTGTTAAATATGTTAGATCTTTTCTAGGGCATGCTGGTTTTTATAGAAGATTCATCTAGAACTTTTCTGCTATTGCTCGTCCTTTGTGTAATCTTTTGTTAAAGGATACCCCTTTTGAGTGGACTATTGCTTGTTAAGAGGTTTTTCAAGCCTTGATTGATAAATTGACTTCCGCACCTATTGTGCAACCACCCGATTGGAGTCTTCCTTTTGAATTGATTTGTTATGCTAGATGAACCTTGAATAATGCAGAGATGAATTATTCTATCACTGAGAAAGAATTGTTAGCTATAGTCTTTGCATTAGACAAGTTTCGTGCTTATTTGATTGGTTCTCCTCCTATCACTATTTTCACGGATCATGATGAGCTTAAGTACCTTCTCAAAAAGAAGGATGCCAAAGCCCACCTAATTCGTTGGATTCTAATCTTAAAAGAATTTGATATCTCTATAAAAGATAAAAAGGGTGTGGAGAACGTTGTCGCTAATCACCTGTCAAGGTTGATGGTGGAAGTAGCAGAAAATGAGCCACCGATCATGGATGACTTGCCTGATGAGCAACTCTTTTCAATTGCACGGCTGCCCTGGTATGCGCACATTGTTAATTACTTAGCGACAGGTGAGATCCCTCCCTTTTGGAGTGCGCAGGATAAGCGTAGATTTTTTACTGAGGTAAAGAAATTTTATTGGGATGATCCTTGTTTGTTTAAGTATTGTCCTGACCAAATCATGCGTCGTTGTGTCCCTGATCATGAAATTGAGAGCATTATCACGTTCTGTCACTCTTCTGCATGTGGCGGCCATTTTTCCATGAAAAATACTGCTGTTAAAATTCTTCAATGTGGTTTTTACTGACCTAATATGTTCCGTGATGTTAATACTTTCTGCAGATCATGTGATAGATGCTTGAAATTAGGAGTTTTATCTAGACGTCATATGATGCTTTTGAACCCCATTCAACATGTAGAGATTTTTGATTACGGGGGTATAGATTTTATTGGACCCTTTCCTTCTTCTTTTGGCTATTTATATATATTATTGGTTGTGGAATACGTGTCTAAGTGGGTGGAAGCCGTTGCATGTAGGAACAATGATCATTCCACTGTTATCAAGTTTCTTAAAGAGCATGTTTTGTCTCAATTTGGTACTCCTAAAGTTATTATTAGTGACAAGGGATCACATTTTTGTAACCATTCTTTTGAGGCTTTAATGCACAGGTATGGAGTCACACATAAGGTTTCTACTGCTTATCATCCATAGACGAATGGTCAAGCTAAATTGGCCAATAATGGAATAAAGCAAATCCTAGAAAAGACAATGAGCCCTAATAGAAAAGACTGGTCCTTGAGGCTATCAGACGCATTGTGGGCCTATCACACCACCTACAAGACTACCCTGGGGATGTCACCGTCTCGCCTTGTCTATTGAAAATCATATCATCTCCCAGTTGAGTTAGAACATAAGGCATATTGGGCTATTAAGTCACTGAATTTTACTTTGGATGTTGCAGGTCATGAATGGAATCTCCAGCTGTCTGAACTGGAGGAACTCAGGAATGATGCTTATGAGAGTTCCAGGATATTCAAGGCAAAAATAAAGGCCTACCAGGCACAAGTGGATCATGAGGAAAACGTTTCAAGAAGGGTAGCAAGTCTACATGTATGAAACACGACTGCACCTACATCCTAGGAAGCTGCGATCACGGTGGACCGGCCCTTTTAACATTAGCAGAATATTTGAGAATAGGGTTGTGGCGATTGAAGACCCGAAGGATGGGAGGCAGTTCAAGGTCAATGGACAGCGAATGGGAGGTTGTTCAAGGTCAATGGACAGCGAATGGGAGGCTGTTCAAGGTCAATGGACAGTGACTGAAGCCGATCCTAGAGAAGGCGGTCATTAATGAGCATTACGTTCCTCTCATAGACCCTGTCTACGAGGGATGATCTTCTACTATCAATCATTTCCCTTTTGATTAGGTTAGGTTGTTTCAGTTTGTTTACTTTCGTCCTCATTTGCTTTTGTTTGCTATTTTATTTTTTTAGGATGTTTGGACCACCGTCTACCTTGCTTGAGAGTTTCGGCCAACCATTCAGGAGATGTGAACTTCGGCCATCCTGAGAAGCCTTGAGCACGATTTCAGCTATTCTGTAAGGTGGCCTCGCCCTTATTTAGATTTATATTTTTTATCTATTCTATTTAAACTTTCAACCTACACCCCGTGTTATTCTCTTGCCATACTTAGCATACATTGAGGTCAATGTGAATTTCAGGTTGGAGGGTGTAGGCATACATGAGCTCATGCATGGTACTTTATTGAGTTTAATAGTGTTGAATTGAGCATGTTACTAGAAAATATACATGAGTTGAAATTTTTATGATTATTATACATGTTACTTTCACATGGATTGACATGTACATTTATTGCATGTGTGATAACCTGAAAGTAGAACATCATGTGATTCACACACGAACACTTTATGTGCAGTGGTAATTATACTCACCAGAGGGATGAGCATGCTATTGTTAACTTGGACCATGATTTCAACTTTAACTAGTATGTTGAGTATCGAAAAAGGTGATCTACTGAGTAACCGGGTGTTCTTGCCTCAGGAAGCGGGAAGCTCGAGTAAAAAGGTAGAACCACTAATATATATATATAAAAGGTGATCTACTGAGTAACCGGGTGTTCTTGCCTCAGGAAGCGGGGAGCTTATGTAAAAAGGTAGATTCAATGATAAAAAAAAACCATTAAGTGTTTTGCTAAGTAACCGGGTCTTTGCGCCTCAAGAAGCGGAGAGTGATCACGTAAAAAGGCAAAGTGTCTGATAGTTTGAAAAAAAGAAGAGAAAAGACATGTTGTAGTTAAAGTACGAGGGTTGAATGATTGGTCAGGAAGACAATAGTGTGTTTGGACTAATGGTGGGTAGAAGTTGCTTCTGTACGTAACATTTATTTTGTCACGTCACATGTGTTCGTCTGGATGGTAATTAGCATGTTTGAGGTGTAGAAGTTAACTTCATGTGTTGATAGCGTGTGTATGAGTATAAAAAGTTTTCGTGCTTTGTACTGTATAAAACACTATTGACTTGATAAGACAGAATTTTTATCATGCATGTCTACAACCTTGAATCATTAGTGTGCTTAATTATATTTTATGCGTTTTGAATTGTTAGAGACTAGCAATAAGCTGGTTGGTGGTGTGATGAGTGCATGAGAGTGCACTCTGAATAGTCTTATAACTATCTCAATTGCTGAATTATTATTTTTAATCGACATCTTTAGTACTATTTTTATATCTACATGTCGCTTCACACAGTTATTTGGAAAATGCAGGAAATTTGGGCTAAAATAAGTTGAAAAGATTACATGGGTTAACTTGGAAGATTAAATTATACCTGATCATGAATAACCAGATGATATGCCATATACCATTGGAAAGCTCTTGAAGTCTAGTTTCTGGAGAATTTTACGGTTCGTGATTCCGAGTTTTCTAGAGAAAGTTACGGCATTTTTAGCACCGATGACGTAGTCTGAGTGGCACAAGAGGAAATACGCAGGACAAATGATCGATCATCTTCCCCTAAAAAGAACGATCATTTATGTGACAGAGCGTCATGCTTCAAAGGATCGATCACCTCCCTTACAATGATCGATCATTTTATGCTGATAGAGAGTTGACAGAGAGCTAGTTTCAAGAAGATCGATCATTTGCTTTAGGAAGTTCGATTTTAGTCGGGGCAACCCAGGTTACGGAAAATGAGGAAAAATACAGTTTCGTCAACTGGTAAGAAACAAATTGGACAATATTCTCTGAAATTCCAAATATTCTGTAATTTGAATACATGATAGAAGGCTCATAGATCTACAACTTTTATGTTGGACATTTTGTGAGATTCTAGATGGTGTGATAGAAGATTTGAAAAATAGATGAAGTTACACAAGTTGGAAAACTGTTTTGTCGAAGCTGAGAAGAATATTATTCACATATTCCAGATAACTCTGAATATTATGAAATCTTCAGGATATGACAGAAGACTTCCTAATATACAACTTTCGTGTTGAGCAATGTTCGAAATTCCTGCTGGATTGGACCCGGTGGTGACCGGAATAGGCTACCATGATTAATTCAGGAAATCCTAATTGCACCAGAAGTCCAACTCAATTAAAACCCTAATTTCGGGAGTTCCCCTATATATATGGTTATTTAATCCGAAATTTGGTCTCTCCCAAGGGGGTTTTCTAGAGAGCTTTTGAGAGGAGAAAACAATGAAGAAGATGAAGAAATCTCCATCCATGGCCGTGTAATCCGTGGGCATGACGGACGGATGACCTAGCGAGTATTAGGGTTTTTTTTTCATTATGATTCATAATTTTAATCTTTATTGTTAAACTCTTTTCTATGTATTGAATTTTCAAAGATTATTTTCAGATTATAGATTTCTATGTGGATGATTAATATTATGAATCCAATCATGCTTCTTTCATGATCTTATAATCCCATAGTTTTATCTATTATTTACCTATTTTATCTCGTGAAATCTTTGCTATGCATTGCCGATTATGAGAGTTGATATTGTGTATTCTTAGAGATCTGGTAAGATAGAGTTAGGGCGTTGTCCCGATGAACTTTTGCTATATGTTGCATATAGTGACAACCGGTATCGTATATTCTTAGGTTTTGGTAGGATGAAATTAGAGCTATAAAAGGAAGAATAAGTCGTAGGAAAAGACATTTATATATTTTATTAGATTTATAGTTCCATATCTTTCGGTCAAGGTGATTGGGATATGAATCCCTTAACTGAGTATTAGATGAACCATTGAGAATAGAAAAATCTAAATCCGAGTGAAGTGATTCCTGAAGCCTAACCTCAACCAAATCCTAATTTCTTTCGTTAATTTTATTTTACCGTTACATCTTGAATCTACTTTTTTAAATTCTACGCTCTTGATTGTTTTCGATATATTGTTATTTGTGTTTCTGAATATTTCCAGCTTGTCTCTCTATAGGTTCGACCTCTCTTATGCTGTATTGCACCGTGACCGCTGTGCGAGACACATTTGTGCGATATCAACCGTTAGGCCCCGGAAGAATAAAAATGAACCTTCTAATTAATATAAAGATAAATGTTAGGCCCCATTAAATGACCTCTTAGCTACCCCACTTGGAATTTGGAAAATGCATGTACGGTTCGCAAAAAAATTCTTGGGACTTGTCCATAAATTTTATCCTCTAATTAATTTATAACTTTACTATTGATGAATTGGATTTATATCATGAACTAAAACTTTTGAAAGAAGTTTTGCCATTAGAAAATAACAATCCATTTCAAATATTGAACTATATCAAAAGGCTAGTTTTTTTTTCGAATACCTCTATCGCATATAGAATATTGTTGACGATACCTGTAACGGTTGCTTCCGCAAAAAGAAGCTTTTTAAAATTAAAACTAATAAAATCTTACATACGATCAACCATGTCACAATAAAGATTAAATAGATTGGCTATATTGTCTATTGAAAAAAATATATTAGTTAAACTTGAATATAAAAATTTAACCAGTACTTTCGTAGCCCAAAAAGCCATAAGGATGATTTTTAAATAAACTTATTATACTTAATTAATTTAATTTTATTTATTAACTGTGATTAGTAAATACTTAAGGCCTCATCTGATTTTTTTTTGCCTAGGCCGGCCCTGCCTCCTGGGGATATCATTTTCTGTTATTTTTTCCTAGATTCCGGATTTGCAAGCTAGATGCGAGATCGAATTCGGGTCGGATTATCCGGTACTTCTACCCGTCTCTTTGAGCCTCTCTCCGCTCCCTCCCTCCCTCCCTCCCTCCCCCTCTCTGGATGCTCACTGTCCCAAGCAAAGCTTTCGAGGCCTCATGAGGGCCCCCTTCCACCACCATTTCGCCGCCGTTCGCCGTTTCTCGTCTGCTGTAGGAGGCTGCTTGGCTGCTACTGGTCTTAAAGATTCCATCAGATTCCTCATCCTGCGCCGCCATCTTGGCTACTCCATTACCCCAGACTCCATCGTTTCCATCCTCAAACACTCCTCCTGCGCCGAAACACTAATCCATGGCCGCCAACTCCATGCTCACATGATCGTGTCTGCCTCCCACACAGACCCATTTGTTCTCAACCACTTAATCCACATGTACGGCAAATGTGGAGCTTTAGATGATGCCTGTTCAGTTTTCAGATTAATGGACAACATTAAGAATTCGCATTCGTATAATACCTTGATAAATTCGTACTGCAAGTTTGGATTTTTAGCAGAAGCACGCAACGTGTTTGATGAAATGCCGCTTAAAGACTCGGTTTCTTGGAATACCATGATCTCGGGTTATGATCGGTTTGGTCCGTGTGAGGAGGCCTTGGCGATGTTTGTTAGAATGAGATGGGCACAATGTAGGGTAGATCATTATGGTGTCTCAAGTGTGATTAGTGCTTGTAGCAATCTTAGATTCTTGGGTAATGGGAGAGAGCTTCATGGGTTTTCAGTGAAGATTGGGCTTGACTTGCATGTGCAGGTGGGTAGTGCTCTTATTGGATTGTACGTGAGCTGCGAGGAGATAGAGTATGCAAGGAGGTCTTTTGATGAGATGGATGTTAGGGAGCAGTTTACATGGAATTCCATGCTCTCCGGTTATGTGCAATGCTCAAGAATTGAGGAGGCGATTAAATTCTTTGGTCAAATGGCAGAGAAGAACATTGTTTCTTGGACCACCATGGTTGCTGGTTGTTCCCGGCATGATAGAAGTCAGGAAGCCATTGGCTTTTTTTACGAGATGAGAGGAGCTGGTTTAAAACCTGATCAAATGTGCTTTGTTAGTGCTTTGAATGCATGCATACAAGCATTGGATTTTGTAGAGGGGTTTCAGATACATGGTCAGATAGTTAGAAGTGGATTTGATAGCAATGTGTTTGTTAGGAGTGTGATTGTGGCATTATATGCCAAATGTGGTTGCTTAGACAGTGCAAGAAGTGTTATTGATCAGATGGAGTTTGTCGATGACTTCTCATTGAGTGTCATAATTACTGAATATGCAAAGCATGGGCTGACAGACAAAGCCCGTGAGTTATTTGAAACCTTGAAGGTCAAGAGCGTTCCTTTGTGGAATGCTCTTATAGGAGGTTACTCAGAACTTGGGTTGGATAGAGAGGCTTTCTATACTTTTACACAAATGCAGATGGATGGCATAACAGCTGATGAATTCACTTTTGGGAGCCTTATGTTGGGTGCTGATCTCTTAGGTGTAAGATATGGTGAACAACTCCACTCAGCGGCAATCAAGGTTGGGGTTGATTCTAGTGTTTTTGTAGGTAGTGCTCTTGTTGACATGTATAGCTACTTCCTACGATGTGAAGATGCTGTGAGTGCATTTAATGTGATTGATGAGCCAAACCTGGTCTCATGGAATGCTATGATTTCAGGTTATAGTTATAACAACATGAATAATGAAGTAATACATACACTATGCCTAATGATGATTCTAGGCATGAAACCTGACAACATTACACTTTCTCTTGTTTTGGACTCATGCTCAGGTTTATCGTTTTTGGCTGTAAGCATGGTGGTTCACGCTCTTGCCTATAAGTTGGGGTTAGTATTAGATGTTGTTGTTGGTACCGCTCTCATTGACATGTATGCCAAATGTGAGAACATGGATTGCGCATCTCATGCATTCTCTGAGATAAATGAGCACAATGTTGTCTCTTGGACTGCTTTTTTGGGTGGTTATGTGAAATGTGGAATGTGGGATAAAGCAATGGAGGTTTTTAGAGCAATGCCAGTGCGCAATGTGGTTTCTTGGAACACAATGCTTTCGGGGCGTGCAAAATACGGTTCTGGATTGGAAGCGTTGCAATTGTATTCTGAAATGTCTAGATATGGTGGATTTCCAGACCACATAACCTTTATTAGTCTGTTGACAATTTGTTGCAGACATTTATTAATAATGCCTGGCAAACAGGTTCATGCTCAGGCAGTTAAAACTGGCCATTACATGAATAAACAAGTGTGTATTCTCCTTAATGAAATGTATCAGATGCTCGGAATATGTTCAGACAAGTTAGGTCTGAAGTGCTCTGATCAGCAGAAAGTTGGGAATGTTGCAGATATGACGGAGCAAGATGTTTTGGCAGGTGGTTAGTAAAGTTCACGAAATGTCCCTGTTTCATTGACTTCAGGTTGGATGGAAGCTTGAAAGTTGAAAAATGTTTCAGTTGGATTATCTGGTTCTTGCTACCATCATAAAGTAAATGCTCAAGTGCTTAAAGATCACCTATCGGATTGCCAAACTTGCATCGGTGTCGCAACAGCCGTGAAAATCTTAATATTTTTCGGCTAAGGATCTACCGGGAATTCAGTCATTGCAGTTACTCAAAAAAAGGGCTAGTTAATTCTTGCTAATGAAACAGATGTCATACTGCTTGTCTGGTTGCAGCTCAGTATCAACTCTTGCTTCCGTACAAGCGTTTTGATGATATTGAAGTTCAAGTGGCCGAGCTCATTTGAATTGTAGCGAGGAAGCATTTATTGGATGATGGAGAGATATTGGTTAACAGATTGCAGATTCTGGATCAATCTCCTAAAGGTATTAAACCTAGTTATTTGTGTTATTTACCATGCTAGTAAGATCTCCATTGATAGTCAGTGTGGTATTAGTATGAATAGGAAACATGCCTTTATGCACTCATGAATATGTGTGCATAATTTTACTTCTACATGCCAAAATATTTCTTTAAAATTCCAGATACATTGGTGATCAGTACTGCATGTGCCTGCCAAAAAAAGTAAGCAAAGATTCAGAGCTAGAAGATCTAACTTAACAAGTTTTACATGGATTAATGGATCTACTAAGACCCGAAAATCATAAATTTATTTCTGAATTCTGCTTTTGCATTACAGGTAAACAAAATTTCAACGCTCGATGCTGCTAATCATTGTTTGGAGGTATGAAATTAGTTCTATTGCTTTCTTTTCATCTTTTTCTTGGCTTATTCTGTTTCTTCTCGTTCAATGGTTGTTTCTAGAAAGTCTAGTAATAAGGTGCTAATAATGATATATAATCAAAGACATTACTATAGTGCTGAGCAGCTTACCCTGAATACCTACCTATATATGCCAATAGTGTCTGCACATGATCCAGATCATACCAAGACTTAATTATGCTATGGAAGGGAAGGACCCTGCGGAGGACTCCAACTCCAAGCCCTCCGTGGCCTCCTCCTCCTCTGCCAACCACTCCGGCAGAGAGGTGAGTCGTCTCCTCGTTTATAATGTGTGGTTGATCTTTTGGGCGTGTGGTAAAATTGGGACTTTGGGATCGCCTTTTGGGTGCTTTTAGGTATTAGGGTCAAAGACCTTCTCAAGTAGTCTAATAATATCAGTTGGATTGCTTATCAAGGAAGAAAAAGAAATCTAGAAATTGTATACGGTTCTCACTGTAACTTTACTTGGTGTTTTAATCTATGATAAGTCATCATGGACGATGTGTCAATTTATTTACACTTCATGCATCTTTGTGATAACTTTACTTGGTGTTTTATCTTCACCAACAGATGTCTACTGATGCATGTCTAATTTTTGTTTGAGAGCAAAGGCACAATGATGTGTTGAGATCTTGATATTCTCTCTACCCTCTTACGTTTCCATAATACAAGTATTTCCGCCCTTATCTAATATGCTATGTAGAAGAAAATTCATCTTCATGTGAAAAATATATTGCACCTGTGTGCAAAAAGAATTCTTCTTGTCATGCTTCAGAAGAACCTTGTCTATGAAATGTGTTTCTTTTATCCAGGGACGAAATTGTAATCTGGGCAAGAAAGAAGACTGGCGCACCAGTTATAAGAATAAATTCTATCACAGCAGCAAAGGAATTCCTGACAAGACATCATATTTATGTTGTTGGTCTCTTTGAAAGCTATGAGGTATGATATGTATTGTATACTTTCATAGAAGCAACTTGCTTGGGCCATGATGTAGCATAAATCTGATGTGCTTTATTACCTACCACTGGGTTAAAAGATATGTATGGCTCTTTGTTTGTTTTTCTGATAATAATGTGTCTTATTCTATCGTACTCTTTTAACCCATGATGTTACTACGTAACGACATTTATGTTCTGTTTGCAAGGGACCTGAATATGAAGAATTTCTGAAGGCAGCAACTGCTGAGAGCGAAATCCAGTTTGGTGAAACTAATGATGCTAGTGTTGTTGAAGTTCTTTTTCCTGGCATTGGACCAAAAAAGTCTTTTATTGGCCTGGTAAAAAATGAATCTGAGAGGTTTGAAAGATTCGGTAAGTGTAATTTATGTGTTTCCTTCTCGCAGCTCCAGACAATCCTTAGATTGGACTTGTAAATGTGCTTAGAGAGCTATTTGAAAGATTTATTTAGTGTAATTTTGGTGGTTGTGTGCATGATGATAATGATGGTTTTTTTTTGTTGTTTTGCAGAGGAAAACTTCGAGGAAAAGAGGATATTGCAGTTTGTAGAATATAACAAGTTTCCTTTAGTTAATACCTTGACTGAACTGAACTCTGCCAGAGTCTACTCCAGCCCTATTAAACTCCAGGTTCTTTGCTGCATTCTTGCAATGATTGTGATCTAAGAACAAGGTGTAATTATATGAGAGAAATTGGCATGGATGTAGCCCAGAACAAGGATGCATATGAAGCAGTTTGAGGCTAAAGTTTGTCCAACAAATTTTCATGACATATGAATCCATTGTGATTCTTGTATATTTGCTGATTATGGCGCGACACACAATTCTTGAACACGTGCACTATACATAAATAATTTAAGTATGGCGGAAGATATTGTTTTTTTATGCAAGGAGAAGCTAGTATACATGGATAGATATATTAAGAATAAGGAGCAATAAGTGTATGATGCTAACGGTAGCTGCAACTTTTTTATTTCAGGTTTATGTCTTTGCACAGGCTGATGACATCAAAAACCTTCTGTCTCCCATGCAAGATGTTGCAAGAAAATATAAATCAAAGGTGATTATGTTCTAAAATTATCTGGCTGCATAAGATTTAATGTGTTAGTTAAATTATCTGATTTCCCGTTGTTCTTTTGTTTGATGATGCAGATAATGCTTGTTTCTGTAGATTCTACTGAAGATGACCTTGCAAAAACATTTCTGACGTTATTTGGGCTTGCATCAGAAGATCCGATTGTGAGTTCTCCCCCTCTTTCGTCCTACTCTTTTGAGATTATTATGCCCAGTTATTCTCACTCGTCATAGCATTTGCACTGCAAAGCACGTGATTTCAATGTTCTGACCATCCTATTAATCAAATTGCGCATAAATGTATTACATGGAAGCACTTACACGGCAATTTAAGCTAATGTGGTGAATGATTTTTGATTGGGGACGAATAAAGTGGCTTGAACTTAATTGGTGACATAAATTTTCTTTCTGAAAAACAGTTGGAACTTCAATGAGCAATTTGGTAGTACGTTAAGCATAGCTTATTACAACGTGAGATGATATGTTTAGGTTTAATTTTCTAGCTTCACTTTTTTCATTCCAACTTGAATCAAGCTTTCATCTACACACTTGCAATCATTAGTTACCGAACACAATCTTTTCAAGCTCATGCTCTTTAGGAATAATCTGCAGATTTCCTGGACATCAGCCTTTTGCATGCTCCCCTGCTCACGTGTTTTTTCCTTCACTTTTTTGTTCTCCAGGTGTGAATTTCCTGGCATGAATTGCTGAACTTCAAGAAACTTGCAATTATAATCTACTCGGGGCCTGTTTGGCAAGCAGTGTACGAGAGGGATTAGGTGGATAAGTTAATGGGCGGATTCTGGATTCAGCTGATTCAGCTGTTTGGTTTGCAATCGGTCCTGGAATCCGAGATGGATCTGACGATCCTAATTTCGGATTTTAGGGATCGCGGCATTCCGTCAGATCGACCGAATGCCGCGGATGGGATGCGATACGAGATCAGCGGGGTTCGTTTCTTAAGCTTTTTCTAAATGACATTTTTATCCCCTTGATATTTAAAATGGCTATATTTATCATAACTTTAAATATACATGTTGAAACTTTATTAAATTAGTCTCATTAGAAAGATATCATCGATATTTTCGTTATGAGACCAATATTGAGTATTTTTGAAAGCAAATATTTAATGTAATTTAATTTATAAAATTATTTAATATATTATAACTTAAATTATACCTGAATTTTCAATAATTTCAATCAATCATTTTACATGATTAGATGCATTCAAAGAATTAATTTGATCTAAATTTTCAATAATTTCGATCAATCATATCTCGTGGGTATTGTTATTATTATAATGAAAAACATGTCTTAATTTGAAAAAAATTTAAAGTTTTATTATTAATTTGAACAAAATTAGCAGATTCAACTCATCCATAATAGACAAGTCAAACGCCAGAATCAACAGATTCAGCTCATCCCATACAGACCAACCAAACAACAGAATCAAAATTCACGTAATCACCAGATTCAGCTCATTCCCCATTCAGCTAATTCCACAGATTCCTCATTCAGCTAATTCCACAGATTACTTATTCAGCTAATTCATCAGATTCAGGTTTGCCAAACACACCCTCGCTGTTCAGATCTACTGATTTGTGCATAATATCCAAATTCCAAATTTACAGCAGGAAATAATTTAGCAACTTGTTTTACTTGAATCCGACGCTCTGGTTTTACTGTAAATTAACTTTGATATATCGTTGTTGGTCAGTTTGCTGCTTTCTATTTAGATGCAGGTATGCATGATATTTCTATGTGGCGAGCATGATTCTAAGATTTAGATGTCCTTGTTAAACAGGTAACTGCATTTGATAATAGGGACGGTTTCAAGTACTTATTGGAGTCGGATCCTACAGCAAGCAATCTGGAAGTAAGCCTTGTTATAGTTTGGTTTGTATTTTATTAACAGTAGCCACAATTGGGTACTTGTCAAACATGGCTTTCACGATGATTTGCAGGAGTTTTGCTCAGGCCTGCTGCATGGGACTTTGACACCTTACTATAAGTCAGAACCAAAACCCGATAATGTAAGCCCCTACTTGTTGATTTACCCATCTCTCGTGAAATGGGATTTAACTGTCATAAGCACGCAAGGAGTATCATTTTCCAATTGGCCAACAACTCACTCAAAACCTCCTGCTTCAAAGATTTTTTGGCTTGTTGAGGCCCTAAACAAGTGGGATCTAAGTGTAATTGAATGCTTGTGTACTTGGTATCTGGGCTGGTGCAGGACAGCTAATTCTTTTGGATGTTTTCCAGCGTAGCATTTCGGAAATGCTTGTTGAGAAGTAAATATTTAGTAGGGTATTTTGCTATTGAACTTGGTGTCAAACATGCCAGAGAAGGTTTTCATTTCTGCCATGCTGGGAACATAACAGTTATGATTCTGCTGTTCTTCTTCATCGTTCTCATAAATTAAATAGGTCATATTCAGTGGTTAGAACTGTTGATACTTACGATAATGATGTTATTGTGGTTCGTGCTTGTCAAAATCTCTACTGTTGACCAAGGATTGCCATGCAGGTGGCATGCGTCGTGCCAGCAACCCGTCGGTATGATGCGCGCCGTGCCGACCAGCACGCCTTAGTGCCGGTCCACATGAGTGAAATTCACTCGTTTTTAACATCTCCAATTGGTCAAATATAATCTCTTATATTATAGCAGAGTGAAAACATATCAAAGTAATATAATACAATACATGACACATGATCAACAACTCAATACATCTATTTCATGAGCATACACCAAGCTCTTTATCAGACTAACTATAATCTGTCATCTGGTGGTCTAAGATAAATGTTTCTAGTAGAACTCAAGTGTTGCATATACTGAGAGAATGTCATATAAGGAGAATAATAAACTTCAAACTCTCTAATGAGCGACTGGTACTTTGTAGCATCACGCTGAAAATCAATGACAGTTTCAGGAGCATGTATAGTCACCACTTCTATCTGATGTGGTTGGTATGACTGATTTGTATCAGGATAGTCATACGAATATCCAAAACTATCATGCGGAGTAGATGATCCGGTATCTCCAAAAATACCCTGCATGAAGGTAGACTCATGTGGCCACTGAGGCTGGCCGATGTGACTAGAATGTTGGGACGTAGCATAACTGTCCTGATCATATCTCTCTCCATAGTGACTATGCCGGTACGAAGGGGCAGACGAAGTTGAACTGATCTCCTGCATTAATCGTTGCCAATCCCTCGTGCATGGAAGGTAGTCGTGCTTAGTCCTGCCACTTGTGTTGCCCTTTTTTTTCTTTTATATACTGCATTGGTCTCGGCCCCTGGATGTTTTGCGTCATGATCATAATCCTGAGTAGCATGGTGATAAAACTGTTTCTCAGTAAAACGTATGCCCCTTTGAGCCTCTGTCTTTGTGACGAATGTCTCTTCTCCTCCGGCCCCGGCCTCGACACCGTCATCACCTCCACTTTCCCTTGTCTTCGAAGACGACGACTTGCTATCAGTAGTCTCGGCATCTTCAACATCCTTAGGACTTTTGGAGTGGCGTTCTGCAAATGTCGGCGGATGAGAACTTGCAACCCGTCCCCGTTGGTCCCCAGACACTTGGCTCGTTTGACCTTTTTTATCTCTAGTGTTCTGCATGAGGTTGTCAAACTCCCTATCATCATCCCCAAGTTGGGGCTCATTAGGTTTAGCATGTGATCTGCCTGAACTCCCAGCATCTCTCTGTGATCTTGCAGGACGCCAATCATCAACAGGATAACCCACATGCTCCTTGCTCCATGCATCAACGTCGTCCACTCTCCGCTCCTGCGAAATGTATCGATAAGGACACGTGGGTCACCAGGCTCATCAAGATCTGGGTTCGACTAGTCATCTGTAGTCCGCAACCAATCGTTGATAGGATCAGAGTTCTCGTCGAAAAAGCTAGCATTTAAAATGTCGACCTCTCTAACATCTTTTGACAAATCCGTGATGATGTGTCGCGGTCTAAGTCTCATGTTGTAGTGTACGTACACCATCTTCTCTAGACGAGCATATGATAAACAATTTCGCACTTTGGTGTGGATGACTGTGAATGTAGACCAGTTGCGTTCACATCCGCTAGATGAGGTGGTTTGCGAGAGGATGCAGATCGCTAGTTTTTGTAAGTTTGGTGCAGAGTCTCCGTATTGCACCCACCACTCAGCTGTGACAAGAAACAACCGCTGCGGTTAGGTTAAGTTATCTCAATTAGCTTAGCATACCATATTCGACTGTTAGATTAAAACATAAGCTCACCGGGATCAGTTTTATATCGAGTATTGACCGCGACGTTTTCTCCAAAAGATCCCGTAGCTTCTCGAAACAAACTTCCCTGCTCATAACGACATAAGATATTAATGCTTAACTTCCATTGGGGTTGATTGAGTTTAAATACGGACAAACAATAGGTAAGAGGCGCTTACCTCGTTAATCGCAAGAGAGGCACACTCAGCATCGGGTTGAAGTTTAAGTATACAGATCCGCAATACTCGCACTAAATCATGTTACATGCTTAAGCTATAACGGTAGTGTAGTCCCGGATGCAAATAGTAACCTATCATATAGAGAACAAGATTGGTCAGTGCTTATAATTTAATAAAAAACCTAAAGCCGTTGGATGATGATGGACATACCTGCTAAGTGGAGGTCTCAGCCTATTTGTGTGTCCCACTGGCGATCAATGATCCGCAAGATCGGGCCAGAAAGTCGCGTTCATGCTTGCTTTATCTCGTCTTTCGTCATCTTTAGCGCGTGATAAACGTAGCCCATTTGATGCCTAGTATCAGCGTCAACTATGCGTAGAATATAATACAATGGCTCTACGGATCTAATGATCTCACTTACATGCTCCCAGAATTTGCCTGACATGATCGTGTGCATGTTTCCCCTCGTCTTTTTGAGCATATTTGTAACTCGTCCAATCACTAGATGCAAAAAAACTCCTTCAACCCATTCTTCCTTTTAACCATAGACTGAAGTGCGATAAAATTAGTTTCGAACCTAGTGGGACCCGATCATATGAGCTCTGCTTCAGTATACTTATTCATTATGGCATGAAGATAAGGTGAGTTGTATAGATATCTGGCCACATGTTGGGCTTTCTTCATGGTACTCTTCAGCATTTTTATATCCCCAATGTTATGAAAGATCAAGTTAATATAGTGTGTTGCACAAGGAGTCCAGAACAAATGACCTATTCTCTCCATAAGCATCTCACCCGTCTTCTTAAAGTTTACACCATTATCAGTAACAATCTGAATTATTGAAAAGAAAATCATTAGTTTCTAAACAAAACTAATGGCAAAAATACTACATGTAATTGCTTACCTGTAAACCATATTGTTCTCCAATATCATGTGTAACATCTTCCATCAGGCGGTATATGTAGTTTGCGTTATGAATATCATTTGAAGCATTCACAAACTTTACAACACGACATTTTGTTGCAGTATACGAGGAAGTTGATAATGGACAACCTCGTGAGACCTGTCCAGCTATCACACATCAAAGTCACCCCATAAGCATCCCATTGTGTCTTAAATGTGGATATATACTTGCGAATGTCATCGACCTCATCATCTAAATATTTACCTGCTATGTCTTTGGGAGTGGGTGGCTCAATCCCTGAGCCATGTTTCTGGACTGTACTGATCATAGATTGAAAATAAGTATTCGTGACTACGAATGGAGGCATATGGCTAAAGTGAAACCATTTAGATATGTTGCACCCTATTGCCTTCTTCTTCTCTTTTTTCTAATCATCGATCCGTTTTGTTTGACCTCTTGACCAGGAAATGCATTTGGATCTATATCTCTAACATTTACGTTTCCCCTGTCTCTGACGTCCGTGCTCGCCCTACCCCTTTGCCTGCAAGATCCGAACATACCAAGAAGAGAATTCTGTCTGCTGAGCTTTCGGGGAGGTAAATCAGCTCCAGCACTCGATTCATCAAAACATTGAGAACTAGAACCAGCACCAGAACCAACATTATATTCTGAATGACCAAATCTGCCCCTTTGTCGTTGAATCTCCTCCCACGCCCATTGATCTGTTGACGACTCGTTCACAGCTGCACAAAAATCTGCTTCTAAATCGTCCCCTTTACCCTCGTAGTCATCAACAACTGGATACTCTATAGCCCGTCTGTCTATCTCTAATTTACGTCTTTCGACTGTCTTTCCCCCCTCCTTTACTGCCTCTATCTCCTGTTTAAGTGCCCGCTTGATCTCATGTGGCACTTTAGTGCATTTTTTCGTGTCTCCTGCAATACCATCCACATGCATTTTCAGTCTGCTCACCCCTCCTCCCTTTCCTATCATACCACAATACTTGCACTTCCAGTGATGTCTGTTCCCATTAACCATCTATCCATGCTCCCATCCGACGTCCACACGTTCGTGGGGCGACATCTCCAATAACTAAATAGCATAAGAAAGTAATATAGTAATTAAAATGATTATTAACATAACATTTTAAAATTCCATATGATACATTTAATTATTGGAAATTTACCATTATTAGATAAAAAATAATGCTAAAAACAATCATTATTAAATAAAAAAATATTACTAATTATCACATGAAGAAGTAATAAAAAACTAAATATCATCAGAAAGTAATATAGTAACTAAAATGATTATTAACATAAAATTTTAAAATTTCATATGATACATTTAATTATTGAAAAGTTACCATTATTAAATAATAAAGAATGCTAAAAACAATCATTATTAAATAAAAAAATGTTACTAATTATCACATGAGTATGTAATAAAAAAACTAAATAGCATCAGAAAGTAATATAGTAACTAAAATGATTATTAACATAAAATTTTAAATTTTCATATGATATATTTAATTATTGGAAAGTTACCATTATTAGATAAAAAAAGAAGGCTAAAAACAATCATTATTAAATTAAAAAATGTTACTAATTATCATCATTAAATATATAATAATAATAATTAACATACTATATGAGGTTTATCATTGATAAATAAAAACTATGATAAATAACATATCGATTTTGAGCTCGTGAATTCACCAACCCCTCCTCTCTTTCTCTCCTCCTCTGACTTGCTGGCTACCCGACCAACCTATTTTCTTTCATTTCTCTCCTTATCTTACTCTCCTGCTCCCCCACCAATTCATATGTCACCTCTCTCTCTCTCTCTCTCTCTCTCTCTCTCTCTCTCTCCCCCCCATTTCTCTGCTTTCTCCATGTGGCCACTGCTCTCTCTCTCTCTCCTTCCTTCGTTTTCTCTCCCGTTGCCCATGGCCCTCTTCAGTCTTCACTCCTTACCTACCCCGACCCCGAGATCGCGGCTCCTCGTCTCCTCTGACTCTGGCTCCTCCCCTCCGCCTCCAGCCCCCCTCCACCTCCAACTCCTCCTCCCCTTCGGCTCCTGCTCCTCCTCTTATCGGGTCCGTACCAGGCGGTACATAAGGTATCGCTCGGCACAACTTCGACACCCCTCCGATGGCGGGGGGGTGGGGGGGGGGGGGGGTCTGCCGGTATGGCCAGCACGAACATGTTCTGTGCCGGTATGAAAATCCTTGATGTTGACATTAACTCGCTAATTGGATTAATTGCTGTGTGATTTCACATTTTGCTCGTCTGCTTAACTACACCTTTTGGAGTATATGCGCATTTTGCTTCTCTTATTTAACTTAAATAATTCATAATATTGCAGACTGGAATCATTGAAAAGGTTGTTGGGAGGAAATTCGTTCCCTCGGTCTGCAGATCACGGAGAACGTCTTTCTTGAGGTTTGTGTTGTAAAAAATCCTGTGTTTGACTAGGGCATGCGTCTTTGACTTGTGCTGATTATTGAGTTTGTTTTTCTGGTTTTTCATTAACTGAAGGTGTACACACCAACTGTGAGGCCACAAGCAAACAGATAGAGAAGTTGGCCAACCACTTCAAGGGGCGAAGTGATCTAAAATTTGGCAGAATAGATGATTCTCAGAACGAGCATCCAAAGCTGCAGGTAGGTTGTTCAAGCATTATGTACTCCAAATATCAGTGTGTGCAATTTTTTTTGTGGAAGGCATAACTATTTCCTAATTCCTTGGTGGCCGTTAAGATGTCGATGTTTGTATTTCATAGGAACTAATAAGGTCACAACGAATGGATGTATGAGGCTTACTTTTGGCTGACTCGCTAAGCAATACCCAACCTTGTAGAGGACACCGGATGTTCAGCTATTGAAAACCAGTTAAAAACTATCTGATAATATGTGTTTGAAGTAAATTTACTTGCAAGTTCTAACTGAAGTAAAATTCCACCAACAGAATGAGAAATCCCATTCTGGATCAAATTTATGCCAGTGCACAGGGAGTTCCCCATCTTGTTCCTAAACTAGTGAAGCGGGGGAGACCATGTTCTTCTGTTGGTTCAAGCAGCTGAAACAAAGCTGTTCTTGTGATATCAGCAGAACGAGCAAACCCAAACACAAGATGTTATCAGATGAGACTTGTCTGCATGATTTTCCAATTTCTTCTATGTTTTTCTGAGAAGACCAAGTTCTAAATAAGTTGTTTTTTATTTGCAGATAAATAACTATCCAACGCTATTGTTTTATCCTGCTGGAGATAAGTTAAATCCGGTAATGACAACTTCAACATATTTTCCTTGATCTACTTGTTTATTTTCACCTTCAGTTCATCAAATCTTTTCAATGCATGCAGACGAAAAGAAATCAAGCTTAAAGGTACTGGCAGCTTTTATCAAAGACAACTTGAAAATGGTGGATGATGGAGGAGTTTCACCTGATGGATCTTGCAAAGGATGAACTATGAGGACAGCACAATATGGAACTGCCCAAGATCTGATAGATTGGCATATATGCAAATCTACAATACTTGTGGTTCATCAAGCGACGATAACTTGCTCGCCCTTTACATATTTATTATAGTGACAATCCCTTTCATCTAGATCAGAAATGAGATATGATGGTAGAGACTCTTGATTGCCAAAAAAGTTATAGGTGATAAACAACCTCCCAAAAAATATGTGAGGGAGTTCAGAATATATGCCTGATCTGAAAAATAACATCTTTTGCCATTTATTTCTGAAATGAATCTGAATGCTTTATTCTGCTAGAATCTGAGTAACATCAGTATGGTGAGTCTTAGCTATCAGTTCCTTCGATAACCCCCTGATTTCTGTTTCACTAGAGGACTATGAAAGCTTGACAGTTTTTATATTGCAAATGTATGTTAAGCTGATCATCATGTAAGGAGAACAGAACAGCGAAAGAGTTGCAAATCTGTCATATGTTTTGCAAATATATGTATGATACACTAGAAATGAAGCAGACTAGAAAGTTTATGTTATCGGTGGTAAATGCTTCTTTAACCACAATTTTTGCCTCGGGATGTGGTCATTAGCATCATCTACATGGGAGGAATACGCTAAAACAACTGTGAGAGTTTGTCCTTCAAACTCAGCAATTATCAGTTTTGATCAAAAACAAATTAGAAGTTGCACTTCCCATCATGATTCTGAACTGCTGTTCACTTTTAGCCCAAAACATCTGTCATCAAGAACTCTTCCTCCAGTATCTATATATATGGGATCTTCCCAGGATGTTCTTGGCAGGAAGAGGGCCCCTAGATGGATGACAATGGAAGTGCATAATTATCCATAGTATAGGTTCGTAAACATCATAGAGGGACTTAACAAAACTTCTAAAGCAAGGTATACATAACCATACCATATGTGTGAATCATAACAGTTATTGCGATTATCGCCCATCACAAAAACAGAGTTCTTGGGCGCACCCTACCAAAAAAAAAATTTTAAAAAAATAGTTACAGGTAATCATGCGTCATCATTCAAAAAATGTTTGATAGTAAATCTGAGAAAAAGCTGCAGTGTGGCCAAAAGAATTACACCATACTGATTTTTTTCCTCTCCCCTCCACCACTATCTTCCCCACCACCACCACCACCATCATCACCATCACCATCACCGCCTCACCACTCCGTTCCCCATCCCCACCACGGCACTCGGCTTCTAATAATGGTCTGATGGCAGTCTCGGCGGGACGGACATCGAACCCTCTGCGACACTGGATCCCTCGCCGCTGGAAAAATTGCCGGAAGAGTGGAAAGGTGGGATTTTAAAGCGATGATGTGAAACGAGTAAGGGTTATATTGGATTGGACGGCATTAATTAGGATTGGAACAGAGAGTTCGGAGGATAGATTGCTATTGGAGGGTGTTATTTAAGAAATTTGACCGTCGAGACTAAAGTCAAAGTCAAAATCTACTCCACCTTTAAAAATTAGATGATTATGATTTAGTTCAACTCCTTCGAACAGAGGTGTTGAAATGGACAATGAAGTTATTTGGTCAATGACGAAGTTAATGGAAATGGACGACAAAGTGAAAATGGATTATGGAATGGATGATGAGACAATGAAAGGTGGATGTGACATGAGATAATGGAAATGGACGGTGGGGAATGGGAAATCTATGTTATAACTATTCTTATTTTAGATAACTCTACTCCTATTAATGGAATTATAGTAGCACTACTCCTAAAAAATTATATTAATTCTACTCCTATGAAAGAAATTAGTATAGCACTACTCCTATAAATGAAGGACTGGTTGTAGGAATTTAAAAGAAAGATAAGCTTCATTGTTGAATTTAAAAGACTACGTTGATAATAAATGTAAAAAGGCTACATAAAGATAAAAAGCTGGTTTGCTTTGATGGTCGGATCATTTGGGGGAGAACAGAGCATCGCCCGTCGAAGATCATCGCTCAGCTTCGATCATCACCCATCGTTCGTGGCTCATCGACCATCGTCGTCCATCGTCCGTGGCTCATCGATCCATCGTCGTCCCTCGTCCGTAGCTCATCGACCATCGTAGTCTATCATCCATTCTCCATCTTCCATTATTTTATCTATCATTCTCCATTTTCCATGTCACTGCTCATAAACCATTTCCATCAACTCCATCATCAACCAAATAACTTCTTTGTACACTTCAACACCTCTGATTCGATCATTCAAAGGAGTTGAACTAAACTACAATCTCTTGATTTTTGAATGTGGAAATAGATTTTGACTTTGACTACAGTCCCGATCAACGGTCAAATTTCTGTTCTAACATTTTTTGACACGCTCAGTGGGACAATGTGTTGAAGCTGTACAAAGAAGAAGGGACAAAATGAAAGATGACACTCCCAGAATTATTATTTTCAAAGGCATGGAAAGTGACCAAATGGATGATAAGTTTCAACGAAGTTTTCTTAGATGGAGTATGTCTCCAGATGAAAGTTTAAGAAATGAGAAGACCCAAAGAGTTCTGCCATCTTTCCTGCAAAATCAAGGTGGTTTCACTCTACTGGTAAGGAACTCTTCATCTACAAAAGAACAAAATCCAAGTGGTCCTTGTTTAAATCTAGTGGAGACAGATGGTCCAAACAATATTATGGAAATGGTCGATGAACAAAATTCATCCAGTGATAAACTGGAGATGTTCAATATACTTGGACAAAATTGTCCAAGCAATGATTTGGTGATCGATCATAAAGAAGAGCATAGTCTTGTAGAAAGTGATGACAAGATAGAAATGGTCAAGTTGAAGATAGATGATCTGAAAGATAAAAAACATCCAGATCATATGATGGACGATCTTATGGACCAGTATGTTGGAATTTGGCTGGAAAGTATGTTGCAGCCTTGCCCAAAACAAAAAAGTCAAATGGTTTCACGTCATGAGTTGAAGATGGGCGATTCAAAAGAATTAAAACGTCCTAGTATATTCAGAAGACTCATTTATGACAGAGGAAAGAGCTGGGCAAAATTTTGGCCGAGCAAGTATGTTGGCCGATCAACATGCAAAAAATTTGGCCGACCATACTTTGTTGAAGAATGGGCGATGGAAAACACCCACATCGTTGAAGACACTTTGTTGATCGCATGCTCTCCACCCTCCTCCATGCCGTCGGCAACAACTTTTGATCCACATGCGCTACACGTCGACGACACCCGCGGAGACCTCCACATCCATGGCATCACCGGAGTCAACCACATCCATGCCGTCGCCGGAGTCGTCCACGTCTAGGCCGTCGCTGGAGTCCTCTACGCCCTTGCCATTTTCGGAGTCCACAACGGTCTCTCCACATACCTCTTCGCGGAACCCATCCTCCGCAACCTCAACGTCGTCGTCACCAACTTCGACGGATGGGTCCACGATGGCAACGGCAAGTTCCAGTTCACCAAGCAAATCGCCGGTGCGCTGTTCATCACCAGGTGGAACGGCATCATCACTAGCGCCGGCGGAGGAGTCTACAATGACATCGATAGGTCCCAGTTGGCCAAACAAATCGCCGTCACAACGTCTTCACCACCAACTCCGGTGGACGGGAAAGCCATCGGAAGGCTGATGGGCAAACTGGTCCTTGTCGTCGTCATCCTCGGCCTCAAAGGAACCCATCGGTTGGAAGGACGACCATCTATCGCCGTTGGGAAGAAAAAAAACAGAGCCTCGCTCATCGCCCCTCGTCGATAGCTCATTGATCATCCCTACATCACCGCACCAACCCAACATCGGCCTGAAGGATCCCACAGTTGGGATGAACCCATCGCCATTGGGAAGAACAGAGCACCCCTTGATGCCCCCAACCCAATTCCTCAAGCCGCGGTGTCACACCCCGACCCAGAAAACCCATCCAGGACGGGGCGTGAGGGTTCCTATCACTATTCATCTTCAAGTCGGCGCGATACAAAGTGGAAAAGACGGATAAATTAAACAATTGTATTCCAGAGGCGAAACAGATTCAATTCATATAACATCAAGTTGTACAGTTATAAAATTCCATTCTAATACTCCCAAGGTAAAGACATATATACATGATCCAAAATCCTCAGAATGTTTACAACAACATATATATAAATATCCAAAATGTACAACAGATCATCCTCCAGCAACCTCAAGCGCCCCTGGATGTACTCGCGCCGCCAAAAGCCGATACTGCCGGCTCCACCTAAGAAGAACTGCCGCCTGCACCTGCAAACGCAGCCCGGGTAGGAGTGAGCGATAAGCTCAGTAGGGTTCTACTCTACGACACACAGAAGGGAGGAAAACAACAACAGTTGTCGCGCCCCGACCCGCAGACCCCAGACCGGGCCGGGACACGAGGGGGAAGAACATACAACTACTAGCCTCAACTGGTGGAAACAGTTGAGACTAACACACAGCTGGCGGAAACAGCTACCAACAAGCACCAGGCGGAAGCGAACTAAACAACATATATTACAAAACAGATAATAGAGTTAAACAGAAGTTCTAGTACAACAAGGTTTACAAGGGATCAATAGTCCCCAAAAAGCTACATCACCCACCGGGGTCTCCACAAAAGCACAAACGAAACCATCCTGACCCTCAGACATGGTCAGGAGCTGGCGCGCCACCACGAGACAACCGACGGGGAAGCACCGGAAAGGAGCTGGGATCCGCACCTGCAAACAACACAGTCCATGTAAGGATTAGCAATAGCTCAGCAGGGTCCTACTCTACCACTCTCGCTAAGAAGGCAAACCCAACGAACCAACCCTAAAGCCAAGTACTGAGGCTTGCCAAGGATCCCATAAATCCCGTCAATAACCCGAAGGATTCCTGTCCCAAGTACGCCCCTCCGACAACCACTGCTCAGGGATGGACAACTCCGACAATCCCTGACACAGGGTGGACATGACGCTACTGGTAGGACACCTTTCTCCAAGCGGGATCTCCACACTTGGCGGAACGACCGAGGTTAAGACTATCATCTCTCAGTACTCCAAGCCAGAGAGCCAACAGGACCCCTAACTCCTGACCAAAGACTAAGTCTGGCCAGGGAGTCCATCGATCCCATCGATGTTTCCCCCCCCCCAGGTTGCTGTCCAACATACGTCTCTCCGATGGCCACTGCTCAAGGACTGGGCTGCATCCGACGGTCCCTGACACAGGGTGAGCCAGACGATACCTGTAGGACACCCGTGCCCATGCTGGACACCAGCATGGGGACACAAGTCGGGTAACGGCATTCACCACTTAGCCTTTGATCACCGAAGTTCACGGGTCAACCCCACCCAGTGAAACCTAGCATGTCTAATGCACAGGAAGCAGGGCAGGATATAAGTAAAGCAGTAACAGGTAACACAACAAAGGCATACCTTCGGCCTATTTATTCTAAGCACTCCCGAGGATCATGACTTCCTTCGGTTCACCATAAAGCAGTAAAAGGGCATAACCCATGGCCCAATTATACTAAGCATTCCCGAGGGTTCATTACTCCCTCGGTTAATCACAAAGCAGTAAACAATAAGCATGATGAACGACATAGTAAGCCCCAAGGGCAAAACCGTCAAAAACCATTTGTATGCGAAGCCCCGCGGGCAAAATCCTTGAAAACCATCTCTGCTACTGAAGGATCGATCCCTTCCGAAAGAAGGATCGATCACTTAAGTAACAGTGAGCTTCCCTCACTGTCGAGACAAAGGAGATCGATCCTTCCTCCCAGGAAGATCGATCTTTCTCAAGACAGAGGGCGCCCTTTCAGTCGCACCAAGGAAGATCGATCTTCTCCCATTAGAAGATCGATCCTTCGCCGGGCGCAGCAAGCCTACACAGAGGGACCGATCCTTCCTCCCAGGAGGATCGATCCTTATGGGTTCCGGCGTACTTCCGGCCGGGAAAACCGCCGGAAGATACAACCAAACCTCACCAAACTTGGTGGACTGGTAGATCTAAGAACCCCGAAGCTACTCATGGCTTCAAAACCGAAAAACATCAACTCCACAATGAGATCTCCACAAAACAAAACCCGGATTTCAAAACCCTCCAAAAATAGCCGGAGTCTTTGAGTGAGAACCCTACCTCCTCAGAGCTGCTTCGATCCACGAAGCCTAGCCAAGGATCTTCCCCACGCCGTCACGGTTCCAACGAGCCTTTAAGCTCCAAGAACGGCAGCCGGAGGAGGGAGAACGGAGGAGGAAAAGGGGGCTGCCGCAACAGGGGAAGAAAAACAGGGCCAGGAGAAGAAGAGGGAAGAAGAAGAAGAAAGGAAGGAGGAGGGGAAGGGATAAGGCCGGGGAAAGCCGGCGAAGGCGGGGAAAAGGCGAAGGAGGGGAGCAAAAGTCTCCCCTCCCCTGACAGGGGAAGCGACGGCCATCGCCGTGGCCGTCCTTCGAAAGCCACCACCAACGACCTCCAGGCACAGGAGGATCGATCCTCCTTGCATGCGGGATTGATCATGCTAGCCAACAGGATCAATCTCCACCCCTAAGGGGATCGATCTTCTGTGCCCAGAAAAGCAAACTTGGGCTGGGACACAAGCTCAAGTCCAGAACCCCTAACCTCGGGTCCACCTAACCTTTCTAAACAAACACAAACACCAAACAAGGTCTGTGTGTGCACACCCAGTGTGAAACGACCGCCAAGGCGCAATTTCCCAAATTGCCCTTGGGTCAACAACAGGCCAAAGGAAAAAGAGGGGCAGGTCCTCACAACAGTGTTGTCTCCCAGCTCAAGTCTAACGGATGCCACGGGGTCCCATTGTCACGCCCCGACCCACGAAAGCCCAACCGGGCCGGGCGACGCGAACCGGAACCTACAAAACGTGGAAAACAAAGCTGGCGAGGGTTCCCTCTAACCTATTGGTCTCCTTAGCAAATCATCAAAAACCCCCAATTAAAACAACATTAATTAGCAAAAACCTCGAACCACAAATTTACAAACTCAAAACGATTTAATATACATAACCTCGGAGAGGGGGAGTTCAAATACAACATTACTCCCGTAGGAGACTATCTAACCTAGGATAAAAACTGTAAATGAGCACCACCTCTCAGACTCCACCTGGCGCCGCCGCACCGCCAACCAATTGCCCGGTAGGGGCCACGGAAGAAGAACTGACGCCTGCACCTGCAAAACGCAGCCCGGGTAGGAGTGAGCACTAAGCTCAGTAGGGATCTACACTACGACACATAGAAGGAAGAGGGAAACGCAACAGTGTCGCCCTTAAGTAGGATCTGGGTGTATACAGGAGTCCAATAACCCCACCGCATGTCCCTGAGGCCTAGGAGCAGCACTCAATAACGGAAACAACACTGGCGACACACAAGCTGAGTAGGCAACTTCACTACTCGCCGGGTCAGCACAGTAGGACACCGGCTACACCTCAGCATCCGACTCAAGGCTGACACGACCTCTACAATCATCAAGCAACCAGTGTACCAGTCATCTAAGCCTATCATCGAATCGACTGGACACTACAATTCAAACCGGGTCCAAACAACCCAACCCCCGTCCTAGGGCTAAGTCCGAGCTTCCAGCCTCGGGACGGCGACCCAAAGATCACCCACGCCCTAACCAATGCAACTAATGCACATGTCAACGATGCATGCAATGACATACACAAATAAGAAGCAAAGCACGCAACAGTATATCAAACATCATATAAGTCTACTGGATCGCTGCAGCGGTACTACCAACCGCTGCCAGCCGATCCGCAGCGGGTCCCGACATTGCGACGGTACCGCGATCGTCAACCGCGGACTCCTGCAACGGGAATCAACCCCGAAAACCGCTGATGAACAGTACACAATATAATATTATATTTCAAAATATAATATTATATTCAAACACCCAAAACCACTACTTAGGGGCTAATTGATCCCGTCGATCCGACGTCCAAACGACGTCGGATTCAAGATCCAACTTAGCCACCAGTAGGTGTATATACCAGGATCATCATGTCCAAAAAAACATAATCATCCAACGGTTGGATTAACGGGAAATACAAATCAAAACCGCTAATCAACTCACTTACCAATTTAATTGCTGCAACGCAGCCCTCCAGCAAACAATTCATAACAAGTCGTACATAAATCGGAAAAATACGAAATAAGATGGAATGGAAAGCTAACGAAGAGATCTACCACTCTTATGTTTATCAAAAGCCAAGATCATGTACTCGCCGGCCGGAAAACTCGCCGTAAGCCGGCTGTTTCTCAAGAACAGCAGAAAACTAAAAATCCGAGACTAATCTTGCATAAAACCTACTCAAATCTCAACTAATTAACATGAAACTTAAATCAGTAAAGGAATCCAACAAAGCAAGGATCAACAAGATCCAACGGCTAGATCTAAAGAAAACCCGAAAAGAACAATCCGTAGGTATAACCCTACCTAGCTGCACTTTCCTCGGCTGATTCCCCGCGATTTGATCACCAACAAGCCTCCAAACCACTTCAGGGATCTTCCTCTCGTTGTCACGAATCCAACGAACCAAAGAACACCCAATTTGATGGTCGGAGGAGGGAGAACGGAAGAGGGGAAGGTGGCTGCCGGAAAAACAGGGGAAGAGCATAGCTTCGGGGGAGAAGAGAAGAGAAGAAGAAGAAAGGAGGAGAAGGAGGAAGAGAGGGGAAGAAAAAGGAGGGAAAAGGGGAGGGGACAGCCGGGAAAGAGGGGGAAAAGTGAGGGGAGGGGAGGGAAAGTCCCCCCCCCCCCAGCCACCGATGCGATTCCGATCGGTCGCTCCAAGGAGCGATCAATCGCTCTCGCCCCAGATCAAAACCCACTGACTCGCTCACGAGTCCGATCGATCGTTCCAAGGAGCGATCGATCGCTCAAGGGTCGTCAGCTGCCCAACGGTAAGCTTTCGCGCGCCCGACCTGGGATCTTCCGATCCCGGGTCCACCTAGCCATTCTAAACAAACACTAACACATACAAGGGCAGTGTGTGCACACGCGGGTGTGAAACAAACCAACAAGGCGCAATTTACCAAATTGCTCTTGCGGTCTACAACGAGCCACAGGGGTAGAGGGGCAGGTCCTCACACCCATAACCCCTGTCAACTCCCCACGGGATCCTACTCTTCTCAACCGAGCACGCTGGGAACATCAACCAACACGCTGGGAGGAAAAGGACCAGAACCAGTAGGATCACCATTACCCAGCAGGAAACCACTGCCTGGGGACCGTGTCAGGTACGTCGACATCCATCCTTAGCACTTGGCCTTGGAAGACAACACGACCTCTAAACCTCAAACACTGATTCAAGCCAACTATCGCAATCCTCAATCACAAGAGATTCAAATGATACAAGATCACACCCTATTCCTGACTACCCAGCCACGGCCCTAAGGCTAGATCCGAGCTACCCGAGAGCCTCGGATCGGCGACCCAAACCATCGCCCGCCTAACCTCAAATGCCTCTAATGCACACAATGCATGGGCCTAGGCAAACATCAACCCTAGATGTCTCTACATGTCACATCAGCAGTTATAAGTTCAACAAATATACAATAGCCCTCGGCACTCGCCGGCAAGAGGCTAAGGTTCCACAATTCCTCATTAGCTAGCACTCACAGCTAGCTAATGGCTAATCAATCAACTAAGCACTTAACTACAATCAAACATGTATTAAATGCAAGTAGAACCATAGGTTTGTCCAAAAAGGAAACTTACTCTAATCAATCCTCAAACCTGATGGAAATCCTTTGAAAACGTCATGAAATCCACCTACATACTCCCCAACATATTTAGATACTAAACACCCATCAAAACCATCCAAGAAATACTAGAAAACCAAGTCCAAAGGGTCGCGGACGATGTCACGATCGATCCGAGGATCGACCGTGAGGCCACGGACGATGCCACGGTCGATCCGGCGGTCGACCGTGAGACCCATGTGAAGAAAACCAAGGGCGACGGTCGATCCACCCATCGACCCTGAGAAGCCCAAAACCAAATAGCGCATGACGGTCGATGCGACGGTCGATCCGACGGTCGATCGTCAGGTAAGAGGCAAAAAGGGAAGATCCCGCGGTCGATCCGTGCATCGACCCTGGGAAGCTAAAATCCCAATAGAGCCCGACGGTCGATCCGACGGTCGACCGCCAGGCCCAGGAAGCGTAAAACAACACTCAACGGTCGATGCACCGATCGACCGTCGAGCCCTTGGCACAGTTCATCAGAACAGTGCCGAAAATCCATTTCCTTGGATTTCAAGGATCAAATCAAGTTGAAATAAGATGAGATTTTGCGAGCAATCGTATTTAGCAATGAGGAAGCTAATGGAATGAAGAAATCCAGCTTTTGACGGTTAAATCTCCTATCTAGGTCCAAATGGACAAAGATCGACAAAACGGCGATAATACGGAAACCAACCGTTAGAATACGGAAAAAGCAAGGTAAGAATACTTCAAATCCTTCATACTACATGCACAAAGAGTTACATAGCTTTCTAACATGTATTCCTTCAGCGAAAGAGCAATAATCCTATCCTAGGAGAACCCGATCCAAGGATCGAGGTAGAAACACCTACTTGAGCAAGTAGGGTAGCTCCTCCACGCGTCCCGCTGGTCAAGCCGCAAAGATCCGAGCTCCGAAGACCAAGTCTCCAAACCCTAGCTCAGCCGAAGGAGAGAGAGAGGAGAAAACGACAGGAGAAGAAGAGAAGGAAAGAGAAGAAAGAGACAGGCCTTATATAGAAATTCCAAATCTATCTCAGCCGTCCGATTCGATCTTTCCCGATCGAGCTCCGATCCTCCGATCGGATGCACCCTAGGGGTTCTAATCAAACACATACATCAATCAAAGTCAGTGTGTGAAACGCGGGTGTGAAACCGACCACCAAGGAGCATATTTACCAAAATGCCCCCAGGGTCCAAACCGCCACACGATCGCCCGATCGTGCCCGACGCGGAACCAAACCAACAGGAAACCGGCTCTTGATCCACGCGGTCGAGCCGGGTCAGAGGGACGGGCCCTCGCACACGGCCTCCCTCAAGCAAGCCCAGATTCGCCGTTGGGGGGGGGAGGGGGGGGAGAACAGAGCATCATCGCCCGTCGAAGACCATCGCCCGGCTTCGATCATCACCCATCGTTCGTGGCTCATCGACCATCGTCGTCCATCGTCCTTGGCTCATCGATCCATCGTCGTCCCTCGTCCGTGGCTCATCGACCATCGTAGCCTATAATCCATTCTCCATCTTTCATTATTTTATCGGCTTAAATATGCATTTCGTCACTGAAGTTTCGGACCAGTTTTTATTAGGTCCCTATACTTTAAAAATTCCTGATTGAATCCCTGGGATTATTAAACCGAGCTCAATGTCATCCTTCCGTTCACTCGCCGTCCGCCAACTAACGGCGGCTCGGCCCAAAACCGAACCGACGCTCAGGTGATGCAGGGGAAGCAGGGGAAGCCGGAGTACACTGACCACTTGACGCACAAGCTGAAGCACCACCCCAGCCAGATCGAAGCGGCGGCGATCATGGAGCGCATACTCGACGGCAGCTCTTACATGAAGATGGCGAAGAAGATCCACGAGCTCGACCCCCTGCAGAAGCCTAAGCAAGACCGCTACGCCCTCCGGACATCGCCGCCATCGGCAAGCTCATGTTCGCCCAGTTCTCCGAGCTCGTCAACGATTTCTACAACAATGGGCTGCCTTCGAATCTCTCCGGAGGGAGGAACCCGAGTTTGGACTATGGATTCAAGGGCGCGGAGATAGCCATGGCCTCTTAATGTTCGGAGCTCCAGTTCCTCGCCAATCCCGTGACCAACCACGTACAGAGCGTGGAGCAACACAACCAGGACGTGAACTCCCTGGGATTGATCTCTTCCAGGAAGACGGCGGAGGCTGTCGAGATCCTGAAGCTGATGTCCACGACCTTCTTGGTCGGGCTCTGCCAAGCTATCGACCTCCGGCATTTGGAGGAGAACATGAGGCACGCGGTGAAGAACACGGTGAGCCAAGTGGCCAAGAGAGTCCTGACCATGGGCGTCAACGGCGAGCTCCACCCATCCAGGTTCTGCGAGAAGGACCTTATCAAGGTGATCAACCGGGAGTACGTCTTCTCCTACATCGACGACCCGTGCAGCGCGACGTACCCATTGATGCAGAAGCTGAGGCAGGTCCTCGTCGAGCACGCGCTCGACAATGGCGAGAAGGAGAAGGAGGCGGTCCTCTATGTCGACCAATCCCCCAATAAACCGGGCCCCGCCGACCACGATGAACCTCGGGACCGTGCCGGCGGCGGGGAAGTCGTCGACGGCGATGAGTGGGTTGCAGCGGGGGGAGGAGAGGGGCGGGGTGTGGTGCCACGGGTGTGCGCGGGGGAGGAAAGAGTAGAGGAAGCGGGAGGAGGGACTGGTGGCGAAGATGAACCCGGAGGAGCCACGGACGAAGAGGAAGAACAGAGGAAGAACCACGGACGGCGAGGAGAGGGGGACGCCACGGCGCGGTCGGCGAAGGAACGGTGGGTCACCACCGCAGCTCAGCCGCGACCACCCACACGGCTAGGAATCCGCCGCTGCCGCCGCCCGAGAGGATGAGGTACCCATCTCCATCTGCTGGAACTACACGCGACCACCCACCATGCCGTTTGTCGCCACCCTGCGGCCCTTGACAACCTATCCAGTCATCCAAACAAGTTCTCATGCCACCACGACCTCATCCCTGCCGATCTTGCCCGCCGGTCAGCCGTCATCGCCGTCGATCGAGCCGGAGCTCTCTCATCATCGAGGCGGAGGAGTTTCCTGGCGGAGGAGATCTACTCGAGGTGGAGGAGATGGAAACAATGGGTTGGGAATGGCGAGATTTACATCGAGGTGGAGGAGAGCTTCGTCGCCACCCTCGCCGGGCATCGCGACGGGAAAGAGCTGAGACACGAAAGAGAAGAGGTCTCTCGTGGAGAAAAGAGACGGTCAACTATCAAAACATGTAAAAAAAAGTCAAAATTAATTCCAATTGATCTGATTGACCGGTTCGGATTAAGATTTGGCTGAGCCGCCGTTAGACCGATAGACGGTCAATGGACGGAAGGACTAAATTAAACCGGTTCATAAAAGCTTAGGGATTCAATTGAGAATTTTTAAAGTTCAGGGACTTGATAAAAACTTGTCCGAAACCTCAGGGACGAAACGCATATTTAAGCCTTATTTTATCTATCATTCTCCATTTTCCATGTCACTGCTCATAAATCATTTCCATCAACTCCATCATCAACCAAATAACTTCTTTGTACACTTCAACACCTATGATTCGATCATTCAAAGGAGTTGAACTAAACTATAATCTCTTGATTTTTGAATGTGAAAATAGATTTTGACTTTGACTACAGTCCCGGTCAACGGTCAAATTTCTGTTCTAACAGAGGAGATCAAAGGGGAGTGCTTGGGATTTGTTGGGGTTTGTGGGATGCGAGGGAAGAGCTTGCTGGTGGTGGAGGTCATCATTCTTCGATGGTGAGGATGGCGTTAATACATATAATTTCGACAAATATTAATCTCGACGCTAACTTATGATTAAAAATCTTTCGCCAAATATTGGATTAATGTGTTTCCCAATGTGTAGTCAAAGTCTTTAAGGCTCCGTTTGATATAGGGTTAAAAAAAATGAGGTTAAGAGGATAGGGTTAAATGGGGTTAAAAAAAGTAAAATTAAAAAATTGGGGTAAGAAAAAACAGAGAGAAATATAATAGGTGGAATAGTAATAACCCCATAATTATTATTTTACTATTTAGATAAAAAAATGAAGATAAGGGATCAAATGAGAGCTTACGGATACTGCCCATTAAACCAAAAATTTGAATTTCTTTTAATATGATTTTACCTGTAGTATATGAATTATGGTTAGATCACGCCCATTGGTGACCGGTCAGGTGCGTGATTGATAGGGTTACTAACTCTATTTGGATTAGGCGAGTAAAGTACTCTTAAATCTAATCCTCTATGAAAACAAGAAGTATATTAACAATTTGGCCCATGCTTTTATCACTGAAAGATGCCATGACCAATGTCATATTCCCTGTCATGGTGGACCTGTGTAGGGCTATATCTTCTATGGCAGAGGAATCTGCCCACATCCCTATGTTGTCACATACGCATGGACACGTAATCGAATCATCGCCGAACAAGGAGTTATGGTTTATATTGAGTCAATATGTGTTGGGCTTCATTAAGCATTATTTAGATGCACAATTGCAAAAGTGTTGTTGAGTTTGTTTTTCGTCTTCGATAAGAGGTGCTTGAGTTTTTGCTGAACAAGTGGCTAGATTTTTATAGTCATGCAATAAATACTGTTCTAGGCTTCACTGTGCATTATTTAGTTTTTTTTTAATGAATTGAGCCCGAGGCTAGAGGTTATTTAGAGCATCCTAGCCAGGGAACTACTCCCTATCCCGCTGCCATTCAAAACCAGTGCAATTAACTCTGAACAATCTAGCCACTCTATCTGTCAATACATTACAGGATCTTGGAACAAATAAAAACATGACCAAATTCAAAGCCAAAAAAAGCTTCCAAATCTGCTTCGCCGAGTGCTCCATCTCTCTGGGCCAAATTTTACTGCCATTAACTACTTCAATCACATTCAGGGCATCAGATTCAATAACTAACTTCTGCCTATTCCTTTTACGTGCAAGGCACGTGACCCCATTTGACCGGTTTTGCCCTGTTAAGCCCTTCGCGTCGCAAAACCTGTTCACCTCGCGAGTATGATGGTTGCCACGTACCACTCGGGGAGATTTATCTAGGGTTCTATCGCCCTAATCGCCGGAGTGAATCCGACCTCCACCACCGCTTCTTCGCCGGAGAGTCATCGTCGTTGACAAGACTAGCATAGGTTAGGTAAGTTTCCCCTCCTTTTGCCCTCTATTACGGGTTTTTTTATCACCTCCTTATCCCGAGTTTAGCCCGCCTCCTCCCAAAGGAGGTAGATCCATGGATGACCTACATTTGCTGACTTTGAATGATGAGCACCTACCAACTATGTTTACATATGTTTATAGTGGTCCCAGTGATGTTTACATATCGTTCGTGTTATTTAATCTTGTTAAATAACCTAAATTTGCTGACTTTGAATTTTTATATTGGTTTCAGTGATGTTTACATATGTTTATAGTGGTCCCAGTGATGTTTACATATGTTTACAGTGGTCCCAGTGATGTTTACATATGTTTCATGTTATTTAATTTTCTTAAATAACCTAGATTTGCCGATTTTTGATGATGGACTTATTATGGACCACTTGCTCCATGTAAAGTTGTGGTCCCGATGATGTTTTTTTCCTTTCATGGTATACTTTAAACTCACATGATGATGTGCACATTGTTTAATTAGTCCACTAAGCTCGATGCCAATGTTATTTAGTGATTAATTGCATGTGCTCCAATGTTATTTAGTCATCCTGCATGTGCTCCATGTCATGTCCTCTATTGAATTGCTTACACACAATTTGTTCCATGTAGGATGGAACTCACACTCAATTTACACCATGGGGGACATTTCCAACAAAGTCTTTTAGGCTTTGATCGTCGTGTAATCGTTCCATGTAAAGTTGTGGTCCCAGTGATGTTTTTTTTCCTTTCATGGTTTACTTTAAACTCACATGATGATGTGCACATTGTTTAATTAGTCCACTAAGCTCGATGCCAATGTTATTTAGTGATTAATTGCATGTGCTCCAATGTTATTTAGTCATCGTAGATGTGCTCCATGTCATGTCCTCTATTGAATTGCTTACACACAATTTGTTCCATGGAGGATGGACTTCACACTCAATTTACACCATGGGGGACATTTCCAACAAAGTCTTTTAGGCTCTTCACTAGTCTATGTGGGAGGTAAAGTGGATTACTTTGACCACTGTGATCCTTACACTATGGGGTACATGGATATGGAAGACATGGTGGAGAAATTAAATTACCCTAGTTTTAAGAAGTTGTGGTATTTGATCCCAAATGCTGAGCTCACAAAAGATTAGGGGTGGCAATCCGGGTCGTGACCCGCGAACCCGACCCGAAATAAACGGGTTCGGGTCCTAAACGGGTCAACCCGTTTATGACCCATGAATAAATGGGTCGGGTCGGGTTGACCCGAGGGTTAGACGGGTCAACCCGTCTAATTTAAGCTCCATGTAACCCTTTCTCTCCCCTCACGATCTCAAGCTCTCATGCCTCAGCCCCCCGCTGACGTGATCCTCCCTCCCCTGATCTCATCGCACTCCTCGCGCTCCAAACCCATCCGTCGTTGGCTCCATCCTCCGATGGCCCTTCGACCTCGACTCCCTCTGTAGCAGTGCCAACCTCACCACCACATGCGTGAACGGCACCGTCGTCCTCATCGACGATCAAAGCCCAAGCATGTGCTACAACCTCCTCCAACCCCTCGCAGATCAACACCACCACCTACTCCCGCTGCACCATTCAGCTCGTCGATGCCTCCCTTGCCAGCTGCGGCTAGGTCCCGTCATACCCGACCCAATGGCCAGGTCCCCCCGGTCGTGATCTCAACGCCCCCCCTATCGCGATCTCCCCTCCGATCTCATTTCCCCTCCGCCCCCCCGTCACGATCCCCTCCGATCTCATCTCCCCCCCTGTCGCGATCTCCCCTCCCGATCTCATCCCCCATTGTCGCGATCTCAACCCCCATTGTCGCGATCTCATCGCACTCCTCGCGCTCCAAACCCATCCGTCGTTGGCTCCATCCTCCGATGGCCCTTCGACCTCGACTCCCTCTGTAGCAGCGCCAACCTCACCACCACATGCGTGAACGGCACCGTCGTCCTCATCGACGATCAAAGCCCAAGCATGTGCTACAACCTCCTCCAGCCCCTCGCAGATCAACACCACCACCTACTCCCGCTGCACCATTCAGCTCGTCGATGCCTCCCTTGCCAGCTGCGGCTAGGTCCCGTCATACCCGACCCAATGGCCAGGTCCCCCCGGTCGTGATCTCAACGCCCCCCCTATCGCGATCTCCCCTCCGATCTCATTTCCCCTCCGCCGCCCCCCCCCCCCCCCCCCCCCCCGTCACGATCCCCTCCGATCTCATCTCCCCCCCTGTCGCGATCTCCCCTCCCGATCTCATCCCCCATTGTCGCGATCTCAACCCCCCCCCCTCGTGATCTCCCGCGATCTCATATCCCCTTGTCGCGATCTCATCTCCCCCCTTGTCGCGATCTCCCCTCGCAGTCTCATCTCCCTCTGTCAGCGACGGCTGGGGTCTTGGGAGGAGTAGTGCAAGGAGGCCGGACGGAGGTGCCAAATCTGGGTGATGAGAACTTGATGGCACTTGAAAAGTGTCGCGGCTTAACAAGTCTGACCAAAATTACAAATTTATAATCACACTACTAACTAACTACTTTAGTAGTAGCTAGCAGTGAGTCCGAGTCGAATCCACAGGGAATGAGTAGGAAAATAATTAAACTACTAAACTCAATCTAAGTATTCCTACCAATAAGTTGAGAAAGATTAAGAATTGAAATTAAACTAACTTTATACTAAAGGATTGATAAATATGAGAAAAAAGGTACCAGAGAATTCTTAATCAATAACTAGGATTCTACCAGGTCTTCCTAGGATTAGAACGAACTAACCAAACTGAATGGTTTTTCTAATGGTTGATAGGCGAATAGGTAGTTATCTCTATCACTCAACAACTTCCGGTTAGGATCCCTTGTCACTGAGAGCAATTTTCTAAAAGCCAGTGACCTAATGATTAGTTATGATCACCACTAATGAATACTCTGATCATGATGAATTCATCGTAAGAAAATAGTATAATATGGATTTAGATGTAAGATCAAGATGGTTCTAGCACCTTGAGGTCACCAAATAGAATGTCTCAAGGATTAGCAGTTACCCTAGTGGTTCTAGCACTATCATAGTAGCTCTAGCACTACGAAATCCTTAATCTTGAACTAAGATGAACAACGGATTAAGAGTTGGTCATAATGGTTCTAGCATTACGTGTAATGGTTCTAGCATCACAAGACTCTTAATCTCGAGAAGAAAATCCTCACATCCATGGTTCTAGAATAGATGTTTTGATGAGAATCTCTAATCTCAAGCCCTAACATGCTCAAGACCTAGATCTAGGCATAAAGGAACAAATCATTCATACACTAATAATAAAATCACACCAAGTTCATAAAGAAATTAAGATCAATATGTATAAAGCATTCAAATAGGTATACAAGCCCTAAATAGAAACCCTAGTCACATCATAAGAATCTGATGGTAAAAAATTTAGCTACTCATGTCACGCCCCGACCCAGAAAACCCATCCAGATCGAGGCGTGAGCCATCTAAACCTCTTTACATTATCAATAGGTGCACAAGTATATAATTTCTACGAATTTGAACAATTTGATCCTCCAGTTCATAAATTTTTTTTGACAAAATCACCTTTATAATTATAGCACAAGAAATCTGTATATTTTATAACTTTACAACTTCAACATCATTACATTCATCAATACCTATATTTAAGAAAATTACAACATTTCTCAATACAACTGAATTAATACTCATACAATTATGTTATAGGATACATCAGATTATATATCAATTTGTACATCATTGATTAAAACTGTAAATTAATTGTAGAAAAACTCCTCGAAGCTCCATGTACTCGATCACCTCGAAATATCACGCCATCTTCTAGAATAACACATGAAAGAAGGAACTGCATCGACCTGCATCGCCGATGCAGCCCAGGTAGGGTGAGCAACAATGTCCAGTAGGGTTCTACTCTACGACACACTCAATGAAGGGGAAAACACAACAGTATTGTGAGGGCCCGTCCCTCTGACTTGGCTCGACCACGTGGGTCGAGGGCCATTTTCCTGTTGATTTGGTTCCACGTTGGGTACGATCGGACGATCGTATGGCGGTTTTGACCCCATGGGCATTTTGGTAAATATGCCCCCTGGTGGTCAGTTTCACACCCGCGTTACACACACGGTCTTGGATTGATGTATGTGTTTGATTAGAACCTTAAGGGCGCGTTCGATCGGAAGATCGGAGCTCGATCGGGAAAGATCGAATTGGACGGCCGAGATTGGTTCAGATCTCTATATATAGCCTGTCTCTTTCTCTCTCTTTTCTTTCTTCTTCCCTATCGTTGTCTCTCTCTCTCTCCAACCAGTTGAGTTAGGGCTTGGAGGCACGAGCTTCGAGGAGTGGATCTTGGCGGTTTAACTGGTTGGACGCGTGGAGGAGCTGCCTTACTTGATCAACTAGGTGTTTCTACCTCGATCTTATGATCGGGTTCTCCTACGATAGGTTTATTATGTTTTCGCTGTAGGAATGCTTGATAGAATGTTGTGTAGCTTATTGCTTGTGTAGTATAGATTGCCTCAAAGTATTCCTATCAGTTGTTTTCCGTATTTTATCGGACGATTCCCGTATTATCGTCATTTTGTCGGTTTTTGGCCATTTTGACCTAGATTAGAGATTTAACCATCAAAATTATGTTTTCATTTATCATGCATGCATGTAAAGTTTCATTAATTTCCAACAAGATTTGATCATTCAAATCCAAGAAATTGAATTTCCGGCATTGTTATGAGTAACTGTGCATAAAGCCCGACGGTCGATCGGCGGATCGACCGTAAAGCATGGATATGCTTCTTTCTGGCCTGACGATCGACCGTCGGATCGACCGTTGTATCGACCGTCAGGCTCTGTCGCATTTTTGGTCTCCCACGGTCGATGAACCGATCAACCGCGGGCTCCCTCTCTTTTCCATTCCGCCTCACGGTCGACCGTCCGATCGACCGTCGCATCGTCCGTGAGGCTCTGTCTCGTTTTGGGCCTCCCACGGTCGATGTACCGATCGACCGTCACCCTTATGTTTTTCCCTCGTTTGGCCCCACGGTCGATCGTCGGATCGACCGTGACATCGACCGTGACATCGACCGTGAGTCAATGAGGTGTGTTTTCTGGTTTCCTTTGATTGGTTTTCATCCTTGATGGATATCCAATCATGTTAGGAAGTATACACGTTGTTTTCATGAGATATTAATGGATGTTGTGGCATATAGAGACATCTAGGATATATGTTGGCATATGTTCATGCACTGTATGCATTAGAGGCATATCAGGTTAGGCCGGCGATGGGTTGATCGCCGATCCGAGGCTCTCGGGTAGCTCAGATCTAACCTTAGGACCGCGGCTGGGTAGTGAGGATTAGGACGTGATTGTATAATTGGAATCTTAAGTTATCGAGGATGTGTTATAGTGGGATATTGATAATGCATGAAAAGTACACAAATCACCCTTGTAACGAGGTCATGTTAGTCACCGAGCATTGCTATTTTGATAGTTTATGATATATTTCAGGTATAAGAGTCTTCAATGAAGATTAGATCAAGTTCGGTGCTAAAACGAGGCTATTTTAACAATTCTGTTGAAGCCAGATCGATCCGAGAGGCAAAGAAGATCGATCTGATCATTTTCAGCAAGAAGCAGTCCAAGTGAAGACATCCAGATCGATCTTATACAAAGAAGATCGATCTACTTTTGTCACAGAGAGTTAACAGAGAGCTCTTATACAAGAAGATCGATTCTCTTCAAAGGAGATCGATCTGAACCTGGAAGCGCAAGTCATCCATGCAAAGAAGATCGATCCGTTTTTCCAAGGAGATTGATCTTGGTCGGGCAAAATCCAGATCCTGAGTTCATGGAAAAATAAAGGGCTTGATATTTAATCCGAGTTAGGGTTTTACAAAAGCCTATAAATAGACCTTGTTTGAGGGATTTGAGGCAGCCTTCGATGGCCGAATTTTCTTCATCTCTTAGGGTTTCTCTTAGTTTCTTTTCCACAAATTAGGTAAGATATTTGGTGAAAGATGCATGGGTGGAGCGCGGCGACAACCTTCATCGACGGATCTCCTTCCTAAGATGAGTAACTAATATCTATTCGAGGGATTTCTATGATGTATTAGAGAATCTATCTAGGGATTCCTATGGATTGAAGCATGTATTCTTTTGATGGTTTTTAATGGATTAATCTTTTATAGGTATATCTTTTTGGTGTCGATTTATATGGTAGATGAATGATTTCTTCTATTGTGCCCTAGATCTAGGTCTTGTGCATGTTAGAGGCTAGAATTGGGATCGTTTCATAATGCTTTAATGCTAAAATCATGTTTGATCTATGTTTATGAATCCTAAACCCTATATTAAGATTATAGGAGTGCTAGAACCACTACCTTGGTGCTAGAACCACTGAGACCTATATTCTTAACTTATCATTCGTTACTTATTATTATTGATGTGGCAACCTCAAAGTGCTAGAACCAATTTAATTTATTCACCAAATATCCATTCGTTGACGTTAGTCATTCCGATGAAGACTTCTTACGAATCTTTGTTGAGCGGTAGGGGTTCTAGCCATTCACCTATTGACTAGTTAAAACCATTAACGCCTTTTGAATTGCTTTTATCCTAGTAAGACCTAGTTAGTTCTTTATTACGGATTAAAAACCTCTTGGCCGTTTATCCTATTATTATTCAGTTTAGTTTAATATGAGTTAAGAGTAGTTTAAACCCAAAAATCATTCTCTTTATCAATCTTTTGATTTAGAATTATACGAGGTAATTATACTTAACACTTCTTTTCCCTGTGAATTCGACTTGGACTCATTGCTATCTACCCATAAAGTAGTTAGTTAGTGATTCGGATTATAAATTTCTAATTTTGACGTACTTATTAAGACTACGACACTTTTCAAGGCGTGTCAAAATTTTGACGCCGTTGCCGGGGAATAGAATGGTAGTTAAGTTAATTACTTAGTGTAGTTTTATTTCAATTAGTTATTTTCCTGTGCTTATTATATTAAAAAATTTTATTTTTTTAAAAAAAATTAAAAAAGAAAGAAAGAAAGAAAGTGATTTGTGCTTACATTGCCTATTTTTCTGTTGCTAGCTAGGAGATGCTGACGCAAGGAGAATCGATGATCTACGGTCGATGACGGACATCTCGTGCTTGGACCAACCCCTTGTAACGTATTTCTAACTTTTTGCTTGGTCCTTGTTTAATTAATTATTTATACATGGCCGATAATAATATGTCACCGGGTGCCACATTGAACAATTGCATTCTATCATCTAGTTATACACCCGCTTATGTTAACGATACATATGATTTCTCAAACCCGGCTTCTAATTCTCATTCATACACATATGATCCGGATTTGAGTGATCATCCATACCATGATTGGCAATTCCAAGGTTACTATCCTCCCAATGTTCAACTACAAGATATGAGTCTACCAGACCAATACTTTACACCTAATTTTGAACCGTCTTATCTTTCTCAAACCCAATACTCACCACCCCAACATTGGTATGAGCCATCCCTTCCCCTTGCACCACAACCACAAATTGATCCAGCTGTAATGGAAAGGTTTTTTAAAGCTTTAGAGACTTTTGAGGCACTAACACCAATCCTACATTCTCATTTACAATTATTAGCCAATATGGAAGCCTGAATTGGACAACTAGCTTCTTTGATGGATTCTTATTATGATGAGGTTGATGGTTGTGTGAATGAGTTAGTGCCTCATAATGTTGATGATAATGCTTATGATGCTCATCTTACCAATGTTTATGATACATGCAACGATGAGATTCCTTTTGAGTTATTACCGGTTCGTGATACTTTAGATGATAATACGCCTGGTGATGTGAGTGAATCGGTGCCTCCGGTGTTTTATGAGGACGATATTGATGAATGCATGAATGATTTGATACCTCCCATGGGTCATGATGATGTTATTATCTCGGTTCATGAAGCTTTTTATGAGGCCGTACCTAATTTCGATACATATCTTGATGAAGTTTCATGTAAAACTCACATGTCGGTCTTTGATGTGCTGGATGATTTCTGTGATGACTTGGATGATCCTTGTGAGACCTCATTTAGGAAACCTCACTTTGAGCCTTTACCCTTCACTTCATCTACACTTGTTGAACATTGTGAGGAGATGGACCTTGTTATTCCACTTTTCTTAAGCCATGCTAAATTTATTGTAATTTCATCAAAGACTCTTGCAAGACTCCCCATTTTTGTACTTTGTTTGCTAAGGACCTTCTCTTTTTCTTTGATGAAGCATGTTTGCATGACTTTACTCGTATTCGGACCATGTATTTCTATACTTTAAACCAACGGCCACCAAAAGTCGGGCTCATGACGGCTCTTTGTGAAAAATCACATGGATTGAAGGATGGCGAGTGGCGAGTGCATAAACTTTTCTATGGATTGTTTGTCAAGGGCCCCCCTTTCTTCTTTGATAAATCGTGTTTGCACGTCTTCTCTATGCTTCAATCCATGTATTTCTTCACCTTGAACCATCGGCCACCTAAATTCGGTTTTGATCTATATAGCATAGCGTCGGGCTAGTGACGATAAATCGAGCGCTTCTTGGGAGGCAACCCAGTACTTTTTCCTTAATTTTTTATGATTTTTTTCCCATTTGTTTTCATTTTTTTTTTCCTGGAATTTCCTTATTTTTCCCGAGTTTTTCTCTCTCCTTCTCGTCGCGGCTCACCAGCGAGCCATGGACTCGTCGTCCCGGCTCGTCCCCGAGCCGTCACTACCCACCGCCCATAGCCATCTCTCCGGCCATCCCCGTCCCTCCAAACCAACACCTACATCACTGCCATCTTCTGGGTAGAGGAGATCGATCTTTTTGCTAAGGAGATCGATCTTCCTTGAAAGGAGATCAATCTCTTTGTGCCAGAAAGTCCTGGCGGTAACTCTTGTGAGGACGGTCGCCGTTAGCCATCGCTCTCCCCTGTTAGAGGAAGAGAGGACTTTCCCTCCTCTCCTCCCCCTTTTCCCCTCCTTCCTCGGCTTTCCCCCTCCCTTTTCCTTCCTCTGCTTCCCCTTCCGTTCATCTTTTCTCGACGCGTACTTCCCTCAGAGTGCACGTCAGGCCTTGGTTCGGGAGTACCTCAGCATCTCCCAGGATACGCAGTCAGTGGCGCAGTATGCAGCGAGGTTCACCAGGCTCGTCAGGTTCGTCGGTCCAGTGGCGAGTGACCCTCTTGCCAGAGCGCGGCAGTTTCAGTGGGGGCTATGGCCCGAGATCAGGCTTCTGATGGTGGCGCGGTATGCTGACGCTCTCAGGGAGGTGGTGAACTGTGCCTTGTTAGTGGAGGCCGTACTGCTGGAGGCAGGGCCTGTCGCGCTCCGGCCCAGAAAACCCATCCGAACCGGGACACCTGGGGGGGGGGGGGTTCCTACATCTACTAACAACAACTGACGGAAACAGTTACATAAGAAACAGAGAGCGGAAGTAAATCTAACGACTACTATTATTACAAAACTGTACATACAACAGAGTTACAACAACTTTACATATATCAGTACTCAAGTACAAAAGACATTATAAACCTCAAAAAGTTACATCGTCAGTAGTCTCCTGAAAAGCACATCAGAAACCATCCTGGCCCTCAAACATGTCCTGACGTCGACGCGCCACCGCAGGACGAGCAACTGGGGCCCACCGAAGGAGAGCTGGTACCTGCACCTGCAAACGCCGCCCGGGTAGGAGTGAGCACTAAGTTCAGTAGGGTTCTACTATACGACGCACACAAGGAAGGGGAAACTGCAACTGAACTAACTTTGTACTAAGTACTGAGGCCTGTCAAGGACCCCATAAATCCTGTCAATAACCCGAAGGGTAACTGTCCAAAATACGTCCTCCGATAGCTACTGTTCAGGGGTGGACTTCCTCCGACAGTCCCTGACACAGGGTGGACAATGACGATACCAGTAGGGCACCCCTCTTCAAGCGGGATCTCCACACTTGGCGGAACAACCGTGGTTATGACAACCATCTCTCAGCACTGAAAGCAACAAAGCAACACGACCTCTAAACCCCAAATCAAAAGCTAAGGTTTGCCAGGGAGCCCATAAATCCCATCGTTACCCCCAGGGTTCCTGTCCATGTAACCCTCTCCCGTCACAAGCAGGGAGAACCTCAGCACATGTAGGACACCCTTACCCATGCTGGATACCAAGCATGACGACACAAGTCGAGGTAACGACATCCACCTCTTAGCAATTGATACAGTAGTATTAGGGACAAACCCCAAACAACAGACTACCAGTGATACAGTCAAGCCCTAGGCCTCTAAAGCATAAGAGAGCTAGGCAAAAACAACAGTATAAACAGGCATCAAACAAGGGCACACCTTCGACCCATTTATACTAAACATTCCCGAGGGTCATGACTCTCTCGGTTAACCACAAAGCAATAACAAACAGCAGTTTATAGCAATATCACTAAACATGCCATTTAAAAAGGTAAACAAACCATCATGGCAAGCCCCGCGGGCAAAACCGCAAACATACGAAGCCCCGCGGGCAAAACAGCCTCAAAAACACGTTCTGGTGCATGTTGGATCGATCCAACATCCATGGATCGATCCAACTTGTCCTTGGATCGATCCGAATCGGAAAAACCAAGAAAACCATTATCTGTTACCCTCAAACACTGTTCCTGGGAAACACTGTATCAATCCAACATCCATGGATCGATCCAACTCCTACCAGTGAACAGAATAACTTGAGTGCAACTTGGATCGATCCAATATCCATGGATCGATCCCAACCGGCCCTCCGGCCAACTTTCGACGGCGATCATGGCCGGAAAATCAAACCAAACTTCACCAAACTTGGTGAGTTGGTAGAACGAAGCTACTCATGGCTTCAAAACCGGAAACCATCACTTATACATGGAGATCTACTCAAAACAAACCCGAATTCGACGAAAACGATGAAGAACACGAGAAAACCCAACCAAATCCGTAGGTAGAAACCCTACCTCGACAATAGCTACTTCAATCCACGAAGCCAAGCCTTGAATCTTCCTAAATGCTCTCAAGATTTCGTCGGATTTGAGCCCAATCGCAGCGGAATCGGAAAAAAGAGAAAGAAGCACCGCGTCCGTTCTTATATGGACGCTCCAGTTCAAGTGGGATCGATCCAAACTCCACCTTGGATCGATCCGAACTCCACTGGTGGCCAACACTCCCTAGTGCATCCTGGATCGATCCAAAGTGGAGTTTGGATCGATCCAACCTGCACAGGGAGTCAGAATTGAGCCAAACTCAAGACCAATTTCAGATCTTTCGACCCCGGGTCCACCTAACCTTTCTAATCAAACACATACACAATCAAGCTCAGTGTGTGCACGCGCGGGTGTGAAACAAACCGACAATATGTAATTTACCAAATTGCCCTCGTGGTCAGTAACGAGCTACAGGAATAGAGGGACAGATCCTCACATGGTCTAGGGCAATTCAGCCAGTGTTCCCCTCGAGTTCAGGGCGCACCGGCCAGCCGCAGGAGGCTTAGGGCGGAGTAGGACCGTGGCGGGGGGAGGCCCGTCCACGACGCCATCAGCCCTATCAGCGCCAGCCAGAGGACGTCGGCGGAGACAGTCCAGAGGCAGAGGAGGGGGCGAATGACGAGGATGATCCTGAGAAGCAGTTCTCAGGGGATGAGCAGCAGGAGCAGTCAGTCGGTGAGTATGACGAGGACCAGCCCCTCTAGGAGGTAGGTAGGCATGGGGCCGTGTTCGTGCTATCAGTGTGGCCAGCCGGGGCACTATCGTTGAGAGTGCACGACGTTGCGAGGCAGAGGTCATGGCATTAGCAGTGGAGGCCAGTAGAGGCGGCCGGTTTACCATCAGCATCAGCGTTGCATCAGCAGGTACCCCTTTACCGCTTTGTAGTATCCTGTTAGGCGTTGTTTTCGTTTCCGAGCCCTACCCTTATCGAATCTCGGGACGAGATTTCCTTTAAGGGTAATAGGATGTGAGGATCTGTCCCTCTACTCCTGGGTCGACCGGCTGGGTCGGACCCGTGGCTCGTTTGATTGTTTTGCGTCGAGCTCGCGATCCGGTGGATTGTTTTGTTTTTTGGACAGCAAGGGCAATTTGATAAATTGCGCCTTGTTGGTTTGTTCCACACCCGCGTGTGCACACACAGCCTCTGGTTGATAATTGTGTTTGACTAGATCCGTTTAAGAGGTTTTTGACCAGTGAATTGATCCAAACTAGTGTTGGATTGATCCAGCTAGGTCTTGGATCGATCCCTCTTGGCCTTGGATCGATCCGGGTACTGTAGCAGGTCGGTGTTCCTTGCGAGGACGGCCGCCGTGGCTGTCGCTCTCCGCTGTCAGGGGTGAGAGGACTTTCTCTCCTTCCTTTCCCCTTTTCCCCTCCTTTCCCAGCCTTCTCCTGCCTTTTCTTCCTCTTTCCTTCTTCTCCTTCTCCTTCTTCCTTCTTCTTTCTTTTTCCCGTGAGCTCTGTTTCTTCCTCGGTTTTCCGGCAGCTCCTTCTTCTCCACCGTTCTCTCTCCTCCGGCTACCGTTTTGAGTGTTTGAAGGCTCATTAGAACCGTGGCGGCGTGAGGAAGATCCCTGGTGTGGTTTGGAGCTGGGTTGGTGACTTGTTTGTGGGGAATCAACCAAGGATGGCATTTCCGGTAGGTTTTCTACCTACGAGTGATGTTTAATGGGTTTCTCTTAATCTAGCCGGTAGAGCTTGTAGTTCTTTGTGTTGTTGGCTTCCTTTTGCTTAGTATAATTTCTGTTATAAGTTTCATAAGCTTTGGTTGAGATTTTAGTAGGATTTAAGCATGTTTAATCTCGGATTTTTCGGTTTCTGCTGTTCTTGAAAAACATCCGGTTTGCGGCGAGTTTTTTGATCCGTACATGCATGTTCTGGGGTTGTGATGAACATAAGAGTGGTAGATCTTTGAATCTATTTTCAAACCCAACTGATTTCATAATTTTCTGATTTTCTTACGATGTTTTATGAATTTATTACTGGAGGGCTACGTTGCAGCAAGTAATTGGTAAGTTAGTTGGAGTAGCTGTTTTGATTAGTATTTCCCGTTAATCTAGCCGTTGGATGGTTCTGGATTTTGGATATGGTGATCCCGGCATGTTGGTCTACTGGATTCTAAGTTGGATATCGAATCCGACATCGTTTGGATGTCGGATGGACGGGTCAATTAGCTCTAGGTAGAGAATGTTTTGGTGTTTTAAATATAATATTATATGATCGGATTATAATATTATATTTTACTGTTCATCAGCGTTTTCGGGGTTGCTTCCCGTTGCAGGAGTCCGCGGTTGACGGTCGTGGTACCGTCGTAATGCCGGGACCCGCTGCGGATTGGCTGGCAGCGGTTGGTAGTACCGATGCAGCGATCCGGTTGACTTGCATGCATTGTTGATTGTGCATTAGTTGCATGGTTAGGGCATGGGCGATCTATGGGTCGCCGTCCCGAGACTGGGTAGCGAGGTCTAAGGCTTGACTGTAACACTGATAATCTGATGATTGAGGTTTGTCCCTAGTACTTCAGTATCAATTGCTAAGAGGTGGATGTCGTTACCCCGACATGTGTCGTCATGCTTGGTATCCAGCATGGGAAAGGGTGTTCTACATGTGTTGAGGTTCTCCTTGTTTGTGGAGGGAGAGGGTTATTACCCCGACATGTGTCGTCATGCTTGGTATCCAGCATGGGAAAGGGTGTTCTACATGTGCTGAGGTTCTCCTTGTTTGTGGAGGGAGAGGGTTACATGGACAGGAACCTTGGGGGTATCGATGGGATTTATGGGCTCCCTAGCATGACTTAGCTTTTGATTTGGAGTTTAGAGGTCGTGTTGGCTATGTTGCTTTGAGTGCTGAGAGATGGTTGTCATAATCTCGGTTGTTCCGCCAAGTGTGGAGATCCCGCTTGGAGAGGGGTGTACTACTGGTATCCTCATGTCCACCCTGTGTCAGGGATTGTCGGAGGTGATCCATCCTTGAACAGTGGTTGTCGGAGGGACAAACTTTGGACATGTACCCTTCGGGTTATTGACGGGATTTATGGGGTCATTGACAGGCCTCAGTACTTGGCACAGAGTTAGTACAGTTGTTGTTGCCTTCGTTGTGTGTGTCGTAGAGTAGAACCATGCTGAGCTTTTGCTCATTCCTACCTGGGCTGTGGTATTTGCAGGTGCAGGTACCAGCTCTTCTGCAGTGGCCCCCGGTTGTTCGTCCTGTGGCGGCGCGTCGACATCAGGTCATGCTTGAGGATCAAGAGGGCTTCTGTTGTGCTTTTCTGGAGACTTCTGATGACGTAACTTTTTGAGGATTGATAATTCTCTCATGTATGTACAGTCTTTGGATTGTAATGGAATAGTAGATGTTAGATGTACTTCTGCCCTCTGATTGTTTATTATAACTGTTTTTCGCCAATTTGATGTTAGTAGATGTAGGAACCCCCCCTCGTATCCCGGTCAAGAGGGCTTCTGTTGTGCTTTTCTGGAGACTTCTGATGACGTAACTTTTTGAGGACTGATATAACTCCATGTATGTACAGTCTTTGGATTGTAATGGAATAGTAGATGTTAGATGTACTTCTGCCCTCTGATTGTTTATTATAACTGTTTTCCGCCAGTTTGATGTTAGTAGATGTAGAAACCCCCTCTTGTATCCCGGTCCGGATGGGTTTTCTGGGCCGGGGCGCGACAGTGGCTCAAGAAGAACCTGGCGGACGATTGCACGGACGATGCGACGGTCGACCGCCAGCCCAGAAAAGAGCCGTTGCAGGAGAAGGAAATAGCCGTTGGGTGGCTATTTGGAGGGGTTTGACGCTCAGCTATAAAAGGGAAAGTGCAGCGAGCTTGCCAAGTACTTAGAGGGAGCTAAGAGATTACTGTAATCATATTCTAGCAAGTTTCTATATCTTATTAGTGAGCTAAACCTTTATAAAACTACTTCAAGTGTGAAGTAGACATTGAGAGAAATATACTAGAGAGATATTAGACAGATTGTAAGGTTGCCAAGCACCCGTAAGCTTTGTGGATAGGTTGCCAAACACCCGGAAGCTTGGTGGACAACTTGTAAGAGGTCTTGTAAGTAGTTGAACCTCAAGGAGGCCCTTGAGTGAAGTGGACGTAGGCAAGGTTGGCCGAACCAGTATAAAATTCTAGTGCAATATCTCTAACTCTCATCTCTTATCCCTTGCTTAAATATAATATCTGCTCTTATCTTTAGCAAGCATATAATTTAATTAGACTCCTCCTATTTTGATTTCCTTAATTGATTTTATCGTATAAAGCCTAAGATAAACCCCACCTCTTAGAGCTTCAATTGGTATCAGATGTAGGCTCTATTTTTGTGGTGTAACAACCTTTAGAGGATCCTAAATCAAGATGGAAATCATAGAGGGACAATCTACCAATAGGCCACCCTACTTTAATGGAACAAATTACACCTATTGGAAAACCAAAATGGAAATTTTCATTCAATCTATGGACTATGATGTATGGATGATAATAGAAGATGGAGATCTATCCCTTTAAAAATCATTGAGGGAAAAGAAGTTCCAAAAGCTAAGAATGAATATACTCCTACTGATTTTAGAAAACTTTAAGTAAATGCCAAGGCTAAAAACTTTCTATTTTATGCCCTTAGCCTTGATGAATTCAATAGAACTTCTGCATGTAAAATGGCTAAGGAAATGTGGGGAAAACTTGAAGTTACCTATGAGGGAACAAGCCGAGTTAAGGAGTCTAAGATTAGCATGCTTGTTAATGATTATGAGCTATTCTCTATGAAGGATGATGAGAATATAAATGAAATGTTTACTCGCTTTACCGATATTATAAATGTTCTTGATTATCTTGGTAAAAGCTATTCTAATGATGAGATGGTAAGAAAGATCCTTAGGTGTCTACCTAAGACATGGGATCCCAAGGTGACAGCAATCGAAGAAGCTAAAGATTTAACTAAGTTGTCCTTTGATGAGCTAATGGGTTCTCTCATGACATATGAGATGAACATGGAGAGGAGCAATGATGGAGAAAGAAAGAAAAAGAAAACCATTGCTTTCAAGTCAACATACAAAGATTCATCTGACTCAAGCGATGAAAATGATGATGAGAAGATGCAAAAGAATCCAACGAATCATCAAGAATCAAGGAAAGAAAAACCCCAAAGGTGAAAAAGGAAACTCCTCTTCTTACTTAAATAAAATTACTTGTTATGAGTGTAGGAAGCCCGGACATTACATGTCGGATTGTCCAAAGCTCAAGAAATTTTCAAAGAAAAAGAAGAAGGCCAAGGAAGAAAGTGACTTGAGCTCTACATACGAAGAAGAAGAAGAAGAAACTGCAAATCTTTGTTTAACTGCATTCGGAGTAAAACAAAATAAAATTGACAAGTGGAAGCGTAAGGTATTTAAAGGAGGATAACAATTTGGGTTAAAAGGTAATGGAGGTATGTCTTTATTTTCGATATATGTTTCCTCCATTACATCTTGTTATTCCATTTCATGTTTAAAAATGGTTTAAGAAAGTCTTTTCCGTGAAGAATTGATTACTTTTTACAAATGATAGTTTTTATTGTAAATCTTCATTTGGTATCCTGTTTTGAGATGATTTTAAACCTTCAATGTTGATTTTAAAACATTTTATTGGTTCTCTTAAATTTTTTATTTATAAACTTGATTCTTCCTCTACCAATTCTTTTTGACGATGTCAAAGAGGGAGAAATATTATGATATCAGTTTTTGAAAGCTATTAAAGCCTTATATTCTACATACTTGAAATCTTTTGATATTTAAAGGATTTACTGGAGATAAGAATATAATTCATGCTCAAATATCATGTATCATGTTTCTATACAAAGAGGTATATAGGTCATATTTTGCACTTTCATATCTTTTGACCTATAATCAAGCATAATATATCTTTTTAGTGACATATGACTTGCATGCCTCAGTGAAATTCACTTTAGAACATCTTTTATGAGATAAATGGATGCACAAATTAAGATGGAGCCTTCGAGGTTTTATCATCACAATTTAAAGGTTGCCATCATCAAAAAGAGTGAGATTGTTAGCCCTAATATTGTTTCGATGATGTCAATATATAATTGATGATAAAACATTGGTTTAATATTATTATCATTTAATTTGGAAAGCATTAAAATCATATTTAATGTGTTTTTGTACTGACGGTCGATGCTCCAAACGATGCATGGATCGACCGTGGGGTATGGCGGTTGATGCGTGGATCGACCGCGGAAGATGTTCTTGGGAAAATAGGCTGACGGTCGATGGACCGATCGACCGTGGCCTATGTGACTTGACTCAAAGGAGCGACGGTCGATCGGTGCATCGACCGTGGGAAGGGGTTTTCGTAACAGAGTCTGACGGACGATGTCACGGTCGATGGGACGGTCGACCGTGAAGCTTGACGGACGATGTGTGGATCGACCATGGCTCAAGAAGAACCTGGCGGAGGATTGCACGTACGATGTGACGGTCGACCGCCAGCCCAGAAAAGAGCCGTTGCAGGAGAACGAAATAGCCGTTGGGAGGCTATTTGGAGGGGTTTGAAGCTCAGTTATAAAAGGGAAAGTGCAGCAAACTTGCCAAGTACTTAGAGGGAGCTAAGGGATTATTGTAATCATATTCTAGCAAGCTTCTATCTCTTATTAGTGAACTAAATCTTTGTAAAACTAATTCAAATGTGAAGTAGACCTTGAGAGAAATATCCTAGAGAGAAATTAGAGAGATTGTAAGGTTGCCAAGCACCCGTAAGCTTGGTGGATAGGTTGTCAAGCACTCTGAAGCTTGATGGACAACTTGTAAGAGGTCTTGCAAGTAGTGAAACCTCAAAAAGGCCCTTGAATGAAGTGGATGTAGGCAAGGTTGGCCGAACCATTATGAAATTCTGGTGCAATCTCTCTAACTCTCATCTCATATCCCTTGCTTAAATATAATATATGCTCTTATCTTTAGCAAGCATATGATTTAATTAGACTCCTACTATTTTGATTTCCTTAATTGATTTTATCGTGTAAACCCTAAGATAAACCCCCCCCCCCTCTTAGAGCTTCAGAGATCCCAGATTACCACCTCCTTACTGGAGGCAGCCTGAGAGGCCTAGAAAAGTCAGAAATAGGCAGCATAATGAGGTCCAAATCAGTACAAAATTGAAGAGGAAGAGCACAACATGAAGGTGTAAGAATTGCTGGGAGTATGGGCATAACAAAAGAAGTTGCAAAAAACCTCCTAAACCTAAACCTAGACCTAAACCCGTGGAGAGGATCAATGCTACAGCCACGGATGTTTCTAAGGATAATGCTACAACCACTATTGGTTCAGCAACAATGGTAGCAATTGGCTTTGGGAGAGGTGTCATTGTTGGGAGAGGGAGAGGAGGAGGGGTAAGGATGGCAGCACCTGGTATTGGGAGAGGTGTTGGGAGAGGGAGAGGGAGGGGAGGAGGGGTGAGGATGGCAACACCTGAAAGTGTAAGTACTTGGAAATTTTCAAATATCAAAGTGTGATGAAACTAGTTTGGATTATACTAACTAAAAGTGATTATTCTATTGTGTAGTTCAAGCCTGGGACTTAGCCACAACAACTGTTTTGGAGCCCAACCTAGTCAAGCTGAGACTCAGCCACCTCATACTACTGGCAAGGCTATTTGGAGAGTTGAGGGATCAAACAATCAATGGAGTCAGTATAGAGGCAATGGTCAAAACTGAAAATGTTTCGGACTACTAATGAGACTTTGAATTTTGTCAATGAGATGTGAAACATTAAATTTTGACACTTCACAGGTGTAAAACAGTGTTTATATGTGACAATGTAAGTATGGTAATGTGTGATTATGTATGGTTTTTGTGGTTATGTAAAACAATGTTTATGTGTGACAATATAAGTATGGTAATGTGTGATTATGTAATGTAGAACTTTGAATTTTGTCAATGAGATGTGAAACATCAAATTTTGACATTACAGAGGTGTAAACAAAACATGGGTTATATACAACTGCTTACATTGTGTTCATACAAAACATGGGTTATATACAATTACTTACATTGTGTTCATACAAAACAAGGGTTACATACAACTGCTTACATTGATATTATATTGACATTGGTTACACAACTGCTTAGCAAGTGTTCAACATCAAACATTGCCCTGACTCCATACAACTTCTCCATACAAAATGAGGGTTATACATTAGGTTACATCAACATTGGTTATACAATAACTTATTACATAAGACAATGGAATACTTGGTGAATTGCTACTATGCATGACAACATCAAACCAATCAAATATGCCCTGACTCTAGATTTCAATCGTCCATTCTGCATCTCAAGCATGACAATTATTTTGTCTTTATCATCATTGAAATTCTTCATAACTTGTAAATATGTCATTGCCTTATCGTGACAGGAATCCAACCGTGCCCCCAGTTTATGCACATTATCCCTCAATTCGTTGATAACATCATCTTTGTTGGGCTCACATGCCTCTTCATCAACCCATAGGAAGAAATTACAACTACCATGACCCTACAGAAAGAATGAAAGGATCAATTGAGTACCAAATCCCTGTAATCTCTCCTATCAAATGCTCAATACATATCAAGTTAGCTGATGGGTTGCACAACCTAGGAATTTCCTTCCAGGATTCTGCTGCATCCGTGAAATCCTCAATTTGGCCTTCACGTCGCAGTCGCATTTGTAACCCTCCCACCTCGAGGAGGCGATGGAACCCCAACTAAGGTGGGTACTTCCCTCCGTGGGTGACTTCTCCGACATGGAGCTGATCATCAAAATGTAGACTAAACCCAAGCCAAGGGAAAAAACCTAAAAACCTAACGGAACTTAAGGGGGATAGGAAAAACCCTAACTAACTTGTGTCATTGATGGCGAAGATTTTTTGGCGAAAAAGCGGTGGAGGGTTCCCTCCGGCGATTAGAGGGAGACGATGATCGATGATCAAAACCCAAATTTTCAACACCCTACTATGTTAGAGGGTTCACTCCTATGTTAGTTACAGCGATTAGAGGGTTCACACCGACGACGATGACTCTCAGGCGAAGAAGCGGTGGTGGAGGTCGGTTTCACTCCGGCGATTAGGGCGAGGGACAAGGAACTTTATATAAATCCTCGCGGGGTGAACATGTTTTGCAACGCCACGGGCTTAATCGGGCAAGACCGGTCAAACGGGGTCACCTGCGTTGCACGTGACCTATTTATCCGGTTTGTCGTCAGCTCGGTTAACGACGTTTGAGATTTGGGTGTAAAACGACTACATTAAAAAGATTAAGGGTTTGTTTTGTCACATTTTAAATTATAGGGGGTAGATTGACATATTGTCAAACTAGAAGGGAGTAAAATGTTATTAACCCTTTTTTGTTTATAAACATCATTTGAGGATTATGTTAAATGTATAATTTCCCTATTCGAGGAGTTTTAATAATATTAAATCAGTATATTTTGATTTAATATTGGAGAGTACAACTTTAGCGCCAGATCAATTGTTTAAATTAGTTGTGATAATTGTTATATAAATGCGCCACAAATGGATTGAATAGTGATGAGATCCTGATCTCACCTCACACAGAATATATGAATACGGACAGAAGGAAAGGTGGAAGAAGATAGATGGACTCCTCACTTGATGGCTGAGGAATACCCCTGGTTCAATTGATGGTTGGACAACCCCTTTTCTCTTCTTAACAAGAATGAGAACATTTATTGATCAAAGCTTGAAGAATACAAAGACTCATACGGTACTTAAAAGAAAACCCTAACAAACCCTAACAAACCCTAGATCTACTAATACTCCTAATAGATCCAACGACTAAGATCTCTCGAAGGAAGGCTAATGAAGATAAGGCCAATAAAGAGGGGCGGCTAATAGGATCACGTGAAATGTAACTCACGTATTCCCACTCGCCCCTCTACATACTTATCCAATTAAAACATATGAGACTCTTAACTAACTCAAACTTAAACTTCTAATAATTAACTCTAAACATAAAAGCAAATACGATTACTTCATATTCGGATTAGGGCTAGACCATCGTCTGAACCTATCAAATAGATTTGGAACCCTCACGCCCCAGACCAGATGGGTTTTCTGGGTCGGGATGTGAAATACACCCTAAGCCTCACTACCCATCTTGATCCTAAGGCTAGATCCGAGTTGTCCGATCCCTCGGATCGAAGATCAACCCATCGCCCATGTTTAACCTAAAATGCCTCTAATGCATATACTGTATGCACATATACAAGCATCTATCCTATGTATCACTATATACCACATTATCATATGAGTTCCACAAGTTAAGCTACAGAGTATGATAAAGAATTGATGAGTCACAAAATATTCGTAATTAAACCCCTTAATTTACTTTTGTTAATCCTAGAGTAGTTGTACTTAATATTTTGTTAGTTGATGTCATGTTTAATCATGATTTTAGAAGAAACATAAGAAATTCGGCTAAAAATATGGATTTATGTGATAGAGACTGCTTCATCGCCTGTGAGAAAAATAATCGTCAAATATTCTGTATATGTCCAAATATTCTGGGAATTCCGTACGTACTAGAATACTTCAAGAGCTACAACTTTGATGTTGGACACTTGGAGAGATTATTGATGGATTGATTCCAGTTTTGAAGAATATCAAGATACACAGCTGCTGAAAAATTGGTCCGTCGACGTTCAGAAAAATATTCGTCAAATATTCTAGATAACTCCAAATATTATGAAAATTTTGGAATATGACTTGGAACGTCCTAGTATGCAACTTGAGTGTTGGACAAGTTTTCAGATTACGAACGGATTGGGCTCAGTTGCGCTCGGAGTAAGACCGTCAAAATTAATTCAGGAAATCCGAGTTGTGATGGAAATCCAACTTAGCCAAAACTCTAATTTCGGGAGTTCTCCTATAAATAGGGTTATTCTATCCGAATTTCTGATCTTTTTGAGGAGAAAAATCATAGAGAAAAAGGATAAGGCTAGAGTTTGAAGACGGAGATCTTTTCGCGGAGATCGATGGCTTCCTTCCCAACATCTATGAATCTTCCCCAAAACATGAGTAGCTAATTTCTAAACTTAGGGATCTCATGAAACCATAGTGTAACTTTTTGTATTCTTTGGTTTGAATCTTGTATTTTTCTCAAGACATGATCTTATGAATTTGATTTTTATTGTTAATAGAGTTGAAGGAACAGAGTTCCCTTGACGTACTTTTAGTCCTATATGATTTCTGTGATTGATTGTAGAGATACATAGGATGGTTTTCATGTGATTTATGATTTGCTAGTGAGATAGTGTCACACCCCGACCCAGAAAACCCATCCAGGACGGGGCGTGAGGGTTCCTATCTCTATTCATCTTCAATTGGCACGATACGAAGCGGAAAAGACAGATAATTTAAACAATTTATATTCCAGAGGTGAAACAGATAATCAATTCATAGATAAACATTAAGTTGTACTGATACAAGATTCTATAACAAACTCCTCCAAGGGAAAGATTTATACAATAATCCAAAATTCCTCAAAGGTGTTTACAATATACGAAATATCCAAAAAGTAAAACAATCGATCCTCCAGCAACCTCAAGCACCTCTGGACGTACTCGCGCCACCAAAGGCCGATCCCGCCGGCTCCAAAGAAGAAGAACTACCGCATGCACTTGCAAACGCAGCCCGGATAGGAGTGAGCGATAAGCTCAATAGGGTTCTACTCTACGACACACAGAAAGGAGGAAAACAACAATAGTGTTGTCTCCCCGCTCAAGCCTATGGAATGCCACGGGGTCCCACAACCCCTATCGACTCCCCAAGGGATCCTACTCTTCTCAACCGACCACGCTGGGAACATCAACCAACATGCTGGGAGGAAAAGAACCAGAACCAGTAGGATCACCGTTACCCAGCAGGAAACCACTGCCTGGGGACCATATCAGGGACATCGACACCCATCCTTAAGACTTAGCCTTGGGAAGACAACACGAATTCTAAACCTCAAAACCAGATCAGAGTCAACTATCGCAAATCCTCGATAACAAGAGATTCCAATTATACAATCACACCCTAATCCTGACTACCCAGCCACGGTCCTAAGGCTAGATCCGAGCTACCGAGAGCCTCGGATCGGCGACCCAAACCATCACCCGCCCAACCTTAGATGCCTATAATGGACACAATGCATGAGCCTAGGCAAACATCTATCCTACATGTCTCTACATGCCACAACATCAGTTATAGGTTCAACAGATATACAATAGCCCTCGGCACTCGCCGGCAAGAGGCTAAGGTTCCACAGTTCCACATTAGCTAGCACTCATAGCTAGTTAATGGCTAATCAAACAATTAAGCATTTAATTACCAACCAACTATGTATTTAAATGCAAGCCAAATCATCGATTTACTGAAAAGGGATATATTCGCGATTCAATATCAATCTCAGTAGAAATCCCTTGGAAACTTCATGAAAACCACATACCAACCTCCCAACACGTTTAGATATCAAACCCAAGTGAAAGCCATTCAAGAAAAGCCTAAAAACACTATTCAAGGGCCCACGGTCGATGCGACGGTCGATCCAACGATCGATGGTCGATCCGACGATCGACCTTGAGGCCACGGTCGATGTCACGGTCGATCCGGCGATTGACCGTGGGACCAAAACGAGGAAAACCATCGGGGCGACGGTCGATCGGCTCATCGACCGTGGGAAGCCCAAAACGGGATAGAGCCTCACGGACGATACGACGGACGATGCGACGGTCGAGTGTGAGGCGGGAAGAAAAAGGGTGGAAGCCCACGGTCGATCGGTCCATCGACCGTGGGAGACCAAAATCCCGACAGAGCCTGACGGACGATGCGACGGTCGATCCTTCAGGCCCAGAAAGAGCGTATCAACGCTTGACGGTGGATGCACCGATCGACCATCGAGCCTTAGGCACAGTTCATCAGAATAGTGCCGGAAATCCAATTCCTTGGATTTCAAGGATCAAATCAAGTTGGAAGTTGATGAAATTTTGCAAGCATGTGTAATTAACGATGGGGAAACCAATGGTATGAAGAAATCATGTGTTTTGATGATTAAATCTCCTATCTAGGTCAAAACGGGCGAAAACCGATAAAACGGCGATAATACGGAAACCAGCCGTTGGAATACGGAAATCGCGAGATAGGAATACTTCAAATCCTCCACATTACATGCACAATGAGTTACATAGCATTCTAACAAGTACTGCTACAGTGAAAAGGCATTAAACTTATCCTAGGAGAACCCGATCCTAAGATCGAGGTAGAAACACCTACTTGAGCAAGTAGGGCAGCTCCTCCACGCGTCCAACCAGTCAAGCCGCCAAGATCCACGCTCCGAAAGCTACGTCTCCAAGCCCTAGCTCAGCCGAAGGAGAGAGAGAGAGAGAGAGAGAGAGAGAGAGAGAGAGAGAGAGAGAGAGAGAAAATGACAGGAGAAGAGAAGGAGAGAGAGAGAAAGGGACAGGGCTTATATAGAGATCCGGACCGATCTCAGCCGCCCGATTCGATCTTTCCCGATCAAGCTCCGATCTTCTGATCGGACGCACCCTAGAGATTCTAATCAAACACATACATCAATCCAAGGCCGTGGGTGCAACGCGGGTGTGAAACCGACCACCAGAGGGCATATTTACCAAAATACCCCCGAGGTCCAAACCGCCATACGATAGCCCGATCGTACCCGACGCGGAAACAAACCAAGAGGAAAACGGCGCTCGACCCACGCGGTCGAGCCAGGTCGGAGGGACGGGCCCTTACGGATAGGCTATGCTAAGATAGGATAGATTGTGCTATAAGGTCATTAAGAGTAGTATAACTTAAAGTAATCATAGGAACGAAGACAATAGATACCCAGAAAGATAGGTTATGCCGTTAGGAACATAAATCTTATTTTAGGGATTCATGTGAGCTTGTAGCAATATGATCCATAATGTTTAGAGAATGAGATAAAAGGATAACTGAAGAATACAGAAAGTGAAATTAAGATGGATTGAGTACACCCCAAGTATCTATCTTATTAGTTTAACAACTTTTACTTGCTTTCATTAGATAGTTTTATTTAATTCAAACTTATCATTGTTTCTTTTGCTTAGATTTAGAGTTTGAGAATTGATTTTAATATTTCTTGGTAAATTCCTTATGGTTCGACTCTGGACTTCACCGCTATTCTACCTAGTAGATTAGTGATTGAATAAGGATATATAAATTTCTAAATTGTGTTTTGCATACGATTTAACAACACGTTTGCAACACATCAAGAATCGACCTTGATTCTTAATAGATTTCGGCAACACCATTATATAATAACCTTCTGTGCAACTCCGGCACCCAACATGCTAAGGCTTCAATGTTATCCAACAGATAACACTTCTACCAATACAATGATTTTATCTACGGCCACCGACACACGCCGACAAACATAAAGGCTATCAATTAATCAAAACAGTAGGGCACATCGTCGACTCACTTATTCTACACATTCCCGGGAGTCATCACTCTCCCGGTTAACCACAAAACTGTAAAGGGCACACCTTTGACCCACTTACATTAAGCATGTAGTTCAATCAATTAACATCCAATAGGTAGCGTAGATCATGGTAATTCACTAAATAATCCCAAACACAAGTTATGGCATATCCCGAGGATAAATCTGTCAAAATCTCAATCAAAACATTATACTAGACATTAGACATCATCAGGAAAGACGTATAAAGAAATTGGATTGAAAAGAAACCAAAATCATCGAATTCAAATTCAATACAAGCTAACTGCAAACAAGAGTGAAGATTGATCTTCTCTTCACATGTCTTATGCCAAGGCAAGAGATCGAACTTCATATCCCATGAAGATCAATCTTCCATATGTGTATCCCCTGTCGGGTCTCATGAAGATCGATCTTCCATATGTGTGTCACATGCCAAGGAAGAGATCGTCTTCAACATATGAGCTGTGAGAACCCGTTTCTCTAACTTAGCTCGACCGCGTGGGTCGAGGGCCGTTTTTTGTTGATTTGGTTCCTTGTCGGGTGCGATCGGGCGATCACATTGCCTTTTTGGGCTTAGCTACAATTTGATAAATTGCTCTCTGCCGGTTGGTTTTACACCCGCGTATGCACACACTATCTTGGATTGATATGTGTGTTTGATTAAAACCTTAGGGGTGCTTCCAATCGGAAGATTGGAGCTCGATCGGGAAAGATCGAATCGGACGCCCGAGATCAATTCATATATCTATAAATACCCTTCCCTTTTCTCTCTCTTTCTCCTCTCTCTCTCCTTTTGCTGCCGGATTTGGAGCTTGGGCTATGAGTTTTTAGAGCTGATTCACGACGATCGGAGCCGAGGGATTTGTAAATCATCCACTCGTTTTATACCGGTAGGTGTTTCTACCCAATTCTGATGAATTGATAATCATAATATTGTTGATTTGTGATTTGGTGTAGTTTTGTCTGTTGGTTGGATTCCAAATCTTGTATTCTAGTTCAATGGCATGATTAGGAGATTGCTATTGAATCGTTTCCGTATTCTTTCGGACGAATTCCGTATTTTTATCGATTTTTGGACCAGATCGGGCTAGATCTGATATTTGGCGATCTAAGTTTGGATTTTCTTACATGATTGAATCACCTACCATCTAATCTACCTTCCCTCAAGGTTTGAGTGGATTTTATTGCCATTTGATAGAACAAATCTAGGAAATTCATGTTTTTGTCGGATTCATCGGATTTCGACCAATTTCTCTTAGATCTGGAGATTTGACCGATAGGAGTTTGATTTCTTAGTATAATTGGATTCCCCACCTTCAATTACACCTTCCCTTGAAGTTTCATTTGATTCCATGGAGTTTTGATAGATCGAATTCAAGAAATTGAATTCTTAGCACTATTCATTAGTGTTGCTGGCATATGAAGGATCGATCTTCATAGGTATGAAAATCGATCTTTTAGTTGTCACAAAAGCTACTGACTATGAAGGATCGATCTTCATATGGTGGAAGATCAATCTCTTAGTTGTTTGGCATAAGGCTTGCATGTTGAAGATCGGACATGAAAATCGATCTCTTCCATATTAGTGGGCATGTGTAAGGAAGATCGGCATGGGACACACATGCTGAAGATCAATCTTCATGGGATATGAAGATAAATCTCTTGTCTTGGCAGCGGGCATGTGAAGATAAGATCGATCTTCAGGGATATGAAGATCGATCTCTTGTATGTAGTTGACTTGAATTGTTTTCGATTTCAATGAATTTGGTTTATTTTCAACCCGATTTCTTCGTATGTCTTTCCCGTGATGTTTAATGTCTAGTATAACATGTTGATTGAGATTTTGACGGATTTATCTCAGATTATGTCGTAGCTTGTATTTTGGTTTGATTTACCGAAATTGCCATGAATCTTGTTGTTAGTTGATTGAATAATTGATTGAATGACATGCTCAGTGTAAATGGGCCGAATGTGTACCATTTACAGTTTTGTGGTTAACCGGGAGAGTGATGACTCCTAGGAATGTGTAGAATAAATGGGACGATGGTGTGTCATATTACTTTGATTAATTAATAGCTCTTCTATTTGCTGGCGTGCGCGGGGGGCGTAGATAGAATCATTTTATTGTTAGAACAGTTACTTGTTAAGTAACTTTGGAACCTTAGCATGTCGGGTGCCGGAGTGCACTGAAAGCTATTGTCTAATGGCGTTGATGATTTATGTTAAGAATCAGTGGATTCTTTATTGCACTATAGTTTAACATGTTGAACTCATATGATGATATGACATATAGTGACATTTAGATTAGATGCTTGTATAGGTACAAGCACTGTATGCATTAGAGGTGTTTCAGGTTAGGCGTGGACGATGGGTTGATCACCACTTTTGAAATCAGGGTTAAGGTGGGAATTTGGAATTTTGTTAAATAACTAATTAAAATTTGATTTTATCTTTACATAAATATGAGTAGAAAAAATAAATATTTTAATATTATTACATCACAATTCTTGAGACATATGGCATGAATCTCAAGAGACACATGTGTAACATAATCGAGTTACGAATGTTGATGCTAATTGGTATAATATGAGAGGTATGATTAATTAAATTAATATATTAATTTTTATAATATAATATAATGGAGTATATGTATGATATTTTATATATTGTATTTGATAATAATATTTTGTATTATTTAATATGTATTATATGTTATAGTATATTGTATATATTATACTATATTTTGTGGCACAAGCAGCGATGCATCTACACACTAAAACTTATAATAAAAAATATAAATAAAAACCTTAATATTCATAAAAATAAAAATATAAATGAAAAAGTAAACTATAGTTCAACCTCTTAGATCCAAATACTCCTTCTATCCCAATTAATCGTTACTTTACCTCCACTTTTACTATACCAAAATTCATTTAATCTAAATAGCATATATCCCCTTAGCATCATTGAGTTGCATAACCCTATTAAGGAAGGTATCTTTATACCAACGGAAATGGGTAAGAGTTGGACATCTTAAATTTTGAAGAAGTGTCCGGGTTTTCTCCCCCTGATTAGTAACCCTATTGTATTTGATAATAATATTTTGTATTATTTAATATGTATTATATGTTATAGTATATTGTATATATTATACTATACTAGTGGATTCCCGTGCCCCTGACACGGTTTAATCGATTGGTCATGATTAATACATGATTTATATATTTTTAATGGAAAAATGTAATATCTCCATCTTTATGTGGATGCCGCAACCTTCTGCATGCCTCAATTACCCTCTTGACATGCCTAAAATAATTAGACTGTAAACAAAGCAAAGCACATCCGTATCAATTCCAATGTAACTATCAATTATCAATTCCACCAAACTCTGAATTAAAAAAAGAAAGATAAGAAACGTAATAACCAACCCCCCACATAATATCTTAGGACAAAGATAACCGTATTTTAGGAATAACTGAACTCATATGGTGGGGGTGTTTCTTGACCGCTAGATAAAACTCTTCTAACATCTTGTGGGCCATCAGATAAAAGAAAACCATGTCTTATAAGATTAGATTTTGTGGCACACGTATCGATGCATCTACACATTAAAAATTATAATAAAAAATATAAATAAAAACCTTAATATTCATAAAATTAAAAATATAAATAAAAAAGTAAACTATAGTTCCACCTCTTAGATCCAAACACCTTCTTCTTTCCCAATTAATCATTACTTTACCTCCACTTTTACTAATAACAAAATCCCTTTAATCCAAATAGTATCTCCTTATCAAACCCCACGGGGGGTTTTTTTCACCTTGAAATGGTTCTATATTTCCAGTAGATTTTGTGATATTGTCAGTAATTTTTAGTGTTTTGTGGTTATTTAATATATTTTTTTTCCCGGAGATTTTTAGATTTATGATATTAATCTTAAAAATAATGCAAACTATGCTAAAATCTAGCCTGGGACCCCAAACCCCGACCACCGTAACTATAAATACGAACCAAAGGTGAGCTGAAACAAACCCCAAAAAAAAAGAAAAAATCGATAGCAGCTTTTGTCCGCCCCAATTGCCGGCGCGGCGGGAAAACATCCCTTACCCCCCTTCTGTTCCCTTCACTGGGAATTGAAACCCTAGTAATGGAGGACGAGGAGGTGGAGGAGCACCCTCCGATGCGTTACCTCCCCATCCGGCGTCTCTATTCCCCCAGCATCAACCCCAGCGCCGGCATGACAAAGAGGAACCTATCCAAACCCCCAACCAACCTCCTCCTCCTCCTCGACGATGACCCTCGAAAAGAGGAGGACGATAGCAAGACCCCCCCCGCCTCCAAGCCCAATGCCGGCGGTGATGCGAAGCTCATCCTTGTCTACCAACGCCGAAAGCCGAAGATGAGGACCTCAGACGAAACCGCCATCGCCGATTCCGCGTCCTGTCCTGGGAAAGAATCGCACGAGCCCGATCAAGGGAAATATGACGGTTTGATCAATGATGGGAGGAATGCAAACAAGAAGAAGAGAAAAAGGTCGGTGATTGACGGCGTGGTTCTTGGGCTGGATGCTTGCGTTAGGAAGAGCGCTAGGTGCGATAGGGTCAATTATTCGGAGGCCAGGAGTAGTGGTCGCCGTGCTAGAGAGGAAGCTTCTGCTGGCAAGGGGGATGTGAAGAGATGGCTCGAGTAAGTCTTTGCTTATTTCTTGACTCGCTTCTAATCTCTTTATGCAAGAATGACGGGATTTCAAACTGAATCAGGAATTTGGTGCTTTTCTTATCCTTCTTCTTATTATAGGTTGAGTTTCGAAGGCGTGGATCCTCATGCATTTGTTGGCTTAGCATGCAAGGCAAGTAGTTCCATTGGGAACAAAATTTTGATCTCCATTCAAACAGAATAAAAATATTCAAGATGTTTCTGATAATTAAGTGCTTTTGAGTGGAAGTGCAGATCTTTTGGCCGGTGGATGATGAATGGTACAAGGGCTCGGTGACAGGGTATGATTCAGCAACCAAGCAGCACTGTGTATGGGCCTAACTTGTAAAAAATTCACCACTCTGTTATTTTCTTATGCAGAGTTTTGCACCAATCTGTTCTAGAATCCTTCATGCCATTGCATGGAAAAAAATCGCTTCTTTTGTTTTTGGTGATTTTACTTAGAATGTATGCCTTTTCAAACTGTTTTGCTTATCACATGTGCACATTGTTGTACGAGAACACAGTTTTGTGCATACAGTAATAAGTTGATATTGTTTGCATTTATTCTGATGTAAGATACTTGCATTAATGCCTGATGCGAATATTGGCACAAGTTGTCGTAGAACTTGCTAACATAACATATTGCAGGTTAAATATCATGATGGAGATGTTGAGCATCTAATTCTTGAAGGCGAGAGTGTAAAGTTGCATATATCGTCCGAGCAAATGCGGCATTTGAATCTTAAGTGTAGTGTTCCTGGCACTGAGAAGAATGGTCTGAATTATGATGAAATGCTTGCTTTAGCTGCTTCTTTTGATTACCAAGATCTTGAACCAGGTGATATTGTATGGGCGAAGCTCACAGGTATTTTTGCCAACATAAAACTAGGTTTGAATAGCCTTGGCTAATTTGTTATTCGGTTTGGTAGCTGTTTTTTCAATGTTGCACTTCTGGATCAGAACTGTTCCTTTGAATGTGTTTGAATCTGTAAAAACAGTGGGTTCTTATTGTTAAGTGGTGTGATGTTTACCAATTTATTTGTGCTTTCTCTGGTTTTAGATTTAACTCTTCTTCTTGGACTGCTAGAGTTTTTTAAGATGCATATATTTGACCATAAATGAATCTGAATCTGTATGAGGATTAGAAAGAATTTGTGAGAGTACTTTTATCATATATGCCAGTTAAATTTATGTTAATTTATTAGCATGTCGAAATCTTGCAAGCTGAATTTGTGATTGAATACCGAGATATATCTATCTAATTAGCTTTTCGTTGCTTATTTCCTATGAGTTCTATATCCATAGTGGGCATAGTTTACTATGCTAATGAATTTCGGGAAGATTGCAAAATGCGCTTTTTAATGTTTGGTAGTCTCAAGTTCTTTAACACCAAAAAGTATTTCAAAAGGTAGCTACTTTTATTTTTCTGTTGGTTGCAGACAATTTTACACCTTGAGTGTGTGGCCTAGTTGACTTCCATGTGATAGAATCTATTCTCTGAATCTGTAGAGGTGTCTGTTTAGCACATTTGAGTGATTCTATTGCTCATTTGTGTAACAGGACATGCCATGTGGCCAGCAGTTATTGTAAAGGAATCAAGTTTTGGAGGAAGTAGTTGTTTGAAGCCTGCTCGGGCAGATCGATCAGTAACAGTACAGTTTTTTGGATCACATGATTTTGCAAGGTACTTTTTCACTATAAATAACAGATAAAGGGTCTTACTTTGGAATGTGTTGTGATCATGCAAATTGTATGTGGTGACTTTAGGGCAGAGATTCATACATCAATGATATTATCACAACTTTTTAGTTGTGATCCTGAATTTACCATCTGTGTGAGACTGAATTCACAAACTGCGAGAATCCCATATATATCTTTTTGTTCACCTTTGTAACATGCTTTGCTCTTGTATGATCTCATTACTTTGTTAGTTTGTTCTCCATCAATTTCTCATTTCTTTTTCTCGATTTCAGGATCACTTTGAAGCAAGCTATACCATTTCTGAATGGCTTACTTTCTTCTTTACATCTTAAGTGTAGGCAGACACGTTTCTGCCGGAGCCTAGATGAAGCGAAAATGTATGTTTTCATTTTTATGCAGATATATTTTCGTCCAAAAATTTCAGTTATGTAGGGCAAGTCAATGTTCATTTTCCTCAAGAGGCAGCTTACTCTACATATTGCCAAAATTTTATTTTCATCCCATTTTCTGCTTATTCTTCACTTTTCTGAACTGAACCGCTTTTGCTCATGTCTTCTATCTCATGATTATATCAGGTTCTAGTTTCAATAACTGAAATCTTAGTTTGTACAGTGGGGCATGTTGCAGCAATGCACACAAAAAGTTTTAAAAGGACACTTACAATGAGATCATTACATACTTGTGCCACAATGTTTTATTTTTAGAGGAACAGATATTCTTAAGGTACTATGAAATAAATTTCCTTAATGTGCCAATACTTTGTATTTTGAATGTTTGATTTGATTCCTGCTGATTTCAGATGCCTATGAAACAACTTTTTTTGGGCGTTATATTTGGGCCAGCATTCTTGTATCTGTTAAATTTCATCTTTTTGATTGCATACTTAAAAGGAAATAGGCAACAGAATAAGGCTCAATACTTCTGCAAAGCTCGTGAATACCGGCACCATGGATTCCTGTTCCGGTGGCACGTGCCATCCCGGTCTTTGGCAGGCATGATCCATGCTGATGGCACAATGCCTCTTCGGGGGCAAATTTACGTGGTGCGGACCAGATGCTGAGTATTTGTATCATGCCAGTAATTTATTGGCATGATATGTATCGGTGGGCACTGATCGTGCAGACCTGCTTGACAATCCATAACTGACACCCTCTAATTCTAACAAGTTTGCTCAATATTAGTGAAGAATTATATTGCTTTGTGCATGCTGTTATGTTTGTCTTTAAGTTGCACTGGTCCAGCGTAAAAAGTTCCTTCTAAGTTATAGCCGTTCTAGCTACTTCATTTTTTTTTTCTTCTAGGTTTTTTTGTATTATAAATTCAATGATTGTCATCACCCACTCCACGATCCTTCATGTGAAGTTGCAAATTATCAAACTCCATAAAAGACAATCAACAGGATACTGGCAACTCATGTCAAACGAATATAATTTGGTGCTGGGTTTGTTGCCAAAACAAAGGATGCTGACCCTACAAGAGCACTCAACAGCTAAAGACCTTTTGAGTTTATTAGACATCACCTTTTTATCATAAGTAAAGGAGCTCAACATCATTGGCATCTTTTCTGTTGAAATGCATTATGTGGTATGGTAAAGATGTAGGGTAAATTGTGTTTTGTAATATACGCTATTGAGTTGCCTTTTCTATTCCTTTTGATATGTGCTATCTTCATTCAGTGTCTTACAAATCATGAAAACCACAGCTTTATGTTATTTTGCTCTTGAGAATTTCCCCAGTACCAGTTCGTTTTGTGTATACGAATCTTATTTTGTATCAAATTCTATGGTTTGTTCTTTTAACAAATTTGCATATTTGAACTCTTCCTTTTCTCAAATTTTGTTGTGCGGATATTGTTGCTTATTATCTGTTCTTAGTTTAATACTGTGCTTATCGGGATAAACTCTTTATTGATAGGTATCTCAGTAATCAGCAACTTCCAAAGAGCATGCTGCGCATGCAAAAAGGCATTCGTCCTGATAATCGTTCGAGTTCTTCAGGTGAAGATGAAGAAAGAACTGACTCTTCTGAAGATGTTTCAGGGGACGAGGTGATGGAAAAAAGAGCTGAATGCATCAAAACAACACCAATCAATCTAGGGGATCTTTGTGTTACTAACTTAGGTGCTTTTTGAGACCACTTGTTATGTTTTTTGGCTTTCCATTTAATTTTTTTTATCGTCTCCTGAAAAGCAAAAGTGGCATGTTTCAATCCTTTGTTCAGAACATAAAAGCAGTGGTTCAACAAGAACGTGTTAAAGTTTACTTCTATAACTTTTTCTGTGGACAATTTTACAGGAAATATTGTGTGTAACTCAAAATATTTCCATACTAAGAAGTATATCTGGCCTGAAGGATACACTGCCTTTAGGAAGTTTGTATCTGTAAAAGGTAATTCTTTTTAATGACATTGATCATGATGCTAACTTTATTCACAATCATTTTGATTAGTGTTGGAATCTTGTCCCTAAATTGTAATGTGGCGTTAATCTGTTTTCTTCGTTTTAAAATGGCGCAGATCAAAGTTTAACTAGTTCGTATAAGATGGAAGTCTTGAGGAATCCCAAATTGAAAGCTCGTCCTTTATTTAGAGTAACATTGGATGATGGAGACCAGGTAAACTTATTGCGTGTGTGTCTTGGATACTCCTTTGTTTCCTTTTGCTTGTTGTGAGTGTTGAGATAGTTTGCTATGTCACACAATGCGAATTTGTCAAAAAACCAGTAACTGGATTTGTTTATGTGCTCTAATTTGTATAAAGCGAGGTAGTGTTGTTCTTTCCTTGGTGCTTTTAATACACTTGCCCACTCCAGGCCTTTTACTAGAGTCTGGTATATGCTGAATGATGTGTTAATATTACATACAATTAATTTTCCTGTTTTTTTGTTGAGACAGATAGCATTGCTTAGCATGTATCCTTCAATTTTTTCTTATTGTTGATTTTTGTTATATGGTATCCCATCAGATTATTGGGTGCTTTAGAATTTAAAATGATAGCATGTGATGACTGAGAAGTATGCTTGATGGATACAAATCTTTAGGTTTCCCATTGCACATAATTTTGGATGTGATGAACACTTTGAACCAGATTTGGTTTCTGATGTACATAATTTCGGCTGTGATAGAAAGTTTGAGAGCATTGCAATTATGAGGATGTTTGCATTATTTTGACTGGTGGGCTGAGTCATGGAATTCAGCTTGCATATTTAGGTTTTCAATTAGAGTCTTATAGATCTGTTTTCTCAAACACAACAGCTTTTGCCGTCGTACATTACATGGATATTAGTCGAGTATAATTTGGCAATCTTGGTTATGTCTAACTTTCTTCTTTTGCATTTAATATTAGAAAAGAATGATGGATTATGGATTAACTATCTTTGTTGTGGTAAGCCATTTTAGTGCAATTTCATCTTGGGGGTGTTTGGTTTGGAAAACGTTTTCATGTAATTATTCTCAGTTTTCATTTTCTATTTTCTGTCTTCTGTTTCTCTTTTGTAATTTAAAATGTGTTTGGTTTGGAAGGCTATTTGGCGTTTTCATTTCCCTCCTTTTTTGCTTTTTCTACGAAAAGAGTCAAAACTTTGGTTTGGCGTTTATATTTCTAGAAAACAGGTCTCCTGTTTTGACAAGCCAAAGGCTTTTCACCTCTGTTTTCTGTTTTCCTTAAAATGAAACAGAAAATAGTCAAACCAGAAAGGCCCTTATGTTGCTCCACGTCTCTTCCAGTATCTTCTAGCATTGAGATGGTATAGGTCATAGGAGATCTTAGTAACTTGAATATTACTTGGAATCATTTGGTATTATACTAAGCATGATACATGGAGTTTGTTATCCTAAAATGAGCTGTTATGAATAGACATAGTTGATGTATTCTCGGACGATAACATGGTACATGTTCTAGGAATGGCAACTTGTGGATTCATATTTTTTCGATGGCTCCATTGAGAGCTCCATCTTGATTATGATAATTGGAATGCTCGAATGTACTTTACCTTTTTTAGCTCATATCGTGAATAAAGGAATTCTTTGTTTGTTGCACATTTTCTTGTTTTATTACAGCTTTAGGTTGTTTACTGAATCCAGTCTAGTTTCTCCTGCCATTGATAAGTTAATACCGCGCCCAGCTAGACAATTTTAATCTGTTGCATCCTCCTATGCCTTTGACCATACCGATTTTTTTCACTTAAAAGCTTTTCCCTTCCTTATGTATCTTGTGAGTCACGGTCTCACTTTGTGCCAATACTGATACAATAGCTCCTGTAAGCCCGAAAAGAACTATTGGCCAATACTTTTTAGGCTTTCCTAGACTCTTGAAGTCTATTTGGGATTTTAAAGGTCAAATTTTGTATTGAGTGTATCCTCTTGTAATGGTAATAGAGATCCATACTCTAGAGTATGAGTGAGGAAGTATGTAATTATTGTTCTTGGTCATGTCAACTCACATTGTAGTATATAGAACAAGTAAAGATTCCTCAAATGGAGTATGTAGATGTCAGTAGTTTTCTTTTATATACCTTCTAATGCTGCTAAGTTTATGTTTATCCTACTGTGAAAGCTCTCCAGTCCATTCTTGTTTCTAATGTTGCATTTCTTTTTGAAGTTCAGATTGATGGAGCAAATCCCAATGCTTGCTGGGAGCAAATCTATAGCAAGATAAGAAACAACCAGTGCAATAATCTTTGCAATGATGTGGAAGGATGCGATCTTCAGAAATCTGGTTCTTACATGTTTGGCTTTTCAAATGCTAGAGTTTCTCAACTTATACAGGCATGTTTAAATTTGTGAAGTAGATACTCGTTATCAGTTTTGAATTTTATGATTGTCACTGTGATCAGTTATTTGGTTTTTCATTGCTGCTGAAGATATTCTTTTATTTTCTAAAACTTACAGTTTTTATCTAGTCCACTGCCTTATTTTTCCACTGCTGACGAGGCTTTTTCTGCTTCTTAAATATTTGCATTGTAATTTCTTCTCAATCTGATCAATGGTTTTGCTATGAAGTTCTCTAGAGATGGATAAATATTTGCATTGAGTTTGTTCTCAACGGTACTGTGAGTGTGATCTAGACTTTTTTTGTGTACTTGGCTTGTATGTGTGTGGTTAATGAATGAGCTGTATGGCTTCTTTAACTTAGGATTGTAGCTTCGTACTTATTCGAAAATGATGAACATCGAAATGTGGAGAGATTTTATACCGCTAAATTAACAAAAGATTTTCTGCTTATTTACATTGTTGAACTACAGGAGTGTTTCGCCATTTAGATGTTATGCACAAACAAAATTGAGAAGGAAATGGGGTTTCAACTCAAGGATTGCCGTGCTGGTGGTACGCGCCGTGCTGACAAAGTGCCTGCACGAAACGTACTGCCGGTACGCCCCATGCCGGTTGGAAAGACTCTTTTTTTTATTTCTTCCAAAATGTATTATTTTATCATTATTACTGATACGTACCTTTTGACCTGTACGTACTGGGGCGGCCGGACAGTATTGACCGGCACACCCGCGGTTCACCCTCAAATCGCATCGAGGGGACTCATCGACCCGGTTTTTTACTGGGTCGGTAAGTATTCGCTGACACGGTACGTATAGGGCAATCCATGTTTGAAATATCGCAAAGAATACACTGATCTCTTTAATACATTGTAGCTGGCATCCCATGGACTTTTTGGGACAATATGGTAATTGGACCTTAGACAACTTCCTACGGTGGTTGAAAGGATCTCTCTCTCTATTAGTAAATTAAGTTGGCCTAACCGAGAAATGCGTACTTGGCCCCTAACATCTCTATTGCTGCTGGCTTTAAATGGGTTGATAATTAGCGCATATGGTTCATATGTTGTAACGGCATACATTACTCTTGGGGTCTATGCTTGGAGTATATTTTGCTGCATTGTTTTTCTAAATGGTCTTCTGGATATGTGGTAATGTATGTGTCAGAAGGAATTTTCATATGTTTCTCACAAAAATATGACTTCAACAAGACAAACTGGGGACTCCATGGCATATATGTACTGCGGCTTCAAAATTTGGATGTTTTCATCTTTTTCCATATTTTTTAGGAGAGCTAATTGAAAGGGGGGTGGGGGATGGGATGGGCCTTAGAAAATGTAAACTGCAGAGTTTTCTATACGTAACATTGTTTATTATGAAGAACTTCTATGAAGATGCGTATAAGCTGTTTTGCAGGAAAGTTTTCTAAATTTGTGGCTTCTTTTGAGGAGGTTCTTGGATTTGTCTCTGTTTGTATATTCAGATCTGATCCTAAGATATCTATTTAGGAGCTTCATTCTTTCCTAACTTTCTGCTGTTGTCTCTATGAGGCCACATTGGAGAGAGCACACATTTGTACATTAGAAGCTTCAATTTGTGTTTTCATCGGATTCTCTATGGGCGCGTTTGGCGCTCCCTGGATCCCGCGAATCCGCGGGATCCAGGGATCCGCGGATCCCAATGACCGGGATCCGCGCGTTTGGCGTCAGCGCGGATCCCGGTCGGATCCCGAAAATTGGAATCCGCCGTGAGGCGGATTCCAATTTCGGCGTCCCGAAATTTTTTCGGGACGCCGCGGGAGGTATCCGCGCCCGCGGATGCCTCCCCTCGGCTACCGCGGGATCCGCGGATACCGCGGTAGCCAAACGCGCCCTATATGATTTTCCTGGAAGTAATTCTAATTTACATGTTAAACTTTTGAAATTTTCAGGATCTTCCAAATTCTAGATTGTGCTGTAAGTACTTTGAAAATTGTTATGATCAGCCTGAGGGTTACAGAGCTGTTCAAGTTGACTGGAAAGATCTGGATAGGTGCAGTGTCTGCCACATGGATGAGGTACAAGGCAAACTCTCATTTCACCTATTGGTTTTTTAAACGGCTGTTATAGGTTTGTTCGTCTTCGTCTTTATCTTTCTTAAAGAAACTTTTTTTTTCCGTTTCTTTAGAGTTTATAGTGTCATGTTTGGAACTGTTTGTTAAAGTGATTTGCTTCTTACTACCTAATATTCGCACTGACCTTTTCCACTAGGAATATGAAGATGATCTCTTTCTTCAATGCGAGAAATGCCGCATGATGGTAAGTTCTATTGTGTTAAGATAGTGCGAAGCATAATCTTTATTTGACAGTCAGCCTAACCTTTCAGGTTCATGCTCGATGCTATGGTGAGATAGAACCTTTACATGGATCGCTTTGGCTTTGCAACTTATGTCAGCATGGGGCACCGAAAAGTCCTCCACCTTGCTGTCTCTGTCCTGTTAAGGGTACTCATTGGTTTAATTGAGTTTCACAGTAAGACACGAGTAGTAGTATTGACAAGTAATAAAATATGAATGTTACAGGTGGTGTCATGAAACCCACAACTGATGGTCGCTGGGCTCACTTGGCTTGTGCAATGTGGATCCCTGGTGAGGCAGGAGTTTCGGAGGACTAATCTTATCTTATAATCTAGTCGTCTGTGGTTATTATATCCCTTATCTAATACTGCAGAGCCTTTTCTATTGGATGTGAAGAGAATGGAGCCTATTGATGGAATAAGTAGAATCCATAAGGTGTTTATCTCTTTAACTTGCTGAGATGTTGTTTTACTGCTTATTTCATTTTGACATTAAATGGAAGTATTATTGAGCTAACCACTCTTTCATTTTTATTAGAAGGTTACCTTTTGATTTCTATGATCAGAAGGATGGTGGTTATTTTAGAGACATGATTGGTAATCTTTTGATCATTCTGTTGTATCGATTGGCCAGGATCGATGGAAACTCTTATGTAGCATTTGTGGGGTTTCCTATGGTGCTTGTATTCAGGTTGAATTTAAATCTAATTTTCTTTCATTCAAAACCCTTGTTTCATCAAAATTAGTTCATGTTTTCAGGTTTGTAGAATGAGTTAACAGAAATGTGTTTTTTTTAGTGCTCGAATCGGACTTGTCGTGTTGCTTATCATCCTCTTTGTGCACGTGCTGCTGGTCTGTGTGTTGAGGTAATTGTACATTGTTTGTTTTCATCCTAACCAGCCTTCACATGTAGTTTCAGGTTATTGATAGTGCTAGCTTTTACGAATGAATTCAATCTCTCTTTCCTGATAGTTTGTGGTATGTAGCTTGAAGGTGAGGACAATCTGCATGTTATGTTACTTGATGATGACGATGATCAAAACATTCGCCTCCTTTCCTTTTGCAAAAAGCACAGGCAGCCATCTAAGCATCCAACCTATGGTGAAAGGCATATGTTATCTGCTCAACATGATTCTGACCAGATTCCTTTATCTAATCCATCTGGCTGTGCAAGAACTGGAAAGTGTCTACACATTTCTCCTTGTATTTTCTTCCAGTTTGATGCAAGTTTGTGAAGCTATACAAACTAAAAATGGCTTCACATTAGATAGCTAACAATATTTTTTATTATTATAATTTTAACATTTACTCCAATGATGTTTTATACAACAGAATTCGGTGCTTTTAATAGATCCATGCTGTAACATACTTGTCCTGAAGTTTGTCTGTGGTTTTTTGCTTTGAATAAATGCTGTCAAGCCTTTTATCAAACCAAAGTATCTGCAGTAAACCACTGGGTATCATGTAACCCGCATATGCACTTGGGTGCTTGCATTGCCTTTCCCATGCAGCCCAGCCACACCTTTGCATGCTGCTTTCACTAGCATCTGCAAGAAGATCAACAACTTGTATCTACTTCTATTTATATATTGCTCTAAATTCTGTGATTCGGGCATTGTGACAAAGGATGAGCTATTGTTTTGATTACTATTTAGTTGGCTTGTTCATATAGTGATGTAGGTTTGGAACATAACCAGCTTAAATTATATAATCAGGCTCTCAATTTGTCGATTTGACAAATATTCTTGTGTTACTTTAAATAGTCATCATCACAAAAGCCTTGTCACTAGCATACGGGGTTGCTATGGAGAAGAACCGAAACATGAAGGCCCGGAAAAGGCGAAGTACAAATTCTTCCAACCAGTTCTTAGCCTTGCAGTAGATGGTGCCAATATTTTTAGCCTAGATAATCATGTGCAAGAGTATTTGCCAGAAAGTCTTAAATGTCACATAATTTGTTGGCCTGCCTACCTTATCAGTCCATGTTTTAAGCTCATTAACTATGAATTATACCTCTTAGTTTGCCTGGTGTCAACAGAAGGCTTCACCAATTTTATGCAAGAGAAGCAAATCCTGTCCCATGATATTGTTCTTACTGAATGTACTTTCTGTTATCTGAAGTTCTTATTATTACAAATTTATATCTACAGTTGGGGACATTTCTTTATGCATTTGGAGCATGTTCTTGTATTATTTGCAATGTGCTGCGTATTTTCTGTGCAATATCTCAGCAACTTGTTTACTGTATAGCACCTCTCACAACAATGATTAAAATCATTGACAGCTGTGGTTTGTGTTCTGGTTTGTACTGTTTGGTTTTTGCTAGATGTCGTTTTATTGCTCCTTGCATTAGGCTTGTTTCTTTAAGTTGTATCCGTGACAATTTTTTATAAGTATTTCTGAAGCCTACCTAATTTTTCTCTTACAGAACCTTATGATTGGAGGATCTTACGGAAAGAACGCCAGATTGTTTCTCCTACATCTGTTAAGCGGTTATTTGTAGAAAATACACCATATTTAATTGGTAAAATTTGCCAAAATGGAATTGTCTGTGGTAGTTCAAGCAATGATTCTGCCCGAGCTCCTCATCCATCTAGCGCTTCAAGGTTGAGAATTCCTGAATCTGAGTGTTTTGGAACTATGGCTGAGAAGTACAAAAACATGAAAGAAACATTCAGGAAGAGGCTAACATTTGGTAAGTGTCTCTGCGTTTTCGGTTTATCAACTTTGGACTGTTATCTTCTGATCTTCTCATGGCTGGTGGTTTTTAATTGTCTTGTTTCTGCCACTTCGGATTCTTGTTCTTATGATTGCTGCTTTGTTCTTCTCCTAAGAGTGGTTAATGCATTCATCTGTTTTAAATATGGGTAAAGTGTGTGACTAATGATCTCCTCTGAGATTGCTAGGATTTATAAGATGAGCACTCCAATTTTTGGAATGAAAGCTCCAAATGGAAATGTTTGATTCTGCTTGTGATGTATTTTATCTATAAGGGACTGTACCTTGCAAAATGTTGATGACTACTTGAATTCAGAAAATTTTGGGACAAGCAGCTGCATTTTGGTTCTGTACATCAATATGTGAGTCTAAATATCAAATAATATATTGGGGTATCACGATAACAACTTTTTGGGGTGCAGTACATCAATGTGTGGGTAAATGTCTGCTGCAGCATGTGCATCGTGATCAATATACAGTTGGATTCGTGCAACATATTATAGACATTGATATGCGCTTTATGCCCATCGACATAGGTGTACAAAGTCATTAGCTAGCACGGGGCTTTCAAGACAATTTTCGTTAATGGTGTGAGCCTTTTTTTTTATAATTCATTATTATTAGGATATACATTGAGCAGCAGGAAAGGTTTGTAGAAAACAAGTAATGTTATTAGGAATGAATATGCTGCACTTGATAAACGTATCCCACCCTTGAGAGGGGAGGATATCCTCCCTTTGACCAAGGAAATCTGGGTTTTCATCTGGTTTTTTATAAAATTGTTTGGTTGCAAAACCTAGAGAAGTGGGATGTTATATATCAAGTCCCCACTTATTTTGGAATCAAACATTGCCTAAAGGAATTCCAAACTAGACTCACCTGAAAAGTCTTATAAACTAAAGTACCTTGTAAATTGGTCTCAGTTGGAATTATTCATGTGTTTGATCTTAAGTCTCTATGATGCCAAAATATGGGTATTGTAGTTTATTTATTTCTGCTTATAGTTCTTTAAAGCTAAAACTGCTAAGATCATCGGGGTGGCATCAATGTTGAAATTTCATGCACATTTACCTGCAAATAACCACCACAATATTTTAGCTTATTTGTTTTACAAGCTTGTCTTTTTTAGGGAAATCAAGAATCCATGGGTTTGGTGTTTTTGCAAAGATTGCACACAAGGCCGGGGACATGGTGAGCTGAATATGTGGTATAATTGTTTCGGTTTCCACCGATACTGACTTTGATGCATTTTTTCGGTACAGGTAATTGAATACACTGGTGAACTGGTTAGATCACCAATAGCAGACATAAGGGAGCACACTATATACAATGCATTAGTGGTAAATTGCCTTTTTCCAGTGCCGAATATTAGTAATTTTGTATTTCCTGTCTCCTAAATGTTTTTGTATTTTGTGGTTAGATAAAGCAAATGGAGTTTAGCTGATTGCATTTCTTGAATGTTTTTCTCGGTTGCTTATGACCCACACTTTCCATAGAGAATGAATTTAGGCTCGCATGTAGTTACCGTTGTTTGAATATCCTTGAGATTGTTCTAAAATGAACTTTTTCGAGTTTCTTCGAAGCCTTCTATTTCATGGTTATTCTCCATAAACGATGCAAATGCTGTCACGACAGGGCTTTGGTTTGGGACTTCAACCCTAGGCATTGGTCAGTTTCCCTAGCAGTTTGGTTTCATTGCGGTCTCCAAACCCCAAGAGTTCTGTCAATTGTATCTAATACTTGTCAATTTTAAGGATCAGAATAGGAATGCGATTTTTACTTCTACCTGCTCTAATAGATGCGATCCATGGTCAAACTGTTGTGGATGCTCATTTATGACGTTTTATCTCTTTCCTTGGTAATCCAGTCCACATTTTTGAAGGTCTTGTTTTTGCAAAATTTATCCTTGGGCAGACTTGACTGACCAATGAGCATGCTGCATGCCATCATGTAGCTTATGTGGTAGTTTCCAATGTGCTCTAAATGAGATTTGGTACCTTTTCTGCCCAAGTCCTGGCGGTTGCATACCAAACTGGGCAGGGAATAGTATTTCAGAATTGCAGAGAAGCATCTCGTTAAAATTATTTCGCTCTTAAGCTCTGGTACCTGGGCATTTACTGGATCGAAATAGAGAAAGGGCTGTAGGATCATCTCTATGTTGATGACCTATGGTGGAAGTAGGGTAAAGGAGGAAGTTAGAGGAAGTAGTAGCCTTTGGTCTAGGTTTAAGCCAGATTAGGATTAGGGTTTGTAGGAGGCCGAAGCTAGGGTTAGGGTTAGAGGCCGGTTAGTTTAGGTTAATGTTTGGTCGGCTTGAAGTGGAAGCTAGCATCGAGTTTGGCAGCGAAAAGGGGAAGGCTGGGTAAAGTGGTCAAGGAAAGGGGAAGAGGCCTGATGGAGCCAGAAAGGACAAGGCTTGGGGAGGAAGTGAGGAAGTGGCGCCTAGCTAGGTGAGAACTAGAATTGGGACCAGGGTAGGAAAGAGGTAGGAGAGAGGCGGGAGAGGAATAGGAAAGAGGGAGAGGAGAGAAAAGGAAAGGTGGCCGAGTTGGACTAAGTTTTGGGGCTGAAAGTGAAGGGAAGGTGAGTAACTTGGGGCCGGTTGTAGAAGAGGATAGACTAGGTGGTGGTGGAGAGAAAGGCTTAGGGTGAAAGAAAGGGAAGTGGAGGAGGTGATGGCCAAGTGAAGAGGAATGGAAGAAGAAGGAAAGTGGCTTTGGTGGACTCAATGGTTAGGAGGAGAAGGGGAGGCTAGTGGAAGAGAGGAAGGTTGAGGTGGAGGTGATTTGGTGGTGGAGAAGGCGGATGGGGAAGAAGAAGAAAGAAGACTGGGGCAGGATTTGTTGAAGAGAACTTTGGGGGAGAACTCAACCTTGATGAACATTAAGGCTCAGCCTAAAAAACTTAAGTTTGGGTAAAAGGTATTCTCATTGACACCCACAACTTTATTGATCCATGTATTTATAGGCACAAGCCCTTACATACTCATGCGTACAACCCAATCAGCAAGGCAGTAAAGAAAAGAGTAGAAAAGAGTCCTACCCAAAAGCAACCTAAGTGAGGACTCAAGAAACAGGAAAGAAACCAAGCAAGACCTAGCTGAACTAGGACTTGGCTCAAACTAGACTCAAGCGTCTAGGAATCAATTAGGAAAGCAAGTAGTAAAAAACCAACTAGGAGAGGGAAGGGGAACTAGGGTTGGCTGGCCCCAACTTGTGTAAAGCCCAAGGGTGAAGTCAGTCTTGGCTTGGGCCAAGGTGCGGCTCGAGTCAGCTTCCGCTCAGATCCGACCTGGGCTCCAATCAGATTGTAACACATCTAATATAAGGAACTACTTCTCAACAATTATGCTTTCTAGCAAAGATTAGGTCTTTGCCAACAGAAGTATGTTGCGAAGCTTTAAAACTGAAATCTTATCTCTCAAAACACTAATATTGTGACGGGCTCCGGTAAATCAAAGAGTGGTAATGGCTCCCTCTCAAAAGAAGAAAAAGACGCCAAAAGAATGCAAGAATGAAATTGCATAATGGTAGGTATAACAAGAATACATAAGAAAGGGATTGTCGAAAAGAGGTTTAGGGATTCTTTCATCTGTTCATTTGTTTTCTTTAACAGTCCGACTAAGGCTTTTAAGGTAAAACATAGTGTCCCTATATAGTTTATGAAGAGGATGGAATGCAGAGATTCAGGCTTAAATGTTCCAATCAGTTTACTGCTCCAAACTAAGGTCAGTTGTATTACAATCCTGTATTCTCGAAGACAATTAGTTACTAGTTAGTTAAGTACTTCACTCTTATTATGTTTGCATAAAAGAAACTCATCTCGAAATACAACAGGTTTCTATACCCCAAACACCAGCTTCTATACTCAAGCCTCTAGATGGCCTGTGAATGAACCTCTCTCGGTTCTGAAAAATATGACCAATGTCATGGAAGCGTCAAATGATATGGAGGATGGTCAAATTTTAAGGAATTGGATATCTAATATTGACTATCTAGACAAGCATCAATGCATTCATTATAAAGTTTGAGAGCCAGCAATTGCATGAGATGGTATGTTCAAAAGGATGATTTGGTTGTGGATGATAAGCATATCTCGTCCAACAACTCAACAAAGTTGAAAGCAAGGAGCAGAAACTTCAATCAGCACACCAGCTGGGTCTAAATAAAAATATCGCAGATAAGATGCCCAGAAAAATCTAGTGATAATCCAGATTGAGCTAGCACGTGATCTAGTATTCTTATAGTACTCTGTTGTCTGAGTTAACCCCATATATTTGAGGTCCTAAATGATCTCTAAGTTTATTTCTGAATGAAAAATAAAGTATGCTAGTTTAAGATCCTAATAAGTAGATATGAGTCCGTATATAGTTGTTAATCTGATATCTGGGTTTGGAATGAGAGCAGTCCCGAGTAAATGCGAGTATTTCTTTTGGCCTAGCATGAAGTTTTGATGAATCAGAAGTCAGTGAAGTCAAAGGCCTTAGGTTGATAATGTAAATCCAATAGGCTGTGAATAAACAAATTGGTAATAGAAAGATTCAAAGATATACTATTTGTTGGGACATTTTCCTAAATGATGGTCATAGACAACTTGTGTTGAAAATGATTGTGTTCTAGAAAACATACAGATTGAGAAAGCAAACAGTTCAGATTTCGTTATCATATATATAGCTGAACGGAATGTAATGATTGATGTATTTTGTTTCAAAGAACCAACCGTATAATACTATAGTTTCCGTATGTTTATAATTAGGCTGAAGTTCAGAAGTGAATCACCAAGGGTTGTACATGGTTTATGACATCATGTAGCAAGCTAATAGAGAAGATCAATGATATTCCATGGAGATCAACAGAGAACTACAATAAAGAGAATGTTAGTCACTCGAGTGATCTCGACAGCACTATCTTGCGCGCACGTGTGCGGACACACACTAGTAAAACCAAACAGAAAAGGGGTTCGAAGGATCAAATCTGGTTTGCAAAACCTTCATTTTTCCAAATGTCACTTTTGATTTCCTAGGTACTTTGTATCACTAGAAGTCCCAAAAAGTCATTTCTTTTCCAAGATATCCTAAAGCTTGAATTACAGTTGAAAACATTCATGTTTTCCAACATTTTCCTTTATCTCCTTTTGAATGTTGCTAAAACATTTTCCTTTATCTCCTTTTGAATGTTGCTAAGTTCGAGTTTCATGTAAGTCATAGACTTCAAGTAAGCCTGTATAGGTTGGTTGTTGGATTTTTATCTACTGTGATTGTTAGAAGCTTGTTTTCCAGCTTTGATGCAAACAGGAGGCATTGTAGTTGTATAATCATCTGGAGTCTTCGAGCAAGAGGTAGCAAGATATAATGGAAAGAATCTTTTCACTTCTGGTTTGCAGGGTGCTGGGACATATATGTTTCGGATAGATGATGAGCGCGTGATTGATGCTACCAAGGCAGGGAGCATAGCTCATCTAATTAACCACTCTTGCGAGGTAGGAAATTTCTCCATCATCTCGGGGAGAATATGAGCTGAGATTATTTTATGTACTGTTGCAATTTCAATGTGGGATGTTTCTTAAATCTTCTTCCATTTGAACTGCCCACGCTGGAAAATTAGCTTAAGGATACCTCTAGAGCATTGAACATTGCTAAAACAAAAGCATTGCAGTTTCGAGTTTCTTTGTGAAAAGCTATTCTAATTTGGGGCGTATAAGTTTCTGCTCATCGCTTGTCAAATGTTTAGTGCTGTGGACGACCATGACATGCCTACACACGAAATTGTTTTCTGATAGAGAAGTCTCATGCGTACTCCGCCATGGGGAGTGAGCGGCATAGCTTGACCAATCGATTGGGTGGCTACAGGGAGCCAACCCAAAGTCCCCACCCAGTCCCCCCCAGTAAATGCCACCATGTGGTCAGGTGTGCTGTGTACTCCATACGACGAATACACAAATGATTTATGCCAGTATAGAAAGTTGGAGATGGTCAGATTTCAAATCCTTAAATATTTTTTATTATTGATGATGACTGTTTGCTCTTTTCCTTCTTTTGATCGCTAGGTTGTTTTTTCCCTGTCTGACTCATTTATGTTTTGATGGGGTAAATTTTCGAAAATCTTTTATAGGGATTTTAATTATAGGAAAGTAGGAAACCCATTTTAATTCTCTTTCAGAGAAATATGAATGCCTCAAACCATTTTTTCATTGTAACATATCCCAACTTGTCATAGTCATGATCTCTAGTGATAATGACAAGTGAAATACACACTAATTATGACGCACAACATTGCCAGAGAGGTTACAGTGTTGGGAAAGTGGTATCATGGGCAATTTGGTAGAGCATTTCTAGATCTGGAAGTTTAGAGGCGAATGGTGGTTGGGGAAGAAGAGGAGATGATTTAGAGGAAGAGGTACCAGAATATGGGAGTGCGGTTGGGGGACGGCAAGGTGTTGTGGAGGCAGTGCCGATACTTACCTTCACGAACGTGGAGGAGGGAGAAAAGGTGGTGGCTGTTGAGTTATTTCGGAGTGAAATACAGTGTGGTAGAGGAGGCTTTGAGAAGGTTGCAACGGATGAAGAGGTTCTCCTAGGGTAGCTTTGACGCTTTCGTATTTGGGTGGATGGTTTCAAAGCCAATGATGGCTATTATGGTGGCAACAATTGATGGTTTGTGATTGATGCCAAGGTTGATTGTGGAGATGGGGCCTGGAGGTTGCAAGGTGGTGGAAGATGCTAAGAAGTGGAGGAGCTTGCCATGCCATTATGGTGGATTAAGGAGTATGCCCATGGAGGACGATGAAGTGGAGTTTGTGGAGAAAGGGGTGGTAGGGTTGGTCAGGCTGTGAGGCAGGCAGGTGAAATGGAGTGTTATTTGGAGGGGAGAATGGAGGTGGATAAAAGTGTTAAGCCATTGTGGTTAAACAAAATCATTAATGGTACTAAAATGTCAAAAAACAAATTCTTGTTGTTTTGAAATATTACTTAGCATTGATGGATTGGCTTATTGGATATCAAAAACAGCAGTTTCTTTTTTCTTTTATTTGAATGAAATAGTAAAATTTTGTTTCCTTCTTTTAACTAGGATCTGCAAATTTATTTTGCATTAACTCTTGTTGATTTCCAATGACACTTCTAATTTATCAAATTGTGTGCTTTAGCCCTATAGACATCACTCGTTGCAAATTTGAAGTTTCCATTAGTTCCTGATGGAAGTCGTTCGAGGCCCATGCTAGATATAGGCAGAGGATATGAGCACAAAATTGTAGGCATGCCTCTAGAATATAATGTCGTATGATGCAATGTTGCAATAAGTAGAATCTGGTTTAAACACCCTAAAATTGGTTATTTACATTATCACTATCCGTATTTTGAATATAAACCGTATGGAGATTTTCAGCTTATGAATGATTTTCATTTTTGGAGAAGTTTAACTGATTATATGGACTAACTGTTTTTTCTAGAGCTCTTTGCATGTTTCTTGGTTACATTTTTTGTGTGCTCCTTTTCTGTTTGTTTGCTTCGTGTTTCAAAATATCGGGATCACTTGAGTGTTATTACTCTCCTACTTTAAAATGTTTCTTGTCTATATTACCGGATAATTGATGCTTTGATTTTGATAGTACTTTTGCCACGCACCCTTAAATGCAAATTCTGATATTTTGAACCTATATCTGCTCACTTTCACTGATAGTCAAAACCGATATTTGCTCACTTTAGAAGATACTTGGGCAATATCATTTCTTCTCTCCATCTCCTTCTCTTCGTGCGCGCTTGCCCGCTGGCTGTCTCTCTCTATCTCGTCGGAAGCTTGCTGTCTCTTCTCTCTCCTGCTTTTTGACTGTTTGTTCCTGTTTTTGCGTGTGTTTGCATGCCCACAGGTTTGAGTTTTATATTGTCTTTGATTTCCTTAGAATCATTGTTATTCTTTTGATATCTGCAGCCTAATTGTTTCTCAAGAATGATAACTGTTGATGGTGGAGAACATATCATAATATTCGCGAAAAGAGACATTAGTCAATGGGAAGAATTGACATATGACTATAGGTAATCTATTAACCTCTCCTGCCATTAGTTTCTTTATTGTTTTACTGAGCGCTAAACTATGATTATATTTTCCTTGCAGATATTTTTCGATTGACAAGAAACTGTCTTGTAATTGTGGTTTTCCAAGATGTCGTGGCGTTGTTAATGACGCTGAAGCTGGAGAGCAAATGGCTAAAATGCATGTGCCTCTACTAGATTTGGTTCCTTGAAGAGGTACCTAAGAGTAAGTAAAGAAACACCTTTTTTTTCCTCTTCTAGTAGAGATACATAGTTTGATATGTAGTACATCGAGTTGTATGATCAAAGCTGCTATTGTGACTTTGGAGTCATGAAGCTTGTGGAAGTCATTTGCTTAGGCTATTGTTGCAACTGGATCTTGACATGATGGCCGACTATATCCTATTCAAGAATTTCTAGTAAATTTTTAGGATCTCACTTTGAAAGTATAGATACTGGCACCCCGTGCAGCTTAACGACCTGAGCATGTGTAGCTGTATTAGGCTCTAGATTTGGAGGAAGAGGTGGTGTATGCCATGAAAGAGGTGGTGGTGGTGGCACAAGATTAAGGGAGAAAGTCATTTCAAAGAGATGGTGGTGGCAACTAGGGGTGGCAATTCATGTCATGACCCGCGAACCTGATCCGATCCGAAATAAACAGGTTTGGGTTTGGTGTTATCGGGTTCGGGTCATAAACGGGTCGATCTGTTTACGACCCGCGGGTTAGGCGGGTCAACATGTTTAACTCGTTTAATTTTAATATTACTTGGACTTTTAGGGCTAATTTGAATGTGATCTCATCTCATCAAGGAAAATTAAAACAAGTTGTAAGTTTATTGTTTAGGTTGGATGGTTTGGATGTAATTGAAACATATTGTAATTTTATTGCTTACTAATTTTATTAATTAGTTGATAATTTGTTGTTTGATTGTTGTTAAACGGGTCGACCTGACCTGACCCGTTTAATAAACGGGTTGACCCGTTTATAAATGGGTCGGGTTCGGGTTGATAAACCTGACCCGTTTATTAAACGGGTCGGGTTCGAGTTTGGCCTTTGGATCGAGATATCGGTGCTCGACCCGACCCAAACCCGACCCGTGTACCCCGTCAATATCCAGCCCGTATCAACTTATAATCCTTCAATAGCTGGATATGTCTTCATATCTTATTGGGCAAGTGTGGATACAGCTTCTCCTATGGAAATATTGGTGCTTTAGAGCTTGTTTCCTAGTTTTGGTATTTAGTAACCTTTCTTGTGTGCAGTCACCCTGCCAAGTCCTTTAAAGTTGGGTGTCTGTGAAAAGGAAGATAAAAGCTTCTTTTACATCTGTCACCTTTCATGTAATCCAACATTTATCTGTGTATCCAATAAGCATGTGCATATAATATCTGCCTAAGTCAATTTAACTCTTCTTCCCAGCATACTCAGTTTCTGTGGAGCTGTTGGAAGGAGGAATGAAAGGTTTTATTGAAAGTGTCCACCAAATCTCACTACAAATTAGTGGTGAGGCCAGTACATGAAAGTTGATCGGAAATACTGAGACTGGGATTTTGGTATTCTTCAGGGTTGTGGTTATTGTTTCATTGATGTTTTTTTTTTTTGCTAAATTGAGCCAAAAGGCTAGGTGTTACAACTCAGACTACATTACTCCAACGGCTTACGATCCCCGCATTGGGAGCCCCAAGTCTTGCCCGTCGTGCGAGATCATCCGCCACCGCATTTGCCTCCCGTGGTACAAACATAAAAATCACTCCGCCCATTATGGCAGCTAAGCTCCAAATTTTCCTAAGTATACCTTCCATACCTGCAATCCACACCTCCCTCCCATTAATGGAGTTAACAGAAATCCTAGAGTCAGTCTCAATAATGACATCATGAATCCCCCGCGCAACCGCCTCTTGTAGTGCTCGGAGTACCGCCAACAACTCAGCCTCGTCGCTACTACATGCCTTGACCTTCTCTGATAAGACCCATGTTGGTGCATGTCTCCCATCCTCCCAACATACCACTCCAATACCGTCTTCCAAAGTCCCATAAGCCCACCTCCCTCCCATTGTTTCATTGATGTTGCTTTTGCTGATGTGTGGGGATTTTGTGCAAAGTAGAATTCTTCATTTCCTAATATCGTACTCAGACTTTTGTTATGATAATGGCTGTTAGGAAGCTATATATATCTTATTTTACTTGGGTACTTTGAATTTGGATGCTTATTTATTTATCCCGTCTTCAGGATTGAATTTTATTGCATGATGGCTATGCACAATCAATGGTATGTTTGATGTTCAAATTGACCGAAACATACTATAGGTGGTTATTTGACGGCAGTAAATGTATTCGACAGAGCTCGATATGCCTTCATTTTTTATTCCAGGTACGCAAAAAACTATCTTAGAATGATTTCTTATAATTGTAAGTTATTTCGTGTGACAGTGACTGATCTAGATCAAAATGCTTGATTGTTAGTCATTGCTTAAACTACCAGCTCTTTTGGAGTAGTAGCCTGATATTTACCTAGGATCTGAAATGCACTCCCTATTTTGATAGATGCGTTCATCATTCATCTTGCTCTAGACAGTTACGAGAGAAACAAGATAGTGTGTACATCAGAAAAGAAAGTTTCTAGTGTTAAAAGACTTCCAAAAAGGGGGGAGCATGGTAGCACATTCAGGATTTTGAGCTTATGAATCAACTTAATTCTCTAGTTGTGTAACCGGCATGCTAATACAGTTCTCAACAATGTTCTTTAGTTATAGCTGGATGATTTACCTGCTCAGCTTGTTGCTTCTGTTCTTTCTCAGGTATTGGATAGCTGTTATGCTGTGTTTATAGTGTGCAAATATAACATTAAGGCAAGAGCGACTCTACTCTCAATACTTATTTTTCTTGTGATCTTTCCATATCATTAATGCTCTAATAGTTTACTAGATTGTCCAATTATGTAATGACCAGCAAATCTTCCACTTTGTCTATCCAGATTCCCAAACGGAAGCAATTGATCAGAGTAGTTTTTTTTTCCTGATGTACTTCAGAGGCTCAGCCTGGGTTCCATTTGGAAGAAAAAGGATGCGCTCAACTTTTTTCACCAACTAGTCACATATCTTTCCTTCAAAACTAAGTTTCATGTGTACAAGTACTTGTTATCAGAATGGTGTATAAAACTTATTTTGAAGCAATCAAAGGTTCAATAGGCTGCTGAAAACAATTTTCATGAGTTATAGATGCAAAAAAAAAAAGTTTGCTTTAATCTTGATGCCTTAGCTGTTATTTTCGTTTCTGCTATTTCATGCATTAACTGCCTTTGAAACTGTGTTTTTATTGCCGCATAAATTGGGCTGAGAATGTTGGTTGTAAGGTACTTGATGAATACAGTGGAAGTGGATTGCAGTTGTAACCGTGTTGATGAGACAACTAGGACTGTTTGGTTGTGGGATGGTGTATCCCGGGATTAGAGGGGATGGGGATTGGTATCATGGGATATGTATGATATTTTGTTGAAAAGTAGTGATAAATTAGTAATGTTTGGTTGAAAAAGTAGGAATAATGAAGTAATGATTGGTTGAAAAGTGAAAAAGCAGAGATAAAATTGTTGTGATTGGTTGAAAAAGAAGAAAGAGAGCTCCTAATTGCCCCCCTCTACTTCACCCCTCTCCTTGCACAAGTATCATTTTTTCCTTATTCCCCTTGCTCTTTTCCTCTCCCTTGATTATTCCGTCCACTCACAAATTTGTCTTGTTTTTTCTTAGTTTTGTTTCTTTTTTTTCCATTAATTTTGTTACTTTTAATCAGTTTTCTTTATTTTTTAAATTAATTTTATTTTTTTTATCAGTTTTGTTTTTCTTTTTGGATAGATAATTTTTTTTATTATATGTTTGTAATCTTTTGTTTATTTTTTAGTTGTAGTTTTTGGGAGTGATTATTTGGAAAATTTTTAAAAAGTCTAAAAACATGGATCAAAATAAAAAGTATATATATGAAAATAACAAAAATACTAATAGTTAAAAAATACAATCTGTTTTGTGAAAAGCTTCCTAAATTAATATTGATTTAGTCATGTTCAGGGAAGAGCATATATAACAATATACAAAAAAAGAGATATATAAAAATATATAAAAATAAAAATTATAATCAATATTGTCTTTAATTTTTGCTCCGGAGCGTTTGGTGTTGTACATGTTAATTCGTACCACAAATGAACACGTCTCCTATAACGAGCTGTCCATCATTTAGTTTTGTACGATGAATGTTATCACCACTACGTTGGAATGGGTGGTACAAAATAATAAGGGTGTAAGAAAACTTGAGAAGTCTTTGATGGCATGTGAGTAAAATAACTCCTGAACTTTTAAATTTCCTAAATTTAAAATTTGAAAATTTAAAAATTTAAAATGTTTATTATAATTTATACGATTTGAAATTTGAAAATTTAAATTTTGAAAATCTTAAGATTTGAAATTTGAAATTTTTACGATTTGATGTCTTAAAAAATTAAAATATGAAGAGGTGCTTTGGGAAGGGTATTTTGGACCTTTTTTTCTCCAAAAAAGACTAAATATCTAAAACTTCTTGTTGCCGGTCTAATTGCCGGATTAGGTCTAAGCAAAGGACCTCTGGTTTTTTTCCCTTAGAAATAATAAACACAAATGATTAAAAAAACAAACTAATACAAAAAATTAAATAAAATTAATCAAAACTGAAAAACAAACAAAGAAAAAAAAACCCATAAAGAATGGCGGAGAGAAATTAAACAAAAGTGAAACAAAAAGGGAAAAAAGACAAACGAAAAGAAGAAAACGTGCAGAGAGAGATGGAGAGAGAAAGGAGACAAAGGGTATAAGGATAAAATGTAAGGGGACAGTGGGTGGGGGTCAGAAGGGGCGAGTAGCAATCTGCGAAGAGAAAATGAAATAATGATTGGTTGAAAAGTAGGGATAAAGTGAGGATAGGAATGAGGATAAAATTGGGGATTAGACGGTGTTTGGTTGTAATGCAGGGATAAAGTGGGTTTATCCCGGGATAGGGATTCCCTATCCCCCAACCAAACAAGCCTTTAATCGTGGGATTCCTATCCCAGGATAAAGTGGGATTCCTATCCCGGGATAGTTCTTGTCCTGTGTTGTAGCGTCCTTATCCCGGGATTATAATCTTTCATATTTTAATCAGGTTGATTATGTTGAATATTTTATTCAAAAGTTAATGTGAATATATGTTTTATAATATTAATGAAACGAGAAAATATTATTATTTAAATTATATGTGTTATCATATTATATGTATTACTATATTATTAAGTAATTGATTAAAACCAAGGCAAATATTATATGCATCATTATATAATTAATTAAACTACCAATTTGCCCCATAAAAAATTAAAGTATTTGGCCAGAACCCCAAATCTATACTCATTGTTCAATACCTCATGCTCTTGCCAAAAACCACATACTCATTCTTTTTTTAAATGAATAAGCCCAAAACACCTCAAAAAGACAATAATACCCTTATTTTATTCTTCTTTTTTTATTCCAACCTTTTCTCTCTCCTCTCCTCTGGCGAGAGAATACTCACCTTCTCGGCCGGCCATCCACTCCGGCAACCACCCCCTTGTCGGTGATCTCCCCTTCCCCAACGATGTCCGACGCTGTTCGATCACCCTCCTGGAGGGGGGCGTCGGTGGAGATGGTGGAGGAGAAAATGACTAGATTGGTTATTCCAGTTGATGATGCTTCCTTGTCGTCACTGTCTTCATCACCGTGAGCGTGGTCTTCATTGCTAAACATGCGGGCAGCAACAACAATAGCTCTCTGCCTTTGTGCCATCATTGATAACATCGCCGGACGGTGGCCGGGGGAGACCATAGCCACATCCGTCGGCGACGATATCCTCGACATCACCAGCTCCGTCGGCCATCTCGGGACCCCTGTAGATGTGGGAGGGAAACCATGTGAGAAGCGGCCAAATAATGCAGCTGCAACCTTGCCCATCATCTCCTTTGGTCCACCCTTTTTTGGTCACCTACATGATGGAGTCAATTGTGAACAAGGCGAACAAGAGCCTAACCGCAGGATATTAACTAATCAGAGAAGACTTCAATTCGTGTTGCTCGTAAAAGCCCACAAATAACTAATAATAATAAAAAAGAAGTTGTTAGTTGAAAATGCATTTTTATCTTTCCTGCATATTCATCTTTTCAACTTCATTTTTATCCTTTAAACTTTATTTTTATCTTTTTTACTCCATTTTCATCTTTTTAAATGCATTTTCATCTTTTTAATGTATTTTCATCTTTTTAAATTCATTTTCATATTTTTAAATGCATTTTTTATCATAAAGATGAAAATAGATAAGAAAGATGAAAATATATTAGAAAGATAAAAATAGAACAGAAAGATAAAAATAAACAGAAAGATGAAAATAGATCAGGAAAATGAAAATGCATTTTATCTTCCCTGCATTTTCATCTTTTAAACTCTAGTTTCATCTTTTTAACTCCATTTTCATTTTTTTAACTTTATTTTTATCTTTTAAACTCTATTTTCATCTTTTAAATGCATTTACATCTTTTTAAATGAATGTTCATCATTCTAAATGCATTTTTATCCTTTTAAATGCTTTTTTTATCTTTTTAAATACATTTTTATCTTTCCTGCATTTTCATCGTTTTAGCTTTTCAAATTACAACTTAATTGGCTGAGATTCTCCATCATGGCCTCTTCAATCACCTCTGCTTTTCTTCTCTATTTTTCTTTATATTTTCCATATTTAAGAAATATGGAAAAATATTTCTTTTTGATCAAAGGTCAGTGGTCTTAGGCAGTGGGGAGGACCTTCTTGACGATCTCATCGATGAGGGCGGCAATCTGACAGTCCAGGGCCTTGATGGTCTCCTCCTTCTGCCGTTCCAGGTTGCCAAACGCCTCGGCCAGCTTCGCCTCCACCTTCTTCCGCCCCTCCGCCAGCTTACCCTCCAGCTCCGCCGCTATCTCCTTCTTCATTTGATTCAGCGTGGCCGAGATCTCGGCTCTGGCGGCCTTCATGATGGCGGCGGCCTGGTCCTCCAGCTGCTTCACCTTCTGCGAGGTTTCCTTCACGTCGCCAAGCTTGGCCCGGATGGCGGCGTCGCGCTCGTCCATGATCTTTCCCAGCGGGGTGAAGTAGATCTTGTCCAGGGCAAACATCAACAGCAGGAACTCGATCATGATCACTGGCAGCGTCAGGTTTAAGACGAACAGCGCGGCCTTCTCTATCTGCTCCGCCAGGGCCGGCATGCCCGCCGCTAGGGACGTTGCCCGAGGTCAGGTCCATCACCCTCCCAGATCCGGCCAGACCCGCTCTCCTCACGAAGCTTCCACCCTCCTCCGGTGCGGCCGCAACAACTCCTCCTCCCAGTTCTGTCAGCTCCGCTCCGCTCCGCCTGACAACGCCGTCGACACCTCTCGTCTCCGAGGCCCATCTTTCACTGGAATCCAACGCCGCCCGACGAGACCTCAACACCGCTCGTCCTTCCCGGCCTCCGTCCACGTCGGGAGCCCAAATCCCCTGTGTCGTCCTCGTCCTGTGACGATGAGAGGCGGCGCCTCCCCTCTAACGAGTCCGGTAGCAGCGCCGGCGTCCTTGAGCTACCAGACAACGCCGACCATGACTCTCGAAGCCCTCCCGGTCATGGCAGTTGGGATCAGGATGTGGACGGTGGAATCCTTCTCCTTCCCCGCGTCGATGAAGCCCTAGATTGTTGGATCCCAACTCCGGATGCCATCATCGGGCCTTTCGTCACTGCTGCTCCGCCTCCTTCACCATTTCTAATAAATACATTTAGCTATCGGGGTATTTTAGTCTTTTTTTTAATAGTTAATTGCCAATAACATCAGTTTAACAAACAATATCAGTAAAACCCCCATTAGTTTTGTGTTTAAGCTTAAAACTCCATCAGGGTATTTTACTCCCATTAGTTTTGTGTTTACTTAAAATCCCATCAGGGTATTAGCTGTCGGGGTATTAATGATTCAAAAGTCAAAATTGCCCTTCTATGCCAATCCTATGAGTTGGCGTCGTCTCGTCTTCCTCCGATCATGGCCTAGTTCAGTTCACCTAGCAGCAAGATAGAGATAGGAAAACAGAGGGAGCAAGAGAGGTGAAGAGATGGCGACTTTTGTAGCTGAGAAGCCTCATGTAGTGTGCTTTCCAGTCTCAGCACAAGGTCACATAACACCTATGGTGAAGGTGGCCAAGATACTTCACTCCAAAGGCTTCCACGTGACCTTCGTCAACACCAAGGACAACCACCGCCGCCTCCTCTGCTCTCAAGGCTCCGTCGCCCTCCCACCGGACTTCCACTTCGAGGCCATACCCAACAACGAACCGTCTGCATCGACGACGACCTCCCTCGGCACCGGCGACCTTGACCTGAGCTCGGACGCCACCCGAGCTTCTCCGTCTCCTCCGGATCTAACAGTGCCAACGTCACCGCACCTCCCCGCCCTCCGTCTACATCGGGAGCCCATCCGAGCTCCTCCTCCCTCTCAGATCCGTCACCGCCCTATCAAGCTCCACCTCCCCGCCGCCCTCTAGTTAAAAAGATGAAAATTCATTTTTGACAATTTTAGATGGTCAATTTTCTAAGTTTTACGTATAATTTTGATGCGTAAATTGTATTTTGATAAAAAAAATTGCATCGCTTTGGCTTTCGACTCGGATCATTTTCATCTTTCTCAACTCATTTTCATCTTTGTCCACTCATTTTCATCTTTCTCAGCTCATTTTCATCTTTATCATTTTCATCTTTGTCAACTCATCGACGTGGTCAAGAAAACCGCGCGCGCACAACGCCACCCATGCCCGAAGGCCTTTTTCACTCTTGGATTCTCCGTTGTCGACGTCATTGTCGTTGTACCAGTGCTTGCCTCCATGGGGCTGTGGTGGCGTCGGCGTGGCTAGGAAGAAGATGGTGGTGTTGGTCGACCTGGCTGTCACTGGCGGGAAGCGGCTGGAATTTTATATAGTTTTCTTTTATTTTTTTTTCGAATTTTAAGAGCATTATTTAATATATAATATACATTAAATAATGTGAGAAAAGGGGGTTTTGAGGTTTGGGTTCACCGCCGCCCAACCCATCGGATCAGTGGTCTCCGATGGCTGATCCACGCCCACCACGATCGGTAGCTTCTTCTCCGGCCGATCCGATGGCGGAGAACTGCGTGCGGCGAGAAGCGGCAGCGCCCTCTCTCCATCTCCCGTCGTTTCAAGTCAAGCCCAACCAGCAGACAGCTGCTCGCCAGGGACGACGATCGCGAGCAAGGGCGGGCAACGTGACAGTGGATCGTCCCGGGGAATGGTGGAGGAAGGGTCGTAAGGCGACGGGAACACCGGATCTGGGGTTGGTCGGCGTTGGAAGGCCGTTGGCTAGTGGGTTTAGGTGGAGGCGGTGCCGGATCTGATAGAGGGGATGAACTCGGGCGTGGCTTTCGGCGAGGAGGGTGATCAAACGGCGTCAGACGCCGTCGAGGAAGGAGAAGATGACAAAAGGTTGCAGTCGACACCGGAGGAGATGGAGGGATGAGCGACGGCGGCCGAGCTTGCAGTTGACGCCGCGGGGGGACTGGGAGGTCGGGTTGGGTTTGGACGGAGGAGTTGGACGGAGGTGGGAAGGGGAAGGAGGTGGAGGGGTTCATCGTGATTCCGAGGGGGTGTCGGCGATCGCTGCAGGTAGAGCAATGGCCGGCCGGCCGGAGGAGAGAGGAGAGAGGAGAGAGAGATGAGAGAGAAAATGCTGGAATAAAAAAATATAAAATAGGGGTAAGGGTATCATTGTCATTTTCATGTGTTGTTGGGTTATTCATATGAAAGCTATGAAGGTGGGGTTTTTAGCAAGATGTATGGGGCTATGGATAAGGAGGGGGCTAGATTGTGGGTTATGGCCTAATACCCCTTTTTTTAAATTACACCAGTCAAATAAACCTATCAAATGGTTTCTAACCTTAAAAACACATCAAAAGGGGTTTTTAGCAAAAAAATTCACTAAACTGGTGTTATCACCAATTGTCTATAAAAAATTCAAGAGTGGAATTTACTTATTTTATATTATTTAATAATAAATATTAAAATATTATTATTATATTCATAGAAATGGGTTCGCATGGGGATGCATTGATATGTATGATCATGCCATGTCACCATGCTATGTCATGTGGCGATGCGGTTCTTATTCGCGTCCGTCTTAGGTGGAGGCCACGTGTACGTCGCCAGCGGCCACGACGTCGGCAAGAACACCCTCAACACCGCTAAGCCATATGACATGGTGGACGGGCGAACATCGATGCCGACGATAGTGGAGGAGCGGGCGTCCGTCGGAGATGGCAAATAACCGGGTGTTGATATGAGAGGGATTCGCCGGTAGAGGCGTCAAACAGGACGGGTGGGGTGATAATATTATACTTTATTATAATATATTCATATTGATTATGTCGAATATGTTATTCAGAAGTTAAGGTGAATACATGCATCATATTATTAATAAAATGAGAAAATATTATTCATTAAATTATATGTTTTATCAAATTATATGTATTATTATATTATTAAGTAATTTATTAAAGACAATGTGAATATTATATGCATTATCATATTATTAATTAAACTACCAATATGTCCTATAAAAAATCAAAAGTTAAATTTACTTTCCACATCACCGATCCCTATTCATATTTCACGTTTTTCATCCAAACACCATTTGTTTATACCAAGTAATCGTTACTTTTTTATCCCTGTTTTTTGACCAAACACTAAAGTGGAATAACTTTTATCCCACAACTCATCCCAACATACTAATCCCTATCCTCTCTAAACCCAGAATAGACTATCCCGCAATCAAATCGTACCTTAGAGATGTTAGGTATTTTCTTTTTATTCTTCTGGTGATTATAGATATGTTGTGCAGTGTTTCTACTTTTTGTTAAAAATGTTCCCATGTATATGTAAGTAGAATTTAGTGGCTGTAATTCAAGTGATGGTATAATCATGATATTTTCTTTTGTAGTGCTAGGTAGGTAACTGATAGGAACCAGCGCTCCAGCCGGTTGCCTGAACCAAACACATGCTACCCGTAGGCGTGAGCGGGTTGGTTGATAGGTCGTGAGTAGTTGGTTGGGCTGGATGATAGTTTGATTATCAGTATTGTAATGCTTGAAGAGTGCATTAGCTGCTTAGTAGTTATCTTTCAATTAATAGTCACTGAAGTCGCGTTGGTTTGGTCGAGTCAGGCGCTGGATTGTGGCGTACGGCTCCAGTTAGTTGGGTGTCTTAGGGTTGGTTGGTTAGGAGGTTCAGTTGTTATTTATAAGGGGAAACCTAGGGTTTGTATTCTTCAGCCTATTTTTCAGAGAATAGAAAGGGGTCTTCTTCCAACCATTAATTGGGAGTTTTGGGGTGTCCTCTGTCATCAAGAGAGGAGAAACCTAACCACGACGCGAAAGGGATCTTGTTCTCACGATCTTGATCCTATCAAGTGATATCAGAGCATAAGTTCATGCAAATATGATGTAGAAAGATAAGATTAATGCTCTTGAGACTGATGTTACTGTCGTTAAAGCTTTGGTAGAAGAGTTGACGATCACCATACAAGTGCAGGATGACAATTCGTGGGGGTCGTTGCAAAAGATGGAAAGAGTTGCGACAGAACGCCAGCACCTCGCGGAAGAAAGGCAACGTCAGGCTGATGCATGCATGATGGGTATGGAGGGTGCTATTCGTGACTTGACAAAGGCCTTGGGGAAGATCAAAAGGGAACGACAACCGAGAGGAAGGAGTCGGGGTTCCAGGCGCCAATGGCATACACCTTCACCGGAAGATGAGGGTTGGAGCCGGGAACGGCATGAAGGCCCAGCGGTCAGGCTGGACTTCCCGAAATTTGCTGGGGAAGATATGGTTGTGTAGCTCAACCGGGTTGAGCAATTCTTTACCATGAATGATACAACAGAGCATCAACGAATTCATTCGGCATCCTTTTAACTGGAAGGGAAGCTAATTAATGGTGGCAATGGTTGCAGAGGGGGTGTATCAGGAAGCCAAAAAGGAGATGATGCGGTAATCCTTTGAGAAGGATTTATTGTTGCGATTTGGGCCTGTAACCTACATCCGGGAAGATGAAGCGCTCATGCAAATACGACAACATGGGTCGTTCGAGGAGTACCTGGATGAGTTTGAAGGGTTGGCAAATCGAGTACGAGGGTGGACCTAGTCGGCACTGGTTGGAACGTTCCTCCGAGGTTTACGAGAAGAGATTGTTGATGAGGTTTGAGTTTGGGAACTGGCTACGCTGCAGGAGACTATCAAGCGGGCAAAGTTAATTGAGGAAAAATTGAACAACCAATGGTGGCGATCGTGAGTTGAAGCAAACCGACCAGTTATTCGAGCACCGCCAGGGGTCGGCACATTCAGAACCATTGGGCCGGTGAACATAGGGTTGACAACGGGACGAGCATGACCGACGCTAACGACTCTGGGGAAGGGCAGCCCTGGTGTGTGACGCCTCACATGGGAACAAATGCAAAAAAGAGCAGAGAAGGGGCTTTGTTTCAACTATGATGAGAGGTTCATACCCGGCCACAAATGTCGGAAACCTCAAGCTTTTCTGGTTGAGGTTGAGGAGGAGGCTCCGGACGGTGGGGAGGCTGAGGTGGGAGAGGCAGAGACCGAAAGCGAAGTATATGCGGTGGAGGTGCAAGGTGACCTAGAGATTTCTCTACATGCATTAACAGGGTACTCTGGTCCGCGTACCATGAGGATGATTGGGTGGATTGGGAGACAACAGGTAACGGTGTTGATTGATAGCGGATCCACTCACAATTTCATCAACGAAGAGATCGCCGCTAGATTGGGGTTGGCTATCACTCCAGTGGGTGAGTTTGTAGTGAAGGTGGCTAACGGGGAACGTCTACAATGCCGAGAAAATATCATGGCCGACCTTCGGGTGCTGTAAGGATACGAATTTCTCGTTACCCTGTACGCGATTCCATTAAAGGGGTTGGATGTATTGTTGGGGGTTGACTGGTTAGGAGGGCCAGGAGATGTGGTTCACAATTGGAAGATGGTGACTATGTGTTTTACAAAGGAGGGTGTGCATCATACTATTTCGTCTAGAGGAGTCAAGACGCCGTAAGTGGTAACTAGTCACATGATAGAGCGCGAGTACCAAGGAGATGGTGAATTGTTCACACTACAGGTGGAAACGTTTGGGGAGGATGAATGGTCTAAGCGGTCGGAGCCGTCACCGGAGGTCCAATAGCTCCTCAAAGAGTTCACGGCGGTTTTGGAGGAGCCCAAGGAGTTACCGCCGCCACGAGGGCATGTCCATCGTATATCACTGATTGAAGGTTCTGGCTCTATCAATTTACGCACCTACCAATACGCCCATTATCAAAAGAATGAGATTGAGATCCAGGCGTCAGAGATGATGAAAACGGGACTTATTAGGCACAACCATAGCTCGTTCTTATCGCCAATGTTGTTGGTAAAGAAAAAGGATGGAACTTGGTGCTTCTGCACGGATGGATTGAATGCAGTCACCATTAAAGATTGATTTCCGATTCCTACAGTTGATGATATGATAGACGAACTACATGGTGCACGATATTTTTCAAACCTAGATATAAGGGCTGGGTACCACCAGATTCGAGTCCATGAAGATGACATCCACAAGACTGCTTTCCGTACCCATAGTGGTCACTATGAGTACGTTGTCATGCCGTTTAGCCTGTGCACCGCCCCGTCCACGTTCCAAGCAGCCATGAACGAGCTATTCAAACCTTACATGAGATGGTTTATTCTGGTGTTTTTTGATGATATCCTGGTGTACAGCAAGGCTTGGGCGGATCATCTGCAACATCTGAGGTTAGTTCTGAATATTCTATCGACTAGTAAGTTTTTCATCAAACCATCCAAGTGTGTGTTTGCGGAGATAGAGGTAGAGTATATGGGCCATATGATTTCACATGAAGGAGTCAAGGCCGATCCTAGAAAAGTAGAAGAAGCTATGCAGCGATGGCCAACGCCAACATCTGTGACAGAATTGAGGGGATTTTTGGGGCTTTCAGGCTATCACCGGAAGTTTGTCAGGGACTATGGAAATATTGCTGCACCATTGACGAAACTGTTGAAGGGCCAATTTGTGTGGAGTGTTGAGGCTACGGCGGCGTTGGAAGCCTTGAAGTCGGCCATGTCTACCATGCATGTGCTGGCACTCCCCGACTTCTCGGAGACCTTTGTAGTAGAGATAGATGTGTCAGGATGCGGCATGGGAGTAGTCTTAATGCAAAAAGGGAGGCCTATAGCTTACCTCAGTAAGGCCATTACATCTACTAAAAGAACATGGTCAGCATATGCCAAGGAGATGTTGGCAGTCATAGAGGCGGTACGGGTACGGCGTCCTTACTTGATGGGTTGTCGCTTCATTATTCAGACGGACCAGAGGAGTTTGAAATACTTCTCAGAGTAGAGAGTAGTTACGCCGGAGCAGCGAAAGTGGGTGACGAAGTTGTTGGGCTACGAGTACGAGATCCGCTACAAGCCAGGCAAGGAGAACGCGGTTGTTGATGCCCTGTCTTGAAGAATTGAAGAAGGGGAGTTGCAGGCGATCTCGTCCCCGACGATAGCCATATGGGATGAACTAAAGAGAGAGAACCAGAAGAACGATTATTTAAAGGAACTACACCATCAGCTTAGTGCGGATGGCAGAGCTATGCAAGTCGAGAGAACGGAAGAGGCGTGGCACAGAAGCAGCAAGAAGCAAGGAGGGACGAGGCAAGCTACAACAGGTAGCGCGGTGCAAGGAGGGACGATGAAAGCTACAACAGGTAGTGCGGTTGGAGGAATTAGAACAGGGGCAATGTCGCCGGAAAAAAAGGGGCGAGAGTTGTCAGTAAAGGAAGGGATGATATGCTTGGATGGAAGAATTGTGGTTCCGTCGGGATCTGAAGTCTTAAGGGAATTCCATGATTCCCTGGTTGGAGGGCACTTCGGAGTTCTGAGAACTTACAAACGGCTGGCTCAGAAATTTTGGTGGAAAAATATGTGTCATGAGGTCAAGAATTATGTGGCGGTGTGTGATGTTTGTCAGAGAAAAAAAAGTGAGACAAGGAGCCCAGCTGGATTGCTACAGCCTCTGCCTGTTCCAAAACTAGTGTGGGAGGATATAACTATGGACTTCGTAGAGGGGCTGCCGAGAGATGCAAGTGTGGATGTGATTATGGTGGTTGTTGACAGATTAACCAAGTACACCCACTTCATACCGCTATCCCACCCCTATACAGCTGCGAAGGTAGCGTCAGTATTTGTAAATCAGGTGGTACTGTTGCATGGAGTTCCGAATTCCATTATCAGTGACAGAGACCGGGTTTTCATGAGTAACTTTTGGCAGGAGTTTTTTAAGATGCAGGGAACGCAGCTGAAGATGAGCACAACATATCATCCTCAGATAGATGGATAGACGGAAGTCACTAATAGATGCCTAGAGTAGTACCTACGATGTTTTGCTAGTCAACAACCAAAGAGGTGGACCGAGTATCTGCCATGGGCGGAATACTGGTGCAATACGACATACCATAGCTAGACATGGATGACTCCGTTTGAAGCTTTGTATGGTCGGACACCCCCAGGAATTCCACACTATTTAGTAGGAGCATCGACGGTAGCCGAGGTGGATCGGGAATTGATAGCGAGGGATGAGGTGCTAAAGCTTCTCAAGGAGAACTTGCATATGTCAATCCACCGAACTCACCAAATAGCAGATGATCGGTGGCGGAAGGAGGAGTACGAGATAGGTGATTGGGTATATCTACGTCTGCAGCCGTATAGGCAGAGCTGTCTTCAGAAAAGCACACCAAAAGCTTGCAAATTGGTACCTCGGACCTTACCAAATCATTGCTTGCATAGGGGCTGTTGCCTATAGGTTGGTTGTACCAGAGGAAACTAAGGTCCATCCCGTTTTCCATGTTTCCCCGTTTCACCGTTGGGTGGGAGGAGAGGTTCCAGTCGTCGCTAAGATCCCACCGTGCAACGAAGAGGGACACCAGTTCTGGAGCCGAAGGAGATTCTGGAGTACCGCTGGGTGAAGCAAGGGTGATGGTATGTAGTGGAGGCGTTGATGCACTGAGCTCATCTAAGCCAAGAAGAGTCGATTTGGGAAGAAATAGAAACGCTGCGTCGCCAGTTCCTGGCACTAGACCTTGAGGACAAGGTCTGTCTTCCAGGGGGAGGATGATAGGAACCGGCGCCCGAGCCGATTGCCTAAACCAAACGCACGCTACCTGTAGGCGTGGGCGGGTGGGTTGGTTGATAGGTCGTGAGTAGTTGGTTGGGCTGGATGATCGTTTGATGTTAGTTTGATTATTAGTATTGTAATCCCTGAAGAATCCATTAGCTGCTTAGTAGTTATGTTACAATTAATAGTCGCTAAAGTCGCGTTGGTTTGGTCGAGTCAGGCGTTGGATTGTGGCGCATGGCTCCAGTTAGTTGGGTGTCTTAGGGTTGGTTGGTTAGGAGGTTCAGTTGCTATTTTTAAGGGGAAACCTAGGGTTTGTATTCTCATGATATTTTTCATAGAATATAAAGGGGTCTTCTTCTGGCCATTAATTGGGAGTTTTGGGGTGTCCTCTGCCATCAAGAGAGGAGAAACCTAACCACGACGCGAAAGGGATCTTGTTCTCTCGATCTTGATCCTATGAGTAACCAACACAGCTTGAGGCGGGACTGTTGATTTTTTTAACAGGCACGTGGAGATTGATATAAGTGTCCCTGAAATACTTGGCTTGCAGTCCTGATTGTATTGAGGTCTATTTTTTGTCCTCTTGAGTGCTAACAATAGCTATAGGATGAGTACATTTAATTGCATGATGTTGCAAACAATAAAAAAAACATCCTCCCTGCACTAGTGACATATTCCAACACACGAGAGAAGTTTGTGACACTTTTGTTTGTAAAAAAAGTTCTTTTGATTAGCTTAGTCTATTATGAGCTTAGGGGGTAAATTTCTCGTATACAAAGTAGTACAAGTTATCGAGCATGTGCCTACAATATGTACATCAAGATTGAAGAGTAGCAGAGATTTATTAAGCCCAAGACTAAAAGAAGATGCATGGTAATGAATCGAATGAGAATTCCTTGTGGTAGACTGGTAGGTTAGTATCCCCTCCTATACATACATCAACGCCTCCTCTAACAAAACTTTCCAAACCTGATCAAATTTAAGTCGGCTGGCAACATCACCACTAATAGCAAGGCAATTAAACATGGAAAATTCCACACCCCCAGGTTAGAGTTCCCATGCTCATGTCCAAAGCTTTTGTAGCAGCCAAAAAAACAAAATAATGATAAAAAAATGCAGTAACTTGAAGACCCAACTGGCCCCTCCAGCCCTCCTATGTAGCTATATACTAGTAACCAACCTCTGGACATCCAATTAATGTATTGTTTAGCCATCGAGTAAAAGAGCCGACTTTACTCTTGATCAAGCTCCGCCACCGCCACCGCCACCGCCACCTGTTGGAAACAGAGCAGTAGAAATGTAAACATATATAAGGGAATCAAAATATACATAGATCTAAGAATAAAGCATACGGTGTAGGTGAAGGGGTCAGCCCGACCACCGGTTCCCGAGCGCTTCACTTTGCCCATCTTCAGAAGCCTGGTGGGGAATTCATCATGGCTATGCTATCAAGCTTTAGAAGAAGATAGTTTTGAGCTGCGTGCAAATCTGATGGGATGAGTCAAACTCACATGCGGAGGGCTTTGCTGGTGTCGGGGCTGTTCCCCACGGCCTCCCGGATGAGGATCTCGGAGGCTGACACCCCCGATTTGTGGAGGAAGTCCATGATGGCCACCGCTCTGCGCCTGATGCTGCTGGTGGCCGCGCGACGGTTGCTCCCCGCCTTGGACCGCGATTGAGAACTCCTCTTCCAGAGAAAGAGAAACCCCCCCGATGCCATGTCTCGTGCGCGTTGGGTCTCGGCTCGAAGGCGAGCGGATCCTGGTCCCGATCCAGCCGTGGTCGATGAGGTGCTCGAGAGAGAGGACGCCGCTTCGTCTTCCTCTGCCTCCTTTGCGTCTGCTCCTCCTGAGTAGTAGTAGCACATTGGATCGCTCTGGCGCCATTCCTTCTTCTCGTGCTCGTCCAGAGCAGCATTCTGCTTGTGCAGAATCTTCAGGAGAGTAGTGTTAATCGCGAACTACGTTATAGTTTGAGAATATTACGATCAGACTGAAACGAATGGAATCAAAGAGGAAATCCGTAAACAGAACAAAAAAACAGATCACCAAAAACAGAGCGGTCGGATACGATCTGATCATCTGAGAAGCATTCGATCGATGAGCTTCACCATGGAATCCGATGAGTGAGAGAGAGAGAGAGAGAGAGAGAGAGAGAGAGAGAGAGAGAGAGAGAGAGAGAGAGAGAGACCTTGGAGTTGAGTTCATGGCACAAGGCAGCAGCGATCGCAAGGATTTGCAAGGGAGTGTGGTTGGAGGATCTGAGATCTGAAGTCGAGGAGCGCGAATTAGAGATGCAGGACGAGGAATCCACCTCGGTGACGTTGCCGGATGACGAGATCTCGTCACACGAGCTGCCAAACCACCGAAGAAGAAGACGAAGTAAGCAGTATGGATCAATTCACCCGGAGAACAACTCGGAGGAACAGAGGATTGCTGGGAATCATGCGGATCTCACATGAGGCTGAGGGGAAGAGGAGGAGGAGGTGGTGGTGGTGCGGCTGCGACGCTTCCGTCGGAGAGCAGGAGCAGAGCGACGGTCGCAGCGAACTCCATCGGAGATGGAGACGGTAACGATGAGGAGGCGGCTGCGGTGGCCTCCATTTTCTCCGACGGAAGGAGATCGGATCGGGACCTTTGAAGCTTTTTTGAATGTTGTTTCGAGGCGGGACGACGACGTCGTCTCTTGTCGCTTTAATAACAGCCGACCTTTGGCATTTCCGGAAATACCCCCGTATAAAGATGATATTATCGAACCTGGGGTCTCTCTATCTAATGCACAATCTAATGCACAATATTACCCGTTCGATTGTGAATTGATAGCTGAGATTAAATCTTGCGCTCTTCTCTTTTATCTTAGCCGCCGCTTCACAATTTGACGGCTTGGATTATGTATTCTTAAGCCCACTGATTTAACTACGGCCATGATTGTTGATCTTGGCCGCTGCTTCACAATTTGACGGCTTGGATTGTGAATTCGTCAAACTATTGTATGAGCCCAAAGTGCGTCAACTAGCCCGATCCTAAAAGGGCTCGAGCCGACATTACACCTGACCTCAGCATGATCAAAATTGGGTGGAGGGGTGCGGGCCCACGGGGTACCTGATATAAGTCCAGCCGAAGCCCAATCTAATAGGCCATATTTCTAAGCCCATTAGAATGTCCATCCCCAGAGTACATATAATCGATTTAGGTCCAACCGAAAGTCCTTAGCCACAATTGAAGCTCTCGCCGCGGATTCGATGAAGGCATGTCGTGGATTAGTTGTTGACTGGTATAGCTATGTTAAGCAATCTAACAAAATTCCGAATTTTATCCATTTTGTGGAGTGCAGCTATCAAAATCCAATTATTAATTCCATCAGCAACTCTTTAATTAAGGTGGTCATTGTCAAGTCTGACTGTTTGCATGCGATGGAGATCCTCAGCGGGCGGCGAATGTGGGGCTGATGCCGTCGCTAGGGAGATTTGGAGAAAGGTTCTAAGCTTTGACTCGGTCGTGTTTATGTTTATTCCTATAGAAAGTAATGAGCGGGTTGATGCCATCGCCAAGTGGTGTAGGAGGAACGATGTTGCTTTTGTATGGTCCAGCGATGCGGGTCTGGGGGTTTTGGATAACACCGTTTAGGTTGTAATAGCCATTTCGGCTGAACTAATTAAACAAAAAAAAACTCTTTAAGGTGGTCGCTTGATATATATGAAATAAATCCATAATAACCAACAGTAACTCTACCGGCAAAATCAAATTTGATCTTTTTCGTTTTCATATTATATTGTATGATATACTAGTGCTTAATTATTTCAACTTACTCCCTTGGGTGAAAGTTTCAGCATAATGAAGTCAATGATCAATATATTTAGGGATAATTATTTTCATATATTTCAAAACTTCTTAAATTACAAATGCACTATATTAATCTTTGACTTCACGTATGTACCCCTAAAAACATTGAAAAAATATTAACCATGCCCCTCCGTCGAAGTCCATCTATATATACATCTAACAAAACTACGTTAGAAATCTAAGCAGGGTGGGAAAAATTACTTAATTACCCATGACCATAATTTGTAATGTTACATGGCCAACCACGACGTTTGCCGCCGATCGTTCGACAGCGACCGCCCGCCAACACCAATCGCATGGTTGAAGGACACGGGGAAATATTAGAGGGAGGTGTTGCCACATAGAACTGAAAAAGCAGAAGATCACGTTGAGCGCAGTGATCTTGAGGAGCTTCGGCGGGAGGACACCGGCTTGAGAGCGTCGAGACGAAGCCAATGGATCTCTCTGGAGCTTAAGAACTTGGGCTTATCGATCTTTATCATGCTCATTGATTGGGAGGAGCTCCAGAAGGGGAGCTCCGTGATGGACTCCCATCCTCATTATACATGAAGATTGCAAAGAGGACGAGCACACCACCACGAAAATGGACAAGTTGCCACCCCTCCGGCCATGCCAGATAACAAAATGGTCGGAAAGGCGAGAGATACTGACTTAGAGGAGGAGGATGTATAGCGCGGCAGTCGCCATTGTCTGAGAAGCACGCTGTCGGTGTGCGAGTTGCAGCCGGGATAGTGGCGGAAGTACGCCGTTAACGTATGATCTTAGGTTCTAAAGGCATATCTGTCTTTTCCAATAATTTTGTTAACGACGTTAGGAATATTCGCCTCGAATTAATCCGAGGGGTATAGTAAACATTTGTTCATTATTTTCAGAGGTACATACATGAGACCAAAGATTATGGGATGTATTTATAATTTAAGAAGTTTTGGAGGGTTCAAAAGTAATTAAATGCCAAATATAGTTACTATCTGGTGCCAAATATAGTTACTATCTGGTTTAGATTCAAGATAAATATTAGATGCATCGCCTTATTTTTCGTTGTAATCTTGTTCTATGAAAAAAAGAGAGAAAAAAATAGATGCGCCCGGGATGGGCGTGTGGTCGCCAGGCACATGAGGTGTGCCAACCGTCGCGAGAATCAAAATGATGATAGGTTGTACCGTGCCTCAATTAAGATGACTTTGTTATTCTAAACCTAAGTCTAAGATGTGGTTGTGGCTACTCCTACGGCAGATTGACGACTACTCCTACTCCTATAAGTAGATTAATGACTACTACTCCTATATAAAGTAAAGCTATGCTAATGATAGGTAGAAAGAGTAATGACTATACTACTCATAGTTAGAAAAAATAGTATGAATAAAAGAGATTTCATCGATCTTAGTCGTGTCGTAATTCTCTTCTTCTACAAGATATTTATATAACTTTTCGAGAGAATAACTTTCCATGATCAAATACGATTTTCTGCATGACCTCTGATGGTTGTACTCCATGTTGCCCCCCATGATCTCATACGGTTGCCTCATTATTTCTGAAGGTTGTCCTCCATAATCAGCGATGATTGTTAGATCTATAATTTTTTTATTTATATATACATGTTCTCTCCCTGTTGGCTGTCTGATCTCTCTCGGATAACTTATAACAATTCCACCTGTAGTTAGATTTGCTCAGCCGCGCGCATCAATGGTTAACCTTTATCGTGCAACGAAGCTGCCAACAAGTATCTGTTCTGCCAATGATGCTCATTATATAAGTCAAGTCTTCGCTGCAGATAGGACTTAAGCTATACATGAGTGAACCGCGGATCCAGATTAACTATATATATTATATGCATGCTTGCATGGGAACAATTACCACCGCCAACCGTGTTTAACGGTGAAGAACGTTGGGAAACGCTAGCTGCATGCATCCCCTTGACTTGTTTCCATTAATCCATACTAGTGTACAGGAGAGGGTTACATCTACATCAATCTCAAGAGGGCATTAACTCTTTGGCCTTTTGCCACGTACTTTACACGTAGAGATGGATTGAGGCATGGGTGGATGGAGAAATGACGCACGACGAAATCCAGATCCAGACATGACTGAGTCTGATATGGAGCAACTCCCTAAACGATCCGGTCGCGTTCGAACTCCATTCCTCCGACTCAGATCTTCATACGATCGTGACCGTCGGATGGGCATAACTTTCGACTCCGATGTTCGATCGGGGCGTGCGACCAGCCGTTTCGATCGGCTAGACGAGCCCGACGAGATTTATCAAAGATCGAAGATCTCTCCATGAACTTGACCTCCAAATCTCCAGATTCCTTTTCCTTATGGGTTAAAATTCCGTTTTTGTGTAAAACTTTCCTTTTTAGGCAGTTTATCGGTCTTTTTACTTTTAGAAGGTTTCCTATTTCTAGCCGGATTTCTTCTCCTTAATTTCGGATTTACTTATTTGGGTTGAGTTAAGTCCTGTTTGAGTCCATGTGTGAGTTGGTCTCTCCTTAATATATAAAAGGAGGTTTTAGGGTTTGTAAGGGAGAACTTTTGATTAGTAAAATTGGGGTTGTTTTCTCCTCTTTGAGAAATCTAGTTGTCTCTCCCATAGAGAGGTCGGTTGTCTCTCCCGACGAGAGATCTCACGTTTATCCTGTGCCAAGAAATACTTTGGTGGGGAGTGGGAGGAGGCATCTCAAATGAGGTAAAACCCAGGTGAATGGAGGGGATACCGGATGCTTGGCCCAATCCCCGTTGGACACCTCGATCCCACTTCATTCTTTCCCTTACACATACATATATTGCACATACATGCATGCATGGTGCATTCATATACATATTCATATATATTATGCATTTATACATGTCTGTATGCTATGAAAAGACTTTATACACACACATATAATATATATGTCTGTATGCTACGAAAATACTTTATAGGCCAAAAAGCAGTTTGGTACCATGTAGTTTGCAGGATTTGCAGTTTACTACCCTCGTCTTTTAAAATCACGTAAAAGTACATCTAATTTTCAAAACTATGCAGTTTAGTGCCACCACTCTAACGGCGTTACGAAGTCGACGTTAACTCAGTCAATTTCATCAATTTTGACTTTTTTTTTTTGTTTTCTCATGATTTGCTGACGCGAGAAGAGAGATTCATCGATTTTGACTTTTTTTTGATGATTTTGACTATGTTTTTGATAAATTTGATGACGTCATCAGTGAAAAAAGTCAAAATTAAACCCTCCCCATCTTCTCATCCACCTCCTCCACCGTCCCTCCGCCCACCCCCACTGACGCTCCGACCCCCACTGGTCAGCCCTCCGCGCCGCCGCCAACCTCTCCCCGGATGGCAACCTCCACCTCCGCCACCTCCATCTCCTCCGCTACCTCAGCTCCGGCCACCTTGCCTGCGTATTCCATTGCCGCCTCCAAGGCCTGGAGCACCCGACGTTGGACTTCACGCTCAAGGTCATCGACCTCGACGCCGCCGCCAAGGACCCCAACGTTCATCTTCTCTCCTTCCCCGTTCCTTCCTTCTCTCCCGAGTCCCTCCTCATCACTCCCGGCCAGACAACCAACGTCCTAGTCAGAGCCAATCGAGCCGCCGGAAGGTACTTCATGGCCGTCCGCGCCTTCAACGACGTCCCGATCCCGGTCGACAACAAGACCGCCACCGCCATCCTCCATTACAAAGGCGTGCCGACCACCGTGATGCCGGTCCTCCCCAAGCTCCCTGCGCCAAATGACACGACCTTCGTCAACAGCTACCTCGACCAGCTTAAGAGTCTCAACACTCCCCGGTATCCGGCCAACGTGCCGCTCACCGTCGACCGGCACCTCTTCTACACTGCCGGACTCGCATGAATCCAAGCCCGACGTGCCAGAATGGCACCAGACTGACCGCATCACTGAACAACATCACCTTTGTGATGCCTAAGATTGGATTGCTCCAAGCTCACTACTTCAACATCAAGGGAGTGTTCCGGCTAGACTTCCCGGACAAGCGGGAGGCGTTATTCAACTTCACTGGCGCGCCACTTACGGCGAACCTCGGCACGTCGCTCGGCACCAGGCTGAGCAAGATGGAATTCAACTCCACCGTCGAGCTGGTGCTGCAGGACACCAATCTCTTGACCGTCGAGTCGCACCCGTTTCACTTGCATGGGTTCAACTTCTTCGTCGTCGGGAGGGGGACCGGAAACTTCGATCCGGCCAAGGATCCGGCGAAGTCCAACTTGGTCGATCCACCGGAGAGGAACACCGTCGGAGAGGATCCAGCGAAGTCCAACTTGGTCGATCCCGCCAAGGAACGGGGAAGGAGGAGAGGAAGGAACGGGGAAGGAGAGAAGATGAAAGTGCCATTAAAAAAAATAATTTTCCGGTCAAAATCGATTAATCCGGTCAAAATTAACATAAAAAATGATTTTCTGTCAAATGCCATTAACGGAGTTAGCTGGCTGGTACTAAAATGCTCACTATTGTAACTTGGGGTATGTTTTTATCATTTTAAAAGTACGTGGTACTAAACTGCAAAACATGGAAACTACAGGGTACCAAACTGCTTTTTAGCCTACTTTATATTATAAATGTATTTATGTATATGCATGTGTATTATAAATTATATTTTAAAACATTCATACTATACTATATACATATATGTACACCAGGTGTGGGCTCGTGCCACCGACACGGTATGTGCGTGGGGAATATAGTTAGATCTAGTTATAAAAACAAATATAGATAATTAGGTTTTACACCAAAACTAGTAAACTTATCTAGTGGCACACAACCATATGATGTTTTAATGTATAAACACCATTTTAAAGCGGTTATGGGAGGTTATGTATATTGCATGACACTTTTACCCTGCTTAGTATATGTTGTATATTTGAGGCATTATATATCTCTATTATCCTTATGAGGCAGTTATGGGTTGATTGTTTTATTTCCATTTTTGGAGTAATCCTTTCATTTCGAAACTGGAGTGATTTGATCGCGGCATGATCTACTCCGTTTCCTTTTTGTTATTACGGCATGGTTGTCTTCCACTCGGAAGCCCTATCTGACGATCTACGGAGCACCCATTTCATCGCCTCTTTGTTTTTGTTGCCAATCGACGATATTGTGGGTATTCAAGGTTAGTATTCATCTAATCCATTTTTCTCTGTCGTGAAGTGTCCTCGAACAGTTTTCATCGACTTTGCTGTTTTTTTTTGCCGTCAATTTCGTTGTTATTCAAGGTCATCTATGTCTCTCTGTCGTGAAGTTTATTCGGATAGTTTTTGTTTTGAATCTTTGGATATGTGTTCTCTTGTTGATTTGATGTTAGTATGGGGATTCTATCTAGTTGTTTTTCCATCATATTCATAGGAAATTTTGGTGATGTATGTCTATAAATCGTTTCCATGCATTTTTTGGTAGGTATTCTCTCTTTACAAAGAGAATATTGAAAACAATAGGCATAGTACTAGATCCTCTTTGTTCAGTTTCTCTTTTTACAAAGAGAATAATGAAATCCATTCATGTGCATTAATGAGGAGAAGAAAAGAGAATACTGGAGAAGATTGCAACCATACATGGACGTATAAGTAAAAGCGAAAAGAGAATAGTGTATGATTTGCTATAGATGCTATGTTAAATATGCGTTGTTGTTTTCTCTTTTCTCTTTTTTCTTTTTTTTCTTTCTTTTTTCTATTTTCCATTCAATTATTCATGTATCACATTTAATTTGATTATGTTAAACTGTTTACACTTTGATGTGTTTGATGAATTTGTGGGCAGGAATAGTAATGGGGGATCCTTTGTTGCTGCTGTGTAATTACGGTGGGGAGACAACAATTTGAAGATTACGAACTGGTTGTTCTTTCGTATGGCTTCTGAAACATCTTTGCGTGAAGTGGCCTAATCTATCAAGAGAGAATGTATTATTCATTTAGGAGGAGATCTGAATTCATTTGTAGATGCTTATTTGCACACATCGACGTACGCAATGTGTTATTCATTTCCGATATACCGTGTTCCAACGCTTGACAAACCAAACAATGTATCTAAGGATGAAGCCATCCTCCCTCCATTATCTAGAAGGCCTCCAGGCATGCCAAGGAAGAAAAGGATCAAATCTAAGGGTGACGCAGTCAGAAGAAGCATTAGATGTACGCGGTGTGGTTGCGAAGGGCGTCACAATAGGAGAACTTGTACTGAACCATTGCATTAACAATATTTGATTTAGTTGTGCAATTGAAATTTTTGTTTTCATAAAAGCAGAATGATGTGTTGTCATTGTTCCAAAGTTGGATGCACTTGAAGGCTTGGATTTAATTGAAATGTTCCTTAATTAACAAGTATTCTCTTTTCTCTTTTCTCTTTTTTCTCTTCTCTTTTATGTACTGCATTCATTTTCGTCTTTGATTGATCACATACTTAATGTGATTCAAGTGCACATTATATATTACTTGAACATAATCAAGCATATGCATGATGTTTAGAAAATGAATGTATTACTGATAATATGTATGTTTACAACATGTTACATCCTGACAGTATATATTACTGACAGTATGTATGTTTACAGCATGGAACATCATGGATTATACATTATTGACTGTATGTATATTTACAGCATGGTTCATCTTTGGTATACATATATAGCTTACTCAAGCATTGATATATTTACAACATGCCACATCCTTGATATTCAACTTGTATCATCAAAATGTCTACAACCATATCAATTTGATATGTATATCTTTGTCACTGTATCTATGTATATGTTCTATTTTCAGGACAATAAAAGAATTACAACTTGTATCATCAAAATCACTACAACCATATCAATTTAATATGTACATCTTTGTTAGTGTATCTATGTAGTTGCAATTTGGGACTGTAAGTTTAAGTACAACTTTCACAATTACAATGTGTCAGTCACATAGTACGAAGCTTTCAATTAACTCTGCCTTGAACCTTCTGATCTCATCTCTGCTAAGTTCCTTCTAATTGGTTGATGGAGTGCTAGTTGCCTCATATAATAGCAAAGGTACACTCCGCAGTTAGTCCAGATTTTTTGGAAAATATGGAGTTAGATTCGACTACAAAATTAATCAAGAAGATAATATTGAAATCCATTGATGTATATCAATGAAAAAGAGAAAAGAGGATAGGCATAGCACTAAATCCTCTTTGAAATGTATTCTCCTTTTACAAAGAGAATACTAAAATCCATTGATGTATATCAATGAAAAAGAGAATAGAGAATAGGCATAGCACTAAATCCTCTTTGGAAGGTATTCTTTTTTTACAAAGAGAATATTGAAATCCATTGATGTATATCAATGAAAAAGAGAAAAGAGAATACTGGAGGCATTTCACGAACACCAAATCCTCCTTCAAAGGTATTCTCTTGTTCCAAAGAGAATTATGGCATCCATTCAGAAACATTGATCCAAAAGGGAAAAGTGAAAACTGCAAATAATAGGCATAGCACTAAATCCTATTTGGTACGTATTCTCTTTTTACAAAGAGAATACTGAAATCCATTGATGTACAATAATGAAAAAGAAGAAGAAGAGAAAATCGGAGGCCTTTCATGAACACCAAGTCCTCCTTCAAAGGTATTCTCTTTTTTCAAAGAGAATTTTGGCATACAATCAAAAACATTGATCAAAAAGAGAAAAGAGAAAACTGTAAATAATAGGCATAACACTAAATCCTTTTTGTTAGGCATTCTTTTTTTAGAAAGAGAATACTGAAATTCATTGATGTACATTAATGAAAAAGGAGAAAAAGAGGAAACCCTATATTCTTAAAACTCCCCTTTTCTCTTTCCCGTTGATTTTGAGGTCAAAAAATTGGTACAAAATAAAAGGGGAATCGTCTATACCTCTTTCTTGGCCATTTTCGATCGATGAACCGGAAGGAAAACTACGGAAAACTCCAGACTGATGGAATATTGCTTCCGCGGTGGATGAGACGCTTCCTTTCTTTAGAAAAGAGAGAAGATGGAGTCGAAAATCTCGTAGTCTGCTTCAAAAACCACCCGGATTTTACTTTTGGTGTGGCCTCCACGCAGATTTCTCACGTAGATTGGAATTTTTAATGTTACATGAGAGGTTTCGATCGCGCAAAAGTCATCGTTTGATGTTATGGGGTCGGGGGTTATAAGGTCGGGGGTATAAGAGTCTTTTGATCTTTAAAATGGTGTCAAGGAGTTAAATCTAATGATTGTTATTTTATTAGTAGGATAAGTTCATATTATGGTGTTCTCTAATAAAACCCCAAAAAAATATGGGTATGACAAAATAAATAAAAAATCTAATTCTAAAGAAGCAGACCTACTTTAGCGACATGAGATGGGGACGTCAACCTCCACGAGGCATCCGAAATCCTAACCATCTTGTTCATTATCTTTCTCCAACTCCTACAAATGTACGCAAATCAATCAAAATATCCATGACCAAATGGCTTAATGTAACTGGATAACAGAACCAAGAATCCTTCATAGAGAATAATTTAAATATCAAAACCTCAACTTCTCGTGGCGAAAGAAGGCGTCAACGAATCTGAACCCCATGTTCTATGTACGTAACCGGACGCAAAACTTCCTAGATATTTTATGCTCCCCCACTGTTGGATTCATTAAGGGCGCGTTTGGCGCGCCCCGGATCCCACGAATCCACGAGATCCGGGGACGCGTGGATCCCGCGGACCGGGATCCGACCGGGATTCGCGCGTTTGGCAACGCGCGGATCCCGGTCAAATTAGAATCCGCCTGAGGCGGATTCCAATTTCGGCGTCCCGAAATTTTATCGGGACACCGATCGCAAAATCCGCTCCGGCAGATTCCGCGGATTCCATTCCGCGGATTCCGCGAATCCGCCGGAGCCAAACGCCCCCTAAGCTACCCTATGATTAAACTCTTCCCATTGTTGGATATAATAGATAAATGTTAACTTATAACCATTGCCTCTTAAAAGATAGACTAGGCGCCCCCCTGTGCCACCTGGCACGGCCGTGTAACCACCAAACCCAGCCCCCATACTCCTCTCCCTCTCTCTCCTAACCACCCCCCTAACTACCACCCTCCATTACTCCTTTTCACATGGCTTCATCTCGATCGTCTGATCTATCAAGATATAATTTAAATTATGCATTCTCAGCCGTTTGATAGAATGCACCTGATCTTATATAATATATATTAGATAAAATATATTGCACATGCATACATACATATACTTATACATATAGGAAAAAAAATTAAATAATATTATTTTAATAAAATATTATTAATATATACATGTGGAGAAAATATTGATGAGAATATGCTTCATTTGGCCACATCAGCGCCAAGCTGGTGTGGCCTTTCATTTTTTTAATCCTTGCAAATGGAGACGTAATTCTAAGTTATGTTTTCACATTGAAGGCGTAACTTTGACTTACATCTTTGACCTTTTGATCATTCCCCTTACCGCAGGGAGACCCAAGTGCGTAGAGGGGATAGTAGTCCTAGTAAGACGTAGGTTGGAGTTGTGTCTACATTAATGAAGATATAATTTGCACTTACGTCTCCGGTTCTCAACTAACCGCAACCGTGGTCCCTCCTCCTTCCCCACCCGACCTCCTACCCGACGTTTCTCCGGCGACCGCGGGCCCTCCTCCTGATGTCGCATCTCCTTGGCGCACAGCGTGCAGCCCACGGGTCCCCCCTCCTTCCCCACCCATCCACCCTCCACCCTCCACTCGACCATACATCCTCTCAGTTTCCTCACATTTCTTCGGCGATCTTCCGTGGAAATCCTCCAAGATCTTTTGGCCATTCTCTATCTTACTCTCAATTGAGTTTTTATCTTGAAATTTTAGTTACATGCTTGTTGCGTTGATATTTAGATTTTATATAATCAAATTAGGGTTTTTTTATACAAATCAAATTGGTTGGTTCTTAGATAATCTCGTAGGAAGAATTCCATACAACTTATGTTCCTTTGTTGATGAGTTAACTTACTCGTAGGGCCTGTTTGGTTGCTGAGAAGTGAGTTGAAGTGAAGTGACTTCTGGGGAGTGAAGTGAAGTGACTTCTGGGGGTTTCTGAGTTCTGGTATTTGGTTGATGTTTGAAGTGGGATATGGTCACCCCCAACTATTTAATATTTTAATAATTTCACTATATTAAAATAATACTATTTTAGATGACGTGGACCAATCACGAGGTGCCACGTGACATGTGGGATCCATTTATATTAATATTTTATTACAGTATGATATTATTAACATTATTTTCCACTTAAAATATTAAAATTAAAACATTAAAATAATATTTTAATCTTAAAATATTAATAATTTAATAAATTATATTAATATTTTATTACAATATAATATTATTAATACTATTTTAGATGACGTGGACCAATCACGAGGTGACACGTGATATGTGAGACCTACTTATATTAATATTTTATTACAGTATAATATTATTAATATTATTTCTCACTTCAAATGCCACTTCAAATGACTTCAGGCCAAAAAGATCCGAAGTCAAAATGGAAAGTGACAGCTTTGACTACAGTGATTTGGAAGTGGGGTTGAAGTCACTTCAGCCCCACTTCCGAGCAACCAAACACATGAAGTGGCTCGGAAGTCAATTCAAAAAGTGACTTCTAAGCCACTTCACATGAACCAAACACGCCCGTAGAAAGAATTCCATGTTACCTTTAATTAAATAAATCTTGAGAATATACGGTTGTGGCCTTTCCTATAAAAAATATCATTTAGTCGGTGCAATCCTTTAATCTATTATATCATATTCTAATGATCGAGATGATATAAAGTGCTCATTTTTCTAATAGAATTTGACATCCAATCACCACCTCATGGAAAATATGCCAATTTTTTATTGGAAATTTTTTCTTTTTAATCATTTTGTTATGGTGATTTGGGTAGTGGCATTGTTGATAAATTTCATAAATTTTTAGTATTAATTCAATTAGATTATATGAAATCTATTTTCCATAAGAACTTTTATTATTAACTTGTAATTTATTTTTAATCGGCTCATAATTGTCATCATATTTGTATTATTTATAGTGATGGATAGTGACATTGTTCCATTATTGTGTTGGATGGACGGAAATATGGAATTAAAACGTAATACATGTGATATTGAGTAAATAGATGGCCGAATGGAACATACTAGGATACGAAAGAATGCAAGTTATGCGGATTTAAAGGCTTTAATGTTTGATTTAACTGGATACAATCCAAAATATTTTGACACTCGCATAACTTGTAGATAATGAATAGGAGAAAACATGTATTGCGGTATAGACATAAATGATGATAGTGATACTGGTGGCATTCTTAGCCTCTATCCAGTCATTCCAAGTATATAGTTGTTCTTGGTGAAAATTGGTGTCGAAGTCAACAATAACCCTCCAAATAACACGGTATTTGGTGAATTTACACGCCTAATACAACGAGGAGCCGATTCAACCGATAACGTCTCTCTTGGGTCTTATGACGCTCCCATATTCGGACACCAGACATCACAGTAAGTAATTTATTATCAAACATGTAATGTTACTCCTTGGTTTGCCCCTTGTTCATGAGCTTTTTTGTGTATGAACATACATACTTTACCAGTAGAAGGATACATGATTGACTCATGAATACACGCAAACTACTCCGGGTACTAACATAGGACACACACATCATACGTTTGATGTTGACCCATCGAGTTTGCGTGGAGGCCTCCAATATGATGACAATGTTAGTAGCGATCATGGAGATGCTTTTATGCATTTAACATCTCGAACCCCTTGCTAGATGATGATATTGAGGATTATCATGACAATCATGGTGACGATTGGATCGAGAAGATTGCATTGAGCAATGAGCCAGTACATCATGATGAAGGTATTGATAATCCAATGCCGCTTACTCCAACACAATACGAAGAGGAGTTACCAGATGTATTCCCAAATGATGAGTGGGTCGACCGTATGATAATGAGCAATACCATACATGGGGTAATTGAAGATTCGACCCGATTTGATGGTGACTTCTATAAGAAGCAGATATTTGAGATCAAGGCATCACTTATGCATAATCTTCAACAATAGGAGCTTCGGACATTTGTGGAACATTGCATAGTTAAGTCCGGGCCAAAGGTGTTGACCGTCAAGTGCCATAATCCCGATTGTCCTTGGCGTTTGCATGTGTCTACTTATAAAGAATCGTCTTACTTTCAGGTGAAGAGTCATGGTAGTCCACATACATGTCGGGCAGGTCTGTTGAATACCAACCACCACCACTACACCGCACAATTCATATGTGGTATCGTACTTGGTGCGATAATGACAAACACCTCGATGACCCCCAAAGATTTAGATGAGACGTGAAAAGTGTCGCGGCTTAACGCGCCCGATCAAAATTAGAAATTTATAATCAAACTCCTAACTAACTACCTATGGGGTAGCTAGTAGTGAGTCCGAGTCGATCCGCAGGGAAGAAACCAGAATTGAAATGGCATACTAAGCATAATTGTCTACCAAGAAGTTGGAGGAAAAGATTTAGATTTGGGTTTTTAACTAGACTAAACCAAAATTAATGCAAAAAGGTACTAAGATATAAAGAGAGGCCGAGGGATCCTTAATTAATAACAAGGCTTCTAATAGGTCTTCCTAAGATAAGGGCATGTCTCCTCAAATTGAATGGTTAAATCCAAATTGTTGATAGGCGAATGGCTAGTTCCACCTATCGCTCGACGAAGATCGGGTTAAGAACCCTCGTCGGCAAGAGCAATCGTCTAAAGATCGGCGATCGAAGGGTGAGTTACGATCGCCGCTAACAAACCCTCTAATTAAGATGGATTCGTCGCAAGAGAGCTAATGTGGTATGGATCTAGGTGTGATAGCGAGGTGGTTCTAGCACCTCGCTGGCCAAAATCACAATGATATGATGGGTGGAGGGTTAGGAATAGATTGGTGGTGGTTTTAGCATCCCAATCTAGTCCAATCTTGGATTAGAATCCTTCGTCATGAGAGAATCCATGGTTTTAGCATGAATCCCTCTCACGAGAGGTTCCATCCAAGCCCTAACATGCAAGAGACCTAGATCTAGGGCACAATAGGGCAATCCAAGCATTCATCAATGAAAATAACACCAAATTCATAAAGAAATTAACTCCAATCCATACAATCATTCAATAGAGTAGCAAAAAGTCCTAAATCCTAAGAATCCCTAATAGAAACCCTTATTACATCATAAGAATTCCTAAGCTAAGAGTTAGTGACTCATCTTGGGGGTTGGATTCATAGATGGAGGTTGATGAAGCTCTCCTCCCATGGATCTCCTCCAAAAAATCCCCCTCTCAATTGGGTAAAAAGAGTCTAAAAGAAGAAAAGCTGAAAAAAGGTCTGAGAGAAGATCCCCCAAAATCCCCCAAAAGGGGTCTATTTATAGTAAACAAGCCTCCCCCACTCGGATTAGATCTGGACCATTGATTTTGCTCGGCTGGCACAAAAGGATCGATCTTTATAGGGTAGAAGATCGATTTTCCTCTTCCGTGTGATCGCTGGTCCAGTGGAAGATCGATCTTCCTATAGATGAAGATCGATCTTTGTTCTTGACTGCTGGCTGCGCCCCGATGAAGATCGATCTTTTAGTAGACGAGGATCGATACTCTAGAATGTCACGCTCTGTCATCTCTTTTGCCCGTGAAAGATCGATTATGCCCTTGGGAAAGATCGATCCTTCCAACACTTGCGCTCTGTCACTAAAAAATGCACATAAGGGATCGATCTTCTCATGATGGAAGATCGATCTTTGTTGTTCCGACTAGATTTTTTCTTAATGTCTTTAAAGGATCGATCTTCTTCAATAAAGGATCGATCTTCTTCATACTAAACTGGCCCGAATGAGTTCGTTTTAGCTCAGAATTTGATCTAATCCTCATTGAGGGCTCTTGTACCTGTTATGGGGTAATAATCATCAGTAAGACCTTGCTCGAAGACTAACAAGGCCAAGTTGAAGGGGTGATTTGTGCACTTTTCACGTCTTATCAGATATATTGTGCAAATGATCAAATATGACTGCCATGTTAACATCAGCTACGCAAAGGCATATCATGCACGTATACTAGCTATGAAAATTATATTTGATGACTGGAAAGAATCATATAATATCATGCCTTGGTATATGCAAGCAGTTGTGATAGATAACTTCGGTATTGTAGTGAAGCTTCAAATGGAGATTTTGCACACCGGTGTTGATATATTTGAGCGTGTGTTTTGGTCATTTCATCCTACTACTGAGGCTTTCAAACATTGTCGATCCATAATATCTATCGATGGAACACACCTATTTGGAAAGTATCTTGGCACTTTATTAGTGGTGACGACAGTGAATGGCAACGATCATTTGATATCAATAGCATTTGGCGTGGTTGAGTTTGAAAATTCTGGCAGTTGGTCATAGTTCCTTGCTCTACTTAGAGTATATGTGGTTAGTGGCAGAAGAGGTCTAGCTATTATTTCAGACCGACACAGAGCAATCAAAGAGGCGGTAAAGACAGAGTTCCCTCCGCCGTTAGGATACTAGTGATTCTATATGAGGCACTTCGTAGACAACTTCAAAAGCAAGTTCAGGGATGATAATTTGTATAGCTTATTTTGTGTTGCGTCAAAGAAGATCCACAAGGAGGCATTTGATAAGATCATGGATGGAATTAAATAAATAAACCCAGAAGCTTATTAGTGGATCGTTACTACAGAGCCACAAGAAACTTGTGTGTTGTCTTATGATGATAACAAATGGTTTGGCATAATGACCACCAATTGGTCTGAAAGTTTGAATAATGTTTTGAAAGGTGTACGAGGTATGCCTATCAAAGCATTAGTGGCAACTACCTTTGAAAGGATGATCAACCTCTTCATGCACTGTCGTCGGGAGGGCCAAGAAATGACTGGCGAGGTGACACCGGTAGTTGAAGATGTACTATCCAAGCATTGCATACGCGCGCCAATTATGTCACGTGCAGTCATTTGACGGTGGTGAGTATATGGTGATAGAGCGACATGAGGTTACATTTACAGTCAATTTATCTGGATATGAAGGGACATGTAGTTGTGGACAATTTCAAATGATGTTGTATCCATGTCCGCACGCTCTAGCCGTATGCGATAACATCGATGAGGGCTTCGGCATACGATTTCGTTTCACCGTTTTACTCCTCAAGTAAGTACAGACAAACATATGCAACTCATTTCCATCCTATTCGTGGAAGTAAGCACTGAACGATAGTTGAAAAGTACACATTGCTTCCCCCACATGTGCGGAGGTCGGCTGAGCGTCCGAGGAGTACAAGGCTGCGTAATGGCATGAATGAAATGAGATAATTGCAACATGTAAGGTGTAACATGTGCAATCAAACGGGTGACAACATGGCTACATGCCACGAGCTGTTACCTAGCACAGATACACGAGTAATGATGCTTCTCTAATTATTGTACTAAAGTATATTCCTTTGTAAACTACACATATCCTTTATTTTGGACTATATATTAACATTTTTCTTTTACATGCAATAGGCCCGAGTTGGTTCACATGAGGGCTTTTGACCCGATGTCAGTGTTACGATGGGGGGAGGGGGCTAAATCATCGAGGAAGAAAAAGATGGCAGTGAAGAAGAAGCAAAAAAACTTAGTCTTCTATTGTAACTTTGGTTTTTTTTGTCAATGGTTGTGACCATTTGGAGATGTTAGTGATGTTTGATGTAAACGGTTTTGATTTATATAAAAATTGTGTTTAGATGTGAATGGGGGTGGGTGTAATGTATTGGGTACGAAAATTGACAGGGATGTTTGGTTTGTAATGAATGTATTATGTTTGGTTGAATGTTTGTGCACAGAGTGGTAAACAAAATACGAGTGTTTTTGTTTGTTGTTGGTTTTATAGTAAGACGTAACTTCATTTCAAGTTACGTCTTATAGAACTCACTAACAAAAACAACCTTACCGTTGGTTATCTAGTGATGACGTAACTTGAAATTACGTTTCACTGAAGACGTAACTTGAAACCACGTCTTACGAGGACTCCCCATTCTCTTCTCAATACTTGGTCACATGGTGTGGGATAAAGGTCAAAGCCGTAAGTCGACTGTCAGAGATGTAACTTAGAGTTACGTTTTGCTTAGCGAGATTAAAAAAATGAAAGGCCACACCAGCGTGGCGCTGACGTGGCCAAAGGAGGCATATGCCCATCAATATTTTTTCCACATGTATATATTAATAATTATATGGAAAATGATTTGCGTATGCGTACATGACCACGTGGTCATGTACGCTGCACATCCACTCAATCGGTAGATGTCTACCGATTGAGTCAGCTAATCCATCGGTAGTGGTTTACCGATGGATTAGATCAACTAATCGGTAGATGCACCGATTAGATGATTGATACATTCAATCGATAGATGTCTAACGATTGAGTCATCTAATCCAACACTACTGATGGATTAGACCTGTACGAGGTACATGCCTTTATGCATGTACCCGAATCACAGCCATAATTTTATATATATATATATATATATATATATATATATATATAAAATAATAATAATAATAATAATAATAATAATAATAATAAAAAATATGTACGTGTTTATGCATACATGTATGTGTATGTGTGTGTGTGTGAGGGAGAATGAAATGAGATGTAACTGATATCTAGGCATCCAATGGGGATTGGGCCAAACAATAGGGCAGACCTTAGACATAACTATTGCTATGTCACGTAGCTTGTTGCTAAGAAAGGTGCTCATGTTCGTTTTTGAAAATCAAGGCCCCATTCATGTTTTCTTGTAAAACAGAATCCGTGTAGAATATACGTGAAAAATACACACATAAACAGTTATATGGACGCATAAAATCCATAAACAAAACATATGTTTGTATTTTTCATGTATATTTTTTTTTGGACCATGTTTTATAAGAAAACATGGACGATGGCATTGATTTGTAAAAAACAAACATGAAGGACCTTTCCGGCAACAACTTCCTATGTCATGCCCCGATCCACGGGATGGTGGCGGTGGTGGAATTATAACGCCTGCTGTACGTACACAAATGCAGGCGAGGAGTCGTTTCCTGCGGCCACTGGTCCCGTGGCCGTACGTGTACTGATATGTTACTTTCAGGTCCCCAGCTAGCTCACCTGCAATGCTTTGATCTTTTCTCTTGTGCTTAATTTGCCCCGGTCTTGTACTCAGGAGGCCTTGTTCCATGCCAAGGAGACATGGGTACGTGGAAGAGAAGATGCGTGGATTACTTTTGATTGAACGAATTATGGGGAATGCATGTGTATGCTGAATTGAGACCTAGAGGACATGAATGGTGACTGGGGTACGCTAATGTTTAGAGTAGAGATCTTTTTGGTTACGAGATCCCAACTTTATCTCTGTCAATTGATCCACGTCTTTAATTCAATTTTGCTTGTAGATCACTACAGCCTTTTATTCTACAATCTCTGTTTGGTTAGTTTGTCTTTATAAGTTGCACCATGCAACCATTATTAATGCAAAAGGTAACGGCAAATCGAATTAATTAGTCATATTAGGTGATGCAACATTAGCCCATGGCTGCCCAATACAACCAATCAAACATTATTAGGGGTTGTTTGGTTGGACGCATCGGCCGATCGATGCCTTGCTTAGCACACGCATCGGGAGGGGATGTAAATAGTTGCACCATGTAATATCGCGTCATGCACCAAAATTAGCCCGTGTGTCGTGAATGCTACATGGCTTGATGCAGTTGAGTTGCTTCGGTCGATGCAAGCATATTTCAGGAAACGCTTAGTGTGCATTTGGTTGCTTGAATCACTGATGCACCCTGATCGCGGGATGCATGCATCATCCATCCAATACTGTTGTTTGGTTGCTGAATTATTTGAAGCATGGGTCATGTGATGCACCCCGATCCCATATTTGATTTGCCTTTGGGATCGGACCTGACGAGCTGCTCCTCCGTGGGGTGACGAGCTGGCGAGATCGGACCTGGCGACGGAGACGATCCACTAGGTGACGAGCTACTCCTCCGTGGCGCAATCCTCGCCGTAGACGTCCTCCACCCCGCCTTCAACGACGAGAGAGAGAACGAGAATGCTCGGCGAGAGAGAGAACGAAGAGATGGGTGACTGAGAGCCACAAGATCAGACCTGGCGACGGAGAAGGTCCACGAGGTGACGAGCTGCTCCTCCGTGGCGCGATCCTCGCCGTAGACATCCTCCACTCCGCCTCCAACGACGAGAGAGAGAAGGAGGATGCTTAGCTATCATTTGGCTTTCGCCCACCGGAGAAGAGACGGGGTTCCATCGCCCGGAGTGGATCGACGGTGAGAGAGAATGAGGCGGCCAGAGAGAGATCCATGATGCTCGAGGGTGTGGTGAGGGTAATGGTAAAGGGATGGAAAGTAAGGAGGCGTTGGGGAGCGTGCAAGTATCACAGGTGCTCTCGCAGGATGCACGAGGATGTGCACCACGAGGGTGCATCAAAGCATCGTCGGGTGCATGTATCATATCATGCACCCATGAACTAAACGGGAGATCAGTGCATCATGGTACATTGGATGCACAATGCGATGCACCGGAACCAAGCAGCCCCTTAAGATTAGCTCAATGCAGCTATTTTGCACACCAAATCGTGTCTGCTGCATCGATATTTATCGTTAATAAAACAACCCCATCCAGCACGCGCTCAACATTGGATCAAGCGAGTGTCTCCGTCGCCGTGCCGCATCTCCGGCGTGTCATATCCTTCACTGTACTACAGAACAAATTGCAAAACGGTAGCAAGTGGACTGGGAATACACGTGTGTCCTGACCCAAGTTGTCTCGCCCGCAACCCTAGGATTCCATCCATCCAATAGCTAATGTATTGCCGTTCACGTGCTTCACACCTAGCTAGCAGCAACACACATATAGACATCAACGTGGCAGCACAGTAAATTAACTGGGCTATTTATTACTGAATCAACGTTGTTTACAGAGCAACCCAGTTGCATCCAGATCAAAACCAAAGCTAGTTAATTAAAACAAAGAAGACGACAACAGTGTGGTTAATGGCCGTTGGCCAGACTGGTCACGGCGGCAGCCGTCGGCGATGCCGTCTGTGGACCACCACCACCAGTAGTCGCGATGGCTCCGTTGGTGGCCAATAGCACCAGCCTCCGCGCCAGCTCCCCGATACGGTCGCCGTTAGTCTCCGTCAGCAACCGCTTCCCGCCAAACGGCAACGTCTCTACCCCACTCTCCTTCAGCATCCTCAGCCCGGCTCTCTTCGCCGCCTCCACCCCCTCCTCCTCCCTCGCCGCCGACATCAAGCCGTTCGCCTGCAAATGGATTCATTGCTTCGTACTGTTAATTTATCGATGACCATCAATTGTTAATTTTAGTGGTACGTATTACTGTTGTAATGTGGTAAGCATTATAAGTTTTACCTGGATTCGGACGTAGTCTGTGGGATTCCAGTAGAAGGCGTTGGCGAGCATCTGGTCGACGGTCTCCGAGAGTCCGGCGAGCGTGATCTCCATGACGGCCCCTTTAGAGCATTTGGGCATCTTGTTACTGGGGGAGCCGTTGCCGAGGGAGAGGAGGAGGAGGTCGTCGACGGCGGCGACCGAGGGGAAGTCCCTCTTGTTGTGGAGGGCGTGGGTGACGGCCGCTGCGGAGGGGTTGTTCATCACGAGCCCCCCGTCAACGGCCTCGCATGTCGTGCTCCCGTCGACCGACGCGAGCCCGCATGGCTTGAAGAGGCCCGGGGTGGCGGCGGTGGCGCGGCAGACCCGCCAGAGCTCAAAGTCGAAGCTGGACGACTCGCACGCGTCGGCCTTGGAGAAGACGAATGGTGCCGAGGTCTTGAGGTCGTAGCAGGGGATCAGGAGCGGCTTGCACGCGTCCCGCAGCGTCAGAGCCCGCCCGTCTCGGCCTCTGAACGCTTCTTTCAGCACACCCTCGAAGCTGCTCCCGGAGAACTTATGGTGGCCTCCCCGGCGGAGCCGGAGGAGGCCAGCAGGACGGAAGAGCAGGCGGCTGTGCAAGTGTAAGAAGGAGACTGCCTCTCGGGCGGAAAATAGGGGGCGGCCCGAGGAGTCGTCGGCGAGGGTTATCATGGCGGCGAGGACGCCGCCCATGCCGGTGCCTGCTATGAGGTCGAACGCGTCAGGGATGCGCGCGTCGGGGTCGGCGGTGGCCGACCTTATGCGGTCCTCCAGTTGGATCAGTGCTTCCCCGGCCACCAGTCCTCTCATGCCACCGGCGCCGTCGATGCTCAGGATCCTGGTCTTTCTCTTGTTCTTCTTGCTTGCGAAAACGTCTTCCTGGGGCGACCAGGGGTTGCTGCCGCAGCCGCTCTTCCAGTCCATCAGCCATTTCTTCTCCAGCTGAGAAAAGATCTCCATGGTCAGCTTGCTCACCTCCATAACGACTTCTTTTCTCCACACACTACTATTCCCTCTCGCAGTGGCACTACGTATATACAAGAGGTTATTTGG